>BSBN01000792.1:5000000-5625000 GCA_027924645.1 Cunninghamia lanceolata | reverse complement strand
CACAATGGAGCAGGTTTGATCAAGTGATTTTATCATTTTGTCAGCTATTTTTACAGTCCAAGTTCAGCTATCTTTCCAAGCTTAAATCCAGCATTTTTTCTTGAAAACTAATGATTTATCTGTGCAGCTTGACTTAAACAGTTGTCAAAGAAAGGAGAAAAGAAACTTTTGATATATCTTCTATAGGGTTGAGAGATGGATAGTTTTTTTTTCCTTAACACACACATCATAGATTAACTAGGGGAAAAGTAAAACAACTTGCATACAACTTTCATCTAGTTCTAATTAGGAAGGAGTAACTCATTGTTCATGCAACTTGCATACAACTTTCATCTAGTTCTAATTAGCAAGGAGTAACTCATTGTTCATGCAATTTGCATACAACTTTCATCTAGTTCTAATTAGGAAGGAGTAACTCATTGTTCATGCAACTTACATACAATTTTTATCTAGTTCTAATTAGGAAGGAGTAACCCATTGTTCATGCAACTTGCATACAACTTTCATTTAGTTCTAATTAGGAAGGAGTAACTCATTGTTCATGTAACTTGCATACAATTTTAATCCAACTCTAATTAGAAAAGAAACAACATGCATGGTAATCTCACATAGTTTCTAATTAGGAGGGTGATAACTGAATTATTGCAATCTTGGTTTCATTGATCATTGCTATATGGCTATCTCTTTCAGTTAAGAATATTGCTATCTTGCAAAGGAAAGAATCATTCCTATCTCCTAATCATTTCAAAGTTAACAACTGTGTGAGTGCACAAGTAGAGTAGCCCATTTAGTTTTTCTAATTTTAACTAGGTTGGATTAACCAGTGTATTCTGTGCTTGCGAATGACAATAGGCTTATGCTTTCCCCTCTTCTGGGTGATCAGAGTGCCAGACTTGTCATTCTATTTGTTTAACCTTTATGAGGGGCCTGCCCTTGGATGCACGCTTGTCCAAGTGGGAACGACCCTGAGTGGTAACAGGCTAAAGCCAAGCCCTACCAAGCCACTTAAAATAAATTGTGCTTGAGGTGAAAACTTCTTGCAACAAGTGCTGTTATGTTACACCGACGGCCAACCTCCCCCAAAACCCTCTCAGGCGCAACCCTGTGAGGCTGGTAGACTCCATAACGGAGAGTAGCACCGCCGCACGTGTAACCACTTGAACAGTTGCCTGAATTAAATACCTCTTGTTTTAGTGGCCCAAATCCCTTATAATCCATTTCTCGCCTAGGATTTTGTGCTTGCTTTTGTCCAAAATAGAGTCAGAAAAATTATAAAAACAATGAAAAACTACAAAATATTCTTTGTGCTTGCTGTGTTTTCTTACTATTAAATTCATAATATCAAATTAGGAAGACCTTTTCTAGCCAAAAAATACCAAAAACAGAAGAAAAACTGAAAATTTTGCAAAAACTTCAGAGCTGCGCATTTACACATTTCTGTTGCGCATACACAAAGACTTGCTGCGCTTTTGTAGCGACTTACTGCGCATATACCTTTTTGCTACGCATATATGCACTGTTGCTGCGCATATATAATTCACCAGACCGGCGCATTTACTGCGACTTGCTGCGCATTTGTCCATTTCTGCTACGCATCTGTTTCTGCGCATATGTGACAGTGAGCACTTGCCCTATTTTTGAGGAGAAATTTTCACCTGATCAGAGCACCCATTTCAGCCTAGTTTCACTTTCCGAGATCAGAGTCAACCTTGCAGTCATTCTCCATCCATTTCACCCAACTCTTTCTCTTTCGTCCATTGTCGCACTCACTTTCGGTCCACATCACTCTTGTCCCAAAGTCAGCCTATCCCATATCGATTCGGCATAAGGCCTTCTTCGTTTCATTAGTGAATTCACGTAAGCCTAGTAGGTCACAGTACCTTTGCTAGTAGTCTTGTTGAACGACTAAGCCCTACACAGTAAGACTGGTATCGACTACCCTTGCTAGTGGCTAGAGTCTTGTGTCAACCGTCTTACTTGAAGTCATTGAGCGAGAGAATCCTTTGTCCAAGTCTTATCCTAGGTATCCCATTCATAATAGTCTCGGTCGGCACCTTGCCAAAATTTCTAATCCTGGTCCACTTCACCCCACCCCGCATTGCATGGTTCTTACTCGATCCCAGTACAACAGACAAATCAAAATGGCCGACTCATCTGATCACCTTCTCCCACCACGTGATGGTGAAGAAAAGATCTCTCATGAAGAATTAGTGGCGCACATGCAAGATAGAAAATTCCAACGCGTCGTAGAGAAGATGATCCTTGAAGACCCCCATAAGTATTTCCATCATCTTGCTAGTCTGGAATCAAACTCCCCATAGACTTTGACATTAGCTCCATCATGGAAAATGCAAACAATGATCATGATAGGGGCACAAATGACACAGTCCCACATGTGCATGAGAGAGGTACAAATGACACGGTTCCCCATACAAATGAGAGAGGAAAGCAACCCGTAGATCCAATTGCTCCTATGGTGGATGTGAGGCAACAAATCGAAAGTCTAAAGCTCGAGATATCCAACCTTAAGACCGGTACAAGTTCTAAGAACTACTCTTTGGAAGATATAGCACCATACCCCTTTGACAGAAATTTGATCATGAAACCATTCCCCTATCAGTTTGGAGTTCCAAAATTTGACAAATATAAAGGGAAGGGGGACCCTAGAGATCATATCAGGGAATTCACTGCAGCATGTTTAGAAGTAGCTCACAATGAGACCTACTTAATGAGACTATTCCCGCGATCTTTAGGTGGTCAAGCTATGGAGTGGTTCTCGCGTCTCCCACCAGGAATCAAAACTTTTGATGAACTTGTCAATAAATTTATAACGCACTTCTCTTACAACATAGAACACGAGGTATCTATGCTAGATTTATGTAACACCAAACAGAAGGGTGGTGAGTCATTCGCCGCCTTCCTACAATGATGGAGACAGCTAGCTAGTAAGTGTTCTTACGACATGCCTGAGAAGCAGCTATTGGAAATGTTTGTCCACAACCTAAACACTGATCTTAGCTATCAGATTCAGATACAATGCCCTACCTCATTCACCAAGGTCATTGAAATGGGCCTCTTGATTGAAAAAGCTATGATCACTAAAGGAACTCTCAAGCTCTACAAGGACACACCTCCTTCCAATTATAAAATAGATAAATCAAAGTTTTGGACCAAGAACAAGAATGTGGTCAACGATGGAGTAGTGGATGCCAAGGCGCAGCCCCTAAGCAACAACCTATATTCACTCTTAAGGGAGAAGCAAATACCGGTGCGCTCAACAAGCCACTCCCTCGGGAACCTAGACCTTGGTTCAATTCAAATCTAAGGAGAAAATTCACGCCGTTGGGGGAATCTCAAGAGTCTGCTCTCAGGAAGTTGTTGGCTAACAATGAAATTTCTCTACTGCCAACAAGTGACTATGAGCCTATCGTCAAACCTCCCTATTGGAAGGACACAGATTATTGTGAGTATCATCGAGGACGGGGGCACATGACTAACAATTGCATCCGCCTCAAGAATGTCATACAGGATATACTAGATCAAAATCAGGGAGGGACACAACAGCATACCTCCAATGAATCTCATGTGGCCTACCAAGATCCTCTTCTAAAGCACAACCGGCCGTATAACAATAATCGCAACAATGGCCACAACAGCAACGATGGTCACAACGGCAACAACTCCAATGGCCATAACAATAATGACAACAATCATAATAGGCCAAACCAGAACAGTGGGTCGAGTAATGCTAACTATGCAAGTGTTCCCTTTGAGTACACCATTAACTGCATTTCTGAGCATGTTCCGCAAGTCAACGTCATATCCCCCAACCAACAACCAGGACCTAACAGAACTGGTTGTAGTATAATTACCCGTAGTGGTAGAGTCACGATCAACACCACTCCTCCAAGGTCATCACCATCTCCGTCCAACTCCCACCCATATAATGTCATCGACCAATTGCAAAAAACTCCGGCTCACATTTCTATATTGGAGCTCTTGCGTCTATCTCCTTCTCATAAGGAGATTCTTGAGAAAGCCTTAGTGGAAACTACTGTCCCCACTAACCTAGCCCAAGAAAAGTTTCAAACCATGGTGGGTAATTTGACATCCTCCACTTCCATCTCGTTCACAGAGCAAGATGACATTTCCATATCTCAACCCCACAACACTCCTCTACACATTATTGCATTCATGCACAAGCACCGCATCAAGAGGGTTCTCATTGATGGGGGCGCCGGTCTAAATATTTGCACATTGAAGCTAGTCCTTGCACTGGGGTTCTCCGAACAGGCAGTAGATCCAAGATGAAAAATTACTATCAAAGCCTATGACGAGGAGGAACGAACCACAAAGGGCACGGTTGTCCTACCCATTCAAGTGGGACTGGTAATTAAAGATGGGGTGTGCCAAGTCCTCGATCGGGAGCTTGCTTACAATATTCTACTAGGGAGACCGTGGATCCATGCCATGAAGGCTGTCCACTCCACCTGCCATCAATGCATTAAGTTCCCACATGATGGCAAGCAGGTCACCATACAAGGCGACCCCGACCCCTACCAACATGCAATTCATTCCAAGCAAAATCTGAATGCGTCATTCCCAATAACCGAGCCTACATTTCCCCTACTCCGCAACAAGACCATACCACCGAGGCTTCCTCCTCGAGGCCCAAACCGCTGAAACTTACCATAAAAGAAAATGGCATGGGGGAGTACTCCATTGAGCACAGCCTCAACCTTGCCACCATGCCTTTGTCTCCTCGCTCCTTTGGCAAACCCAAGCATCAACCTAGGCATTTTCCAAAGCCATCTGCTCCTCCTACAACTCCCGCAAATCCCTTTGTAAAATGGGGGACCTTATCTGATGAGACAGAGGAGCGAGATCTCCTGCAGTGGCTTTACGCTGAAGAGGAAAACACATCCCAAGAGCTGTCTAGACTCCCTACAGAACTCTATGGACGGGGTGAAACTATCTTGCACAGGATGGGATACAAAGGACAAGGCCCCATAGGCCTCAGAAAAGAAGGAATCGTTGAACCTATCCAACCTTCTTCATCCTCTTCGGCTAGAAACACAACTAGCCTAGGGTACAAAGGTAAAGGTAAAGCCAAAGAAAATGCCTGCCTAGTGGAGACAATTCAAACACTCCAAGTGGATAGTGACACAGATTCAGATGAGTCGAATGAGTATGAGTGGGACGAGCTGACAAAACACTCCTACGATGACAAGGAGATTGACACCATCCAAACTCTCAGCCCCTACCATAAGGGACAGATGCAACAGGACAGACCACTGGAGTCTGATTTGCCCCTCCCTGAGATTATGGCTTTTGAGGAAAGTTTCGATTCCATTGCGATAAACAACCTGGAAGAAAGTACCACCCAGAACACTACTCCTGCCAGTGCCCATAGCATTTCCATTCACAACAATAATGAATCAGATCTCTCATCTGACTCCCTTCCCCTCTTACACCCTGAGCTTATTGACTGGGACCTGCAAGGGACCCCTCAATTAGATGTGTTCCAGAATGATGATGCTTACATTGACTATATGGAACTTAGAGATCACTTACCAAAAGGAGATCATAAAGTTGGTTTCGCTATCGAACTCAATATCGTAGCTTACTTCGGGGAGGGTGCCAAGCCTTCTAGTCGCAAAAATATTAAAATCAAAAATGGATCTAATGGTGAAAACCGCCGTGCGGCAGTGTCAGATCATAAAATAGTCAAAAGAAAGGATGTATCCGAAGGTGAAAACCCAACTGTGGCACCTGACGATGGAATGCTTGACACCCTCCCTAGTGATATGTACCAGGAATGGTCATAGATCGTGGTGGAGCCAACAGAGCCAGTAAATATTAGAACGGAAGAGCAACCCAAGATCATCCACTTCGCAAAATCTCTCACACCACCTGAGAAAACCAGGTTTGTACCATTCTTTAAGAAGAAGAGAGGCAACTTTGCTTGGTCATACACTGACATGCCAGGTCTAGACCCGAACCTGATTCTGCATCATTTGCCATTGGATCTAGGGGTGAAGCCCGTAAAGCAGAAACTGAGAAAGATACATCCCCATATAGCCCTTTTGGTCAAGGAAGAACTCAAGAAATTGCTAGATGTGGGGTTCATCAGAGCCATAGATTACCCTGAATGGATATCAAACATTGTGCCAGTGTCTAAACCAGATGGCAGGGTTCGACTATGCAATGATTTTAGAGACTTAAACAAAGCATGCCGCAAGGATGACTTTCCATTACCAAACATCGACATCATAGTCGACCTTACTGCAGGGCATACAATGCTATCACTCATGGACAGATTCTCCAGGTATAACCAAATCAAAATAGCACCGGAGGACCAACACAAAATAGCTTTCACTTGTCCATGGGGTACCTTTTGCTGGAATGTCATGCCTTTTGGGCTGAAAAACGCAGGAGCTACATATCAGCAGGCCATGACAACTATATTCCATAACATGATGCATGTGACCATGGAGGATTATGTTGACGATATCTTAGCAAAATCTCCCACAAGGGACTCACACCTGGATATCCTAGAGAAAGTCTTCCAACAGTTGGACCAATTCCAAGTTAAATTGAACCTGAAGAAATGTGTGTTTGGGGTGACTTCAGGCAAGCTGCTAGGCTTCATTGTGTCAGCAAACGGAATAGAGGTAGACCCGGCCAAGGTCAAAGCAATAATGGACATGCCACCACCCAAGACTCTAACACAGTTGAGATCCTTACAGGGCAAGCTATAGGCCATCTGAAGGTTCATCTCGCAGTTGGCAGACAAGTGCCAACCTTTCAGCCATCTCCTACATAAGAATATTCCATTTAAATGGGATGAGCGGTGCGAAGAGGCATTCAACAAGCTAAAGGAGTACCTAATGAACCCTCCTATACTCATGCCTCTGATCCAAGGAAAACCTTTGATTCTCTACATATCTGCTACACCTACTGCTCTTGGGGCTCTCCTAGCGCAGCAAGACTATGAGAACAAGGAAAGAGCTGTATACTACATCAGTTGAACCTTAGTGGGCTACAAGTTACAATACTCATAGGTAGAACAATCATGCCTTGCGGTGGTTTTTGCTTCACAAAAATTCTGACACTACATGTTGGCACATCCAGTCAAACTCATTGCCAAAATCGACCCACTAAAGTATCTTCTTAGCAAAGCAGCTCTCACAGGTCGATTAGCAAAGTGGGTTATGCTTCTTAGTGAATATGATATAGAATATGTGGACAGAAAAGTCATCAAAGGGCAAATCATAGCTGACCAACTGGCTGAGGCACCATTTAAGGACACTTCTCCAATGCAGTTTGAGTTTCCCGATGAGTCTTTATTCACTCTATCAACATCTCCTTGGAAACTCTACTTCGACGGGTCTTGCACCAACCACGGATTAGGGGCCGGTATCCTGTTTATCACTGCCCAAGGTGACACAATTCCAAAGTCCTACAGGTTGTTATTTCCATGCACTAACAATATAGCAGAATATGAAGCCTTGGTAATTGGTCTCAAGATGGCCACTGAGTGGAAAATCCAAGCACTATGTGTCTACAGTGATTCTCAGCTTATCATAAATCAGGTCAATGATGAATATCAAACCAAAGATGAGAAGCTCATCCCATACAAACGGATGGTCAACGACCTCAAGGAACACTTTGGGACCATCTCCTTTGAACAAATACCCAGGATCGAGAACAAAGCAGCAGATGCAATGGCTACCATAGCCTCTCTTCTTGAAATACCTGAATACGAGTCACGGTATGAGTTCTTAGTAGAAACGATTCGGCAACCGGCTTATGATCTCCTCGAAACCCACTCCATTTGCCTCCTAGTAGAATCTGATTCACCTTGGTACGGTAAGACCTACACTTACCTCAAGGACAATATTCTTCCACCCGACCTCTCTTCTAACCAAAAGCAAACTTTCATCCGACAAGCCTCCCGTTACACCATCATAGCTAATACCCTTTACCAACGTGGTCTGGATGGTACTTTACTCCATTGTCTAGAACAAGAAGAATCTGTAACCGCCTTGCAAGACGTACACGAAGGGATCTGTGGAACACACTCCAACGGTCCTTCCTTAGCTAAGAAACTCATGCGTTTGGGTTATTACTGGCCCAATATGGAAATGGATTCCTGTCAGTTCGTCATAAAGTGCAAACAGTGCCAAATACATGGGAACTTGATTCATGCACCTGCTCAGGAGTTGAGACCTTTAACGACACCCTAGCCCTTTTGCCAGTGGGGACTTGACCTTGTGGGAAAGATTCATCCACCTTCTTCCAACGGCCATAAATTCATCATAACCGCCACTGAGTACTTCACAAAGTGGATTGAAGCCGTTCTCCTAACCACCATCACAGGAAAGCAAATTTCCTTGTTCATTCTGAATTACATTATCTGCCGATATGGCATCCCCTCATCCATCATAACGGATAATGGGAGACCATTCAAAAATCAGGATGTCCAGGAACTTTGTGCGCATTTCAAAATCCAACATCGTTTCTCCACTCCATACTACCCCCAAGGTAACGGCCAAGCTGAGGCATCGAATAAAACCATTCTAAAAATCCTAAAGAAGACTGTCAATGAAGCTGGTCATGATTGGCACGTCCAACTCAATCTCGCTCTGTGGGCCTACAGAACTAGTATACGCACTCCCACAGGTGCTACACCCTATGCCCTTGTCTATGGCTCTGAAGCCATCCTTCCCATTGAGGTTGAACTCCCATCCCTCAGGGTGTCGTTGAAAGGTCTCATATCAGATGAAGAATACAGAGTCTCCAGGCTACAGGAACTGGAGCTGCTAGAGGAAAGGCGCCAGAAAGCTTTTGACCATCTCAAAGCCTATCAACAGATGATGTCAAGAAGCTACAACCACAAGGTTAGACCAAGATGCTTCAAGGTTGGAGACCTCGTTCTAAAAGAGAACCCTCGCAATCAGCAGGACAGAGAAAAGAAAGGTAAGTTCGAGCCTAACTGGCTTGGGCCCTATGTGATTGTAGCTGCTTACAGATCAGGGGCATATCAGTTGGCCACATCAAAGGGTGAGTTGTTTGATGATCTAATTAACAGCATGCACCTTCGCCGGTTCTATACCTAGGGGAACCCCAGTGCAAGGGGGCATAATAAAATCAGAAAAAATCAAAAATAAAAAAAAATACAAAAAAAAAATTGGAAAAAAAATAGAAAGCATACAAACAAAAAAATTTCGTCCTTTGGTGAAAACCTGGCAAACAGGCGCCTTGGATAGGTATCGTGATGAAAACCTGGCAAACAGGCATCATGTTACTTTCTAGCTTCTCGTGCAAATAAAAGCAAGTGATGAAAACCTGGTAAACAGGCATTACTTGTGATAAACTGCCTTCTCCATCTTTGGGAATCCAATCACCCTAAGTCCATTCTTCCTTCGCTCATTTCCCATTTGACCCATATCTATCCCGCAATAAACACTTGACAGTTACCTATCATGGCTTGATACTCACCTTGTGGCCTTGTCAATCAAGGTTTTGTCCCATACCATCTCCTCAATGTGAGCCTAGCATAGGGTCTCTTGTCAGTGTCCATGGTCCAAGTCCGTGAACTACGTTGCCTCTGCGCCGTCACGTAGGCAAGGCCATTATTCTAATGCACCCCCGAGGCTTCCATTTCTTCCCTTTGTCCCATTTGTCCCCTTTCTTGTCTTCATTCTTGTCGTCTTTCTTCTAGTCCATCCATGGTCCATTAGGGTTTACCCCGAACTACGTTGCCTCTACGTCATCACGTAGGCAAGGCCATTTAGCAATGAGCCCCCAAGGCACTAGGTCAGTCCATTAGGGTCCGTCTCCCCAATAAGGATTGTGCAATCTTCTCACCAAGCAAGCAAATGCAAGCAGAACCCGCGCCTCAAGCAGAAATCTTGACTATGAGCATCTTAACCTATCCAACGCAAAGCAAATACCCAAGGTCTTCTAAACGATTTTATGCAAATTAAGGCAAGAGCTAAACACATATCAACGCAAATATGCTTTGTAGATCAGAAACATGGTTAACAGTTCGAGTCCTGATTTTTGCTATCATACCCTCCTATGCTACTCAAGGATGCCAAAACCTAGAGATGCTATGATGGGGGCATGATTATTTTCTTTGTTTGCTATTTGGGGATTAAACTTTAGTAATGTGAAGCCTTGTCTTAGGATGTGATCGGCAAAAGATCATCGAGGACATCAAAGGTCTAACATGAACGGGGGCAATCCTTTCTTGTTGAAATGCAAGAGGTACTCAGGTCATCTAGATTCAATTTTGACTAGATGCTTGTATTAACTTGCTAAATCACAATCCATGTAAGCGATACTTAGGTCATCTCGGTTCAATTATACCTAGATGCTTGTATTCACTTACAACATTTCAAAAAAGTACCACAAAAAAAAAAAAAAAATGCCCAATGATGAAATAAAGCACTCCAATAGCAAAGCATCCATCCTATATCCATTTATACATCCATACCATACCCCATGCAATAAAAATCCAACAATGTAGAGTATCAATACAAATAAAAGCTTGTGAATCTTTCTATCGAGTCTTTCTTCTATCAATCAGATTTCTATCTATCATCATATCTTTCATCCTTGTCTAGTCAGTCTGAGCAATGATCCAAATGCAGGTCCATCCTTAATCCATATCAATCATGTCAAGTCAATCTTGCACAAATGATCCAATCACAATCAGTGGTCTTGATCCTTGTTTGGTCGTAAACCAACTCGATCAGTTAATCAATCAATTTTCTTATATAGGATGTTGCATTGTCAAAATCAGACCAATACACGCGTCTTACACAACATGCTTCATTTCCTGGAACCAGACACTATCCTTCATGTTGCTCTAGGGATCCATCATTCCCCGCCATGACAACACACCTGCCGTGTTGGTCTAGGGATACATCGTTCCCCGCCATGACGACACTGTCGTATATCATTATCAGTATATCATTGGTTTACCGCTTGATAGGGGCAATACCTTGTTTGTTCTTGTGTCATTTGTGTATACTTGCTTGCTTGCTTGTGTGTGTCATCATTCCATCTTGCATCACGTATCATTTGACACTTTCTTCACCCATTTTCTTCAAACTCAACCTTCTTCATCGTGAGATTGTCCGTCTCATGCCTTTTGCCTTCTTCTCGTCCAATCTCCCGAGGGGGCATCCTGTCGTTAAACTTGTACCAGGGGCAAACTAGGGCATGTATCATCATCAGACTATCAACTTATTTGAAGCAACGCTGTAAACTGCATTGCATCAAAGAGGGGCAAAATGTATACGTCTAAAAATGACACAAATCATCCTAAATAAATATTCTAAATATTTATTCCATTCTTCTATCAATTAAATAAATATTCTAAATTTATTTAATCGATTCACTATTCCATAATTAAATAAATTCAATTTATTTAATTAAAATTCTTCTAAATGTCCTACCCAATTAAATAATCATAAATTATTTAATTAATCTAAATTCCTCTATCCTAAGTTCTAAATTCAAAAATCCACCTCACCTTTACACCTCACCTTTACACCTCACCTTTTCCACCTCACCTTGTCCACATCATCAAGTTGCACATGTAATTAAATATATTTAATATTTAATTACCTATTTTTCTCTCACCCACATGGCCTATTTCTTCTCAAATCAGAAGTTAGTTAACTAATCAATCAAATCTATTAACTGATTGGTCATTTGAGTTCACTAGTCAATCTATTCTGTTGACTCCTCAATCAATCCAGTTCACTGGTCAATCAATTCAGTCAATCCCATAATCCACTCTTCTAACTAATCAATCAAGTCTGTTAACTGTTCAGTCAATGGAGTTAACTCTCCAATCAATTTTGTCACATCCCCTCTTTCATGATGGAGCTGGGACACTTGTCACATTTCTACTGGTTGCACATTCTTCAATCATCCTCAGCCGTTGATCTTCATATCTCCTCTCAACCGTTGATTCCCATTCTTCCAAGTCTATAAATGAAGCTTCATCCCTCCATTCTAATCATCCAGGCTTTTGACATCGTTACTCTATAGAAATACCACCAGCACGCCTTTGGCACCCTTTTGTCATCCACAAGCTTGAGATCACATACTTGCATTGGAGCTCATCTTCATTGCATATCACCATAGCCATTCACCATCGACTTCCTAGAAACAGCTAAAAAGATTGCACTCTCTGAGGGCTCACCTCATCTGCAAAAGGACGATTTGTGATAGGCGAACAACAGAAGTTTCGAAACGAGAGAGGTTTGCACCGTGTTTGTTCATTGCTTTGTTTATTGAATCCTTCTTGTTTCACTATTCTGTTGATGTTTGGGTCTTGTTTAATTCATTTGATTGATCACCATTTTACCCTTACATTTTCATCATCTCTGATCTTCAATTTTTTAAATTTCCCTTTTAGACTCTGTAACCTTGCACATTTAACATACTGGTCTCCCTCATGAAAAAGTTCCAGTTTATTCCAAATCTCAAAGGCAGTTGGTAGGTCAATAACATTTGAGAGCTCTGAGTCAGATAATGCGCTTAGAAGAGCCTCTTTGGTCTGTAGATTGTTTTCAGCATCTGTGATTTCATTTAGGGTTGTCAAACCACCCTATGGAGGTACATACGCTTTTGCAACCATGGACCAGTACGCCATTCCCATACACTACAAGTGACATTTCATGCAACCTTTCCAAAGAGCAAAGTTGGTTCCATCAAACTTCAGACTATCCTTCTTGTAAGACGACATCCTGGATCTCCTCGAGTGGTTAAGCTCCTTTTAGAGGTACTTGGCTCTAATACCAATTGTTAGACTTAGGGCACACAACTAAGAGGGGGGGTGAATTAGTTGTGCCAAACTTTCTCTAATTTACACATTTAAATCTTCTTGGTGATTAGCAGTATATTAAACATGAAACATAATGCATTCAAATCAAAAGCAGAAACTCATCAACACATAAGACACCAAGATTTTGACATGGAAAACCTGGTTAAGGAAAAAACCACGGGGTGATTAACCCAAGAAAGTATTCTCTGTTAAAAGAATAGAAAGAACAAAATGGAACGTGCCAATTAGGGCTCACTACCGGAGCACACTGCTCACAAGAGGCTCACTGCCTACAAGAGACACACTGTCTACAAAGAAATAAGTATCACATATATGAACTAGAGAATAGCATCTTCACCATGCTTGAATCAGTTCCATTAAGCTCAATATTCCTACTCTGCCTTTCGCTCTGCTCTTCGCTACTACACTCTCATCTCCACAAGACACACTTTGAAATGACTTCAAAATCCCTTATTTATACACGATATCAACTTAGGAACAATCATCTAAGTCAGAAAACACCTACAAGAACATCTGCAAGACGTGTAATACATCTGGTCGGCTAGTCTCAGGAAGAACACCAACATCCAATGGTTATTCTTCAAATACGAACTTTAACTTCAATGCAAACCACCAACATGAACTGGAAACGATCCACAGATCACCACAAGCTTTCCTGAATCACCAAGAACATCTGCACTTCATTTGCTTACTGAATCCTTCTCTCCTTCATCCAGAACCTTAGGAACACAGTCTATCATCACTATCACAAAGGAATAGGTTCTTCTGGACCTTCAAACCACAAACCAATATACTTGAAACTTCACAAGGACATCCTCAATACTTCCTCAAATCTGCAGAAAGGGATAATGCATTACCGGACCTCACCGTACCTATCTGTGTCACTCTGTCACCTCTGAACACTTGTCAGAGCTAGTTCTACTTGAGCAACCATAACTTCTTCATATCTTCATGTGGACCTCTAAAAACTTGACTAGATTATCTCAAGACTCATATATACAAACCCTTTAAATTGCATCCCCTGATCCTCAACCTATCTTGGGCTTTTACCTTGTTGTCATCTTTATTCTTCACTGTTCCTGATTGAGACTAATTTTCTCAATGTCCTCAGCACACAGCTCATCCAATCCTTCTCATTAATGCAACATAAGTATGTTGACATCAATGACAACACCGGTTAGACCCATACTTGTAACAGTCTTATCAACAAGCGTCGATGTAGGAGACCGATTAACTAGGTAACAAGCGGTAGCAACAACTTTAGCCTACAACTTTTATTCAAGGCCAACTCTACTTAGCATACTCCTAGCCCTCTCCATCAACATTCTATTCATCCTCTTGGAACTCCATTCTACTGAGGGGTATATGGAGTTGTCTTGTACCTCTCAATGCCTTGTTCTTTACAGAACTTGTTGAAATTTGCTGAACAAAACTCACCACCATTGTCAATCCTCAAACACTTAATATTTATATCCTTTTGATTCTCTACAAGAGATTTGAACTCTTTGAATCTTGCAAAGACTTTAGATTTACTTCTAAAGAAATACACCCATGTGCTTCTACTATAGTCATTAATGAATGAAACAAAGTACACATATTTTTAAATCAAAGGGACATTAACAGACCAAATACATTAGAATGAATCAAGTCTAACACCTCAGAAGATTTTTGAGAACTGGAATAAAATTGAACATGGTTTTGGTTTCCATAAATGTAATGTTCACAAAAATCAAACTCAAGGTTATAGTCATTCATACCCTCAATGAGGTTTTTATTTTTCATAGTCCTCAAACCCCTTTCACTAATGTGACCAAGCCTTTAGTGCCATAACATTGTCTCCTCAACTGGAAGTTTCATCTCCATAGAATGAGCACCATTAGCTACCCAGAAAGCATGACCATTGGAAGTAGATGCAACACACTTCTTCGTTGTTGGTTCCAATGGTGAGGATGAAGGCTCTAAAGCTCTCTTCTTTGAAATAAAGGCACTATTTTCCTGAATCGTACATGCATCAAGATGAAACTAAGTGCCAACCTAGACACCCTTAGCTAGCACCATAGCTCCTCTAGTCATCTTGCATCCTTCATTCGAGAAAACAACCTGCACACCTACATCATTCAACTTACTTATAGATAATAGGTTTCATGCCAAACCAAGGATATGCAAAACATCATTGATTCCCTTCACTCATGCATTAGGGAATCAAATTAAGACTCTTCCACAGCCAACAATCTTCAGGTGAGAGTCATCACCCAGGTACACCTTCCCACCATCATATTCTTCATATTTTGAGAACCAACCTCGATGTGAGGTCATGTGAAAAGATACATCAGAGTTGATAAGCCACACATCTTCTAATGCATGCATTGCCAAGGCAGTGACAAATGCTTCTCCATCATCTTGAGAGGACTTGTCGAAATGCAAATAATAGTTTTTTTCTTCTTATTTTTCTCCTCCTTGCACTCCTTGTAGAAATACCAAGGTTTGCCGCAGTTCCAACATAAGGCCTTAGACTTTCCAAGAGACTTAGATCTCCCACGAGATTTGGATATTCCTTTTTCTTCTTTCTTCTTATCCATTTTTATTTCCTTTCTCTTTTGACCTACCATGAACTACAAGAGCCTCCTTAGCTGTTTCAGAAGATTTTATCCACATCTCTTCAGACAGTAATGATGCAACCACTTCATCCATCTTGAAGATGGTAGTGGTACTCCCAATGGTCATAACAAGGTGGTCCCATGAATTTGGTAAGGAACACAATAATGTCATACATCGCTCCTCCTCCTCCATATTCACACCAATAGAGGTCAACTAGGCAACAAACATATTAAATGTGTTTAGATGATCTATGAAAGATCCTCCATCTTCTATCCTTAGAGAATATAGTTTCTTTTGTAGGAATAACTTGATCAGCAGGGATTTAGCTTGATAAACATCTTCAAGTTTCTTCCAAAGATCTTTTGTGGTCTTGTTTTCATGGATATTTAGGAGAACTGAATCAGCCAAATAGAGTCTTATCATACCCTTAGCCTTCTAATCCATTAGATCCCAATCTTCTTTCTCCATGCCTGATGGCATGGTTCTAGATAGTCATAGATCTCTATCCACCAATAAGTCCTCCATCTTGAGTTTCCACAACTCAAAGTTGCCTCCATTAAAATTCTTTATGTCAAACCTCTCAGATGTGCTCGCCATCTCTTTCCTGCAACAAAGATTCCTCTTCACAAGCTCCCACTCAAACTAAGATCAACTCAAAGAAGCCTCTACCTCACAACTAGAACCAAAACTGGCCAATCTTTGATACCAAATGAAAGGAAGCAAGGTACCCATAAATAACTTCCTACACTAATCTAATGAGGAAAGATAGTGCAAATTTCTTTTAACCAGTTACATATTAAGATACACATTAACAAAAAGGTAAAAATAACAACAAATGCAAAATACCAATGCACAAAACACAAGATGTACATGGGGAAAACCATTTCAAGTAAAAAACCATACTCCAAAGCCTACATAATGTATTATCAAATCTGAATGAGATTACAACACACTTGCAATGCAAGTTCTTCCAAGAGTTTACCAATGTTGATTACTAGAGTAAATCTGATCGCATAACGGTACCTGCACAGTACCATACCAGTCCAACTCTAAGCACCTACATATTTATAGCAAGATACAAGCATGAAGGAAGCTTCTAGAGAAAGAAACAAGAGATGGGCATCCAAATCCATGTGGCACACTTTTAAAACACATATTTGAATCATGTAACACTTGTAGAAGATTCCCATACACCTCTTACAACCCTCTATACTTGGGGCCCTAAAATTTCTCAAAATAGACCTTATGATAGATGCTCTTACATCATCATAAAAACTGTCATATATGACACCACTTATAGTTGTAAGAGAATCTGTCATAACTATCATATCCCAAACTTGGGTGCCCCAAAATGGGATAATTCAAAGATGCCTCTTACAGTATCATACATGCAAATGACACTTGTCTCATCCCTTTTATTTCTAGCTCTTACAATGTCATAAAATCCATCATAATTTATGTGTCATAGAATCTATCATAAATCCTTACACATGACCACAAGGTGTCGACACATGCAAAAATCATGCCAAGTCAACATGGAATGCCTACCTCCTCATATGAGGATAGATTTACATCTAATCACCTTCCATGTAGGATGACACTTCACTGTGCCGTGACAAAATAAACTCTACATGTTTAATTACAATAGTAGGTTGAAAATAAATAAATACCAACATTGGGAATTTGCAAAGGTTGAGAAACCATAATTCCCAACATAAGAGCCTCTTATGATATTCATCATCATTAATAAAATGAGGGTATGACGTACTATGATTAATGGTGGTTCAGGTCTTAATGTTTGTGGCATAGACTTGTTACCTAAAATTAATGTTGCACATCTCTCATTAAACTAGATAAACTTAATATTCGTGGCTCTGATAACATTGGTAGACCTTCATTGGGTACTATCACGTTGCCTATTAAGGATGGTCTTGTGACTTTATCTACCCTTATCCATTTCATGTCTAGTTCTCTCTCATACAATCTTCTTCTTGGTAGACCTTGGATTCATGTTGTGGGGTCAAATCTCATCTACTCTTCATTGATCAATCAAGTTTGTTTATAAAATTAAGCTCTAGACAATTGAAGTTGCTCTAATTCAAGAAAGTTGTCTACAAACTGAAGCTAAAAATCAACAAGTTTTTAAACCTTTTACTCTAATTTCATCTCATTCTAAAGTTAAATCATCTCCCCCCATAGAGGTTATTGTAGAAGAATCTAATTCACCTTCTAATACACTTTTCAGTGATGATTGGGGTTCGTTAGACTTTACACCTACCTTTGTGGGTGAATATAAAATCTCACCTTGAAAGCCAAAAAATTCTAAGGTTGCTTCAATTTCTTCTCCTAAATCTACTCATGAGAAACATAAGATTTCTTTAAAAAGCAATGATGATAACACTTACTCTTATACTACAAAATATGAGACCTATGAGATGCCTCCTTCCTCTTCAGAAATGACATCTATTTATGGTCGTAGTTTTCAAATTCTTTCTCAATGCAGATACAATGACAATGGTTGTTTTATAAAGGAACAGGGTATTAAAGTCCCCTTAGTGAAAGGAAGCAAGGTAAGTAGAAACAACTTTCTACACCAATCTAATGAGGAAAAGTAGTGCAAATTTTTCTTAGATCTTTACAATTAGACCTATATTTCACATTATCAGAGAGATTAACACACATTCACAAACAATTATAAATGTAATGACACAAGATATATGTGGGGAATTTAACACTTTCAAGTGAAATACCCCTCTCCAAAACATGCACAATGTATTATCAAATCTAAAGGAGATTACAACACACTTGTAATGTAAGTTCTTCCAGGAGTTGTAACAATATTAAATATGGAGTAATTTTGGCAGCATAACAATACCTGCAAATGAACCATACAACTCCAAATTCAACACTTGTATATATAGAGAAGTACTATGAATGGAGGAAGCTTCTAGAGCAAGTCAACATAGGAATCTCATCCAAATCCATATGGCCCAATTTCCAAGGCCATAAAACATGTGTATGACACTTGTAAGAGATTCTCTTTCATCCCTTACAACCCCCCAATTTGGGCCTCCCAAATTTGCCAAATTAAGGTATGATAGATGCTCTTACAATGTCATAAAATCCTTCATATATGACAACTCTTATAGTTGTAAGAGAATCTGTCATAGCTAAATATTAATAGCAGATTCGCTTACAACCTGTCATAGTCAAACTTGGGTGCCTACCATCTCCATGCAAAGATGCTTCTTGACACTTGTCACACTTATCATAGGATCTTCTATTTTTGGCTCTTACATGTCATAGATTCTGTCAAAGGAATCTGTCATAACTCTTACATGTCATAAACCTCTAATAACACCCAAAAGATGCTGACACATGGAAAAAGTCTTCTACCACAAAGTGGGACACATATCTTCTCATATGAGGACAAAAATACACTTAGTCACCTTCCATGTAGGATGACACATCACCATGCCACCTCCCACAAAGTGACAAAATAAGATTTGCATTAAAATTACAATAATAGGCAAAAATAAATATACAATTAAATAATAAATGCTAGGGACTTGAAAAGGTTAAGACACCTTAATTCCCACCATTCTCTCACTTGTCGAACTCATTTCAAGAGCCAATAGAATGATAGGATGTAACTGCTAGGGGCGAAGAGGCCCATAGACTCTGAACATCATTTGAATGTCTATGTGCTCATGAGCTTCATCAAGGAACCTGCAACATTCGACAAAGTATCAACCTTCTCCAAATTTACCTTCCCATCCTCTACCATATCATGTACAAAGTGGTATTGCACATCAATGTTCTTGGTCCTCGCATGGAAAGTAGGATTCTTTGCTAAACATATGGCACTCTGGCTATTACAAGAAATCATAATCTTCCCTGCATCAAACCCAATATCAGAACACAATCTCTTAAGCCAAATGGCTTCCTTACAAGTATGAGTAGTGGTCATGTACTCTGCTTCAGTCATGGACAAAGTGACCACAAGTTGTCTCTTACTCATCCAACTAATAGCACCATCAAACATAGTGAACACATAAGCACTAGTTGATCTCTTGTTTTCAATGTCACCTATCCAATCTGAATCCACAAATCTATGAATACTTACAGAATGCTAATAACTAGTAGGATAACCATGATAGCACAAGGCATACTCAAAAGTACACTATAGATATCTGAAAACTCTATTTACCACATCACAATGTATCCGTCTAGGATTAGCCATGAATCAGCTAAGGACTCCCACTACTTGGGCAATGTCTAGTCTTGTATAGACCATCACATGCATCAAACTACCAACCGCACTAGCATAATGTACTCTTCTCATATCCTCCATCTCAAAAGGAGACTTCAGACAATCTGTAATAGATAACTTTGTCCCCATCATAACAGGAACAGTCAAAGGTCTACAATCTGCCATGTTGAATCTCTCTAGTACGATCTTCACATACTTACTCTGGCTTAACCAAAGTTTTTTGTTTTCTCTCTTCTGATTTCCATTCCCAGAATGTACCTAGCTACCTCTAAATTTTTTATTTCAAACTGTGATGACAAATGAGTCTTCAAATTAGAAATCAAACCTTTACCATTCCCAATTGGCAACACATCATCAACATATAATGCTATAATAAGAATGAGATCATTATCAAACTTAAAGTAAACACAATATTTCAATTTCAATCTCAAAAATCTAATACTCAACACAAAGGCATCAAACTTTTGGTACCACATCCTAAGAGACTAATTAAGATGATACAAAGACTTTTTCAACTTGCAATCCAGATTTTCTTTACCTTTCACAATGTAATGCTCTGGTTGTGATATATAAATCTCCTCCTCCAAATCACCATGAAGGAATGTTGTCTTCACATCCATTTGCTCCACCTCTAAGTCGTATGTTGTTGCAAGAGATAATGGGAACCGAATAGATGTCATCTTTGCAACTAGAGAGAAAATCTCACCATAGTCAATTCCCTCCACCTGTGAATACCCCTTCGCATCCAACCTTGCCTTATATTTGTCAATGCTACCATCTGAACCAAACTTTTTCTTAAACACCTATTTGCATCCAACAGGCTTTCTTCCTTCAGGCAAAGGTACCAAGTCCCAAGTATTATTCTTTTCCAAAGAAGCCATCTCTTCTTCCATGGCCTCCTTCTAGGAACTTGCATCTTTAATACCTATAGCCTCCCTTACAATCCTAGGGTCATCAGCCTTAGAAATCAAAGCAAAAATACAACTAGAATCATGCAACGAATAACCAAACCTTTTAGGTTGTCTCCTTATTCTCGTGGACCTCCTCACAAGTTAAGGTTGAGGTTCTTCATCTTCTTCTTCTGAATATTTAGAGCTACTAGAGCTCTCCTCATCGTCAAATCCAACTAGTGTCTTCGGTTCAACTTTCTCAGGGGTGGGAGGAAGCTAAACCACATCATCTTTCTTTTTCTCTTTCTCTGGTTGTAAAACAATAGAAGAAGGATTGAGCTCTTTGAAGATCACACTTCTGCTATACATAACTCTTTCAGCCACTCAATTCCATAGCTTGTACCCTTTCACACTGATACCATAGCCGATGAAGATACATTTAATTGCCTTATTTTCCAACTTAGACCTCTTCTCCTTAGGCACATGTGCATATGCCTCACAACCAAATACTCGAATGTGTCTTGATGAAGGCTTCTTACTAGACCATCCCTCCATCGGGGTCTTGTTAACAAGCACCAATGTAGGAGACCTATTAACCAGGTAACAAGTCATAGCAGCATCTTCAACCCAAAACTTTTGTTCTAGGCCAGCTCCACTTAAGATGCTCCTAGGCCTCTCCAACAATGTTCTATTCATTCTTTCTGCAACTCCATTTTTTTGAGGAGTATATGGAGTTATCTTATGCCTCTCAATACCTTGTTATTTATAGAATTTGTTGAAATATGCTAAGCAAAACTCACCACCATTATCAATTCTCAAACATTTAATCTTTCTATTTTTTTTATTCTCAACAAGAGCCTTAAACTCTTTGAATCTTGCAAAAACTTTAGATTTACTCCTAAGGAAATATACCCATGTCCTTCTACTGTAGTCATCAATAAATGAAACAAAATACATAGATTTTGAAATCAAAGGAACATTAACAAGACCAAAAACATCAGAGTGAACTAGATCCAACACCTAAGAAGATTTATGAGAACTATGGTAAAACTAAACATGATTTTGTTTTCCACATATGCAATGTTCATAGAAATCAAACTCAAGATTACAATCATTGATACCCTCAATGAGGTTTTTATTTTTCAGGGTCCTCAAACCCTTTTCACCAATATGGCCAAGCCTTTGGTGCCACAACATTGTTTTCTTAGCAGGAAGTTTCATCTTCATAGAATGAGCACGCTTGCATACCTAGAAAGCATGACCATTGGAAGTAGATACTACAATCTTCTTGGCTACTGGTTCCGATGATGAGGATGAAGACTCTGAAGCTCTCTTGTTTGAAATAAAGGTACTATTGCACTAAACTATGCATGCATCAAGCTGAAATAGATTGCCAATCCAAACACCCTTAGCCAACACCATAGCTCCTCTCATCATCTTGCATCCTCCTTTTGAGAAAACAACTTGTACACCCACATCATTCAGTTTGATTATAGATAATAGGTTTCATGTCAACCCAGGGTATCCAGTACACCATTGATCCCCTTTACTTGACCATTAGGGAATCTGATCAAGACTCTTCCACGGCCAACTATTTTCAATTGAGAGTCATCACCCAGATACACCTTCCCTCCATCAAATTCTTCATACATCAAAAAATAATTTTTATGGGATGTCATATGAAACGATGCACCAGAATCAATTAACCACACAATCTCAGATGCATGTGTTTCCAAGGCAGCAACAAACGCTTCTCCATCATCTTGAGAGGACTTGTCGGAGTCAAAATCATGGTTTTTCTTCTTCTTCTTTTTCTCCTCCTTGCAATCCTTGCCGAAATGACCAGGTTTTCCACAGTTCCAACATAAGGCCTTGGACTTTCCAGGAGACTTTGATCTCCCATGGGATTTGTATATTCCTTCGTCTTCTTTCTTCTTATCCTTCTTCTTTCCTTTTTTCTTGGACCTACCACGAACTGCAAGAGCCTCCTTAGCCATTTCAGAAGACTTTCTTTGCATTTCTTCAGACAACAATGAAGAGACCACTTCATCCATCTTGAAGGTGGTAGTGGTACTCCTAATGGACATCACAAGGTGGTCCTATGAATCTAGTAAAGAACACAACAATGTCATGCAACGATCCTCCTCCTCCATCTTCACACAAATAGAGGTCAACTAAGAAACAAGCATATTAAAAGAATTGAGATGATCTGCCACATATCCTCCATCTTCCATCCTCAAAGAGTACAACTTATTTCTTAGGAATAGCTTTTTTGCCAAGGACTTAGCCTAATAAACATCACCAAACTTCATCCACAACTCTTTTGCAATTTTCTCCTTGTAGACGTTCAGGAGCACACAATCAGCCAAACAAAGCCTTATGAGACCCTTGGCCTTCCAATCCATCTAATCCCAATCTTCTTGTTTCATGCTCTAGAGTTTGGTGTCAGATATCATGAGCCATAAATCTCTATCCACAAGCATATCCTCCATCTTGAGTTTCTACAACTCAAAGTTGCCTCCATTGAATTTTTCAATCTCGAATCTTCCAAATGTGTTTGTCATCTTCTCACTACAACATGATCACAAAATGCTCTACAACACTCCCACTCGATTGAAGATTAGTATAAAAAACCCTCTACCCAGCAGCTAGGACCAAAGCTGGCTAGGCTCCGATACCAACTGAAAGGAAGCAAGGTAAGTGGAAACAACTTCTTACACCAATCTAATGAGGGAAAGTATTGCAAATTTTTCTTAGATCCTTATAGTTACAATAATGTTTCACATTAACAAAGAGATTAATACACATTCACAAACAAGTATAAATACAATGACACAAGATATATGTGGGGAAAAGCCTTTCGTGTGAAAACCCCACACTCTAAAACATGCACAATGTATTATCAAATCTAAAAATGATTACAACACACTTGCAATGCAAGTTCTTCCAGGAGTTGTCACAATGTTAAATTTAGAGTAATTCTGATAGCATACCTATACCTACAAATGAACTATACAACTCCAAATCCAAGCACCTATATAAATAGAGAAGTACTATGAATGGAGGAAGCTTCTAGAGCAAGTCAACATAGGAATCTTGTCCAAATCCATATGGCCCAATTTCCAAGGCCATAAAACATGTGTATGACACTTGTAAGATATTCTCTTTCATCCCTTACAACCCCCCAACTTGAGTGCCCCAAATTTGCCCAATTAAGGTATGACAGATGCTCTTACAATGTCATAAAATCCATCATATATGACAACTCTTACAAATGTAAGAGAAAATGGCATAACTAACTATTAATAGCAGATTCTCTTATAACCTGTCATAGTTAAACTTGGGTGCCTACCTTCTCCATGCAAATATGCTTCTTGACACTTGTCACACCTATCATAGGATCTTCTATTTTTGGCTCTTACATATCATAGATTCTGTCATAGGAATCTGACATAAGTCTTATGTGTCATAAACCTCTTACAACACCCAAAAGATGCTGACACATGGAAAAAGTCTTCTACCACAAAGTGGGACACCTATATCCACATATGAGTACAAAATATACTTATTCACCTTCCATGTAGGATGACACATCACTGTGCCAACTCCCACAAAGTGACAAAATAAGATTTGCATACAAATTATAATAATAGACAAAAATAAATATATAATTAAATAATAATTGCTAGGAACTTGCAAAGGTTGAGGCACCATAATTCTCAACACTTAGAAGCTAATCCACATTACTCTTAATTTGGTCTTGGATATCATTCTTTACAACTCACTAAAACCACTCATTGTCCTAATCTAAATGTAAACACAATTTCATCATCTACATATCATATTTCGACACTTAGTTGGTATATCTAAAATCAATTGACAAAAGTTGTGATTCTAGGAATATTCCATTGGATGGATTTCCAATGGATGAAGCTTATTCTCAACTTTTCGTACAACTTAGTAACAACAACAAAGACTCCTTCATGTCTCGATGAGCTTCTAGGATTAGATACAAATGGTGTTGATATAACTTCAATTCCTGTAGAAGGAACAAGTGCTTTAAGCTTATTGCACTCATGTAATAATTTTACATAATCCTCTCGCTATTTATCTAATTCTACCTACATCTTCCTTGATGCAACCTTACTGAATTTAGCTGTAGCTAGCACCAATGATACAACTTGAGGGGTAGGTGTATCAATTAATCTCCTTGCAATTAATTTCCCTATGAGTTCATTCAGGTCCCTTTCCACCTATGACTTGTTATCAGTGCTTAGACTCATTTCCCAAATTGCCAAAGTCTCATGACTAGCACTAAAACCTGACCCAAACAATTCTTTTGCTTTCTCCTTTGTTATTCCCTCATTATCAATATGGTCTTGCCTTCTAATAGTGTCCATGGAAATAGTAGATGAGATGTCCCATCCTAGAAAAAGCATGAAATCACTTTCTTTCACTAGCATTCATCCTTCCTCAAGAGTGATGTTGCTAACATCCATCTCAATCTATTTGAAAACTCTCTAAATGATTTCCATTGTATCCTCATCCTCAAACTTACCCTATTATTCATTCAATCATTGTAGGTAAATTTCAAATTTCTTCTGCACCAACAAAGCCATGAATTCTTGTGACTTAACAAATTCATCATTAAATAAGAACTCCTTGTAGGCCAATGCCCTAACATCCTTCACAACTGTACTACTTTCATGCAAGCTTAACAAAGTTCTTGTTAGGTGATCCATTAGTATTTCATTCCTTGGAGGAGATCTTAATACCTATTGAACTTCATCTAGGTTAATTTGGTTCTCTCCCACCTCCTCTGTCAAGGAATAATCAACTAAAGGTTGATTTTCAATAATTGGTTCAGGGGCAGGAAGTGATTTGCATGCTTCCCTTGTAGTCTCTTCAACCATTGGTTGAGTAGATTCTTCAACATTTTCCTCAGATAGATGTTGTCTCTTAGGGGACTGTAGCTTAATAGGCTTCTTGTTAGCCACATACTTGAGCTCCTCAGCATATTCTAACATCTTCTACATTCTAAGAATAGGATCATCAATTTCTCTAAAGGCTATAGGGTATGCATGGTTTTTCAACTTCCCCTCCCTTTGTCCAAGGAGGATGAGACCCCAAGTCTCTCTTCTCAACTTCATTTCTTCCTCTGAAGAACAATTTCTAAGAAAATCCTCCTATTCATCAAGATAGTTCTCAAACCTAGACCTTAGTTTTTCTCTTCTTACACTGTCAATAAAATGATGAGGGTCATAATCTCTATTCTTAGTTGTCTTCAATGTGTACTCCTACAATTTTTCCAAACAAGGCTCCAAACCTTCTTTAGTACTAATAAAGAAACCAAGGAATTTCAATTGTTGAATTAAGGAAAGTCCCCTTCTTACTATTTCTCAAATGAAACTTATCTAATTCATTTAGCTGCCATATAATCTCCATAAATGCAACCTTGTTAGGCACTCTCTTGGGTAACAAGTGGGGTTTGACATTCATCCCATAAACTCTGATTATGGTTACATTCTTGTATAAGAACCAATCACCACAATTATGGTCTCTCACACCATCAAGATTTCTCTCCAAAGGCCTCAAGAGATCCATTATCTCCTTGGAATGTCTAGGCCTTTCCTATCCTAATAGCCCTAATACCCTTTGTGCAAAATTCTCCTCAAATACCAGGTAGTTTACATTTTCACAATATGAGTCCCACACATGAAATCTTCCTTGAATTGGCATGGGTTCCTCATCCTTGGTTTGGTGTTGGATCTTCAATTCACTATCCTAGTATCTCTTTTCGTAGTACAACAAAATATGATATAGTAAAGAGTACCTAGAAAATGTGGGGGCATGACCCCCTACCTGCATGATACCAATTTTCCTTATGAATTTGTTCAACCAAGTATGTAGCATAATTAAACCTTCTATATTGGTACTTATCTTGTATATCAACAATCATTACCAATAAATGATTTGGTATTAAAGGGTTGAAATCAAGCACAAAAACATGACAGAGAGAAAGGTATGTCTTCAAAAAATAGTCTTCAAATAGGTCAATTCTAAAAGGCTCCATTTCACAGTCACTAATTTTCAAATGCTTACTCATACTTCTTGGCTTATGAAGAGATAATTTGTATGTTATGTATGAGTGCCTATTCTATTATACTCCTTCTTTAACTCCAAAATATCAATCCTCTCATTTGTTGAGGGGTTCAAACCAAATACTTCAATTATTAGGTTCCTATTTAGATGAAATATTTATTTACCCTCATAATTTGACAGCACTTGAGTGTTGGGATTATAACATTTTCCAATGGCTTGAATGAGATCCACATTTACAAATACATTAGGGACAACTAATTTCCCTAAATTGAAATCCCATAGATGTGAGAAAGGTTTCTCCATGGTGTGGCGATAGTAACCAAATTCAAATAACTCCCACCCACCTACTAGTAAGACTGCATCTCTGATGTATCCATGAAAATCACAAAACCTACTTGTCAACTCCCTAATAGCCTGGCCATGCTTATATTTTTTAGATGAGCCTGGAAGTTGGTTTATAATATTTTGGGACAAATCCCTTTCGATTTTGCCTCTGCGGCGCAACCTTTGACTCATAATTGCTAACTAAAGGGGATAATTACTCAAGAATAGATATTACCAAGTCGACAAGTCAAATTACTTAGGTAGGGGTTTTACAATATTACCACAAAAGCCTCACACATCTTATACAAATAAAAAAGAGGGAAATTACTCAATATACCAGTTTCACGGCAATTAAGGCATCCAATTTTGAAGTCATAACCTTACCATCCACCTACTTGCCACTTGCTTGAACAACTTGCAAAGGTCTCTCATGGGCTTGAATTTGTAGAATGAATTTCAAATACAAATAGAAGTCTCTTTATGTTCTACTATCTCCACTTTAATTGCTCAAACAAGCATAGCCTATACTTGCATGGTGTGAATGGTCACCTCATTTGAATATTGACCATTCAATCAAACCTAGGCTTCAAATCAACAGATATTGCACTCAAGGACTTCATCACAACCTTGACTAAAGAATGAATCCTTTGAAGCTTCACGGTGCACTGGACCATTAGACCTTCATTATCCAAGCACTTTAAAACATCATCATCAATCTGAATCCTTTAAAATGGACAAGTGTCACTATATTGCACTGTCATAGCTTTAGCACTAACCATAATCAAGAAGCATGCATGATGGGCCAACTGTTGGATCACACTTAGTGTGCCAAATTAAAATATTGCCATTGATTTCACGTCACCCAACTAACAAGTGTCATCATTGCGCATCATCACAACCTTGGAAAAGGCCAGCAGATGAGAAGCTACACGGTGGGTGTTTCTGTGCATGATAATAAAATATCACCACGTGGTGGCTCCAAAAAGACCAATCCATGATGACATCACTAGAATATCCTTGGTCAATAAGAGCTAGCCACTCGTTGACATAAACAGTACTTTGACAGGACTGCAAAACATCACTCAAGCAGCATGGACAGGTTGCGACACATTGCACCATCACAACTTTTAAAATATTGAATTAAAACAAAGCTACACAGAAGGAAATCGATGCAATGAAGCAATGACAGACTACCACATTTTGAGAAGGGATACACCTGTTATAAAGATAAATTTTAAAAGAATTGGGTGGCTTAGAATATCAACCCATTGATGCCAGTTGGCAGCTTCAAGAACCATCGTATCATTTAAACAAAAGCATCAAATGGAGGCCTCAACTATGATGGGCACAACCAAATCAGAATATTAAACTTGGCACACTACAATTAGTGTAAAGTTTTCATAGGCAAAATGTCAATTGAAGGAAAGCAAAGTATAAATCTTGGGTTGGCAGGTCTAAAAGGTAGGGTCAGTCAAACAATGAAATTTAGGGGGATAAAACATCACTTAAGTTCCTGCGTACCGACTACAAAGGTCAACAAGCAATTAGAAGAAAATCCCAAAACCCTTAAGAAACAAACATCACAGGTCTTTCAAAATAGTTTTTTTCAAGGAAACAACACTTAAACCCAAAAATTAACAAGCCCTAATAGTGACTCTTATTCAGGGATGCATTCTCCAATGGAAAATAGTGAGGATTTAGAAAACCTCTAGAATGCAAACTAGCAAACAAACAAAAACAAAACAACACTTCACCATGGGTCATAGACAACCATGGTTGCACAAGACACAAACAAGGTAAAAACCCTAAACTACTGAGCATGGAAGAGTTGAGCTAAGGCTCAAGAGAAATGGTGTTTCAAGAATTGTCCATGCACAGGTAATTCTTGATATTCTCCAGCTAAAATTTCATGAAAATAAGAATTTTCTCCATGAGTATTCAGTACTGTATATGGTCCTAACCATAGGGAGTCAAATTTTCAACCTTTGTCTTGTAGTATTGCATTCCACACCAGGACTAAATCCCCATATTCAATTTTTTTATCTTTTACCTTATTGTCAAACAAGTATTTAACCTTTTGCTTCTTATTTGTATTCACAACCAAGCATTTTCTCCTACTCTCATCCAGCGCAACCAACTGGTTCAACCTATAAACCATAGCATCAACCAAATCATTGGAGTATTCTTGAATGAAATTGTACACTGGTATTAATTTGTCCATGGGCATGTTTTCATTCATCCCATATGCAAGCTCATAAGGAGAGTTTCTAATGGAATTCTTGATGGTCACACAGTCTACCCATAAGGCTAATTTGAGATTTGAGTCCCAATATTTCTTGTTCCTTCTTAACATTGTATTTATAATGTTCATTATACTTTTATTGTTAGATTCACCTTGGTCATTTCCCTGAAGATGATACAGTGAAGAGTGGGACATGTTGAATCGATAATCAGCACAGAGGTTCACAAATTCATGAGACCTAAAACACATAGCATTATCAGTAATTAATTTATTTGGGACCCCAAACCTAGTGATGATGTGCTCCATGACAAAGTCCATAACAACCTTAGTAGTGTCTTTCTTAGTGGGGATTGCTTCAATCCATTTTGTAAAATAATCAAGAGCCATTATTATCCATTTGAATCCTTCACTAGATCTTTTTAAAATTTTGCCAATAAAATCTATACCTCATTGCCGAAATGGGCCTTCCACAGTCAGAGGCCTTAATGGCAAGGCTCTAGATCTTTTCAAGTTACCAAGGTGCCATCTTTGTAAATTGAACCACTATATTTGTCCTTTTCTACATGGACTAGACCTCCACAAAATTATTTTCTATGTACATAAGAGAATATTTCCTCACTTTTTTAGTGTATTCTAATAATAGTAATGTGCTTGTAGTATGTTTATTTATTTTCAATGTTGTGTGCCCTTGTATATTCCTATCTGTATGTTTCCATATCTATTGTCATACTTCTATTTCCTATTTGTGTTTTTATATATCTGTTCTCTTTTATGCACATATATATTGATTACTTTCTTTAGATGCTTTGCAAGATCAAGTAAATAGCAAGATCAAAGAATAAATTAAAAAAATGCTATTTTTTTGGTATTGTATCATTACTACCTACATGATTATCTATATTTATTGTAGTCTCACTTTAGCATATTTCTTTCCCTTAGTGTGTTATCAACCCTCTTATGTGGGAGAAAAATACGTGTAATAATAGAAATTGCATACCTTGCAACTTCTTTCATCATGTTTTTGTTTCATTTTAAGTGTTCCCATTTATGTGTATTTTTAGCCTTGTTTTACTCATAATCACAATTTATTTAGTCTTGTCCAATATTGTTTTAGTCATGTTTACATAGCCTAGTCTTGTTGCACATTTTATTTCCTTGTGCTTATGTGTCCATTTTCATGTGCTTTTGACCCTTGCATAAGCCTTGTGTTTATCCTTACCACGTGATCCTTGTCCCACCTATCTATAATTTAATGTTTATCCCCCATGTTTGTTGGTATCCTCCTTTTACCCCATTTTTCTTGTTTACCAAAATTTAGGGATCTCTTTTACATAAAACCACCTACATTGGCATTCACCCTTCACATTCACCTTTCCTGAAAAATTTAGCTCCATAACATTAAAAATAGGGGTGCCCGTTTAGAAGGACATCACCACTCTTTGAGGGTGGCTTTGCTTTTTATGCCAAACCTTAATAAGTTTGAATGGATAATAATTAATGGATTACTTACTAGATTTTTGTTAATAAATTGCCTTGAAACCCTCTTAAAATCAATAAATAGACCTCTTTTTTCTCATTTGATCCATCCACAATAATCATTCCTCTTGTGCTATTATGCTTATGATTTTGAGGTTTATTGTTGGAGCTTAAAGAGTCTCTTAGAGTTCTTCTCATCCTTCGGAGCTTTGTTTGGAGTCATTTGTTGATCACGGAGAAATCTTTGTGGCCCTTTTCCTCTCTTTCAATGTCACCATGCTATCTAATTTTCCACTTCCTTAGCCTTTGGATCCATATTTTCTCCCCCTTAGCCCTTAGATCCCTATTTTTACTTCCATTTATATATACTTCCATCCTCCCAATATTCCATGTCTTCACTTTCCCACAAGGCATATTATTCATCCCATTTTTCTTATTTCTCTTGCTTCGACATTCTAGGGTTTTGTACATTTCCACTAGGTTTCATCTTTATACTCTTCTTAGCAATCATATTCATTCGTTTCCATCGCTAGTCAATTACAATTATTTTTCATCAATTTTCATTTATAATTTTTGTTGAAAATCTAAAGGGGGGTAATTGAGGAAGGCCCCCCTTTAACACATTCTTTTACTAGTTTTGATATTTTCTAACTATTTCTAAGATAATTTGTGGCTAGTGTCTATAGTTAAAAATTGTTGATCTCCTCAAAAAATTATAGATCTATTTTACAAAGGGAACATGAGTGCCCCTATAGTAGGACATATCCTACCTTTTGTGAGGGATAGCTCATAGGACCTCTAGATCTTCTTAGAAACTTCTACTTCTCACTCTAAGCATTTCAATCTTTTACACTTTCTATTTTTATTGGGCATAGCTACCTCAAGTTCTTATATTATGGTTTCCAATTTCAATGTATTTTGTATGATTTGACCGTCTTTTTTCTATTATAATTTTCTATTTGTTTAGTTTCGAGGAGAATGAATAACACTTCTAGAACTAGTGCCACATGATATTTTTTCAATTCCAAGTTTGGAGTATAGTAAGACAAAAATACGAGTTCCTTTTTAGAGGAACCTCTGTGCCCATTTAATAGAGAACACCTCTTGAAACCTTCAAACATTCCGAAAACATTTTTTGTATTACTCTAACTAAGCTAGTTTCATATAGTTCCTTTCGACCAAGTACACAAGTACCACTTTTGATGCTTGCAAGTTCAATTTTTTGTTTGTGTTTTAGTTGTATGCCTCTTGTAGATCATTGTGTTTGTTTTTCTTAGACTAGCTCTAAAAGTGATAGTGCTAGAATACTTGATTTTAATTTAATTTAAAGCTTAATACATTAACAAAGAAAACATATATTTATGCATAGAAGTTATTTTTGTTCATCCTAACACCTTATTTCTAATTTTGTGTTATTTATTGCAACAGTTCTATAAATCAACAACAAAAAATGCATCAACATGTCATTTAAAAATAGCTACACACTTATATCTCTCTCCAACTTTTCACTCTAAATTCATATAATTTAAATCTAACTATTATTCATTTAATTGATTACTAAATTATATCTAACTATTAATATACAACCTCCTACACATCCTAAGGTTTTAAGATTAGCATATTTATTTCTTCACTCTTGACAGTTTTGAGAAATCATAGTGCTTCAACAATACTTTAAGTATAGAGTAGAACATTCATACTTTTGCTAGGTCAGTGTAGACTAAGTAAAGCTTAGAATTCATTTTTATAAAAAGACATAAAATTTATTATACGTTTCATTTACATTCATCGACCCATATCCAGATACTGCAGGTAAGTCAGGAGTGGAACCCACAACCTAAGCTAGCTAAGATGAGACCGAACAAGCTAGGGTCAACTAGGCACCTATGTCAATAAATTGTATTTCCTTGTATTGTTTTTGTGTTGATTTGGTTATTGTTGTCCCGTTCTTATTATTTGGGCATGGAGAGGATCTTCCGCAAATCTAATACAATTAAATGGCGTTTCACAGAGTCATACTCAATCTATGTTTTTTTAAGACACCGACCGGATTATAAAAAGCGAAAAAAAATATGGGTTGGTTGATGACCTACAGAATAGGCACACCCTGGTGAACTATAAATAGCAGGCAATGTTTGAATTTCTTCAGAAAGAATAAAGTATAGTGCTTCAATTCAACGTAGATGGCGACCACTCTTGTTGGCTCTGTATTTTCTTCTATGTCTGTGAAGAGGTCTATGCAGAGAAGAAGATACAAAAGGCTTCATGAGTCTAATGGAGGAAGAAAGGGCTTTAGAATGGTTAAGCTTGGAGGGCACAAAGGTAGGCAAGGTTGGAAGCTCAAATTCTTGCCAAAGTTAAATCTGAGAAAAGGTAAGCCTGAAGAAAAGGTTTCAGCAAAGTCATGGCTTGGAAAAATGAGAGATGCATATGTAAAAATGATGTTCAGCCTTTCCCAGTCAAAAATTAAGCCGACGTCTACAAAAATGGGTGTTGAAGATTTCAATAATAAGATGGCTGTGGAAATTTACAGGTCGTTGGGAATTCAAGTAGAGGTCTTGCCGAATCAGACTTCTACAAGATGTATGAGTCGCTCTAGTCTTGGAACAGTTTTGCTTTGAGGGCTTTCAATATGTATATGTAATGGTTTCTTCTGCAGAATTTAAAGAGATTTTAGGAGTGTTTATTCTTTCTCAGCGTATGGTTTCTGTTAAAGGATTTGGAAGGTTTCTTTTATTGTCATTCCATAAAATGAACTCTGCAAAAGAGTATCGTCCACAGAATTTGGCCACTGGGATATGTAATTAACCTTACCTGTGTGAGGTCCAAATGTTGTATTCAAATTGTATGTCAGAGAATACTTATTGAGAAGGCTGTTAGCTATTATTACATCTTTCCTGGTTATGGTTTGTTAGTAGTTTTACCATTCTTTACGGATAGATAGATAGCTTTGGGCAGGGCCCAAATTTGACTGTCGACTTTGTTTGTCAGCCAATTTTTTTTTGTGACAGTTATATGGTGTCTTTAAAATATTATGAGATATTTTAGTATAAGTAAATTATATAAAAATCAAATATACATATCATCATAATTTTATATAAGTTTTGACAGTTTGTCCAAAATATCTCCTTTCATATGATATGGTCCATTTAAAATTTTGATTGTATTTTACAGCGAAAATTCCTAAATACAGCTATACAACTGTCAGCTTTAAGCCTTGGCTTTGGGTAGAATGGTAAATGGCAATGTATAAATAGCATAATTGCGTTTTAGTTTAATTGGTAGTGCACAATTGGTGAGGGTGATAGTGTGTTTCTTGATTATGCCATTGACTCCAAAGTGCAATAAATAAGAAGTTAGGGTGAGTATGTTTAACCAAATATTTAGTCAAAGATAGTTTAATATGTACTCTAATATTAAGTCAAAGATGGTTTAATATGTATTCTTGTTTAAACCAAATATTTAGTGAAGGACACCATTATATATTTAGTGAAGGATACTTTAATATGTACTTTCTTTTTAACCAAATATTTAATTAATAATACTTTAATATTACTCTAGTATTTAGTCACGGATACTTCAATATGTACTCTTTGGTTAAACCAAATATTTAGTCAACGATACAATAATATATTTAGTCAAGGATATTTTAATATGTATTCCTTGTTTATTTGGCGACTTGGTCTCTATATAATGGAATTTGACATAAAACCCTCAAACAATAAAATATTTTTATATTTTACATGGTCTAATGTTTAAGAAAGATTTAGTAAAGGATACTTTCATATGCACTCCTTGTTTAGTTGGAGACTAGGTCTCTACATAACAAAGTTGGACATAAAACCCTCCAACAAAAAAAAAATATATGTATATATTATCTCATATAATGTTTAACATTAAATTTAGTCAATGATACTTTAATATGTACTCCTTGTTTAATTGGAAATGATCAAAGTTATGTTGTCAAAGTGAGCAACCGACATATCAAAGCATTATCAAATATCATTAGAGCATATCTATCATTTTCATTGCAACAAGGGCTATTAGGGTAATAGTGTATTTGTTGTTTCTATTTGATTACTTTAGCTCTTGAGTTATGTTGAAGATGGAATAGGTTCTTTGATGCATTGTTCCTTTGCATTCCATATTTCTACATACACATTTTGGCATGTCCAGTGGGGCCCACGTCTCTTGATCTAATCTTATTATTTTTGCAAGGTTTTGTGAGATCTTTATTGCATGTTTTGGCTGCTTTTCGACAAATCTTTTGAGTGACCTATCGTAAGAAGCATCCTAGGGCAAAACAGACCTCACAGTTGAGTCCAAAAGACACTAAAACCCTAGAATCCATATATAGCACTATATATTTCAGAGCTAAAAAAATTAATTTTTTTTAGTTTCTGAAATCCATATCATACAGATCTGTATCGCACAGACCTGTTGTACGAATCCATAATCAACATATTCTACAGGGTTTATACATTAGTTCAAAAGATTGTGTGTAGGGTTTTTTGTTTGTCTATGGGAACTAATATATTTTCATTAAAGATATTTGTTAGTGGGTATTTAACCATAGGGTTTTAAATCTTTTAACCATAGGGTTTTAAATCTTTTAACCATGGGTTTAATGATTTGTAGATAGGGTTTATAAGTTGTTGACCACTAAATATCTTAGTTTTCAACTCCCGATTGTTAATCCTATCCGCAGGTCTTGGCATTTTCTCTGCAAGTGATTTCTTTTAACCATGAGTCTCGGGTGTGAGGCAGTGGAAGTTCCTGCCCATGACTTTGAGGCTTCTGGTCATATTAATGACCATTGGCTACTTGCTATTGCTAGCCCCAAGGTTCCGAAGCCCCCTAGGGATATCAAATTTTCACAAAATTATAGTCGTTACAAAGCTGATTTGATGAACTTCATAGTGGTGTAGGCCTCTTTTCTAGATCTGATCAAGATTTTTAGGTATAATAATTTGTAGTTGATGTTTTCTTGCAAACCTAAATCACTTATAAGTTTTGCCAATTATATCAAAATTTTATGATTTTTTTTTAATTGCATAGAATTTCACAAGCAATCTGATCATATCATATAATCTATTGTATCCTATCATATAATATCTAATTTTTGTAGACTTAATCATCTTGATCTAACACACTCGTTTTGTAGCATTTCACTTGTCCTTTAGGTCAAACCTATCAAACTACTATGTAGGTTCACATGTCAAAGATTGATCATTAAACCTCTCTTTGTGTTTGCTTTGTTTGGTGAGCTTGATTGTGACTTGGGGTGTGTATGTTTTTCCCTTGCACTTACTGTGATCTTGGGAATCAAAAGCATTGTCTAGTCACTTTCATTTTCACACACACATCATTTTATAAATGTCAAATAAAGTTTGCTTGTATTGATCAAGAGTGTGTGTATGGTCTCTCCTTGTGCCTAGTGCGATATTAGGGATCAAAAATACCTCTTGATTCACTTTTGTCAGCCAAGGTGTGTTAGTGTGTATTATATCTCCTTGCACTTCATGTGAGCTTGGAGACCAAAAACACCTAACAATTACCTTTCCCATTAGGTGTTCGAATTGAGGATTTCATCATCTCAATGGATGACCTTGAAAACACATGTTTTTGTTGGGTATATCAAAGGGGGGATAATGAAAGTTATACCTCATCCAAGTTACATTGTCATTGTCATAGCCTTGGGGCCCCGAGTGATTCTAGACACAAGGTAAAGAGATCATCTGAGCCTTTTTTTCAGTCTCATACCTTCAATGGACTAGTGTTCATGGATTTAGAACCCAAGTACCTTGTGTATTTAAGGAGGCAACCCTAGAGATCTTGTATCATCCTAGATTAAGACCTCTTAGTCAATCTTCTAGTGTGGTGCAAGGGTTAGCAATCAACTTGAAGTTAATCACCATGTACCTCCTTGAGCTAAGATAGAAGGTTTCTTTAGGAAAGGCATCAAGTCCTCCAAGGAAACTGATAGTGTGAATACTCACCACCCACTCCCTAGCTATTCACTCATGCAAGGTATTGAGTGTGGGCCCACATTAAGAGTCAAACCTACTTGAATAATCTCTGATGTTGTTGTGTTTGGTGTGTGTGTTCATTTATGCTAAACCCATGCTTATCCATTTTTATCCAAAATATCTAAGCATTAAAAACACTTTGATTGTCTTTGCTATCACCCTTGGTCCAACTTTGAGTGAGTCCTTAGATTTTATCCATAATCTCACTTTGAGAGTCATTGATACCAAGTTCCTTTACCAAAGGTTGAGCCATTTGAGATCCAAATCCATTTTCTAAACCACATCCATTATCCATCCCAAATACCAAATCTAGGTCATCACTCCATCCTTTTTAACCTCATCGTCTATCTTCATCACCCAAGTCAAGTTGTCCTTAGCATCATCCCCCTTTATCCATAGACTTTGAATTAAGATTTAACCCTTGATCAAACCATCATCTTTTTAATCTCTTGATCTTGTTATGATCAACCCTAATAAATCCTTGTGTTGTTCTTGGGATATATCGTTCCCACAACAACATCCTCATCTATCAAGTTGAAATTGTATCATGATCCCAAATCCAGTCTTAGTCATTATTTGGTGCAAGGGCACCATAGTAAAATCTACTATGTTGAAATAAGGCCTATTTGGCCATGCCATTTTGTTCATGTTTTGTTTTCTAAATCCTAGAAGTCTGTGTATTCCATTTGGTAAATAATGGACACATTGTGTATCTCATAGAATCTGAAACGATCAACAAGGAGTCGGTTGCGATTCAGGGTAGTTGGCCTTCCCTAACTATCGAGCAACCATTGATCTTCCAACTCTGGCTTAATAAAAGCACAGAGGAGCAACCGAGAAGAGTTCTATATATTTGAGGATTGTGATTCAAAAATCATTTGAGCAATAATAACTTCTATCCATTATTTTGTGTGTTTGGTCTGTGTCGTGAATATTTTCTAACTGATCATAATAGCTCTTTGTTCTCTGCAAGTGAGATAGGTTAGTCTGAATTATCGAAGATGAGTAGATAATCATTCCACTGGTGGATTTCTAAAGAAATTAGTGGAATGGCATCGGTCTGTACATAATTCTATTTGTTTTTCTTTTCTTTTACCTGTTTGGTGGGTAGATGTTCTAGACTGAGGAGCGCTCACAATAGACGGCCTAAGATCTCCATGTTCTAGGGTTTGGTTGAAGAGTAACAAGTCATCAAAAGCAGCAGAGAAGTTGAAGTCGTTGGTGAGATAGAGTCCATCAAGAAGATATTTCTCTCTCGGAGCGATAAGGATAATTTGGACGACAGAAAAGAGAGGGTGTTATCTGAGTATCGGGTTAATAATTGTTGGCTCCACTGATAGGCATATGTCTTGCCGAAACTATGACAGTAAATGTTAGTTTATCGTAGTTATATTGGAGTGACAAAACCATCGGGTGGATAACGTGACATTGAGCCAATAGTGGTGATCTTGCCGATCGAGTTATATTGGGGTGACAAGGGGTGAGTGACACCAACAGAAATATCCATTGGTGTATTGGCCTAACGAAACTAGAGCTCGCTGATAGAGGTGAGTCACGCTGACACAGTCACAGTTAAGACAAAAGGGAATATCAGTTTAGTCGTCAGTGTATCGGTGAAGCTAATTCTAATGTGGCCGATAGTGATTGTCTAGCCGACAAGGGAGAAGTGTGGAGTCTCCCATTAGGGAGAGTTGCAACATCAAAGTGACAAGTTCAAAACCGACCAATGGTAATGTTCTTGCCGATAGGCAAAGATTGTTAAATTCACTTTGTCTGCTCCTCATCATATTGGTATCAGAGCCTGAAAAGATTTGGGCAGCAAGTCGAATTGAAGATTTGCAGGAGTGTTGGTATTTAGGTGCTGTCTATGAATAGTATATGTCAGCAGAGGAGAGTGAAGGAGAGGCTAGCATCATGCCTCCAAAGGGGATGATAGCAGAAGTGCTTAATAAGTTCTAAGAGATGGAAGAGATCATCAAGATTGGAGTCAAGGAAACACTCCAAGCTGAGTTGAAGGAACTGAAGATAGGAAAGAAATTAGATGGTGAATCTGATGGAGAGGAAGAAGAAGAGGTAGAGATACTAGCTGAACAAAAGCAATTCCTGGAAGCCATTAAGGCTATTGGAAAGGACTCTTCAGAGGCTCAGATAGATGCCCCCATGTTCAGTGGAAATATGAATGCTAATGAAGTCATGGAATGGATTGAGGCTCTGAACAACTACTTCGAATACAAGGAAGTTCCTGAAAGTAAGAGAGTTAAGTTTGCAAAAACTAAACTCAAAGTTGTTGCCCTTACATGGTGAAATTACACCCAAGGAGAGACGGTGAAGAATGGGAAGAGTATGATCTCTTCATGGAGCAGAATGCTAGAGAAGATCAAGTCCCAGTTCCTTCCATCTGACTACGAGGTGCAAATTTATAGAAAAATGCAGAACCTCAAGCAAAAAGATATGGATGTAGCTACTTACACCAAGGAGTTTCACAAATACACTCTCCATTGTGGGTACATGGAGGATGAAAGAGCTAAGGTGGCCAGGTATCTAAATGGTCTAAGGTTCAATATTCAAGATGAGATAAGTTTATTGACCCCTGAAACTATGGAAAAATGCTTTCAAGTAGCATTAAGAGCTAAAGAGAAGCTAAAGAGAAAAGGTGAACAGCAAGGTAGAGGAAGAGGTGGCAAAAATTTTAGAGGCAGAGGCAGTTTTGGAGGAAGAAGTCCTAACCAGAGGCCTAGTGGTGAGTCTAACCAAGAAGAGCAAGTTGGGGACTCAAGTAGCAGAGGAGGCTACCAAGGAAGAAGGCCTAATGGAAGAGGTGCGACAAATGGATCAGGTAGAGGATCCAAGTTCTCCAACATGAGATGTTATAACTACAATCAGATAGGGCACCCGACATACAAGTGTCCAAAGAAGGCCTCAACTTCTCATGGTAATGAGAGAAGAACCACATTGACTCAAGAGGATGCAGGGAGTGTGACATCTCCTGAAGTGAATTTGGTGTAAGAGATGGGAGAAAATCTGATGATCAAGAGGATGTTGCTTAAGGAACCAGTACAGACTAAACCATCACAAAGAAGAGCTTTGTTTAGAATCAACTGTAAGATCCAAGGCAAGGTTTGTAAAGTTATTATTGACTCTAGTTCTACCGATAATATTATATCTTTGGAAGCAGTAGATGAATTGAAATTAGATAAGATACCCCATAACTGTCCATATAAGGTCAGTTGGTTAAACAAGGGACAGCATATAGTCATAAATGAACAAGCATGGGTAGAATTCAGTATTGGGGGGTATAGAGACAAGATTTTGTGTGACATCCTTCTTATAGATGGTTTCCATCTTCTGCTGGGTAGACCATGATAGTTTGATAGAAAGGCTCATCATGATGGGGAAAAGAATGCTTACTCATTCCAAAAGGATGGTGTAACTTATAGGATACAGTCACTGGTAGAAGGGGATCCACAACATGTAGGGTCCAGTGTAATGATGGTAGGAGAGAAGGAATTCCTTAAAACACTAGAAGAATCTGGTGGAGTAGGTTTTTCTCTGATTGTAAAACCTAAGGAGAAGAAAAAAGAAAATATGAGAGAGGTAGGGCCTAAGGAGGTCAGAGAACTACTTAAGAGTTATAAGGAAGTAATTGCAGTAGATATACCAGACTCACTATCACCTATTAGAGATATCAGCCATCAGATTGATCTCATTCTGGGGGTTGTACTTCCCAATAAGGCAGCCTATAAGATGACCCCTTAGCAGAATGAGGAGATAGCTAGGCAGGTTCAAGAACTTTTAGACAAGGGGTTAATAAGAAAGAGTTTGAGTCCATGTGTAGTCCCCACTGTTTTGGCACCAAAGAAAGATGGGAAATGGAGACTATGTACTGATTCTAGGGCAATAAATAGGATAACCATTAGATACAGGTTTCCTATTCCTAGAATTGAAGACTTAATGGACTATTTGGGAGGTGCTACCTATTTCTCTAAGATAGACTTGAAGAGTGGGTACCATCAGATAAGGATACAAGAAGGTGATGAGTGGAAGACAACATTTAAAACCACTGAAGGGTTATATGAGTGGCTTGTGATGCCTTTCAGTCTTTCAAATCCCCTAGCACTTTTATGAGACTAATGAATGAGGTGTTGCAGGAGTTCATAGGGAAGTTTGTGGTAGTCTACCTTGATGATATCTTGGTGTTCAGTAAGAGCAAGGAAGAACACTTGAAACATATAGAGACAGTCTTGAAGAGGCTGAAAGACCAAAAGCTATTGATAAACTTGGACAAATGTGATTTCATGAGACAAGAGTTGATCTACTTGGGTTTTGTCATTTCCAAAGGTGATTTGAAGATGGATCCTTCAAAGGTGGAGGCTATTCTGAATTGTCCCACACCTAAGACAGCAGGGGAGGTAAGGAGTTTCCATGGTTTAGGCACATTCTATAGGAAATTCATTAAGAACTACAGTGACATCTGTGCACCTATGTTGGAAACCATCAAGGGTGGTTACAAGGTGAAGTTTGTGTGGACACGAGAAGCAGATAGGAGCTTTGAGAGTCTAAAATAGAAAGTTACTAAATTCCCTATTTTAGTGTTACCTAATTTCAATAAGGTTTTCACAATTGAATGTGATGCAAGTGGACTGGCCATTGGAGCAGTGTTGAGCCAAGAAGGAAGACCAGTGGCTTTCTTCAGTGAAAAGTTAAATGAAGCCAAGACAAAATACTCCTCTTATGACTTAGAGTTGTATGCTATGGTACAAGCTCTAAAAAAGTGGAGACATTACCTGCTTCCCAAAGAATTTATTGTGTATACAGATAACCATGCTCTTAGTTTTCTACATGGGCAGGACAAACTCAGACACAGACAAATGAAATGGATGGAAAGTCTGCAAGCATACACTTTCACCATTAAGCATAAGAAAGGAGTCACAAACAAGGTGGTAGATGCTCTCAGCAGGAGGGTGTTGACAGTCCAAGAAGTGCAGTTGCAAAGCATGGGTGTTGAGTCACTCAAGGAATTGTATGAAGAAGATCAGGATTTCAGAGAAATATACAAGGTATGCAATGAATTTGCTAATACTTTTCATAGTGAGTTTTCAGATTTTACATTGCAGAATGGACTATTGTTCAAAGGATGTCAGTTGTGTATCCCTAAATACTCAATGAGGGATACTATTGTGAAGGAAAAACATAGTGGTGGTTTAGGAGGACATTTTGGGTTAAATAAGACTTTAGATCTGGTAAGGAGATTTTATTTATGGCCAAGAATGCAGTCTGACATCAGAAAATTTGTTGAAAGTTGCATAGTATGCCGAAGAGTGAAAGGAGTCTCGACCAATGCAGAATTGTATCAACCTTTGCCTATACCCAATAGGCCTTGGGAATCTTTGAGTATGGATTTTGTGATGGGGTTACCCAAAACAAGGGCAGGTTGTGACAATGTGTTTGTAGTGGTAGACCAATTCAGCAAGATGGCTCATTTCATTCCTTGCAGGAGCACTAATGATACTAGTTACATTACAGTTTTGTTCTTTAAAGAAATTGTCAGGATTCATGGGCTATCCTTGAGCATTGTGTCTGATAGGGATAGAAAATTTGTAGGACATTTTTGGAGAACTTTGTGGAAAAGATTGGGAACAAATTTGTCTTTTAGTTCAACCTATCATCTTCAAACTGATGGGCAAACCAAGGTGGTCAATAGATCTTTGGGAAATCTTCTTAGATGCTTAACAAAAGAACATGGTAGTAGTTGGGATGTGATACTCACACAAGTAGAATATGCTTATAATGACTTGACAAACAAGAGCATAGGGCTGAGTCCCTTTGAAATCGTATATGGCAGTCACCCCAGAGGTATTTTTGAATTAAGAGATGTCCAAGAGTTGGACAAAAGGAGTGGTCATGCTGATGCATTTGCAGAAGCCATGAAAGAAATACACCAACAGGTCAGACATACTTTACACTAGAATAGTCAGAAGACAAAGGCTTGAATGGATCAAAGGAGCAGGGATGTGTAGTATCAGGTGGGCAACTTGGTCATGGTTCATCTGAACAAAAACAAGTTGCCAAAAGGAGACCACAACAAGTTGATGATGTAGAAGATTGGACCCTATCAGATTCTGGAGAAGTATGGTCCAAATGCTTACAAGATTGAGCTTCCTGATGATGTTGCCATTTCACCCATATTCAACATTACTGATTTGACATTGTACAGAAGTCCTCATATAGGGGAGAATGTAGAAGACCTTGTCTAGGAAAATGAAGACTAGCTGAAGCACTTACCTTCTAGGGAGCCGCCAAAAATGGACTACATTTTGGAAAGCAAAGAAGCCAGGAAGACAAGGCACAAAACATACTTTGAACATCTGGTTAAGTGGTAAGGGCTTTCAGATTCAGAAGCTACATGGATGCTGGAGGAAGACATTCTAAAGCAAGGCAGAGATGTACAAGAATTGGTCTCTAAGAGGACTTGAGACATTTTTCTTCTAGGGAGTATGGTGCAGGGGCACCATAGTAAAATCTACTATGTTGAAATAAGGCCTATTTAGCCATGTCATTTTGTTCATGTTTTGTTTTCTAAATCCTAGAAGTCTTTGTATTCCATTTGGCAAATAATGGACACATTGTGTATCTCATAGAATCCAAAATGATCAACAAGGAGTTGATTGGGATTCAAGGTAGTTGGCCTTCCCTAACTGTTGAGCAACCATTGATCTTCCAACTCTGGCTTAATAAAAGCACAGAGGAGCAACCAAGAAGGGTTCTATAGATTTGAGGATTGTGATTCAAAAATCGTCTGAGAAATAATAACTTTTGTCCATCATTTTCTATGTTTGGTCTATGTCGTGAATATTTTCTAACTATTCAGAAATTGCTCTTTATTCTCTGCAAGTGAGATAGGTTAGTCTGAATTGTCCAAGATGAGTAGATAACCATTCCACTAGTGGATTTCTAAAGAAATCAGTGGAATGGCATCGATCTGTACATATTTCTATTTGTTTTTCTTTTCTTTTACCTGTTTGGTGGGCAGATGTTCCAAACTAAGGAGCACGCACAATAGATGGCCTAGCATCTCCATGTACTAGGGTTTGGTTGAAGAGTAACGAGTCATCAAAAGCAACAGAGAAGTTGAAGTAGTTGTCGATGAGACAGGGGCCATCAGGAAGATATTTCTCTCTCAGAGTGATAAGGATAGTCTGGCCAATAGCAAAGAGAGGATGTTATTAGAGTATCAGGTTAATAATTGTTGGCTCCACCTATAGGTGTATGTCTTGGCCAAACTGTGACAGCAAATGTTAGTTTATTGTAGTAATATCAGAGTGACAAAACCATCAGGTAGATAACGTGACATTGAGTCAACAGTGGTGATCTTGTCGATCGAGTTATATCAGGGTGACAAGGGGTGAGTGACACCGACGAAAACATCCATCGATGTATCAACCTAGCGAAACTAGAGCTTGTCGATAGAGGTGAGTCACGCTGACATGGTCACAATTAAGACAAAAGGGAATATCAGTTTAGTCATCGATGTATCGGTGAAGCTAATTCTAATGTGGCCAATAGTGATTGTCTAGCTGACAAGTGAGAAGTGTGGAGTCTCCCATCAGGGAGAGTTGCAACGTCGGAGTGACAAGTTTGAAACCGACTGATGGTAATGTTCTCACCGATAGGCAAAGACTATTAAATTCACTTTGTCCACTCCTCATCATTATCATTCCTTCTAGTCTAATAATTCCCATCCATATCATCTTTAACCTTGTTTACATTCACTCTCTCTTCATCCCTAATCCAATCCAAGATCTCCAATAAATCAACCCTTAGCCACATCATCAAGGTCTCTCATTTTATGCCCCCCATCACTAGATCTCAAGATAAGAAAACCATGGAGCCCCACATAGATAATCAATCCACTTCACCTCCTCACACAAGCTCATATGATGATCAAGTTAGATACTCACTTGGTTTCATGGCATCCTTTAGAAATTAAGAAACTCTCCCTAAGATGCAACCATCTTTGATCTTTGATGCATGATTCCAAGAACACAAGTACACATGAACAAGTTCTTGATCAACCTAAGTATGCACCTAAATTCATAGATTACATGAAAGGCCTAGAGACCAATGATTTTATCATACAACTTCTCTTGGAAGAGGGGGCAAAGCTTCCTCCTCATCTTGAGGCCAAAGTCAAAGATCCTAACCATCCTATCTCCTCATTACCAAACATCATCAACAATCCTCATGACCATCAACCAATAAGTATTAAGACCTTCCTACCTCTACCCCCTCATGATCCTCATTCAACCAATGCCTATCAACTAGGTTTATCTTCATCACTCATCCCACAAATTGACAAGCCACCTAAGACAATTCCCACCAATACATTCCTATACTTCCCAATGCATTGTGCAAACATCACTTCCATCTTTCTCTATTCCCTAACATACACTTGTCATTCCCTCTATACTGTCATCTCACATTTCCTCCCAACCAATCTCTTCTAACATATCACAAACCTATCCACATCCCATTTTTTCCCACATTTCTCTACCCATTTCATCATATACCACCTATCAACCCCATCCTTCAACCACTCATCCTAGATGACTTCACACAAGTACACTTATCCATACACCATACTCAATCCTATGACATCGCAACCTTTGCCATCTTCCACACTTGTTGACCCTTCACTTCAAGCACTGCAAGACACATTAAAAGATGTCCTGAAAAGGATAGAGATTGGACCCAAACACAAACATTACCAATTTGAGGAATTTTGTTGATATCCTTTTGATCAATCCATCATGATGACACCTTTTCCTCCAAACTTTGAAGTTCCTAAATTTGACAAATATAAGGGAAAAGGAGATCCTCAAGACCACACAAACCAGTTTTACATGGCTTTTCAAGAAGTTGCCTATAGTGATGATTATCTAATGAAAATATTTCCCCAATGTTTGGTAGTTCAAGCCTTGGATTGGTTTTAACATCTTACTCATGGGTCCATCAAAAAATTTCCTCAACTAGTTGAAACATTTGTCACACACTTCTCCTATAATGTTTAGCATGAGACTAAAATGCTAGATCTTTGTAATACCAAGCAAAATAATGGAGAAAGATTCACTTCTTACTTACAAACATGGAGGGGGCTTGCAAGTCTAATCCCATGGCCTATCCTTAAAAACAATTGATAAACATCTTCATTCAAAACCTTCATCTAAAAATGAGCTTTCATCTTCAAGTCCATTATCTATCTACTTTTGATGAGGTCATTGAGAAAGGTGTCCTTATTGAAAAGGCTCTTATTGATAAAGGTTCACTCATGCCCTCTACCAAGGATTTTAATCACTTAAATGACAAATTTAAACCTTGCAACAATAATAAACATGTGGTTAGTGATGGTGTTACTGATTCTAAGCTCATTCACAACTTAATATTCTCAAAATAATGTGCAAATTGTCCTTAAGACTAATACCACTCCACTTCCTCCAAGACAATTGAAACCACCCTCTAATCCAAAATGTCATTTTACTGATTTATGGGAACCTATTGAGTAGGTATTTATCAAGTTGGTGCACAACAATATGGTCGAATGGCCCACCACTAAACCATATGATGACAATCAACCTAATCGCACATGGTACAATGAGTTGGATTATTGTAGTTATCATCGTGTCGATGGACATCCTACAAATAAGTGTAATAGGCTCAAACATTACATCCAAGATCATATTGATCAAGGAAAACTAGAGTTAAATGGCACTTCCTTGTCTAATTTGTAATTGGGTATTTATCAAGATCCTTTAACAAATCACAAACAATCCACTTCCTCCTCTTATTCCAATCCCACACCATCCAAAAATAATCATGCCAACAATGTCCACTCTAATAAAGTCCCTCATACCTATGACTTCATTATAGGGCATATTGAATATGATCCCTAACAAGTTGCCACCACCACCATCGAAGTACCATCTCCTAATTATGTTGTTATAACCTGACTTGGAATGGTTACTATCCCTGGATATCCATCCTCCTCATCTTCCTAACCTTCCAGTTGTAATATCCTAGAGCACCTTGGGAATAACTCTAAACAAATCATCATCTTGGACCTCCCTAGAGATTCCCCTATCCATAAAGCTATATTGGATCGAGTCCTACAAGAATCCCAGGTACCTCGTAATACTGATCCTGACCAATTCTAGGCTCTTGTAAGTCACCTTTCATCCACTTACCATATCACCTTTAGCCAACATGGCATGCCCAACATTGATCCATCTCATAATAAGGCCCTTCACATTTAGGTCCTAATTGCTAAACATAAAGTTAAGTGTGTTCTTTTGGATAATGGATCTGGCTTGAATATATATGTACCTTGAGATTAATAAAACAATTGGGATATTTAGTAACTAACTTGGAGCCTTGAATACCTTAACTATAAAAGTGTATGAGAATGGTGAGAGAGAGTCTAAAGGAACTATATGTCTTCCCATATAAGTGGGAATTGTCCTTTTGCACACCACATACCAAGTCCTTTATCTTGACCTTCCCTGCAATATCCTACTTGGTCATCTATGGATTCATGCTATGAAAGCTATTCCTTTTACCTACCATCAATGTGCATCAAATTGATGCAAGAGCATCCAATGGTCTAAGAGCAATCTTACATCACCCAAAAATATTTGAATTTTTTTAGAATTTCTTTTTTTTGTAGGTTTCTTTAGTTGTGTTGGAGTCCATGTTGACACTTCAGTGGTTCGGGACTATCAGAAGTTCAGAAAGGCTAAAAATAGTAACATGGTATTTTTAGTAAGTTGGCCTGTTTGGGTATGTATGGACCTAAAAATTTACCCTAAGAAATAAAATTGTAAAAATAAGCAAATGGTGAAGAAATCATCTGAATGTCATTTATAGGTTGAGAGATATTAAAGTTTATGTCTTGTAAAATTACTCCTGATGAACTTCAAATTAGAATTTTAGAAGCCCCATTGGCGTTTGAAAAGTTGACAAAATGGTTTTTAGATAATTTTGTGCATTATAGAGCTCTTCACGAGCTTTCTAACACCTAGTTTTGTTTGTCAATCAAACGTATAGTTCAAAAGTTATGGTCCCCAAAAGTTGTGTTACAAAATTTCAAAAACTTTAAAAATTTCAAATCTCCAATTTCTTGGGCGAGAAAATTGACAACTAGACTTGGCATCCAAAAGAGGAGTTTCACTTTCTAGAACATTCAGGAAGGTAGTGGAGAAGTAGCATGGAAGTCATTGGTGCCAAATAAAATGCGGAAATGGAAAGGTTTTGAGGATAGTTCCATATGTGTGGTTGTGGCTCCAAATTGTATAAATCTCTGATAGAGTATGATTTTCTCTATTGTGAAATGATCCATGTTGTAGCATGTAATACTAGATTTTGTACTCTATTTTACTGAAGAAATAAAAGTTGCTTGATTCCATTCCTCACATTTTCTTGTTGGAATCTTTGTTGTTGCTTCATGTGTGAGTGTTGGGTGGAGTAGCCCCTCATCACAAATTCCCTCATAATGGTGACGAGGTTATTATCCATGTGGATCATTGACCCTTTGAATATTGTTGAGCCATGGAAGTTGTCTCTCATAAAGATATTTTTTCCTATTAATGATGTCTCCACTAAAAGTAAGGTCACATCTTCCACATCCTATTTCCATCCTGATGACCTTGCTTCTACTTCATCATCCTCCCAAGATCCCAAAGTCACAAATATCAAGATCATCGAAAAAGGTTGTGGAGAATATGAGCTACATAATACCTTCCATATTGAACAAATGCCTTCATCTCCACCATCTTATGGATTAGAATACATGCCTCCTAGTTTAGAAATAGAATATCCTCATTTTCCCTATACAAGCCAAGATGAAACCTCTCATGTTATTGAAACTACCATTGATGAGACCATCCATGCCTCTTCCAAAGACGTTGAATTTTCATGCTTATTCCATGAAATCACCATCTTCACCATCAAACCCTCATTGCCACCTCTTGATTCAATTTCTTGGGACTAACAAAATCCAATTGCTCATAATACTTGTCCAAATGATTGAGTACATATTGAGTTTCCTAGTCCTATGACTACAAAATCAAAGAAGTGCCAAAATAACAAAGCATTGTATTTCAAAGAGAAAAATCACATGTTCTCTCGAGGGCATCCAAGTTTAAAGAAAAATTCATTCTGCCCCTAGCATCACAAGAGCATGCACTTGAAAAAAATAAATGAATGTACACATAAAAGTGAATCAAAAGAAAATCCCTAAGCATGAGATTGTTGGTCTATCATCCTCTTCATTTCATGATATTTAGGCCACCTTACATGGTCACACCCTCCCACCTCTCTTATCTCATAATCACCCCAAATCCATAAATACCACCATGTCTCTCTCTCTCTCCACTTCGCCTACTAAGGTCTTTCATCCACACGACAATAGTGGTTTCCATTTTCATTGCCTACACAAAAAAGGGGATAATCTTGCACTCAAGGAGATACATGACGATATCCATAATGCCCTTACTAGTTATATTATCCTTACATTAGAACCTCCTTTCCCATATTCCATCCACCATCCTGATCATGGTCCACTCACCACTCCATCTGATCCAAATTTTGATGATCCACTTGACAACATCCATCTCCAACTCTTCCATGTCTAGCTTTCCAAAATATCCCAATATTCCCAAAAATTATATCAAAAAAATTCTAGTAAACAACATGGTGCAGGAGCACCTACCTGACAGCTGGTCTTGATGAGGCAGTTAGTAGTTTTAGGTCTTGTTTATGTTTCCAAGAAGGTCTGTTAAGACCAAATGCATGTAATAAGGTCACGCTGATCATGATAAGATCATGCTGACCAGGCTTTTGCTATTTTTAGTTAGTTGGTTATAACAGCTGTCATGCGGTAGGGTCCGGTTGGATCTCCCAGCCGCTTGGAGAGTTCCCAGCCGCTTGGAGTTGGGTCAGTAGTACTCAAAGGCAAAACTATTTAAGCATGAGGATCGTTTGATATTGCATAGAGAGAGAGATATCATCGATTGGTAGTATAGTATTGTATTGCGCAGAGGAGCTTGAGTGTGCTGTGTGAGGAACATCATATTGTATTGCATCTTTGAAATCAATAAAGATCCTGTTTTCAGTTTCCTGTTTGATCCCCTTTGTGTAATCGATTTGCTGGTTTGGGTGGCTTCATGGATTTACTGATCCATTCCACCGGTTGATCCGTCTGATCGGTGGAATGGCGATGTACAGTAGGTTAGTAGTTAGTTTGTTTGTTTGCATGCAGGTGTGCAGGATCACGGTCGACAGATGTTGAAGACCCTAGCATGGGTATGTGCTAGGTCGAGCTGATAAGATAGAGTGTGGAAGATCACCCTGAGGTTGGATCGGGTCATCCCTGGAGGATCAGCGAAGTGAAATTTCGCTAAGTGAAGAAGTTCGCCAAAACGGCATCATCAGGATATCTTGGTGAATATCCTGCAGTCAGTTCGGATATCGTCATCCGGATAAGTGAAGGAGAGCATGATGCTTTCGAGTGCATGAAGTGCAAGTGCGTCGGGGTGATCATCATCAAGAGGGCCGAGGAGGAGCGTATCGGCATCAGGTTGAAGATCGGGTTGATCAAGTTGATCGCGGGCCGAAAAAAACTAAGTTTGGCCAACAGCAGGATATGACGTCATCATCATCATGATATACGTCATCAGGACATTTCGGAGCGGCAGGAATTGAGAAGCTGCGGGTGACGTCATCGTCATCAGGATATGACGTCATCATCATCAGGATATTGAGATATCCCCCCTACGCGAGTTTATCCTGCTGTCGTTAAGTGCTTTGGTATCGGCAGAAGGTTGTATTAACATCATCAGGAGGTTTCGAGAGAACCGGATAAACCATATCATGATGCTGTTGTTTGTATCGCCGGCTAGCGGAGCATCAAAGGGAAGGTACTAAAGTGGTCGTCATCAGGATATTTGAAGCAACCGGATATTTGATATCCTGCTGACGAAGGTGGTGTCGCGTATCATGATGATGCCGCTAGTGTTTGGAGCCCGATGAACAGTGCAACAGGAGGATGTTTGCGCCCGTTGAGTATCATGATGATGATAGGCGACAGGCGGAGGAGGTGAACAGTAGTCGGCAGGAGGATAATCGTGATTGTCTGAAATATGATGATGATGCAGACAGTGTAAAGCGGAATATGATGATGATGGCGAAGATGATGATGATGAGGTTGGGCTGCAGACATCCATGCTATATGCGAAGGTTATAGTGTGGATGCCTCTGCATCATAGTGGTATCAGAGCTCAGCAAAAGGTCTGGGCTGTTGTGTGTTGATTCTGTCACCGAAAGGGTAGAGGTAGAGTTGAATTGTGTGTTGTGTGTTGATTGAGAGGTTGACAAAATGCCTCCGAAAGGTAGTGGTACTGCAAGGGAATTGCAGGAAATGAAGGAGAAACATGCTAGAGAGATGAGGAAGATGAAGGAGCTTGCTGAAGCACTTCAAGCCAGGCTGACAGCCCTGGAAAAGAACAAACAAAGGGAAGTGGAAGACAGTGAGTCTAAAGGAGATGAAGATACTGTTGAAGAGTATGAAGAGGTAGCTGAAGATCTGGATGCTGAAGACCAGAGATTGGCAAAATTGTTAAAGGCAGTGCAGAGTGATAAACCAAAGGTAAAGGTTGATGTTTCCAAATATACTGGAAGTTTGAATGAAGATGAATTGTTGGATTGGATTGCTGCACTTGATAATCACTTTGAATGTGAAGATGTTGCTGAGGATCAGAAGGTAAAGATTGCAAAGACCAAGTTAGGAGGTCATGCTTTGGTATGGTGGGATTATGTACAGTCTGAGAGAAGGAAACAAGGAAAGTCAAAGATCACTTCATGGGATAAGATGGTAGCAAGGATCAATGGTAAATTCTTGCCAAGGGATTATGAAATCCAGATGTTTAAGAAGCTGCAATTTTTAAAGCAGAAAGACAGGGATGTGAAAGCATATACTGAGGAATTTTATCTGTTAAGTATGAGATCTGGTCATCATGAGAATGAGGTAGAAAAGGTGGCTAGGTACTTGGCTGGTTTGAGATTTAACATACAGGATGAGTTAGTGTTAGCTAACCCTAAGAATGTGGAGGATTGTTACCAAATGGCAATCAGGATTGAAGAAAAGATGAATAGAGGACATGATAAGTCCATGAGAGGAAGAGGAAACCATAGGGGAAGAGGAACAGCCCCTACACAAAAGCAAACCAATGAGGGTCAAGAAGACACTGGTAAAGGACAGGGACAGTCTGATTTCAGAGGTGGATGGAAAGGTAATAGAGGAAGATTTGGAGGTGGTAGAGGTTCTACTACATTTTCAGGAAAATGTTACACCTGTGGAGATTTTGGTCATCCATCTTTCAAATGTCCAGAAAACAAAGGTTCATCATCCAGAAATGATAGAACTAGTGACAAGAGAGTACAACTTGTGCAAGAAGAGAAAGTAGAAGAAAGTGCACAGAGTTCAAACAGAGATCCTGATAATTGTGGATATCCAGAGAGTGGAGAATCACTGATGCTAAGGAGAATTAGTTTGCAGGCATCAAAGGATATGATGCAAAGAAGAGCTCTTTTCAAGACCACATGCAAGAGCAAAGGTAAAGTATGTAAAGTTGTCATTGATACTGGTTCAACAGACAACATGGTATCTCAGGAGATGGTGGATAAACTGCATTTGGAAAGGATTCCACATCCACACCCTTACAAGGCATCTTGGGTGAGTGATAGTCAATCACTTTTTGTCTCTGAATAGGCATATGTGGATTTCCAGATTGGAGCATATCAGGATAGAATTTTGTGTGATATTTTGCCTATGGAATGTTGTCACCTACTGTTGGGTAGACCATGGCAATTTGACAGAAGGGTACTGTATGATGGGTATGCTAATACCTACACCATCAAGAAGGATGGGAAGATTATTAAGTTGATGCCATTGCAGGCAAAAGCTGCAGTACAGAAGGCAGCCCAAATCATTTTAATGGGAAAGAAGGAATTTGTGCAGATGCCTAGAGGAGCAGGCATAAAGGCAGTTCAAGACACTGCAGGGAAAGGAGTTGTTATAGACAACAAGCTGAAGAACGTTTCAGTTGTGACTGACAGAGGTCAGCAGCAGGTTCAGAAACAGGGGTGCAACCAACCATCAGTTGAGAGGAATGACAAGGATGTTGTCATAGTTGGGACTATTGCTTGTCCTATAAAGATTGACAGGAAGATAGAGTTGAACATTTCAGCAATTCAAGAGGCAGTTCAGACAGAGGTTCTGGTCAGGCAACCTGACAAACACAGGGTATGTGAGACAAAGGCCTACATCAACAGGCATGCAGATTTACTTGCCAGAAAGCAAGTTACAGTTCAGAAGTCTTGGAGCAGCCAAGAGACAGCAGCAGACAAAGCTGGAGCAGGTTAGACTATTGACAAAGCAAAGTGTAAAGGTGGAGGACTTCCACATACTAAACTCATGGGACATGAGTTCTTTTCTGTTGGGGAGTATGGTGCAGGAGCACCTACCTGACAGCTGGTCTTGATGAGGCAGTTAGTAGTTTTAGGTCTTGTTTATGTTTCCAAGAAGGTCTGTTAAGACCAAATGCATGTAATAAGGTCACGCTGATCATGATAAGATCATGCTGACCAGGCTTTTGCTATTTTTAGTTAGTTGGTTATAACAGTTGTCATGCGGTAGGGTCCGGTTGGATCTCCCAGCTACTTGGAGAGTTCCCAGCCGCTTGGAGTCGGGTCAGTAGTACTCGAAGGCAAAACTATTTAAGCATGAGGATCGTTTGATATTGCATAGAGAGAGAGATATCATCGATTGGTAGTATAGTATTGTATTGAGCAGAGGAGCTTGAGTGTGCTGTGTGAGGAACATCATATTGTATTGCATCTTTGAAATCAATAAAGATCCTATTTTCAGTTTCCTATTTGATCCCCTTTGTGTAATCGATTTGCTGGTTTGGGTGGCTTCATGGATTTACTGATCCATTCCACCGGTTGATCCGTCTGATCGGTGGAATGGTGATGTACAGTAGGTTAGTAGTTAGTTTGTTTGTTTGCATGCAGGTGTGCAGGATCGCGGTCGACAGATGTTGAAGACCCTAGCATGGGTATGTGCTAGGTCGAGCTGATAAGATAGAGTGTGGAAGATCACCCTGAGGTTGGATCGGGTCATCCCTGGAGGATCGGCGAAGTGAAATTTCACTAAGTGAAGAAGTTCGCCAAAACGGCATCATCAGGATATCTTGGTAAATATCCTGCAGTCAGTTCGGATATCGTCATCCGGATAAGTGGAGGAGAGCATGATGCTTTCGAGTGCATGAAGTGCAAGTGCGTCGGGGTGATCATCATCAGGAGGGCCGAGGAGGAGCGTATCGGCATCAGGTTGAAGATCGGGTTGATCAAGTTGATCGCGGGCCGAAAAAAACTAAGTTTGGCCAACAGCAGGATATGACATCATCATCATCATGATATACGTCATCAGGATATTTCAGAGCGGCAGGAATTGAGAAGCTGCGGGTGACATCATCGTCATCAGGATATGACGTCATCGTCATCAGAATATTGAGATATCCCCCCTACGCGAGTTTATCCTGCTGTCGTTAAGTGCTTTGGTATCGGTAGAAGGTTGTATTAACATCATCAGGAGGTTTCGAGAGAACCGGATAAACCATATCATGATGCTGTTGTTTGTATCGTCGGCTAGTGGAGCATCGAAGGGAAGGTGCTAAAGTGGTCATCATCAGGATATTTGAAGCAACCGGATATTTGATATCCTGCTGACGAAGGTGGTGTCGCGTATCATGATGATGCCGCTAGTGTTTGGAGCCCGATGAACAGTGCAACAGGAGGATGTTTGCGCCCGTTGAGTATCATGATGATGATAGGCGACAGGCGGAGGAGGTGAACAGTAGTCGGCAGGAGGATAATCGTGATTGTCCGAAATATGATGATGATGCGGACAGTGTAAAGCAAAATATGATGATGATGGCGAAGATGATGATGATGAGGTTGGGCTGCAGACATCCATGCTATATGCGAAGGTTATAGTGTGGATGCCTCTGCATCACAACAATAATCCATCCTATGGTGAAACCACTTTTTATTGCACCTTAGATAAGTACCATGGTGAAAACCTGCTCGTAGGTGCCATGTGTAGTAGTCAGATCATGTTATCCTTTATGACACATCCATTTCATATCTCCATCATCCTTCCATCATGCCATCTTGTAGTCTTCCATCATATACACCTCATGTTTCCATCCTAGTCATACACTTGGGAGAGTAATCATTCCTTGTTCTTGTCTCCATCCTTCCATCCTTGCAGCATTTCTTAGTCTTCCACCCCCTCCATCTCATGTTTCCACCCCTATCCTACACTTAGGGATAGTGGATTGTACTTTGTTTGGAAGTGGTTTCCTTGGTAAATATTCCTTATGCTAGGTACATCTCATTGCCTTTTCCTCTTGTTGAGTTTCATACACTTGTGTGATTCATGTCCTTACATGTATGATGATATCACTATTGTTATATGGAGCCTAATCAGACTCGAAGGTTAAATTTTCCCCACTTTTATCAGCGCAGTTTCCCCCCAAATTCCTACGGGGTCAAGGGGTAGCACCTCTTATGAGGGTTTGGGGGCAGTGCCCCCAAGACAGGGTCTAAGGGCAGCACCCCTGGCACATTCCTTGTCGTAATATAGGGCAAGGTTGAGGGGCAGCGCCCCTGTGGAGGCTCGGGGGCAATGCCCCCAAAACCTCACACAGTTTTTATTATTTTATAAAGGCACCAGGAGTTATTTTTTCATTGGCCGACATAAGAAAACCCTATTTTTGTAACTGACAAAAAGCTTGATAAAAGAGGCTAAGGGTTAGGGTTTCTATGGAATGTATTGTAGCATTTGCAGCAGTATTGAGTTGCAGGGATTACTGGTTGTAATCAGTTTGATTTACTAGATAATAATATTGGACTCTCTATTTGGTGGATGTAGCCTGAGTTTGGGTGAACCACGTAAAAACTTGTCTCTCATTGTTATTATTTCTATAAATTTTTATTCCTCTGTTTAATCTTTATTTGCATTTAATTGATATCTTCTGCCAGCTAACCCTAACAATCACATATCCTATCTTACACTTGTGGCCTTTAGCACCATTTTCATTACCCATTGTGTCCTACACCTTTTTAACCTACATCCCATTGCATTCCACCCTCCCATAATAAAGCAATCTCATCGAACTTCACAAAAACACAAAAAATCAAAATATCCAAACATCCAAGAACTAATCCAAATGCAAGTCATCCTTAATTCATGCCAATCTCATCAAGTAATCTAGCCTAGTCATCCAATCACATCTCTTGGTCTCATTCCTAACATTGTTGTTAATCTAATCAATCAATTATCCAATTATTATCATCATGATATGTCATTCCTAATCCTTGCATTTTTCTTGGGATACATCATTCCCACAACACTATCCTCATCAATCAAGCAATCATTAGTTTTTAGCTTGGTAAGGGCAATCACCTTGTTTGTTTCTAAATCATTTATGTATGCTTGGTTTTTTTCTTGTGTGTTTTTATCATTTTATCTTGCATTTGCATCACATCCTTGCAACATATTGCTACAAATGACATCATGGTCTTCCATATCATGGTACCCTACAACATATGTTTTCTTGTGACCTTTTATCTTTTTGAGTCAATCTTGTCATGCACATGACACATTGTAACCCTGATCTCTATACCTTGGTGCATAATGTCTAGTTCCATATCAAACTATATGGTTGCTCACATAATGCAGCATAACGTCTTCTTCATCCATTTCATCCCTTTCAAGAGCATACCCATACTCTTCCAACCCACCTATCCTCTTGAGGGAGCATCACATCTCTCCATCTTTCCTCCTTGGCACTCCTTCAAGTGGCTGGGGCATCCTTTTCCATCCTTCTCCAATCATCCATATCTTATCTTTTTTGAAATGATGTTACTTCTCTTAGTTGCAACATCATCTCAAAGAGTGGTGAAATATAGACACCTGAAATTGACCTTGTGTCACATTTTGACACATCTTGTCATCCACCATCCTAAGGCCACCTTATGTCACCTTGTGACATATTTATCATATTTCTAAAATTAATTAAATAAATTATATTTATTTAATTATTTTAAATTTATTTTCCCCATCACCTAGATTAATTAAATAAATTCTATTTATTTAATTATTTAAATCATTTTTCTCCAACACCCAAATTAATTAAATAAATTACATTTATTTAATTAATTAATCCATGACTATCCCTTAATTAAATAAATTTTATTTATCTATTTAATTTTATCCTCCCGCGTCATATTTCTCCAATAATTTATTGAATAATGAAATTATTTAATTAATTATTTTCTATTTGTCCTCATCATCATCTCCTTGCCACAAATAATAAATGAGAGGCACAAATGTCAAACTAAGTTTTCATCTCCACCTCTCATCTCATACATCTCTCAATCCTAGCCATTCACATAAGGATGCTCTAGAAGCCCTAATCCTCCACCTCTTAATCTACACCCTCCATTTCATATTGCACCTCTTAATCTTAACCATATATTTCCACCTCTTAATCTCAACCATCCATTGCATCTATTAATCCTAGCCCTCCATCCTATCATCCAAGCATCTATAAATCAAACCTCAACCAAGTCATTATCATCCACCATTATTATGCAAAGTTATGCTATTAAAGTGAACAACCAACATATCAAAGCATTATCAAATATCATTAGAGCATATCTATCATTTTCATTACAACAAGGGCTATTAAAGTAATATTTTTATTTGTTGTTTCTATTTGATTACTTTATCTCTTGAGTTATGTTGAAGATGGAATAGGTTCTTTGATGAATTGTTCTTTTACATTCAATATTTCTGCATACACAAAACTCAATGTATTATTTATTACTCAAAGGTTACAATACACTCATAGAGTCTAATCCTTTATAGGAGTATCACAATAAGAGATCTAGAGTAATTTTGGCAATATAATACTACACAAAAACTCACTCTCTCAACCTCCAACTCAAGCACCCAATAAATAGGAGAAGCACTACGTGAAACCATCAAATGGTGATTAGGAAACCATGAGCTAAAAGCACCAAAACTATGGCACCCAAATACCAAGTTAAAATTCCAAAGCCCAAATTCCAAGATGAGTCCACAAGTGTAAAATAACATATTCTTTTCATCTACCATAAGCACATCATAATCTAATCATCAACTTGGGAAATCAATTTTGGCTCCATTATCTCTACTCAAAGATGCCTTATGATATGTCATAACATACATAATAAGTTGGTCAACAAGTGTAACTACCTTATACGGCTCATAGATATTCTTACATATCCAATGTGGGAGAGTCAACTTCTAGAGGCTATAAATTTGGTTCAGGAAGTTGATTGAGTTCTTTTGTTTAAATTTTAGAGGTCAAAGATGTCCATGTCCTAGGCATTAGGGAAATAATACTGAACCATGCAAAAAAAAATCATGGCAAAAATTGACCTCTATAGCCCAAAAATTGATATTTTCTTTTGTAAAGCCAAAAAAAATCAAGTTTGTGTTCTTAACATTAAGATGCAAGTTTGAGACACCTTTCCAAACAAAACCATGTCCAACAAAAAATATTTATATATTATCTTGTCTAAACCAGATATTTACTCAAGTATACTTTTACATGTGCTTGTTTAATTGGGGATTGGGTCTCTACATAAATAACTAGTGGGATAACTACAATGTACATATTATTTATGGATAAAAAATGTTAAATATCGATATAGAAATTTAAAAGTACAAATTTTATTTTATGCATATTATACTTGTGATAGGATCCATTCACATATTGATTGCAAATAATGGTTCATGAAAGAAAATCACCTATGTAAATTGATCAAACTAGATATAGAATTTTTTTTAAAAAAAATTACAACAATTAACAACCATAAGTGACCCAAAATAGGAACTACAAGTTATTAACAAATCCCAAAAATTGTTGATTCAAGATATGAAAGAGTGCATAATTCTAGAAATTAAAGTTTGGGAGGATTGCCAATTCATTCTTCAATGATTAGTGTGGGGCAATTAACCCCAATCTTAGAAGGTATTCTTATGGTCTAGTCCCAATGGATAACCCAACTAAACATAATTCCCACACAAGGTAGCCTTGATTAGACATATTATTCATTAGTTCAAACTAAAAAAGGGATGGATTCAAGGCCACTCTTAATTTAAACCCTACCTACAACATCCACTAGTGTTTATTTCCAATGAAAAGACAAGTTTTATTATTGGTGTAAGATAAATCAACACACAATATCCGTTTACCATGCATAGATCAAGAAATCAAGTACGATAGCTCATAAAATACTCAAAGCAACTATTTGTCAGTTATCTTGTTGGAAAACACATTTTTTTAGATTTTACATTGTGCAAGGGACTTTATAAATAAAATGAGTAAACCTCCACTATTTTTAATAGAAATCCCTTTATTCTTTCCATTATTCTAGATGTCCTCCAATTTGTGGTTGTCTCAGAAAATAGCCAACCCACATTCCATCCTACAACAACTTTATTTTTCTTTTAGGATAGTCCTTCTAGAACATCAAACATGTACATATACCCATGCAAAATAGTACTTTCACCTCTATACACATGCTCCCCTATTTATCCATCATTACTATACATGCTCCAAATGAGATCTCTTTCATTTATTTTTAAGTTGTCTCCCCTAGTTGTTCAACTACCTTGTTCCTGTAATTTGAATGTATTCTCTATCACCAGATATTTTCTTGTTCTCTTCTCCCCATTTTCATTGACCTCTTTCCTCTACCATTTCTTCATTTTTCTTTAGATTAGCCTCTCATTGGTGGATATGTACTCCTCTTATTTCCTTGTGTTAAATTTTTATTGTTGCCGCTGATCAAAATAATTCAAAATTAACAAATCCCACCCATAGTAAATTTGAATTGATGAAAGATGAGGTTGGGAATTTAAGGAGAGTAGACATGATTAGGTGAAAAATAACTATAGACCCTATTTATGTTTTTCAAACTGATTGCCTTGAATATTAAATGTTTCTTGAATACTAAAATAAAAAAATTAAACAATTATATAAACCCAAGTGCTATATATAGTGTTACATCCATACATGTATTTTTATAGCTAGATATGCACTTACATAGCTATACATACACTTACATAGATTTGTGTGCACTTTTGTAGCCATGCATGCACTTCTACAACCTACCTATTGATGTGGTTTTTAACACACCAACTTACCTATAAGTCATGAGAGATACAGGGTGGAATGGAAAAGGTTTTCTATGGGTAGCCTCAAGAGATTCCTTCATCCATAAATTAAGAGGCTTACCAGAATCTCCTAGTTTGAGAGTGCTCTGGTTGGTCCATTAAAGGGGCTACAATAAATATTAAAAACAATTCATAAGAAAAAGAGACTCACTTAGTGAAATAAACACTGTGAATTAGCACAAGTCTCCTTGATTTCTTTAAATACTATATTAGAAGATGCATGCAATCATATGTATACACACCAAATTTTATTGTCTCTTTTATTTTGAAATTTATCATGAATATCCTAAACTAACAACATAAATATGAAATAAAAAATAAAAAGGGTTAGAGAAAGAAAAGTGAATCCAAATTCATCTTTTGTTCTTCCATATACCATTCTATAAACGGATAAAAGCAGCTTTGTAACCAATCGCCACTAGATCCTTTATCCTCAATATCAATGCAAGATGGTGTGATCTACAATGGAAAGTCACATGCCAAATTATTGTTGAATTGTTTCAATACACAAATTTGTGTTTATTTGACCACACAAAATACCCCACAATAAAAAGGCATTATGGGTTTAAACATGTTTTTCTTCCATCAATATTAGATGAATTAAATTAATAAAAATACTAGAGAGAAGATACATTTAGATTTCAAAAACAAAAATGTGAAAACCTATAAACTGTCAAGCTAATTTGTATCTTGTATTCATATTAAGTTAATGTTTGTGAATTTCCATGAAAATGGAACAAAATAAAACATTCTATCATTCAAATCCCTAAAGGAAAAACCTCTAGTGGGAATCAAAAAATGAAACCCTTACGATGAGCTTTGCACAAGTATTTATAGCTCATTTACAACCAAGGAAGATGAAGAGTCATTGGCTATAAGAATCACAAAAGGACAAACTAGAAGAAATATGAAGAATCAGAAACCTTTGTATTTAAAATATTACAATATTTTACATAACATATGGCACATTACACTTTGTGCATTGCATATTGAACATTAATTTAGACCTTTTGAATCATTTTTTACTAGAATGCTTAAAATTTGTCAATTATGTTCTTCACTAACTCAACATCAGGACCATCACAATGCATAAATTCTCTGACATCCATTTGAATGAAATTTTCTAAAACAAGATCATGCACCTATTTGTAATCAACCATTTTCTTCCTAAACTCTTCACAGGTGACCCACATTGTCATTAGCTTGGTAATTGAAGAAGAATAAAAAATCCCCCTCACTAGGTTACTCTACTTTTAATATAGCTTGAAACTAAGCTTTTACATCTTGTATTGCCCTTAAATTATTCTATTCATCATACAAATTGCATCCAATCCTATTTGCAAAATCATTGATCTCTTCCAATGTGCATTTTGTAAAATCATATGATCTACAAAATCTATTTTTACATCCCTATAAAATATTCCCTTTCTAAAACTACAAGATTCTACCAAAATTTTATGTACAAATACATTTTTTTAAAAAAATTAGAATTTGTCATAGCTATTTGTACAAGATGGGAATAATTATGATTAGGACCATTTAATTCTTAATCAATACTCTTCAATTATCTTCATTGAATCTTCTAGAATTCCAAACCTCCATCTCTTATCTATCATTATTTAAATTGTTTATGGCCCAATGCTAACAATTCATTGCTCCAAGTCTCAGTAGCCATAACAATGATCTTTACTTAATTTACCCATGAAAATCCTAAACTGGTACATCCATAGTTGAAGGAGTTCAAGATATCACTATAGGGTAAATAGTTCCCACCAGATTCTCAATATATATGTGGTCAATTAAGTCACTTTATTCCTAAGATTCTACTCAGTTGCTTTATCCTTCTCCATTTTCTTTATCATCCATTCCATCAAATATTTGGTAATTTTCTTCCTCTACTACTAACAAGGTTTCCCCAATAAAACTATAGTAATTGTGAAGTCAGATGGCTACAATTGAGTCTCCATTACATCTTTCAAGAGTGTAACAATCTAGGATTACCATGCTCCTTGTGCATCTATATCAATTGTGGATTAAAGTTTGGATTTCTTTTTGGGGGTGTGGCTTGGGAATGATGAACAATAATTCTACCAGTTCATCCAAAGGTCGTTGCAATACCCTATTATTACTTTAGATAATCTAATGAAACCATTGAGTAGCATTGTCATCTTCAATCTCCTCTTTGGAAACTGATTCATCCTATGTTTCCTATTGCTTTTTAGTTTTCTCAATTTCTTCTTGTAGTACCTCTTCTTAGTGACCATGTCCTTTTTCCAATTGTTGTTTTGCACATGAAGTTTCTCTTCTTGAGGGTGGACCTCTTTTTCTTGTAATTGTTGTTCTTGTCATTTATCCATAATTTGTAGTTGTTCATTTGTTTTTTAACCTCTTTTTATTGATTAACCTCTTGATCAACTTATTTTTCACCTTCTTAATCAAAATCTTACTTTTCTTCTTTCTCCTATGCAATCAACTATTCACTTCCTATCTCATATGTCCAAATCTATTGTTATTTTTCTATATTTTGTTTCCCCAAGGGTAGTAGGACATATTGATGTAGATTCTATCTCACAAGATGATGTGGATGAGAAGATAATGCAATTATTTTTAAAGAAGAGGACGACAATTCACTCCCATAGGTAAGAATACCTTTAAGAGTAGTAGCAAATTGTCCTCTATATGGTGGGGTTCAATATGGACAAGAGATTGTTATTGGTTGTTCTTGTTCTTCTATAGATTGATAAGAATGAGATTGCATATTTATAGAAGGAGGAGGTGGTGATGGAGCATCAAGGAGATGAACTTGTATTGCAAGGACTTGGTGTGCAAGAGACTTTCGTATAGAGGAATATGACATTTCTAAATCATCTTCAATGAGATTGAGTGCCTTAAGATCAAAAGTGGGAAACCCATGTTTGATTCTCATCCTATTCAAGAAATCCTCTATTCTTTTCAAAATTTTCCTGGTCCTTAGGTCCACATCATTGATTTCCATTTTGTGCCAATCAATTCTAGCTTGGGGCTTGGAAGCAATTTTCTTGATTCCATATGATGAATCAAGCACATTCCCATCATATTTTATTATATTTAGCATAAAGGCTATAAGAATGTTTTTCAATTGAATGGTAGTAATCCTAGTGTATTCCCTTCTTCAAACTTCATACTCATCATTACAATTAGCCCAAATATTTTCTCACCTACCTTGTTGTTTGTAGATATGTTTTAGTCCCTGAATAGTTGACTTAGGATTAAAGCATGGCTTGGCCTCATATAACTTAAAGTTCCATTGAGTCATCTCTATCTTCATAATCCTAGAGGCTTGACTAGTTAGACATTGATGTTGGTGTGCTATTATAGGGTACTAAGGTCTTCTCACCTTCTTCTCTAAAGATAATTTATATACCTCTAACAATTGTGTACATAATTATAACATCACCAATTTATCACTTGCATACCATGGCAACTTATAAGGAGCCTTGTCAAAAGCTCCAAATATAATATAGGAAAATGTTAGAAACTAAATAAACCAACAACCATACTTGTTTATTTTAGTCTAGGCATCAAGTGAAATTCTCTATCAAAAATCACCTTCTAACATTCTAATAATGAAAAATACAAAGGCATCATTAACTTTAGAATTTTGTGTAACTACCTTCATTTCCAATTATGGATAATACTCATACTTTTTGTTGGCCTTCCCCCATTACACCTTCCATTTGTAACCAAGAGAACTGTTGTCTCCTAGCTAGGGAATATACTAAGTACATGAGATCATATAAAATTTATTTATTTATACCACAGTTTTCAGTTGGTCATGTAGAGTATTTCTTATAAAGTTGACCAATCAATTATTTTTTGCCCACTAATATCTATGCAATATATCTATACAACCATATTTATAATGCTTTTGCATCCTCCTAGCTAGTGACTCTGCTCAACAAGGTTATACAATCATTGACCACCTCTATGAAATCACTTATAAATAATTTCTTAGGTATAGTTGAGAGTGTGGCCTTAAGATTTTAGAGCCTATATTTGTTGATCTACTTAAGATAGTGCTCCAACATCTTGTCATAATATCCTTGTGTAGATTCCAAAGTAAGATTCACATGGGTATCCATGGATGGAATGTCAAGGATCTATTATTATTCTTACTGGGTCCCTTCTAAGGCTTCCTACTCTAAGATTGAGAAGTTTATCAGAGATTTCCTTTGGGCTTCCAGTGATGGACATCAAGAATTCCATCGTGTTGCCTAGGAACATTGTTGCCTTCCCCATGAAGCTGGGGGCATAGCATCATTTCTATTTAGTGACAGGGCATTGCACTATGTGCTAAATGGATAATTAGAGCCCTTGAAGGAAATGAAGCTTGGAAAATTCTTATCTGCCACTACATTAGCATGGGACTCCTTTCAAGATTCCTTTCTTGGAAAGGTTTGGACATGGGCACCCTTCTTACAGTGTGGGAGCCTATCACTATTAAGGGGACTTTTGTCATCAAAAGTATTTGGAGATCCTGGGAAGCTATCAAGCCTTGGCTTTAGTGGCTGGGTGATGAATTCTATAATGGCTTATCCATTAATCAACAGTTCATTTGGTGGTCTCATGTTCTTAGTTCCCAAGGACAGCCTCTGACCAAATTGCCTTGGAATCATTCTATACATTTATTTAAATGTGAGGTGTGTGTGGTACCTGATTTAATTCATAGGGTCACCAAGAATTTTTTTCCATGTCCTAAGTTCAATCTCAAATTCAAGCTTACCAATCAAGACCATGAAACTTTTCATGCTATTATTGACTCTATCCCCCTCAGATGGTACACAAGATAGGGGTGTAGTTCCTCAAACCTTGGTGGAAGGATTGGAAGTAGTAACTAGATACCCCTTTTAAAAGTTATAAACCCTACAAGGGCTATTTGTGGACTTTGCCACATCTGCCCATGGTGGAATAGATTAACCTTCATTGGCAACTTCAATCCTCTCTTGGAACATGGCATTGCCAGTTCCAATGTATTTGGTCAATAATGTTTGAACCTAAATTGGCCCATTTCTCCTGGTGCATTTATACCAGGGGCTCCCGATGGGGGCTCGGCTTGTCCACATGGGCATTCCCTACCCTCACTATCCTTTATATGGATAGATTGAGAGCCTCAATAATTTGTTTTGATTCTACCCCTGGGCTCAAGAATACTGGAGATGGATTCATGATTTTTTGGTCATTCTGGCCTACCCCATTCTCTTGGCATATGGTCCTTCTAGGAGATTGACCTTGCCTCCCGTATAAATACACCTAGATCTAGCATGCTTTCATGGCATGGATTTTATTTAGTATTTGGAAAGAGAGAAATGTTGTCTTGTTTTCCAATTATACTACAGATGTTTATTTCTCTCTATACACAAAAGCTATGGTTTGTTCTAATTTTTTAATGTAGATTCAAGTGCAAGCTCATAAAGTTTTACTTGAGGTTTCTCATCTCCATGAGATACACTAGATTACTGGGGAAATTCCCCTACACTAGGGAAATTTTTAGATATACCCTCCTCAAATTGCCTCACTGGAAGTACAACAAACTTCCACAAGGCTTCTATAAGATGCCCAAATATCTTCTTGTCTTCATCTTTTTTCCACTGTGCCACTCTAATGGAAGTTAAAAAAATAGTTCAAAGGATCTCCATGGATATGAGTTGAAATTTGAAAGTGGATACTTCCATTCTCTTTTTTGTGACCAAATGATTTTTCCTATTTTAAAGTCCTTGAAGAATCACCTTGTTCCATTCAGAAAGAAATAAAAACTCCACAGTATGAAATTTTGTAGTAATTTCTTCAATAGAACATAACCATTGAATACTCCAACTATGTTAGTATCTCCCAAACCAACTACATAAAAGTCATCTCATACCTTATATTCTCCTACAATAATGCTGAGCTAACTAATTTTATTTTTGCAAGGAATTATGAACCTATCACCTACTATGACATCAAAACCTTCAAATTCTTCATTTTGAAGTCTTTTGTTAGCCACCAAGCCATTGTCAATGAAATTATGAGTGGATCTACTATCAAGGAGAACTTAAAGTCTACATCCACCTAATGTTCTTTGAAATTTGAAAGGATAATACCTTATTTCTCAAAAGAGAGAAGAAATTGTTCATCCATTGGTGTCTTCTTCTTCAAAATGAAGCTTAGGTTCAAGTTCCTCATCATTAGAGACTACCTCAATATAATGAATTTTTCTTTTACCCATACATCTATGAATAGGTTCCCAAGGTTCTCTACAAGTGAAACAAAAATTCTTCTTCCTGACTACATTCTTGGTCTCATCTTCTTTCCTTGTCTTCTGCCACATATTCATACGTGCATAAGATTCCCCCTTCTATGAAACTTCCTTTGATTGGTCACATGATGGATACATAGGATAAGATTTATACTTGGGAACTAATGTCTCCAAATATTAATCTTTCTTAATGGCCTCCTATAAATATGAAGGATTGAAAGCCTTCAACAAACCTATGAGAGGTTTGGATACTCCTTCCATAAAAGGCACAATGAGTCTTCTCTCTAAAATATTTGGAACCATTACTAACAACTTTTGAAATTTAGCTACATATTTATTCACATTTCCATCCTATCTAAGTTGAGCCAACTCTTTGAAATGGATCTTAGGATCTTTTATATCAAACCACTCAAGCAGCCTTCTACTAAATTCATCATAAGTGTTGATAAAACCATGACCTTGGGTGAGAAACCCATGGTACCACCATTACTAAGCTATGCCCTCAAGGTGAAGAGTGGAAAACTTATAGCTTCATCTTCACCCATAGGTCTAAGTGATCAGAAGTATCTAACTTCTATATCTAGGAACAAGTTGTGCACTTGTTATTTCCATCAAAACTAGGAAGTGACCTCTTCTCTAATGCATGCTAAAGATCTTTCTACATTTTTTAGGTCTAGGTTCATTTCTAGTTCTTGTCAAATTAATAAAGTTTGTAAGAGACAATGCCTCTTGAATCTCTCTTGGAAGAGCTTTGTACTAAGCATAGCTTTTGGTGATATCATCCTCCATCAAAATCTGAGATTCCACTAGCAAAACTTCTTCCTCCCTACATAGGATAGTAGGTTGGAAGGCTCTAGAAGTAGAACCAATAACTGCTCTATATTTGTTGTTGTTGGGTAAGTGCAAAAAGTTAGGTCCACTTTTTGGCCAAAAAGTGGAAGTCTTTTTCCTAAAAATCAAAGTTTGCAATAGTTGGAGTAAACATTTGAATCATTTACACATAGAATATTAATATGATCTCAAAATATGAAATGTAGGATTTTGCTTTTAGTTTTCAAATATGTAATTTATTCTAATACCCAGATGATAAAACTTGGTTTTGTATAGGATGTACAAAAATTATCTTTTTAAAAGTCGTATGTTTTGGGCCAAAACATGCACATGTACGGCCATCATAATTTGTCCTAGATGAAATTATTTTTCTAATTCCTTTTGTAGAAAGATGCATATGATACTGAAGTTTGGTTAGGATATTATTTTGTAAATTTTTGATAATATTTTCTTTTAAATTAGTGTTTTACTAGCCCTAATTTGTATTTTTTAAACCCCTCATGTATGGCCAAAATAATTTGAGCTAAACTAATAGCAACATGATTTTTTTTTTATTGTGTATAGAATGATGTCTAGATTGGTTAGAAATAATTTTTTTCAAAAAAAATTTAAAATCAAACATTATTAAAAATAGTAATATATGTTAATTCATGTTTTTGATGGTTTTTGTTTAAAAAATAATTAATAAATAGAAAAATATGTTCAACACTAAAAAAAAATTACATAGTTAAAAACTAGACATTGTCATCTATAATGGGTTTTAATTTCATCTAAAAATTCTTTTAAAAAATCATCAGCCATATTGCCAAAGTCCATTCCTTCCAAATTTTTTGAAGTAGTTTGTTTTGAAAAATAAACAATAAATAGAAAAATATTTTCAACACTAAAAAATTATATGTTTTAAAACTAGACATTGTCATCTAAAATGGGTTTTCATTTCATCCAAAATTCTACAAAAATAATTGTCAACCATATTGCTAAAATACATCCCTTCTAAAAATATGTTGCCTCGAGTGTTCCACTAAAAGTGGACCCAACTTCTTGCACTTACCCTGTTATTGTTGAACCCTAAGGAGCTTGGTTCACCAATCTAAATTATCTGCATGTTCATGTCATTGTCCATCTTGTGAAGTAATTGTGCCATCATGTACAACATCAAATCAAATTTTGTTTCTCTAATCTATAAGATCATCATCCAAATATTCCTCCTTTCTCTCTTTGCCATATTCAATTCTTCTTTCCAGTTCAAATTTACCATAATATCTAGACTTTGTTGTTCAAATCCCTTCTTTTTGTTGCCCTATAATTTTTTTTTTGTTGTTCTCATCTGAATTCTCTATCACTTGGAAGTATGCATCATAATCTACAATCAAATGATTAGTTTCTTGCACAGGCTAGTAAGACAATCAACTCTTATACCACTTTTAATGTTGCAAAAGGATTGATTAGCAAAATTAATCAAAATCTCTACAATTTCACTTATGAAATTATTCACATAAAATGAACATGAAAAGAACATTCTTACCAATCTGAAACAATCTACCACATATCTTTAGCAATGAGTCACCTGAACGGGCACAAATATTTTCTATAGCTTCTATTATGAATATCCTTGCATATGAAATAGCCTACATAAAATGAAGTAGTAACCTAGAAATAGTAATGCACCTCAATGGAAGGTAATCATTAGATATACCCAAAATGCATATTGCACCCAATTTGTAGTTGAAACACCTTCCTCAAATGTACTTCCCATGCCAAAAATTGGTATAGGAATGGCTTGTAATGTCTAGCACACTACCATCAGAATGGATAAGGAAAATTTTTGCACTATATTCCCCACTAATGACAATTTACTTCTAAGAAAATTAGCCTACAACTTGAATAAATATATCAACAAATATTCCAATCACCATGTAATTACGGAAACCTTCAATTAAAACTATAAAATGCTATGTACAATGTAGGTGGTTGGCAGTAGAGTATCTTTTGAAATTGTTTCTAACTTAAACCTCCACTTAATATTTATTTCTCCATATTTTAGAATCACCCATAGGATGATGGGCCATGCTAGAATAATAACTAATTATAACCTTAGTGGTAGTTCCTTAGAAGTAATATAGATGCCTAAATAAAGATAGCTAGCCAACTACTATTATTTTCAAAGATTAGGTAGTTCCAAGATAATAAAAATTATTGTAATATATTTAACATTAGTACTAATATAAAATTGGAAAATGTTACTATATTAAACATACCATAGGAATGCCAAGCAACTTCCTATGTTAATTAGAATCACAAGTTGTGACTGGAACACACTATCAATCTAAAATCTAAGATGTGAATGTAATGGCAAAGATACACTACACTGAGAGACCGACTGAAAGTTCCAAAATGAACACACTAGAAACTGATGCTAATAAACTCCAAAATGGAAACTAAAAGTAGATGAAGCTTCATGCAATCCCTAACTAAAATCACTGGCAGAGTCTAAGAGTTTTCATTCCTAAATCTCAAAGTCCACAAGGGTTTTCATCCTTAGATATACAACAAGGAGGGGGTTTCATCCATGGGCTTTGAATTTCAAACACAATTACTTAGAGATTGAGATAAATTGATGATATCAAGTCTAGAGGGTCTTCTATAGCCTTTTCTCCAGCTTTATAGAGATATTTCTTTCTTTTCTTTTCTCTTCCACTACCAAAGATTCTCTCTCGATTTAGATTGTAACTTTGACTCCTTGAAAAGTAATTAAGATGATCATAATTGGCCCTTTTAAGTGGCCCACTAGATCTACTTAAAGTAATAATAAATAATTCTTTCTTAACAATTTTAAAAATAATATGAGGACTAACTTATTAATATTATTTTATTATATTTATTTTTCCTATAGAAAAATAAAATAAAACCTTAGAGGAAAAAAGGGACATCATAGTTTTACATCTTGATGTAAAGTCTAACTCAAAGGATGAGGAGGAGAAACTAATGGAGTTCTTTTTGAGGAAGAGGATGACAATTGACTCCCATAGGGAAGAATACATTTAAGACTTGTAACATATTGTCCTCTATGTGGTGGGGTTATATCTAGAGAGGGGATTTCTATTGATTATTCTTACCCTTGTACATATCAAGAAGAACTAGCTTGTATATTTACAAAAGGGGTCCAAGGAGGTGGTGGAGCATTAGCGAGAGGAACTTGTATTGTAGGGACTTCTTGTGTAGGAGACTTGGGTGTGAAGGAAGATGACATTTCTAAAACATTTAAATGAAACTGAGTTCCTTAAGCTTGGTAGTGGGCAACCTATGTCTGATTCTCATCATATTCAACCAATTATCTATTATTTTCATAATTTTCTTGGTCTTTGGGTCCACGTCACTAATTTCCTTTTGACCCCAATTAGTTTTGGATAGGGGATTAGAAGTAATTTGCTCTATTCTATGTGATGACTCAAGCACATTCCCATCATCTTTTATTATATTTGGAACAGAAGATATAAGAAAGTGTTTCAATTAAAGGGTGGTAGCTTGGTTAATTCCCTTCTTGGGACTTCATACTCATCATTGTAATTATCCCAAATACCTTCCAGCCTACCTTTGTGCTTGTAGATATGTTTCAATCCATCAATAGTTGACTCGGGATTAAAGCATGGCCTGACCTCATATAAATTTAAGTTCCATTGAGCCATCTCTATCTTCACATGCTTAGAGGCTTGTCTAGTTAAACATTGATGTTGGTTTATTATTATGAGGTACTCAGGTACCTGTTGGGATAAGGTGCCATTAACCTTGTAAATCCCAATATTGTATTTATTCCATTTATTATTTGTAATTTGTAATTACCCATAAGGGATATACAAGTTTCACTGGCAGTGGTAAAAATTATTTACTATCCATGATAATTACGAAGTTATTGTACCGTAAGTCCCAGAGTTACCGGCGGTAGTTACAGGATGTCATTTACTATGGTAAATAGTAATTAGTCAAAGTGGGGTGCACATGTGGAGGAATAATCTATTTTTAGTGTTGTGACGCACATCATAGATGTTGTAAGAAAGTGTAAGAGATTCTATGACAACTATAAGTTGTCATAAGAATCTATGACACTAATAATAGCATATGACACGTCATAAGATGTTGTAAGTGGCTATTTTTAGCCCCAACGCGTTCAAGTTTGCATGGGCACTTTTTCCTAAGTGTAGGATGCATGTACCACAGCATTTATGACCCCGTAAGAGCCTATTCTTGGCCATGGATGCCCAAGGTTGTGTTGTTGACTCTTGACAAGTGTTATGGGCTTGTAAGAAGTCATTTAATGTCTTGAGGTTGTGTAAATTCTATAAAAACCATAGCATAGTAAATGAGAGGAATATAATAGTTTACAAGTACCCGGGTTCTGCTGGAGAGAAGGTTGGAGGATAGAGGAAGTGAATGTATTTGTAATCTCCTTTTGTGAAGATAATACTGTTGGCAAGAGACATATATGAATTCATGGTTGTTGTCATTGATGGCAACAAAGGTCATCCCACATATCCGCAAGTCATGGTGTGTCTCTACCGGAAGTCAGAATGAAGATTATTGTGGTCCGGTGAACAAGAACAGAGCATGTGGCAAGGTCCGACAGACTGGTCCGAATCTCTCAGAGGAAGTATCTTGGTGCAGTGCGGATTTGGGGAAGTCAAGAGGACTACCTTGAGTGGTATATTCCAAGGATTTAGCCTCTGGTGATAGATGAGGAAAAAGATATGAATAGTTAAGTACCGGATTCCTGAGTGACAGTATGAACAGAGGAAGAACTAACTGACAGAACATCAGACTACCTTCCGGATGTGTTACTGATCGTGTTAAAGGTTATGAAGGCATGAATCATACTTGGCCGACATGATTAATGATTTCTACAAGTATATGCTTGATCCGCATTACTTGATGTGGTAGGATTTAGCCGACAGATCAAAATTAGTGAAAAGATTGACTATTCCGGATGCCGACTAGAAAGGTGATGAAATTACTTGTGCGGATATATATGCATGATGGATTTAGTTGTGAGAGGTGCAGTTGTGTGATGTGATATGTGAACAAGTGTAGAGCATAGTAGAAGCAGTAAGAAAGATCTGGTATGTGAAAAGAAAGCAGAATAAAGAGAAGAGGAAAGATGAAGTGCAGCAAATCAGTGTACTGAGCCTAACCGAAACTGAACTCCAGCATATGTGGATGCTTCCAATTAGTTCAAGTATTGTATAACATTCTTTTGTAGACAGTGTGTCTCCTTATAGGCAGTGTGCCTCCTTTGTGAGCAGTGTGCTCGGGCAGTGAGCCCTAATTGGCAAGTGCCATTTTGTAATTCCTTATTCTTCTAACAGAGAATAATCTTTGGGTTAATCACCCCGTGGTTTTCTCCCTCAATAGGGTTTCCACGTCAAAAATACTGTGTCATATGTTTTTCATTTCATGGCATTATTTGCTTGTTTGAATTAATGCTACATTGATTAATAAGAAAGTTCAGAAAGAAGAAATAATTAGGATAACAGATTCACCCCCCCTCTCAGTTATCAACAATTAGTATCAGAGCTAAGTTCCTTCTAATAAGAGCCTAACAGCTTGAGGAAGATCTGGGAGTTAAAATGGATGCATATGGTTTAAGGGAGCAACTCAAGACTGCCCTTGAGGATCTTGAACAGTCAAACTCTGAAGTCAATGAATTAAAGGAAAGACTCAAACAGGCTGATGAATTCATGAGAGAACTAAAAGACAAATTAAGTCTCTCTATGAAAAAGAGAAAGGAGCTACTCCAGCAATTGGCAAGACAAAGTGAAGAAAGTAATGCAAATGAAGAGTTGACTGAGAAAACTAAGTTATGTGAAAAGTTATCAAAAGAAGTCATTATGGTAAGACATGAAATGGAATCAGGAGTTATAAAGTTTACTCAAGAGATTGAAGAGAAAAGAAAAACTTAAGACAATCTAAGACAATCTCTTAAAGAGAAATCAGAAGATTGCCACCAGATGGATAGGATTATCAGACATCTTGAATCTGATCTTGAAGATGCTAAAGATAATGAAGGAAAACTTGAGGATCAAATTGTCTCTCTCAAAAGGGATCTTCAAACAGCAAATGAATATAAAGAAAAATTCAACATAAGTTCTGCTCAACTTGAAGTTCTTCTTGGAAATCAAAAGAGGGCAGATGACAAGTGTGGTTTGGGATATGAGAAAGGAGAAAGCTCCGGATCCGGTTAGAAGAATTTTGGATCAGAAAATCCAAGGAATAGGCCTAGAAGACCTCCGGTAAGACAGCCCAATGCTCAAAGATATCCATCTTTCAATGGATACTGCCACAACTGCAATCACTTTGGTCACAAAGCTAATTAGTGCAGAAAGAGAATGAATCAGACTTATTCAACCTTCTCCAGACAGTGCTTTAACTGCAAAAGGTATGGACACAAGTCTCATGAATGCAGAAATATGCAAATGGACAAATCATTCAATGGTAGATGCTTTGCATGCAATAGAATAGGTCATATGGCTAATCAATGTAGATCAAGAGGTTATTAGTCAAATATGCAAAGAAATGTTGTTTTCCAAATCTGTAATAGGTCCGGTCATAATACAAAAGTCTACAGAAGCAAGAATCAGGACAAAAGAGGTCCGGTATATAATCAGAATCAAGACAAGGGTAAACAAAAGATGAATGCGGATGAAGTTAGGAATGAAATGAACAAGATTTGGGTGAAGAAAAGTTTAGAGAATGTAGAGGTTGTATCCGCACCAGACTCTAGTGCTAATATTCCTTCCAGAAATTAAAAGGTGAGCTCTGGCTCAGGGGGAGACACAAAGAAAATCTTGTTCCCCCAGCCAATCAAGTGGTGCCAGATTAGGAACAAGATGCGGAGTAAAGGGTTTGTAGATATGAATCTTGAGATAATCCAGATAAGATTTCATAGGTCCGCATGAAGATGTGAAGAAGTTGTGATCGATCATGTAAAACCTGTTCCGAGAGATGCTCCAGAATGACAGAAGATTACAAAAAGGTCCGAAGAGATCCGGAAGTGCATTCTCCTATTCTGCGGATTGGATAGAGTATTTGGGATATCCTTGTGATGTGTCATCTTGATTTATTCATAACTGAAGGATCCGCATGATGTTCATAAATCAGGACTAATCTGGTTCTTCAAGTTACTTGAATAAGGCAAACCGGAATGATGTAGGTTGAGCATTTATTGCAAACAGATATTAGGGTTTGCAAACAATATAAGGGATTTCTCATAAATCACTTGTTCATTCTACACTTAAGAAGAAGCGAAAAGTGGAGCTCTGCAACAAAATTCATCATAGTTCACCGAAGATCACTTACAGAAGTTATTACACACAGAAATCAATCCAACCATTCCGTATAACCAAAGGCGCATAAGGTATTTTTTGTTTTCAAATATCTCACTGCAAATCTTTGAAAAATGGCTACTCTGAATATAGTTAAGATCTCTGATAGACCTTGCCCCATATTCAAGAAACATCCATACAAATCTTTGGAGGTAGATCCCCTAGGAGCCTTCTCTAGTGTTCCGCATGGTGTATTACATACGGAGGACATTAGGGTTTACATACATGCCAATTTTGGAGACTTTGGAGAATCAAAATTGATGGATATCTATCACAAACAGTTGATAGATGACTCCTTTGAGATTAAACCTCAGTACAAAGCCATCCGGGATAAGCACTTTGCACAATGCATTCATTTCCCCTGTTTTGAAGAAGATGAATGGGTCCGGTATGTACTAAGTAGAGTGCATGACAATTTCCTATGGTTGAACAAGCCTTTCAAGATCACCAAAGATGCAATTAGGGCTGTAACCGGTCTGCACTCATCCGGTGGATTACCTATTCTTAAGTCTGTCAAAAATCAGATAGTTAGTGATGCAACCGGATCTAAATTTGACAAGAGAGCTATGACAATTGAAGACATCACTGAACTGGATGTCAAATTTGCATCTATGATAATTGGTTACAAGATCTATCACTCCAGTAGGGAAAATTCTGTACCGGGAACTGTAATTTACACAGCTTATCAAATGCTAAAGGAGAATGCAGACTATGACTTGTGTGAGCTTCTTCTAAACCAACTTTTAGAAAATCTGCAGAAGATCAAGAAGGACAAGAAAAACTCCTTCAAGTATAGTAGTTTGATCCTTTGTTTATTCTTTTATTACATGAATGAGCTTCTCGGATCCAGTGGATGGATATGGCAGAATGACAGACCAGTTGCCATCCAAATCAGAGATTATTTGCATGGACTTGGGGATGCTAAAGCAAGAAAAACAACCCTGTGGGGATATTTCAAGAACTTTCAGAGCATGATGCATGCAAGAGAAAGAATTCCCTAGTCTCTTGTTGAAAAGTACAAAGACACAATATGCTTTATGGTAGAAACAAATCAGTGCCTAATGGAGGCAGAAGAACCAAGAACTGTGTGGATCATGCCCATGGGGTATGAAGTGGATGAACAGATTGTGGAGCTGCATGTTCAACACATGCTAAGTCAGCCTAAAGATCCAAAGGCAGAAAGGTTCAGAACATTTGAGGAACTGAGTATAAAAATCCATGTTGAACTCAGAGAACCAAAGATCAAGAGGAAGGTTAGAAAAGAAGTAGAACATATTGCACAAGGCCTTGGGATCTCCATGGAGGCACTTGATGCTCACCGGAAGAAGAAGGAAGGGGATGAGAAAGAGAAGAAGAGGGTAGAAAAGAAAAGTGAAGAAAGTGTTCCGGTAGAAACCTCCACCTGGACCAGATCATCAAAAAGATCTGCACCTCCCACAGCCAAAAGCTCAAAACCAGAATTCCAGGCATCCGGCAAAAGATCCAAGATGAAAGCCACAAGGGCTTATGAGAGTCAAAGAGATGAAGAGGAAACTAAATCAGATGAGGGAGTAAAGGAAATAAAGAAGCAGAAGAAGAAAGGATCTGGTAAACCCTCCACAGGCCAAGACAAGGAAGAAATGGTAGAGAAATTTGTTGAAAAGCCCACCCTGTCTCTAGACAGTGTAATCAAATCAATCACTGTGGATGGGAACCTTCAACCAGTGGCTGAATTCTATGATGACTACAATGAGGCTAATCAAAAGATCCTACAGGAAGCTACAATCAGGTATTTGAACATTTACAATAAAGTTTTTATTGAGATTATCTCTGAAATTCCTAAGAGTCTAGAGAAGGAATTAGAAATAATAAAGAACAATGCCCAGGCAAAAGATCTTGAGATTCGGGAGCAGATAGCTATTCAGCTATATCCTCAAATTGATCCCAAGACAATGAACATAATATTCAAAGACTGCAAAGATGAGTTCAGAAGTAAAGCAAGGATGAATAAACTCATGCTTGGTGAGACTGACAAGGTGGCCATGGATACAGAAGAGATCCTCCTGAAGGCCTTCAAAAGGTTTAATCTTCCTATTGTAGAGGACTTAGGTGCAGAAACAGCTATGGACTTGGAATCCTCTGCTCCGGAAGAAGTGGTCCTTGAACAGACTAACATCTCTCCTCTGGTTTCCCCTACAGTCTCTGAATCCAAAGAAGAAGAGAAATTACAAGAGAAAGGAGCAGCGGTGAAAGAAAAAGAAGGTGACAGTGCAAAGATTGCAGAAGAACAGAAGACTTCACCAGAGAAAACCATGACTATCAGTGGTGCAAATGTAGAGGGAGAGAAAATTCCAAAGGACGGCTCCAAGACTGTAGAAGAGATGAAACATCTATCTCTGGCAACAGACACTGCACAAACTGTCCAAAAATTTCTGAGCAAAGAAGCAATAGAGTTTGATGAACCAGAGCTTCTACAAGGTCCATTCAACTTTGATTCCCTCTCTCCGATGCAGACAATGAAGATAGCTTCATTTGCGAATGCTAAGGCAAATGAAAAACTCCTAAAGTCTCATATGGAAGACTGTGAGTTGATAGAGGCTGCTTCAGGAGTGCTTGAGAATATTATGCCATCGGTCCAGAAAGATCCTACAGCCTCCTCTTCTGGTAATCTCAAAACCTTAGTTAGCAGTGTTGGTACACATTTTGAATCCCTAGAAAAATCAACTGAAGAAAAGGTCCGGAAGGAGTTTTTGGATAAGAGATTCTCAGAGGTACTAGGACTAATCTCTAATGATAGGAGAAATATGAGTATTGGAATAAAGAGCTTAGAAAATGCTCTTAAGGATGGTGGTGACATTTACAAATTTTGTATCTCCTGGTCAAAAGCAACAATAGAAATTGAGAAGAAAATAAAAGAGGAACAGGACAAACTACTGAGTTTGTCTCAAAGTTTTGATCCTCTCTCTTCCTCCATAGTAAATCAAGAATGTCAAACTATTGCAATCACAAATGCAATAAAGAACCTTGAGAAGGAAAGGAAGAATATAATTAACCGGATGGGAGAACTTAGAAGGATTATTATCCCTAAGTTAGAAACCATGCACGAGGCCATAAGTGATGCTCAGACTACCGCCCAAACCAATGATCCGACAGATCTCAAGAGGGCAAAAGCTTTTGCATTTTTGTTGAGTGATCACATTTTAATTTTGGATAGAATGAAGCAAAGTTGGGCTACAGAACTCATCCAGTTGAAGACATCCTTTGCAGATATTCTTCAGTTTATGTGAATATGTAATATACAGTCAAGTATAGTAATTTTTTGAAAATTTTGGTGTGCGGACCCTACTCTTTGCCATTGATGTCAAAGGGGAAGTGAGGAGCAGTGAAAAATGAGGAATCCAACTAAGGGGGAGCTCCGAAAAATGTATATAAAGACAGAGCATCAGCCAAGGGGGAGCATAGTGTAAACACTTAGTCATTTTTCACTAAGTGTTGCCATCAATGCCAAACGGGGAGATTGTTGGCAAGAGACACTATATGAATTCATGGTTGTTGTCATTGATGGCAACAAAGGTCATCCCACATATCCGCAAGTCATGGTGTGTCTCTACCGGAAGTCAGAATGAAGATTATTGTGGTCCGATGAACAAGAACAAAGCATGTGGCAAGGTCCGACAGACTGGTCCGGATCTCTCAGAGGAAGTATCTTGGTGTAGTGCGGATTTGGGGAAGTCAAGAGGACTACCTTGAGTGGTATATTCCAAGGATTTAGCCTCCGATGATAGATGAGGAAAAAGATATGAATAGTTAAGTACCGGATTCCTAAGTGACAGTATGAACAGAGGAAGAACTAACTGACAGAACATCAGACTACCTTCCGAATGTGTTACTGATGGTGTTAAAGGTTATGAAGGCATGAATCATACTTGGCCGACATGATTAATGATTTCTACAAGTATATGCTTGATCCGCATTACTTGATGTGGTAGGATTCAGCCGACAGATCAGAACTAGTGAAAAGATTGACTATTCCGGATGCCGACTAGAAAGGTGATGAAATTACTTGTGCGGATATATATGCACGATGGATTTAGTTGTGAGAGGTGCAGTTGTGTGATGTGATATGTGAACAAGTGTAGAGCAGAGCAGAAGCAGTAAGAAAGATCCGGTATGTGAAAAGAAAGCAGAATAAAGAGAAGAGGAAAGATGAAGTGCAGCAGATCAGTGTACTGAGCCTAACCGAAACTAAACTCCAGCATATGTGGATGCTTCCAATTAGTTCAAGTATTGTATAACATTCTTTTGTAGACAGTGTGTCTCCTTGTAGGCAGTGTGCCTCCTTTGTGAGCAGTGTGCTTGGGTAGTGAGCCCTAATTGGCAAGTGCCATTTTGTAATTCCTTATTCTTCTAACAGAGAATAATCTTTGGGTTAATCACCCCGTGGTTTTCTCCCTTAACAGGGTTTCCACGTCAAAAATACTGTGTCATGTGTTTTTCATTTCATGGTAATATTTGCTTGTTTGAATTAATGCTACATTGATTAATAAGAAAGTTCAGAAAGAAGAAATAATTAGGATAACTGATTCACCCCCCCCTCTCAGTTATCAACAAATACAACTTGGCCTCTTTTCTTGGTGGAGTTTTTTACATGAAAGGGTTTTCTCCATGTTAAACACTTGTGTTATGTGTTTCATTCTGCTTCTGGTATATTTCTATATTATAGGTTTATGTTTTGATTACAATCTCCATTAATAATACACAGTTAAAGATTGCTGAAATTTATTTGAATTAGATTTCCATTGAAGTAGAGTTGTTTTCATTTCTAACATTTGGTATCAGAGCTTGGACAACTTTGACTCTTGGGTGGTAGTGTGGAAGTTGTAGCTATAGTGGGAGATTTGGTTTTATTTTTTTTGCAGATCTTGTGCTATTATTATGGCTACATCCACGGTTGCATCAACCTCTTGATTGGACATTGAGAAGTTCAATGGAACAGGGTATGAGTTGTGGAAGCTGAAAATTCAAGATTTGTTGGAAGAAAGAAACCACTGGTTGGATGTCCAAAAAGAGAAGAAACCTGACGATGTGCCTCAAGATGAGTGGGATAGACTGGATAAGAAGGTACGGTGAACCATCCGATTGTGTCTTTCAGGCTCTGTCCTGTTGAATGTTGCAAAGGAAGAGACTGCATACAAGTTGTGGAAACGATTGGGTGAGATCTATCAAGCCAAGAGTATGGTAAATAAACTTTATTTAAAAAGAAAATTGTTTTCCATGAAAATGCAAGAAGGTGAATCAGTTGCAGAGCATTTAAGTTCTTTTAATTTTTTAGTGAGTCAACTTGATTTAGTAGATGTTGAGGTTAGTGAGGAAGATAAATGTATCTTACTTCTTTGTTCTTTACTTGAGTCTTGGGAGAATGTTACCCTTGCTATCACTACTAACCTCATTGATCCGAAGTTGGATGCTCTTGTTTCAGTGCTACTGTCACAGGAATTGAGGAAGAAGAGTTCAGATAGTTTAGGGGATGCTCTCAGTGTCAGGGGAAGGTCTAAGGAAAGAGGATGTAAGGGAGATCAAAAAGGGGCTAAGGACAAGTCCAAGGGTCAGTCTAAGACTCTTGGTAAAAAGAACAGAGTTAAGTGTTGGAACTACAGTAAAACGAGACATGTGAAGGAGTGTAGAAATCCCAAGAAACAGTGGGAGAGTGCTTCGGATAAGTCCTCGAATGCAAGTGAAGAAGTTTTACTTTCTGCATGTAATCTTATTTCTAATGATCACTGGTTGGTTGACTCAGGATGCTCATTTCATATGACCCGACATAAGGAATGGTTCTCCTCATATGAAGAATATGATGGAGGTAATATCTACCTTGGTGACAACTCTACATATCTGATTGTTGGGAAAGGAAAGGTATTGTTGTGTTTTAGTGATGGGAGGATTAAAACCCTCCCTGGTGTTTTGCATGTTCCTAGATTAACTAGAAATCTAATTTTAGTTTCAAAGTTGAATGATTTGGGAATGCATGTGATATTTGACAAGCATGCCTATAGATTGGTGAGAGTGAACTTGGTGGTAGCGAAAGGGAAGAGATTCAGGAATTTGTTTAAGCTTGAAGCCACTATAGTTTGTAATGCCTCCTATGTATCTGAGGCCACTACTAAAAATACATGTATGTTGTGGCATCGCAGATTGGGCCACACAAGTAATAATGTCCTAAAAACTATTAAGAATAAAAATTTGTTGGACGGTTTCTCTTACTCTGATGAGCACTTTGATTTCTGTGAGCATTGTGTGTTTGGTAAACAAATAAAAAATCATTTCCTTCAAGAAGCAATAGAGCAAAAGAGAAGTTAGAAATTATTCATACGGATGTGTTTGGACCTGTGGATAATGAATCTATTGGAAAATCTCGTTATTTTGTAACCTTTATTGATGATGTATCTAGATTTACATGGATTTATTTTATGAAGCATAAATATGAAGTTTTCACTAAGTTTAAGGAATTGAAAGTCTTAGTAGAGAACCAGTTAGGTTTAAAGATAAAAATATTAAGATCTGACAATGGAGGGGAATATTTCTCTAAGGAATTTGATGATTTTTACAAGCATACAGGTATAATCAAACAAAAGACAACTCTGTATACACCACAACAAAATGGTGTTGCAGAAAGGATGAACCAAACAATTGTGGAAAGGGCTAGAATTATGCTTAGTGATGCACAGTTGGATAAATACTTTTAGGAAGAGGTTGTGTGTACTACTTGCTACTTGATAAATAGATCTCCTTATAAGGCTCTTGATTTGACACCTTATGAAGTGTGGATAGGTAAGAAACCTTTTGTTTCACATTTAAGGGTTTTTGGTTGTGAGGCTTTTATTCATGTGCCTAAGGAAAAGCAATCTAAGTTGGATCTAAAGGCTGAAAAATGTACATTCATTGGATATGGTGATAATGTGAAAGGTTATAAGCTTTGGAATCCACTAACCCGCAAGATTATATTTTCTAGAGATGTTATTTTTAGGGAACTTAGAGCTATTTCTGAACCTAAGCAGCAAAAAGAAAAAGAAGAAAAGGTAAAGAAGGTGCACTTTGATTTAGAGCAGCAAGATGCACCTCAGGAAGAATAGAATGATGGATTGGGGGTGAAGAAGAAGAAGATTCAAGTAGTTCTGATGAAGATGAATATGTTGTAACAGAAGAAGTTGGTACAGATGATCATGCAGAAGAACGAGTAGAGTCTCTTACTCCACCCTTGAGGAGATCCACAAGACAATGGAATCTAGTTGACAGGTATAGCCCACCAGATTTCCATTGTGTATATGCTTTATTGAGTACTAACGATGAACCTGGATCCTATAGGGAATCTATTTCTGTAGATGATAGTGAGTCTTGGTAGCTAGCCATGCAAGAGGAGATGATGGCTTTGGACTCTAATAACACTTGGGATCTTGTTTGTTTTCCCAAAGGAAGAAAGGCCATAGGATGTAAGTGGGTCTTCAAGAAGAAGTTTGGAGCAGATGGGTCATTGGAGAAGTACAAGGCTAGACTGGTAGCCAAGGGCTACTCCCAGAGAGAGGGAGTTGATTTTGGTGAGATATTCTCTCCTATTGCTAAATTGACTTCTATTAGATTTCTCTTATCCATTGCTACAATTTATGATTGGGAGATTGAGAAAATGGATGTTAAGATTGCATTCTTGCATGGAGATCTTGAAGAAGAAATTTATATGCAACAGCCTACAAGTTTTGAGCTAAAAGGAAAAGAACATTGGGTTTGCAGGTTAAAGAGGTCTCTTGATGGTCTAAAACAGTCCCCTAGAATGTGGTATCAAAAGTTTGATTCATTTGTTTTGAAATTGGGTTTTGTTAGAAGCAAGGAGGATCATTGTGTTTACATTCATTGTGTTAATGATTCTATACTGGTTATTGCTTTGTATGTTGATGACATGTTTTTCAGCAATACTAAGGGTATGGTCAGTGAGCTTAAAGCCCAACTTTCAGGTGCATTTGAGATGAAGGATTTTGGTACTGCAAGGTATATTTTGGGATGGAGATTAGGAGGGACAAAGTTAACATAAAGCTTTGGTTGTCACAAAGTATGTGAATACTATTTTGTAGAGGTTTAGTTTGTAGGACTATAATTTAGTTAGAGTTCCTTTACCCATTGGTACTAATCTTTCATTAGATATGTGTCCAAAGACTAAGGATGATCTTGAGGATATGTCTAATGTGCCATATGCTAGTGTTGTAGGGAGTTTGATGTATGCAATGGTTTGTACTAGACCAGATATTGCCCAAGCAGTGGGATTTTTGAGCAAATTTATGTCTAACCCTGGTAGACAGCATTGGAACTATGTGAAGATGGTGTTTAAATATCTTGTAGGTACTCTTGATCATTGTTTGGTTTATTTCGATACTGATAGTGCTGATAAATCTTTGGACATACAAGGTTTTGTTGATGCAAATTAGGCAGATGACTTGGATAGTCGAAGGTCCACTAGTGGCTATGTGTATACTCTATTTGGAGGTGCAGTGAGTTGGATAAGTAAGAGGCAGCCCACAATTGCTTTGTCCACCATAGAAGCAGAGTATATGGCTGCAACTCATGTGTCTAAGGAGGTAGTTTGGTTGAGGAGACTATGTCCAGGTATTGGTTTTCATTGCAAGAATATTCAGATTGGTTGTGATAGCCAGATTGCTATTTGTTTGGCTAAGAATCCGATGTATCATGCTCAAACTAAGCATGTTGATGTTCAGTATCACTTTGTTCAAGAGTTGGCTACAAATGGACAGATTGAGTTGAATAAGATAGACACTCAGGAGAATGTTGCAGATTCATTGACCAAGCCTATGAGCATAGAGAAGTTCGTGTGGTGTAGAGAGGCCATGGGCCTTATTTCTAGTGCCTGATTATTTTTCATTTGATTTCCTATGAGTTGATTTACAATGTATAATGTCAAGTGGGAGAATGTTGGGATAAGGTGTCATTAACCTTGTAAATCCCAATATTGTATTTATTCCATTTATTATTTGTAATTTGTAATTACCCATAAGGGATGTATAAGTTTCACCAGCAGTGGTAAAAATTATTTACTATCCACGGTAATTACGGAGTTATTGCACGGTAAGTCCCAAAGTTACCGGTGGTAGTTACGGGATGTCATTTACTATGTTAAATAGTAATTGGTCAAAGTGGGGTGCACATGTGGAGGAATAATCTATTTTTAGTGTTATGACACATGTCATTGATGTTGTAAGGTGTAAGAGATTCTATGACAACTGTAAGTTGTCATAAGAATCTATGACATTAAAAATAGCATATGACATGTCATAAGATGCTGTAAGTGGCTATTTTTAGCCCCAAGGCGTTCAAGCTTGCATGGGCACTTTTTCCCAAGTGTAGGATGCATGTATGACATCATTTATGACCCTATAAGAGCCTATTCTTGGCCATGGACGCCCAAGGTTGTGTTGTTGACTCTTGACAAGTGTTATGGGCTTGTAAGAAGTCATTTAATGTCTTGAGGTTGTGTAAATTCTATAAAAACCATAGCATAGTATATGAGAGGAATATAATAGTTTACAGGTACCCAGGTTCTGCTGGAGTGAAGGTTGGAGGATAGAGGAAATGAATATATTTGTAATCTCCTTTTGTGAAGATAGTACAACTTGGCCTCTTTTCTTGGTGGAGTTTTTTACCCAAAAGGGTTTTCCCCACATTAAACACTTGTGTTATGTGTTTCATTCTACTTCTGGTATATTTTTGTATTATGGGTTTATGTTTTGATTACAATCTCCATTAACAACACACAGTTAAAGATTGTTGAAATTTATTCAAATCAGATTTCCATTGAAGTAGTGTTGTTTTCATTTCTAACAATCCCCTCATCTTCTTCTTTGAACACAACTTGTGTACCTCTAATAAATTTTAGCATATATCTAGTATCACCAAGTTATCACTTACATATGGAGACAACTTATAAGGATCCTTGTCAAATGCTCCAGCTTTCATATAGGAAAATGTTGGAAACTAAATCATCTAGGAACCATACTTGTCTATTTTAGTCTTGGCCTCAAGTGAAATCCTCTATCCAAAATCACCTTCTAACATTATAATTGTGAAAAATACAAAGGCATCATTAACTCTGGCAAAATTTTGTTCATCTACCTTCATTTCCAATTGTGGATAATACTCATATAATTTTTTTTTCATGTCGTCATTACTCCTTCCCTTTGCAACCCGAAGAATTATTATTTCCTGGATACCACACATTCTAAGTATGAGGTCATATAAATTTTCTTTTTTTGTACCACAATTCTTAGTTGGTCATGTATGATGTTGCTTATCAAACTTGACCAATCAATGAATTCTTTGTCCACTAATGTCTTCATAACATATTTATACATCCACATTTGTAACTCTTTTGCATCATCCTAGCCAGTGACTCTAATCAAGGTTATACAATCATTGACCACCTTTATGAAATCACTTTTGAATAGTTTCTAGGCAGTGGGCTAATAGTGTTGCCTTAGGATTTTGGAGCTAATCTCCATTGATCATCATAAGACAATGACTCAAATTCTTGTCATAGTATTCTTGTGTAGATTCTAAAGTTAGATTCACATGGCATCATTGGATGGAATATCAAATATCTCCTCAATATATTGGGGATGAATAAGCAGTACTATGTTGCCCTTAGGATTGCTTATCTCTCTTGTGACTAGGTTATAATATTAAGCATAAGTCATCACTAGGTTGGGAGACTATATGGTGATATAAAAACTAGCTTCTTGCACTAACCCACTAGATTTAAGGTTCTTGATCTTGGTGGACATTTGGACCTCTAGTAGTGCCATCCTTGCATGAAAAATTTTCAAGTCTATATTCCCTAAACTTGTTTCTATTATATTTATCCATACAATAATGAACTTTGATACTATTATAAGCCCTTTGTACTCATATTTTATCCTGGCATGTGAGGTCATATATGGTTAAAGGTTTTCTAGAAATAGTTACCTTAATTTAATTATCTGGTGTTACAATTTTCTACAAATGTCTTAATTTTTTTATCATTTAATATAAAATGTGTTTAATAGTATTTAAATATACCTAAATCATGATTCCTAATGATTAACATTATTAAATTTACAATTTCTTGGAGTTAAAACCTTTAAAAAGAGTATTCTACTATTTTGTTACAATTTAGGCTTTAGGCCTAGACTACATATTACAATTTAAATTTCGAGCTAGATGTGTAGTTACCAAGAAACTACAAAATGAAACTGGACTGCAGTTGCCTATTGGAGTTCGCATGTGGTTTGTAGTGTGTAGCTGGTTTGTAAAATGTAAAAAGTTTTGGATTTTTGAACTACAATTAGACTTCAGATTTTGGTTGTATTTTGCAAAAGCTACAAACAGTAAACAAATTGTGAATGTTGGCCATATACAAAAAATTATAATGATTAAGTAATATAGCAACATAAGGATTCACAAGGTGTATAACACCTAGTTCTAACATTTTTGCTAACAATCTAGAAAACACATGTACTAATATTTGATGTTACATTAACATCATACTAGACTATCACAAATGGACAAGTTCACACGATGCAACTCAATTAATGACTAGGTCATATGTCATGACCCTATCCACAACAATGCAATATTCAAAAGAGCTCTCTTACATGCTTTTAATATCTGAGTTTTACAATAAATCTTTAAATCAATAACAAAACGTTACACTCACATATCATTCAAAAATAGCTAAACATTTTTATATCTAACTAACTTTTCATTTTTTAATAATTTTTATATAGCTATTTGAGATTTTTTTAATAGGTATTTGAGAAATCTTAATGCTTCATCAATATTCCAAATATCATCAAATATAATAAACATAGAATAGATCATTCATATATATATACCTCTTCAAAGAAGGTATAGATAACGCGTTTTCATAGTTACATTGAAGCTTTAGTGAGACATGAAGCACGTTGGATAAACCTACAAACTTATGTCTTGGAAATGCTTCTTTATTAAATTCTACGCCGTTACATCAACAAGCTTCTCTTCCCGAGTCTCTCTCCGCTCTTTAATATCAAAATTTATTAACGTTAACAGTTATGGGGTAAGACTGGGTCTCTCTGTTTCCATTTCCTCCTCTTCTAAATGCAAGTTATCTCAAATTTGCATTCAACATTCAAAACTGGTGCCTGTGTCAATGTATTCCATCTTCCGTTTTGATTTGGTCAATGTTGTCCCGTTCTTCTCGTTTCGTTGTGTAGAGACTGTTTCGGGAATCAAATACAATTATTTGGCGTTTTGCAAGTCTTCAAGTAATCTAACAATTAGGCGCCTTTGTTTGGCACACACTAATATTTCACCTCTTTGATGGTGTCATATGGATCCTTGGTTCACCGACCGTTTTGTTTGTCCAAGTCTTTTCTATCGGCCTTAAGAGTGCAGTTATCATGTTTTATAGTGTGAACACGTAACCACATCTACCCAAATATGATGGGGTAGCTTCTAAAACAACAAACTTTGAAAGCTTAAACCTAACGTCGTAAATATACAACAAACATTTTTATTTGAAGTCCATCATTTTTCATTTTACATTTTGAGACTTTGAAATTGAATGCCATCTATTGCTAGCACCAATGTCAATGCGAACACCACAGATCTACATATCCAAATCCTTGTAGGTATTCATCTCGTCATTCATGCCAAATATCATTTTTTTTTCACTAGGGGTATCCCCATGATGACCTAGTCTAGCGACCCAGCCCACCTTACCTTGGTCTTACAAGCTACCAAGTTGATGTCGGGAAGGAGCGAGCTAGGGCGAGACTAATCCCCTAGGGATGCATGCAATAGCCCGCAAACCACGTGCATTGGGTAAGCCCAGGCCTCAAAGTCGAACCCAAGACCTTGGGGAGCATACCCAAGACTCAAGCCATGCGAGCATGCCAAACACCATCTATTGCTAGCACCAATGTCAATTCAAACACTAGAGATCCACATACCTGAACTCTTATAGATATTCACCTCGTCATTCATGCCAAACATATCATTGCTAGCTCAATCATCAAGTTGAGCCCCCTATTCCTCACTACTATATTTTGAACCTGGTTTAGGATTCTCCTCTAATAGACATGCATGCAAATTGCATAGGAACAATCTTTATGCTTGTTTTAAATGAGCCATTTCCCAAATGTGCCATTTCCCAAATGCATGTGCTAAATGTCTAAACATTAAACATATACATAGGCACAATCTTTATGTTCGTTTTAAATGTTCCATTTCCCAAATGCATATGTTAAATGTCTAACTACTAAATATATTAGGGTTTTGATATGTTTAAAAAAAATTAAGACCCACCCACATTTATATATGTCACAACTTCCAGCTTATTTTCTAAAGTGAATTGAGAATATGTCAATCACATGTAATGCATTAAAAATTTAAATACGCATTACAAAATTTAGTCATTTGCCAAAAGAGTCTAGGTTCAATTTAAGAAAAGCTAATTTTCCATTATAAATATATGTGACAATTGTGAACCCCCATGTGAAGATATTATTAGTCCCATTAACCACACCATACGCTGACTTTGTATGCTAAATGTCGCAATACCAAATATATTAATGTTGTTGACATGATTTTGATAAAATTAGAAGATTGGCTCATGTTTCTATATGTCATAACTTCTAACTTATTTTGAAAAGAAAATTGGAAATACCTTCATTGTGTAACCCATCAAATCTTCCTTATCTAACACAACAAACTTGAATCTTTTGTCTAAATAGCCTATGTTGAATTTAGGAAAGAAATGTCATTTTCCTTTAAACTATATTTGAGATTACGTCAAAATAATATTGTTTTCAAGCTTAATATCAATATGCCAAAATCATCCACTTACAACAAAGATATGTTAAATTCAAGCTTAATTTTTTTTTCTAGGTCAATATGACTCCTATATGCAACTACAGTTTAGATACTACAATTGGACATAGACAACTAAACTACAATTATTGTGATACCTAGAACATGCTTACAATTCATATGTAATCATGAAATAAACTCATATACCCATAGTATAGTCATTGGGAAGGCCATATGGATGATAGAATAACTAGGATGAGTAGAAAAATTATATCATCAACAAACATGCTTGGTACAACCATTGAAATATTGAAACCACTTGTTACATTATTATTGTTATGCATGCAATTGATTGCTTCTCATTGATAGAAGTCATTGCTCCATTATTTTCTTAAAACACATGTGCTCTAGTAGTGGCTCTCTTCAACTTTCATTGATATATGTGTATCATACAAGTGGTGAGTAAAACTTGCATATCAACATAAAAATATAAATAGCTACTATAAGGAAGCTAAGGTAGCAAAACAACTTCCTACACTAATCTTGAGGAGAGGGATATGCATAACTTTTCAGATCTTTACAACAGTTACAGAAATAAACACAAATAGCAATCATACCACAACACGATAATTACATGGGGAAACCCTTTCAAGAGTAAAACCCCACACTCCAAATCCACCCAATATATTATTTAGGAGTCAAGAAGATTACAATATACTTGTAGAGCAAGCTTTCATAGAAGTATAACCAACTAGAAATCTGGAGGCAACTCAACATCTATAAGACTCTTACACACAACCTCCATCTCAAGCTCCTCATATATAGGAGATACAATACAGTAAACTGTCAATGCTAATTACAAAACCATGAGCCAAAACCACCCAAAAGTGGTGCCCAAATGATCTCCAATCCATTGTGATGTGCTAAATCACACACCATGTGTAAATCTCCCCTTTATAGCTCTTTTAAGTAGCCAACATGTTTTCACATTTCCAAAAATAGGAGGTCCAACTTTTGAATATCATAACTTTTGATTTGGCTATCTAATTGACGAACCACTTGATGTGTTGGAAAGCTTGTGAAGATATCTATCAATATATAACCCACTTCATTGGTTACCACAACTTTTAGGGCAGTTAGGGACCTCTAAGTGTCTCAAATCTGAGTTCAAAACTTTTATGGGAGTTTCAAAAAAATAGAAACTTTAATATCTTGCAATCTGGGTATAATCATGATTTAAAACTCACCCAAGATGTTTACTTGGTAGTTCCATGCCTTTTTAAAAAAATGTCAGGTCCATCCGTGCTCAAATGTAGAGTTACTAAAAATAGTAAGCCCTACAATTTTTAGCCCCTTTTGGAAACTTTGAAAGCTCTAAACCATTCTTGAAGATAAAGGGTATTCAAAAAGACCAAAATTGGGAAGAATAGAAACCTTTTTGTAGTTGCAAGATTGAGACACATTTCCTAACAACTACAAATGTAAATATTGAAGCCATTGTCTATCCATAGTTGTATTTCCCAAATGGACTTGTCTCCCACACCCTCAATCAATGAGATTCCTCATACAAGTGGAGTTACTTCATAACTTGCTTCTTCTAATAAAATGGAACCATAAAACTATTTCAATGATGCACTTGGACTTCTTATTGCATGTTTCTCATCTATTTCAATGCAAATTAACATCTTACATGCTTCTTTTTGTAAATTATGTAAATGGCAAATCTAATAATTTAAAGGCATTCCTTTATGATTACTTATTCATTGCAATTGTAATAGAGATACATGTGCCCAAGTGGCAATAAAGTCAAACAAATTTAGATATGGTAAAATATAGAAACAATTACTTATGGATTACAATTGTAATAGAGATGCATGTGTCCAAGGGCCAATAAGATCAAACAAATTCAAATATGGTACCAATGAGAGAAAAACAAAAAAAAATCTTAGATTTTGTTGGACCTATTTATGTGAGTTATTGCTAGAAGGATAATTTCCACCAATAGCCATTACTTTTATGGCCTCCCCTTATTTGTGAGTAAAAATATTTATTTCCATAGCTGCAATAAACTCCCCCATCATTAGCTCGAAAGAACTCAGAACCAAATACTTGTGAATTTGAGTCCATACCAAAAGATGAAATCATAGCCTTCAATAAGGAACACTTTCTTAATAATTGTGTATCATACCAACTAAACTAAGCCATGTAAGGTGCACCATATGCATACCAAACTATGATGTTATAACTCAAACTAAATATAAATTTAGTCCATACCAAAAGATCAAAATGGGGCCTTTGGTAAAGAATTTAGCCTTTTAGGACTTTGTACTATACCAACAATAGTAATATGTCTAAGGTGCCTATGCACTAAACTACAAGATTAGAACTCATAACTAAAAACGTGTTGAAGCCAAAAGACCCTATGTATAGTTTAGCTAACTACGTCAGAAAACAACATTTTAATAGATTGGAGGAAATTTGGGCCAAAACTGAATTTTGAAACAATGGCTAAAATGAAAGGCCATTCAATGTGGTCATACGCTTTGGCAAAATAAATCTTAAGGAAAAGGGCATGTTGGTTAGAGTGTCTTGCCCATTCCATACTTTCCCAAACAACAATGATGTTATCTAGGATGAAGCTAGATTTGATGAAACTAGTATGTTCAGGGCACACAACCTGGGGTAAGAGGTGGTGGATTTTGAGAGCAAGATCTTTGGTAATGATTTTGTAGGAGACATTGAGGAGCGTGATGGGCCTCCAATTGCAAATGTCCTCGGGATCACCAGACTTAGGTATGGATTTTATATTACCATTATTGATAAGATTACCTAGGGATTTAGAATGAAAGGCTTCAAGGTAGACTTTATGCAGATCCCGTCTAACACAATCCCATAGAGCTTTGTGAAATTCACAAGGAAATCCATCAATTCTCAGAGCCTTATCATCTGCCATAGTGCAAACGACTTCTTTGAGGTCTTCAAGACTGAGCAACTGTTCATAGAAGGCTATCTGGGCTGAGGAAAGCCTATTGGGCACAATAGCAAGAAAATCTTGGAGCCCATTTGACCACTCAAGAGTATAGTCTTGGGCTATAAAAACTTGCTCATAGTGCTTAACAGATGATTGAAGAATATCAAATAATTCTAAAAGCACAGTGGTACCTTCTTTGATGTGATTGATGCCAAGTGAGGAATGTAGATTGCTCAAAGTGCCATAAAAATTTCTTTTGAGGCATGATCCCCAATCTTGAGCCAGTGTAACTTGGCTTTGAGTTGTACTCCTCTGGCTGCATAGTTGTCAACAACTTGCTTTTGATGCCGAAGTTTGACAAACCTGACTTGCAGAGATGGGTAGAAAGAGTTGGCCACCAAAGCCTCTATCATTATGTTTTCCCTTGGTCTTCCTTGCATCACATTACACTATTGGCATGGGATTTTTCACTTAATCTGTGAGTATGACTGCATTTACTACAATTTTAGGGGTTTATAATGCCTCCAACTGGCTCTAACCCAACAGTTCTTGCTGGGGTTGGCAGTTTGATGGCTCTGCTCAATGGCTCCCCCAAATAAGCATCCCCAGAAATTCATTCCAAAAGTCTTCCATGAGGTAAGTCCTTTGATTCTCATGTGGATGTAGTTTTACCCACACAGGATTTTCATTCTGCATGTCATTGGCTAGAAAAACATACTCTTGTTGGTTACTTTGTTGGGAAGACTCCCCTTGAAAGTGTGCTTAAAGATTGGGTTCAAAAGGCCTGGGTCCCCCATGGGGTCCACCTTAATATGGTCCAAAATTTGACAAAGGGCTTTTTTCTTTTTTGCTTTGCAGAGGTTAGTCATGTTCAGGCAATCCTGAATCATGGTCCCTAGCATGTACAATCCTTTTGCTAGTTTTCCAGCCCTGGCCCTGGGACTTTGTTGTCTTAGATGACACCAAGTTGTGGGTTCCAGTCTGGGTTGAGTTCCCTGGTCTTCCCTTGCCTTGCTTGCATTTTCTACAAGTGATTGTATCCTCCCTGGGAAGAGTTATTTGTGTCAAACTTGATAGGTTCTTGCAAGCTCACCCTCAAAAGTGAGTTTGTGTTGAAGTGGACCTTTCACAGGATTTGAAAGGGTCCATTGATATTGAGATTGGCTCTCTACGTCATACCTAGAAGGTTACCTATTTCAATCTTCTGAACTCTTGCTATAGGTGTCAGTCTGCTGAACATAAGATCAAGGATTGTCCTCTTCCAATTCCCTGTACTCAATCTCCATCACGGGAAGCTAACAAGCCCCGTCTGGTGGAAGGTACTGCCACTAAACTAGACAAAAAATGGTCAATAGTTACCAACCAAAAAAATAAGTCCAATGGCCCCGGGGTGGTTTCCAAAGCCCTTGCATCGACAAAAGATGTTTCAAACCCTTCTGCAAAGGGGACACAAACCCACAAGGTTTCTCCTAGCATTTCAGCTCAAACAAGGCCTTCAACTATGCCCCAACCTATTTCAATTATGACAACTCAGCCTACTGAGCCTCCTCCAATGTTGAGATCTCTCAGGCGCTCTCGCGGCCCTTCTTGAGCCCTTGAAGTAGAATATGTTCATGAGAAACAGAGACATCCGTCTCCTTCCTTTCATATTGGGACACTCTCACCAGAATTTTTGTAGAATCGCTACTCCTCTCTCGAAGAGTCGGACTCCGATGACATGGCAGAGTTTCTCCAATGAAATTTATTTCTTGGAATGTTTGAGGTCTCACTGACCTCTCTAGGAAGTATTATCTTATGAATACTCTTCAAAAGTATGCCAATATTGATGTTTTGTGTCTTCAGGAAGTGAAAATAGATGGTTTTTTTCTCTCTCTGGCTTTCCATTCTATTTGGCCATCCAGTCAAATGTTTTCTACAGATCATGAGGCAGGACGTGGCTGAGTGGTCATCCTTTTGTCCCCACATTGGAAAGCTTTTGTGGTTGCTCATGGGTCTGACCCCACGCATCGGCTTATCTAGGTTCTTTTGAACATTGATAATCATTCCTTTGGGATTAGTAATGTTTACGCCTCGAATGATGCTATTGAAAGATCCCATTTCTAGCATTGGATTGCTGAATCATTACCAGTTGCCACCTGGGTGCTTTGTGGGGATTTCAATATGGTTGAAATGACATATGATAAAGAAGGTCATCTACCATTTCATTGGGCAACTGGTGAAAGAGAGGCATGGTTTTACATGTGACATAAATTGGGTCTCTTCGATCCCAACATTGGTCACCTCCATTCTCATTCTCTCTGGCATAATTGGTGTAATTTTTGAGTTGGGTCTAACAGGATATTTAAACACCTTGATCGAGCTATGATATCAGCACAATCATTTTTCTCATTTGCCAACTCTTCACCACTCTCAATAATGCCATTAGTGGATGTGACATTGTAAGACCACTTTCCTATTCTGTTTTACATTGACTGGCACGTCAGACAACCCCATGCCAATAGGACCCAGTTTTTTTTAATACCCCTGTGCCAAGTCACTAGCCCATAGAAGCCCACATCTACACCATCTGGAATCTTGAATGATGTTCACCCCACTCAATGGGTTGGATCCAATGGTGGAATGACGCTATTACATGGACTGCGAGATTTCTTCACATCTTTCGGCACCAGTTGGCCATTTTTTGTAGATGGTCTTATGCAGCCACAATGGCTGACCTCTGTGCTACCACAAAGGCTTTAGTGGCCAACCCTTTCTCCTTATCTCTACAAGTCAGGGTTGCCAAACTTCGGCATCAAAAGTAAGTTGCTGACAACAATGCAGCTAGAGGAGCACAACTCAAAGCCAGATTACACTGGCTCAAGATTGGGGATCATGCCTCAAAAGAATTTTTTATGGTACTTCGAGCTAGACATTCCTCACTTGGCATCAAGCGCATCAAAGAAGGTACCACTATGCTTTCAGAATTACCTGATATTCTTCAAGCATTTGTTAAGCACTATGAGCAAGTTTTTATAGCCCAAGACTATACTCCTGAGCAGTCAAATGCACTCCAGGATTATCTTGTTGTTGTGTCGAATAGGCTTTCCTTAGCCCAGATAGCCTTCTGTGAACATTTTCTCACTACTACAGATCTCAAAGAAGCCGTCTACACTATGGCAGATGATAAGGCTCCAGGAATTAATGGATTTCCTTGTGAATTTTACAAAACTTTATGGGATTGTGTTGGACAGGATCTGCATAAAGTCTACCTTGAAGCCTTTCATTCTAAATCCCTAAGTAATCTTATCAATAAAGGTAATATAAAATTCATACCTAAGTCTAGTGATCCCAAGGATATTTGCAACTGGCATCCCATCACTCTCCTCAATGTCTCCTACAAAATCATTGCTAAAGCTCTTTCTCTAAAAATCTGCCACCTCTTACCCCAGGTTGTGCACCCTAAATAGACTGGTTTCATCAAATCCAGGTTCATCCTGGATAACATCATTGCTATCTGGGAAGGTATGGAATGGGCGAGACACTCTAACCAATAGGCCCTTTTCCTTAAGATTTATTTTGCCAAAGCCTATGACCACATTGAATGGCCTTTCATTTTAGCCATGCTTTCAAAACTTGGTTTCAACCCAAATTTCCTCCAGTCTATTAAAATGTTGTTTTCTAACACCTCATCTTGCATCACCATTAATGGCCACCAATCCCAATCCTTTGGTTTGTTTTGTTCCATTTGACAAGGCTGCCGGCTTGCCCCTTTACTCTATGTATTGGCCGCTAAAGGGTTTGGCTATCTTCTTGCTCATTCTATTTCCTAGGGATTGGTTCACAGGACCTCCTTGCCTAATTCTTCCACTCAACCTGTTAATGGCCACTTTGCCGATGATTCCTTCCTTACCTTTCTCGAAAAAGAGAATACTGTCAAAGTTGCTTTGGATTATCTTGAGACCTTTTGCTTGGCATCTGGTTCGGCCATTCAGTAGCACAAAACCTTGTGTTACAGATAATCAGTTCTTCCTAGCCCCCTTTGGATTCAACAGTATGGGTGGAAATGGATTGCACCTAGTGAAATCTTTTGATTTCTTGATATTCCTTTTGCCTTTCTGGCTTCTTCTGCCAATCTCTGGCAGGTGGTTCTCTCTCACATTGAGCAAAAATTAGCCTTCTGGGTTACTAAACCGCTCTCTCTAGCTGGGAAATTTTAGGTCTATTCGAAAGTTCTCACAACAACTCGTGTATTACTCTTCTTGTTGGGCCCCTTCCAAGACCTCGTATGCTAAATTGGAGAAATTACTTAGAGATTTTCTTGGGGCATCTTCTGAGACCCATCATGGCTTTCACTACATTGCCTAGGAGTTTTGTTGTCTCCCAAAAGATTCTAGTGGCATTGGCCTTCTCTCTACTCAGTGGCAAGGTATTTCTCTCTGTGTCAAATGGATCATCTATGATCTTATTGGCAACGAGGCCTAGAAAATCCTCCTCATGCACAATATTGAAGTGGGTTTTCCCACTCACAAACCCTCTTGGAAGGGCATTGGTCTCCCCACCCTTCTCATTATGTGAAAGCCTATTTAGATTTTAGGTACCTTTGTCACCAAAAGCATATGGCGTGCTTGGAAGGCAGTAAAACCCTAGATCTGCTAGTCAAGGAATGGTTTTCGTGATGGTCTCTCCTTCAATCAACAAAATATATGGTGGTCTCCTCTTTTTGCCAGTATTGGTCAGCCGTTGGCTAAGCTTCCTTGGCTCAAGGCACTCAGATTCCACAAGAAGGGTATCTGGACCTTACAAGATCTCTTTCATAGGCCCACCATGTCCATTATTTCATGGGAATATTTTTGTGCCCAATTCAGCTTTCAAAACCATGACCATGAAACCTACAATGGCATGGTAAGTGCCATTCCGACTAATATGCTTCATAAAGTGGGTATCCGTTCCAATAAACAATGGTGGAAGGACTGGAAATGGTTTCCAGAAACCCTTTTTAGAAACTACAAGCCTTGACTTGGATATCAATGGCTTTCACCCATTTTCCCATGATTGACGTCCTGAATCAGTGATAGCTTCTTCAATCCTTAATAGTCATTTGTCATAAATGATTTTCTACTGTGTGGTCTACAATTGTTGAACCCAAGCTTACCCACTTTACTTTGGTGTATTCTTTTCCAAGGCTTACCTGTGGGTGCTCAACTAGTTCATTTAGGGATTCAGGACCCTCGCTGCTATTTCATTTGGGGATTCAGGACCCTCACTACTATTTCATTTGGGGATTCAGGACCTCGCTGCCCTTTATGTGGGTAGGCTGAATCATTCCAGTATCTCTTTTGGTATTGTGCTAGAGCACAATACCTATGGACTTGGATCCACGATTTCTTTCGGCCATTTTGGCCAGAGCCCTTCTCATGGCATATGGTTCTATTGGGAGACTTTCTTAGGATTCCTACAAAGTATACTCAGATTTGGTACACTTTTAGGGTGGAAATCCTCTTCAGTCTGTGGAAAGATAGAAATTCCTACATATTTTCTTGCCACAAAATGGATACTATTGTTTCTTTATATTCTAAAGCTATTATTCGTTCAAATATTTTTCTAAAGATTCAAGTGTAAGCTAATAAAGTTGCACTTGAAGTTTCTGACCTTCAAGAGATGTTGAACCACTAGGGCAATGCCCCTTGCATTGTGGCTCATGTGCCTCCCTCTCCCACTTCCTCCAAGGGTTGGTCGCCTTCATGGGGTTGACGGTGAAGTGGCTCTACCAAGGATTCTTGCCCCTATGCTCAAGCTCCTCATCGCGGCTCTCACCCTCGCTAGTGGTGGTCGTCCTCTCCCCCTCTGCAGGTTGGCCTAAGGTGGTTGTCTAGCAGAGTTCCAAGGGGAGGAAGTGAAGATTATGGGTGGCCTTCTAGTGGTTCCACTCCTGGTAGTGGTTCTGGTTGGCCAACTAATAGTTCTAAATGGGTTTTGTGTTTGGATTTGGCAATTTTACCTCGCCATGAAGATAAAAATGCAGAAACAGAAAAGGATGATGATGGTTGGGCTCCTGTTGACATCATCCCAAGCAGTCCTTCTACTATATGGGGCAACCCGGATGACAAGGATCCGTCGTCTGTTGGCATTGCTCTAGCTGCTTAATGGTCCTCTTTTTTATTATTGTTTATGTTATGTTATCTAACTTCTGGGTGTAGCCCATGATTTTATGACTTTATGGGTGCTGCCCATGTGACTTTGGGGTGTGTGTTTTAACCACCCACCCTTTTTTGTGGATATGTGTACTATTTTTTCAAATTAATATAGATATAGTCGCTTATTCATCAAAAAAAAATTATTAACATATATAAACTTTCCCATCAAAGGCTTTATCATAGGAATTGTAATGGTTTTCCTTTTTGAAAATAAGGATCCTATATACCATTCAACCAAAGAAAAGGGTTAAGCATGCTAATATCAATTCAAGTAATCCATTGAGAGACTTGATGATTTGATAATTGTACCCCAACATGCTAACAACTAATATCTATTCTTTGACTTGAGTTCTTTGGTAGGTTATATTGAATCAAACCCTCTCTTTATGTAAAAAATGAATACTTATCATGTTTCACTTCCTATTAGTGGATAAAATAAAATGGTTTATTCCAAATTTGTGTAGTATATTAATCTTATAGAGTACCAAAGTGAATAAGGTGGCAATTACACATTTCATCTTGTAGCTTATGATTTGGTTAAGGGTTGGTTGTAATTTTATTTATATTTTAATTATAGTTAAATAAATTTGTTGGAACTACTAAATATGTTATTGAGTAGATCCCTTACATAACATACATTATGATTATAGTTTTATAGACCTCTCATCAAACTTCGATTTACACTCAAAAAGAAAATGTTGTGGCATTTTTTATAGATCTTATTCATAGAAAAATATCAAAGAAAAAAGGTCCATGCAAAAACTAGCATACTCCATCATACAAATATATAACATGAACATATGAATAAAATTAATTAAAATGGAAAATGATTGCACTTGTGTAAGATTCGATGGTTGATGAGGTTGATGGCCTCATGAGCTTCCTTGAAAATGTAACCTTAGATTTCATTTATTAACCTTTTCAATGCTAAATTAATGTTTGTTTTTATATTATTAGTTATTATGTATTAAAAATAAGATGCATATTTTGGTTTAGTATTTGTTGATCAATGGACTTGAATTGACTGACAATATGTTTGTCTAAAAGACATGTTTTTTGTTAAGTAGGATACTTTTGGAAAATTTTGAAGGAGTAAGTAACTAGCTTTGGGACCTCGTCTTTCATGAGTGCTGTGAATGTATTTGGAGCTCTCAAGATTTGAAGACATCCTTGCTAACTCTAGAGGTGTCTAGCTCTAGGGAAAGTGGGGTCATAACCTTAGCACCTTCAGACTTTGAGGAGAGAGCATGTTTAGTAAATAGAAATATAGAATAATCACACCTTTCCCTCCCACATATAGCAATCATCTAATCCTATTTCCTATTTGTTGTAAGTATGGGCCTAACTGGTGTTGTCATTGATGTCAACATACTCCCGTTGCATTAATGATAAGGATTGGATGAACTGTTTGATAAAAATAAGTCTAATCAGGAACAGAGAAGAATAGTGAAGACAATGAGCTAAAGATCCTAGCTAAGATGAAGATCAGAGGATGTGCATCAAAGAGTTTGTATATATGTGTCTTAATATGATCCAGTAAAGATTTCAAAGGTCCGCATGAAGATCTGAGGAAGTTATGACCGTTCAAGTAAAACCAGTTCCGGCAAGTGTTTAGAGGTGATAGAGTGACACAAATAGGTCTGATGAGATCCAGAAACGCAATATCCTACTTTGCAGATTTGAAGGAGTGTTTAGAAAGTCAATGTGAATTGACAACTCAATTGGTTCATGGTCTGGAGGTCCATAAGCATCTATTCTATTGTGACAGTGATGACAGACTGTGTTCTTGAGGTTCTGGATGAAGGAGATAAGGTTTTCAGTAAGCAGATGTAGTGTGGATGTTCTTGATGTTTCAGGCAAGCTTATGGAGGTCTTTAGATTGTGTCCAGTTTGTGTTGGTGTTCTGCATTGGAGTTTGAGCTCACAATTTAAGAATTACTTCCAAATGATGGTGTTCTTCTTAAGTCAGGCCAATTGGATGAATTATACATTTTGCGGATGATCTTGAAGATGTTGTGTGAAGATTGGAGTGTTCCCAAATGAAGATTTAAGTCTCAGATCTGTGTGGCTGATAGTGTGCTGATCTGCGTGAAGTCTTTTTGTAATTAGTCATGTTGTATTCATGTATTTGCTCTGTAATGTTTATTGACTTAGATGATCATTCCTAAGTCAATGTCTTGTATAAATAAGAAATTGTAAATTCATTTCAAAGTGTATCTTGCAGAGATGAGACTGTAGTAGAGAGGAGAAGAGCGAAAGGCAGAGAAGAAGTTTTTGGGCTTAAATGGAACTGAATCAAGCATGGTGAAGATGCTATTCTTCAGTTCAAGTATGTGATACTTATTCTTTTGTAGACAGTGTGTCTCTTGTAGGCAGTGAGCCTCTTGTGAGCAGTGTGCTTGGGGAGTGAGCCCTAATTGGCATGTTCCATTTTGTTCTTTCTATTCTTCTAACAGAGAATACAATCTTGGGTTAATCACCCCATGGTTTTTCCCTTAACCAGGTTTTCCATGTCAAAATCTTGGTGTCTTATGTGTTGATGTGTTTCTGCTCTTGATTTAATGCATTATGTTTCCATGATTGATTTATTATGATACTGCTGAATTATAATATGGATTTAAGTGTTTATTTGGAAGAAAGTTTTGGACAACTGATTCACCCCCCCTCTTAGTTGTCTATCCTGAATCTAACAATTATTATCAGAGCTAAGTTCCTCTAAAAGAGCTTAATCGCTTGAGGAGATCCAGGATGTCGTCCTACAAGAAGGATAGTCCAAAGTTTGATGGAACCAATTTTAATCTTTGGAAAAGTCACATGCAATGTCACTTTCAATGTATGGGAATGCAGTACTGGACCATGGCTACAACGAAGTATACTCCTCCACAGAATTGCCCGAAAACCGCAAATGAAATTACAAATGTTGAAAACAATCTGTAGACTAAAGAAGCTCTTCTAAGTGCCTTGTCTGATTCAGAGCTTACAAATGTTGTTGACCTACAAACTGCTTTTGAGATTTGGGAAAAAATGGAACTTCTACATGAAGGAGACAAGTATGTTAAATGTGCAAGGCTACAAAGTCTGAAAGGAAAATTTGAAAATCTGAAGATGAGAGAAGATGAAAATATCACTACTTTTATGCCAAGAGTAAATGAGCTTGTTTGTGGCATTAGATGTGCTGGTGGAGTCTTGGATGAAGATGAGATTGTTGGCAAAGTTCTCAGATCCCTTGGACTGCTTCTTACAAATACAAAGTTGTTGCCATTGAAGAATTCAAAGCCCATTCAGGTGTCACAAGAGATCAATTGGTTGGTAAATTGGCTGCATTTGAATTGACCGAGTTTGGAGATGCCCCTCCAAGACTAAATTTGCATTCAAAGCCCGTGCCTCTATAAAAGGTAAACAAAGGTTTGATCTAGGAGAGAACTCTTCAAGGAAACCATCATGGTATGAAAAAGCAAGAAAAGACTTGGAAGAAGAAGAAGCAAAAACTGCTCAACTTGAAGCTCTTATTGCAAAAAGACTGCCAAGAGGATCTAGTAAGTATGAAGGGAAATTGCATTTTAAGTGTTTTAATTGCAATAAGATTGGTCATTTTGCCTCAAGGTGTCAGGAAAGATTTTCAAGGCCAAAGCCTAACAGATCAAGGTACCAAAAGAATTGTTACTATGTCCATGAAGATGATGATAATGAAGGAGTAACAGATGATGAATCAGAGATAGGAAATAAATCCAGAAGTGACTGGGTGTTCATTGCCATCAAGGAAGAAGATCCAATGTCCTCTGTATCTGTCAATCATAAAATTGTGGAAAGAGCTCTGGCTGTCCAAGTTGAAGAAAATGATGATTGGGTCATTAATAGTGGATGCTCTCACCATATGATAGGTGACAAAAATAAGTTCATAGATTTGGAAAGGTATGAAGGAGGAGTGGTAAAGTTTGGTGATAATTCTGCTAGCAGAATCAGAGGAAGAGGAACCATTTCTTTTGATGGAAAGAACAAAACCAGTAATGTACTATATGTTGAAGGTCTGAAGCACAATCTTCTCAATGTTGGACAGTTGGTGGACAAAGGCTATGATCTCTGATTCAAGAATGGACAATGCAAGATCTTTGAAAGTTCTGGAATAGAGATTGCATCCAGTACTCAAGCAAAAGGTAATATCTTTCATTTAGTTGGTACTGGTAAAAGTTGTCTATTTGTGCAAATTGATCAGAGTCGGTTATGGCATAGGAGGATGTGTCATGTGAATTTTGATAATATCATCAAGATAAGCAACACTCAGGCTATAAGAGATCTTCCAAAACTGGTGAAACCTACAAATAGTTTGTACAAAGAATGTCAGTTGGGAAAACAAAGCAGAGTCTCATTCAAAAGCAAGGAACAATCTTCTACCGGATTATTAGACTTAGTTCATACTGATTTATGTGGTCTGGAAAGAATCAGAAGTGTGCAAGGTGATAGATACTTCATGCTATTAATTGATGACTACTCTCAGATGGTGCGGGTAACTTTTCTAAAGAAGAAATCAGAGGCTCTTGAAAAATTCAAAATATTCAAGGCTATGGTGAAGAATGAAACTGGATTGAACATTAAATGTCTGAGGTCTGATAGAAGTGGTGAATTCACATCCAGTGAGTTCATAGAATTCTGTGAGAAGCATGGAATAAGACGACAATTGTCTATTCCTAGGACTCCACAGCAGAATCAAGTAGTGGAAAGAAAGAACTGGACCATCCAAGAAGCATCTAGAACCATGATGATGAAAGAAAATGTTCCTTAGATATACTGGAGAGAAGCTATGAGCACTGCAGTCTACACTCTTAATCAAGTTCAAATTGGAAGCAATACTGGTAAGACTCCTTATTAACTCTAGTTTGGCATCACTCCTACTGTGAAGTATTTCAGAGTATTTGGTAGCAAATGTTACATTAAAAGAGATGAAGATCTAGGCAAATTTGATCCTAGAAGTGATGAAGGAATATTCTTGGGTTATTCTACTCAAAGCAAAGCATACCGGTGTTATAACAAGAGACCGAGAAAGATTATAGAAAGTACAAATGTGAAGGTTGATGAACCAATTGAAAAACCCTCAAGGTTTTATGAATATGATGAAGATGATCAGAATGATGTTCTGATTCAAGGAGTCCAAGCCCCTTCTGAAACTCAGATTTAGATTGATCTGGTAAATCAGGTAGAAGAGATGAGTTTGAATGAGCCTGATCAAAAATCAGAAGTGTAAGAAACTCCCAAAGTTCCTAGGTATGTAAGACTGAACCACTCTAAAGATCGGATCATAGGTGATAAAAGCTAAGGTGTACAAACAAGAAAGAGGATTTCTCAAGATTCATAAGAGTATTGTCTAATTTCAAATATTGAACCTAAGACAGTGAATGAAGCTTGCAATGATAAAAATTAGACTAAAGCAATGGAGAAAGAGCTGATGCAAATTGAGAAAAATCACACTTGGGATCTTGTTTCGAGACCTAGAAACAAGAATGTGATTAGAACCAAATGGGTCTTCCAGAACAAACTAAATGAAGTTGGTGAAGTAATCAAAAATAAAGCCAAATTGGTTTGCAAAGATTACTCTCAAATAGGAGTTGATTTTGAAGAAACTTTTTCTCCAGTGGCAAGAATTGAAGCAATCAGATTATTTCTTGCCTTTGCTGCCTTCAAGGACTTCAAAGTATATCAGATGGATGTCAAGTCTGCCTTCTGAATGGAGACTTGGAAGAAGAAGTATACATTGAGCAACCGGATGGATTTCAATTGTCTGATCATGGTGATATGGTCTGCAAGTTGAAAAAAGCACTATATGGACTCAAGTAAGCCCCAAGAGCCTGGTATGAAAGATTGGATAAGCATCTTTTGAAGATTGGTTTCAACAAAGGTACATCTGACAGTAATTTGTATTTCAAAATTGATCATGAAAACATCTTGATTGTTGAAGTGTTTGTTGATGATATCATTTTTGGAGGAAGAGATAGTATGTGTAAAACTTTTGCAAATCAAATGAAAAGTGAATTTGAGATGTCCATGCTTGGGGAAATGAATTTCTTATTGGGTCTACAAATCACTCAAACAAAGAAAGGAATCTTCATTTCTCACACCAAATATGTAAAAGAATTGTTGAAGAAATTTGGGATGGAAAACTCAAAACCAATGAGTACTCCCATGGCAACCGGATGTAAATTGAGAAAAAATGATGACTCTCCTAAGGCTGATCAGAAAAAGTACAGGTCAATGATTGGAGGATTATTGTATCTCACTCAAACTAGACCTAACATTATGAATGTTGTTGGTCTTGTTGCTAGATTCCAAGCTGATCCTAGAGAATCTCATGTCATGGCAATCAAGAGGATTTTTAGATATCTAAAAGGGACAGTTGAGTATGGATTGTGGTATCCCAGAGATCATAATTTTTCTCTTCATGCAAATATAGATGCAGATTGGGCAGGAGATGTGGATGACCAGAAGAGTACTAGAGGTGGAGTATTCTTTTTGGGAAAGAGATTGGTTTCTTGGCTAAGCAAGAAACAAGAGGCAATATCTATGTCCACTGCAGTAGTAGGTAGTTGCACTCAAGTTTTGTGGATGAAGCAAATACTAAGAGACATAGGAGTGGAGTATGAGGAGCCTATCACAATCTTCTATGATAATTCAAGTGCAATAAATATATCTAAGAATTCGATGTTGCATTCAAAGACTAAACATATATCCATCAAGTTTTATTTTTTGAGAGAACAAGTGAACTAGAATGAAGTCAGATTGGAGTTTGTGCCTTTCCAAGGATTAGATTGCAGATATCTTTTCTAAACCTCTACCTAAGGACTCTTTTGAGTATCTCAGGGAGAAGTTAGGGGTTATTACCCCTCTGGTGATGAACTAAGGTGCACTAATGTGCATTAGTCTGGTGGATATCATAGTCATATCTTATGGTCTGGATTGATGATGGGGAGCTGCTACTCAGGGGGAGCAGCTGGTATGATTCTGAAGTGGTAAAGTTGCAAGTATGTGCCCTTTGCCATTAATGTCAAAGGGGGAGAGAAGACATGTGAAAAACAAGTGGTTGCTGATCAAAGGGGGAGCAGTAAAAAAAGAGAAGTCGTGTGAATGGTTGTTGTTAGGGGGAGTTGTGTCTATGAGAAAAAGTTCTTGTCTTGATGGTCAAAATATTTTTTCACATCATATGTTGCCATCAATGACAAAGGGGGAGATTGTTGCAAGTATGGGCCTAAGCAGTGTTGTCATTGATGTCAACATACTCTTGTTGCATTAATGATAAGGATTGGATGAACTATTTGCTGAAAATAAGTCTAATCAGGAACAGAGAAGAACAGTGAATATAGTGAGCTAAAGATTCTAGCTAAGATGAAGATGATAGGATGCACATCAAAGGGTTTGTATATATGTGTCTTAAGATGATCCAGTAAAGATTTCAGAGGTCTGCATGAAGATCTGAAGAAGTTATGACCATTCAAGTAAAACTAGTTTTGGCAGGTGTTCAGAGGTGACAGAGTGACACAGATAGGTCTGGTGAGATCCAGAAATGCAATATCTTATTCTACATATTTGAGGGAGTGTTTAGGAAGTCATTGTGAACTAACAACTCAATTGATTCATGGTCTGAAGGTTTGCAAGCATCTATTCTATTGTGACAATGATGACAGACTGTGTTCTTGAGGTTTCAGATGAAGGAGATAAGGTTTTCAGTAAGCAGGTGTAGTGTGGATGTTCTTGATATTTCAGGCAAGCTTGTGGAGGTCTTTGGATCGTGTCCAGTTTGTGTTGGTGGTCTGGATTGGAGTTTGAGCTCACAATTGAAGAATTACTTCCAAATGATGGTGTTCTTCTTAAGTCAGGCCAACCAGATGAATTATACATTCTGCAGATGATATTGAAGATGTTGTGTGAAGGTTGGAGTGTTCCCAAATAAAGACTAAAATGTCAAATCTGTGTGGCTGACAGTGTGCTGTCCACATGAAGTCTTTTTGTAATTAGTCATGTTGTATTCATGTATTTGCTCTGTAATGTTTTCCAACTTAGATGATCATTCCTAAGTCAATGTCTTGTATAAATAAGGAATTGTAAAGTCATTTCAAAGTGTATCTTGTGGAGATGAGAGTGCAGTAGAGAGGAGAAGAGCGAAAGGCAGAGCAGAAGTTTTTGGGCTTAAATGGAACTGACTCAAGTATGGTGAAGATGCTATTCTTCAGTTTAAGTATGTGATACTTATTCTTCTATAGATAGTGTGTCTCTTGTAGGCAGTGAGCCTCTTGTGAGTAGTGTGCTCAGGCAGTGAGCCCTAATTGGCATGTGCCATTTTGTTCTTTCTATTCTTCTAACAAAGAATACAATCTTAGGTTAATCACCCCATGGTTTTTCCCTTAACCGGGTTTTCCACGTCAAAATCTTGGTGTCTTATGTGTTGATGTGTTTCTACTCTTGATTTAATGCATTATGTTTCCATGATTGATTTATTATGATACTGCTGAATTACAAAGTGGATTTAAGTGTTTAATTGGAAGAAAGTTTTGGACAACTAATTCACCCCCCCTCTCAGTTGTCTGTCCTGAATCTAACACTATCATCCTTCCCTACATTAATAATAAGAAATATCTTCAAGTAATAGACTCCTAGTGGGGTTAGTCTCATGGAACTTGTCTTCCCCCTTTTATGTTAAAAACACTCTTCTATATAAAATGTTTAACAAACTTATGTGTTTAATTTTTTATTAAATTTTAGTTGAGTTGGAATGGCACACTACATATGTTGACACAATGGTATTCAATAGGATTTTTATAGGAATAATATAAATGTAGAGTTAAAGTATGGAATAGTGGTAAGTAATGTAATTATCATGTTATATGTCTACATACAAACCTGGTTATTCTCAATATAGACTTGAAGTAAAATATATGATGATGTTTCCTTACTAAGAATTATAAATACAAACAATTTTGTAAATGTTCCTGTGTGCTTTTAAGTGATGAATGGGATTATCAAAGATGTGTTCCATCCTTTAGAGGAGCTGGCCACTTAGCTAGAGAAGGATGAATGTGTTGTAGACGAGTGTTTTGGTGGTATTTCATGTGCATGTGTTGAGTTATTCCCCTACTTGTGCTTTGCCTCTTGTGTACCTTTAGGCCTTCTTAATTTTTTTTAACCATTGTTCATGTGAAAGTTCTCTTTGTTTTGGTTCATTATAAAATTTAAAAGATGATAAAAAAGAGAAATTGTAGTGTTCCTCGTTTTAGTTTATTTTTAAATCCTAGAAAACCATTAAAATAATTATAAAATTGTCCTTTTAGGAGTTATAGATTCCATTTTAACTTGAGCACTGAGTTATTATATTAGTTTACTTCCAAGTAACTTTATTTTTTTAGCAATATATTTCCAAGTAATATCTATATCAAGAATAAGCATTTATTTATCATAGTTCAACCTTAGTTATTTAAAACTAGTTCTAACTTAATTTGATCAGGTCCTATAAATTCAATTTCAATTAGTTAGTTGTGTGTGTAAATTTTACTTTGAGTAGAGTGGGATAACTCCTAGGAGAGTACTCCTAGCTACCCTTTTGTAGATAACCTCTAGATAGAACTTGGGTTAATAAAATGATTATCTATTAAAGTATAAGATTCAACTATATCTCCTCACTTTTTGGAACCATTTGGGGAAGGTATGCATAGGTGTCATTAGGATCACAATTAGGTAATTTAATACTAATAGTCCTTTAGTAAAGAGATTTTTTTGTGGACACACCTTTCACCTACATGGTTAAGAAAATGGATTAAAATGACAAGTTTATAGAAAAGAAGTTGGGCCAACCTTAAAAAGCAATAACTAAACATAAATGGAGAAATTTTAAGAGAAGAACCTCATACGTAGTTTCTTCCTAACCAAGACCAACCCAAAACTTCTTACAAAACCCTAGAAATTGAAAAACCAAGAAAGCATATTCCAAAAGAAATAAGGGATAACCATAATGGATGAGAGGAGAGAAGGGTGGAAAGAATTTTCACTTATCTAATCAATTTAAAAAATAATGAAAAATCCCCTATGAAAAAAATCTCTCCTTATATCCTATCTACCTTTCAAGGCATGGTCATAGAGGATCTTGATCAATTCCTTTTTAAATTTAAGATCCTCTACCAAACTTATCACTATAAAAATAGAAACTAGAAACTTACATTATTCCCTTCTATGTCAAAGGACTCTATAATGCATTGGTTTATGGGACTAACTTATGAGTAAATCAATTCATAGGAGGAGATGGAAATAGTATTTCTAGATAAATACCAAGACTGTGTTGCAAGGTGTGGCCCTTGGTCTCCTTGTTCCACTGCGGTGGTTTGCGACATGGGCTTAACCGCCTCCCATGCTTGTTAAGTCAAGTGGTTGTATTGGGCATTAAGAGGTCGATCTTTTGGTGCAATGGTAGCTAACAATTGGTATCAGAGCTGAGATCATGGGTTCAAACCCCATGCTTGCACTGAGGGGGGGATTGTTGCAAGGTGTGGCCCTTGGTCTCCTTGTTCAGTGTAGCGCTGCGGTGGTTTGCGACAAGGGCTTAACCGCCTCCCATGCTTGTTAAGTCAAGTGGTTGTATCAGGCATTAAGAGGTTGATCTTTTGGTGCAACGGCAGCTAACAGACTATTGTCAGGTGAGGAATAGAAATGAGCATCTTTTCCTCTTAAAACAAAAAGAGGATGAAATATGAAGGACTATTTACACATGTTCCTCTTTATTTTGAGAAAATGTGGGGATGTGCTAAGCCCTAATCTTGTCAAAACCATATTTTAGAGAGATGTATAAGTACAATTAAGGTGATCCGATGACCTCATGGGTAAAGGAGATGTCACAAAGTTAGGTCTCCTAGACATTTTAGAATTAAGTAGAAATTAATCATGAACAAGAGGAGGGAGCTAAAAGTCTAATCTGGTAAAGGGAAATAATGAAATAGGATAGCTCATGAAAGAGATTGTTAACTTGAAAACATATATATTAACCCAACTAAATACTACAATAGATGGATCCAAGCCAAGAAGAAAAATATTGAAACAATTTCTATTTAGTATCCTAAGTGTAAAAAAAGCATCATTTGAGGGAATGCCCTTTGGATAAAATAGATGTTTGCCAAATTTGTGACAAAAGCCACCCTACCAAGTAGTGTGACCTCAAAGAAAATAATAAATCCAAGAAAGAGACTCCCCTATTGATGAAGAGTAAAACTATATGGGGCAAATATATGGTGCAAATTTTCCATATAATCTAGCCTCCAACTAACCTTCTTGGCATTGAGGTCTATGAACTGGAATAACAATCCTTTGTTGGCACAATGGCCCAACTCTCAAGTAAAATAGAGATGGGGGCCTTATTCTTGGGGGCTTCAAGAATGGACCGATGAATCTTGGTCTATTTTCAATAGCCTAACCACCTACAACAACCTTGGTATCCCCTAGTGTAGCCCGATATTGGAATTCATATTATAATCAATTTTATCAAGGACCATGGTGCATGTATAACCCACAGTAGACTTTGCTACCTCCTCTCCAAAACATGTATAACAAACCTCACACAAACATAATCAAACAACCTCAACATCTAACCCATCTGATAGAAAATCCTAAAAATAATAGACCAAAGATGTTCTCATTTATTCCATTGAGCCGTAAAACATAGCTAGGATCAATGCCATACATTGTGGAAGTATCTAACTCTAATATGAGAAAATGCTTCCTTGACCAACAAGGAAATCTGTGGATGCATCTTTCAAAGCTTTTGTTTGACTATTTTAGCATCAAGATGCACAACAATATGGTGGACAACTATAGAGAGATCTAACCCAAGCATATTAGTGTAAGATTAGGTAAACACATCTGGTGTGTTGTATAGGATGGTAGAGATGGTAGGTTTCTTGGTAGGGTAAAGAGAGGCTTCCATGTATGTAATCTTTAGTTGCTCTTCAGAACTAAGGTTGATTTCCTATGTGTATTCAATTAGAACTACTCAACATTCTTGCAAATGTGGAAGCATTAGGGGAAGGTTGAGTTCCTCATCTCCTAGTGCCTCAAAGAGGTTTTCACCAAGAGATATGTCTTTATTTTTTCTCTTTTGTGTCTGATAGCACTGTTGGTGCCCAGAAAAGCCAACTTCCAAAATGCTTCATTTCCTCCCAAAAAAATCCAAAATTCCATATTTTTCCCATTTTTTCTCTTGAAATTGAAATCCTCTATTTAAAATCGATCAGAGAGATTTTTCTATAGGGATTTTAGTTTAAAAATTGAACCAAGTATTGTTCCCTTTTTTTTCTCCCCCTTAATTCCTTAAAAAAAATCATTAGTGTTGCCTTTAGTCTATGAATTAGTGAATTTTTGAACTAGCGACTAGTTCGGAAGTTCACCAATTCCCTGACTTACTGATGGCACTATAGGGAGGCATCAGTCAACAAAGAAAAAGGTTTCTGAGTAAGCAGTAGGGAAAGGACTCTTCAGTTGGCGATATGCATGGTTCAAAAACCCAAAGGTTTCGCTAACTAAAGGGTTTGGCGGTTTGGATTTTTGCCAATGATGGCAAAGGGTTGAGTTTGGCAATGGGCTGTGTAGACATCAAAAAATATCCATGTCTTGACACAACACCTTGTTGGGAAATTTCAGAATTTGGTGACTTTGCTGATATGAGGGCCATAGAGATGAAAATTTCTAAGGCACAAAAGAAGGGCACTATAATTTTTGGTCAGTGAACCTTTTGGTTCGCAAACCTTTGGTTTCACTGATGAAGAGTTTGCCGATGTGAACTTTCCCTTACAGCATTTAGAAAGAAAGGAGGCAACAAGCCAAGTTCACCATTAGCATATTTCACTGATAACAAACGTAACACGACCAATGGTTTAGGAAAGGCACAAATTGTCGATAAACAGAAAAGTGGCAAGAGAGAATGGTTCATGAAACTTGAACTTCACCAACCAAGGAGATAGTTCAACAAAAGAGAAAGTTTTTCGACAAGGAAAACAAGAGATAATTCGACAAAAGTCATTTTTGCTGACAGGGGAAACACATGAAAAGGGGTTGCAGGTTTGTAATGGACACTTTTAATCAACAAAGGGAAAAGGAGATAAAAAGTAAGAAAGGATTGGCAAATTAAAGATTTGTTGATAGAGGCGAATGAGTGAGAAAAGGCAGTGATAAGAAAGGTTTGAAAAATCATAAAGTTACTGATAAGAAGGGGCCAAAAGGAAGAGAGGCTTGCAAAAGGAAAAATAGGCCAATAAAGAAATGGAAAAATGACAAATATGTAGATGGGTACAATCAGAAATTAGATGGCCCAAAATAGAAAAATTGGAGAACACTTTTTTAAGTGTTGTAAAATCTTTAAAAAGTAGATTTCTACTTAGACTTTAATGACTGCAAAATAATGTCATGCAGGTTTTTCAAATAGTGAAATTCTTCAATGCATATGTACCGTTGGAGGACAAACAGATAAATTAGATATTGCAAATATCAAAGATTGAATTTAGGCCTTCCCTCTTTAATGTCCTAAGTACACAAAATGTGCAAGCTATCTTCCTCTGATTTTTGCAGAGTTGCATGGCATGGGCTTTCTTCCAAACGTGTGGATTTTTTGACTGCACAGTGGGTGTGATTTTAATGCGGTGCAATTGCTTGTTGACTAGTTTTGCAGCATCCAAAAGCTACACTATTTGAGTTGAATGCTATATATACATCAATTTTAGATATATTCAGGGTTGGTCTCTAAGCCTTGATTGTCTGGTCTACAGTGTCTTAGGATAGTTTCATGGCTTCAAATCAAGCCTATCTAGTTGTTAAATGGAGGAATGTGCTTTGATGTAGCATAGGAATGAATTGTAAAGCATATTTTATACATTTGTATGTCTCAATGGCCATTTGTAATGATTCAGGGGAATGTATAATCGTAGTTGTATGTTTTCTCTCACAACATTTGCTGGTCTGATTGTAATAGAGATTTGATCATGTGTGACAACATTTCAAATCCATGTGTGCTTTGTGTTGGGTCACTTCTTTATTGCAAATGGGTTATTATAGTTTGGTTCTGGATAGTGAAGTATGTCTAATGTATGAAGTATAATCTAAGAAATGTATGTGAATACATTTTGGTATTATGTTGATGTTGGTTCAGTCCTTTCTTCCCTCTTTACTTCTTATAACTTAGTTTCCCAGTGGAGTAGGCACTAGTCCATATTGGAGAGGGATCAAACACTTTTAAAATCAAACAAACCTTTCACCTATGGTTTAGGACAAAAAACCATCTTTCATGTGCATGTACATTCACACAGTTGATTCAACTTAATGAGAGGCCTGTGCAGCTTGTTTGTCTTGATCTAGTGACAGCTTTAGGGTTAAGTGTATATTGGGTATGGTTGTATTTTTTTATTAGTATTTCATTTCATGCCTCTAGGAATATCCCTCCTAGGTTTAGCTGAGCCTGAAGAGCAGAGGAGTTTACCCACTCCTCTAGTTGGCAAAAATCACCCAAAACTTGTTGATAAACTTCTTCCTATCACCTTGACGAGAATCCCTAGCCTGGGTGTTTTATGAATGTTTTAGAGTTTTGTGCTACTATTATTTTGGGAACTAACAAGCACCTTAGAAAAGTTTTCACTAGGAGACAATTTTTCATTTTTTGATCTTATACTTATACTAAGGAACTCATCCTACTGCCTAAAGTAGGTGACAACATGTAGCTTGACATTATACCTTGATTTATGATCTCCTATGGGTAATTCATTGTGGAGCCTCAAGAACTCAATAATAGCCTCTTCTTTTTGAAAGACGTTGAGAGGTGGTGAATCTTCTTGGTCCTAGGTGATTAATTTACGATGGACAAGGTGATGATCAATGGTAAAGATAGTGTTACTGGGAAATCCTCAAATGAATCTACAATGACCCATGTGTGATGTTTTCAACGACGGGAGGGAAATTATTTAAAACTACAAGAGAGACATGGTGTTCGTTGATTTTCATACCAAAAGGTATGTATCATAACCCAAACGAATCGACATATTTTTCAATCAAGATGGATTCCTTGATGCTTTGTTCATTAATGTCAATCTCTTTACCATGATACTGCATATTCTCACACATATGATGTGGAACAGGATATTTCTATTTTAGAAAATCAAGACTTCCATCCTTATTATCTAATTTATCTCAATATAGCTAGGAATCTAAAGAATCTTTAATTTGCTCTTCCTTGAGGGTGTCTATAGATGTGAAGGTAGTAGGATCCATCTCCTTATGATATTTTTCTTATCATTTCTTGGAAGGACGGCCATAGGATTAGGGGGACAAGGGAATTTATTCCAGATGAAAAGCATTATGAAGCTCATATTTTCCATAGACTTTGGATATGATCTTGATCATAGTAGGTTTGGGGATTCGGGATGATGTTGATGTGGATGGTTGCAATTCAAGATTGTCATAGGATGATGTCTCTTGGGTCTTAGCAATATTAGTGTTGGGACAATGATACTATTTGTGGTATGAGACCTCAAGGACTTGCAATACATGAATGGTTGTGGATCAGCGGGAATAGTTACTTCCATGTTGTTATGGGAAACTTTAAGGTAATGATGGTGTGTGGATGAAATGACTTGCATGGAATACAACTATTGGTGGCCAAGGAGGAGGCGTAGAGAAGATCAAGATCGACCAGGTGGCATAAGATCTATTGAAGGATAGGAGCCACTTGGAATGGGAGGAAAATGGTACCTTTAGACTCTCTCTCTCTCTCTACATATCGTAGGCCTTGATTGTGATAACTTGTGGTTTTAGGTCCATTGTTGAGTATCCCAACTGTTTGATAAACTTTAATGTACATAGGCTTAAGCTAGACCCATTATCTATGAGGACATGCTTTACTTTATATTTGGTGATGAGGACCTTGATATGGAGGGCTTTGTTGTCAAAGGATCAATGGGAGGCATATCATTTTGGCTAAATGTGAGTTGATACGTGGAGGATAGCTAGGTGACAAGAGTTTGGAATTGCTCAAGGTGAATATTGTTGTGGACACAAGATTATTGAAAAGATTTGTTAAGGATCACACCTCTATGGACTAGGGATGTTTTGAGAAGTTCTAGGATGGATATTTGTGCTAGCATCTTCCCAAGATGAGGTAGAAGACTATACCTAGAGGCTTGCAAGGAGGATGCTGGAGAGGATGCTTTGATGGTGACCTAACCACATAGAGTGGTGATGGTATATTTGATGGATTTTCCTTTGATTTTAATGGTGGATACATGTGTGGAATCAAAATTGACATGACCCACAATGTTGTCATAGTTATGAGGAGTGCAATTGTAATGGACATGGTTGGTGTAGTTATTTTGGTTGGAATGGGAGGATGATATTTTTTTATTTAGTGAAGTGGACTTATATCCTTCTACTTGGATATCACCTTGGTCAACGAGGTCCTGGATGTAATTATTGATCTTCAATCATTTAGTTGTGAAATGTACGTTAATGTGATGGTAATCACAATATTCATTGTCTTTGTAACATGCAGGTTTGGGTTGGTTGTCATCAAATTATTTGGTTGTTGGGAATATAACCATGTCATCTTGAACCAATTTCTGGTATACCAATTTGAGGGGTTCTCTCAAGGAAGTGTATTTATGCTTTGGATTATTTCAGGAGTTGAATTTGGGTTGTCCAGGTGGTACGGTGATATTGCTTGGTTGGGAAACATTTTGGATAACTTTTGTGTCATGAGATTTAGTCATGGTGATTTGCACATGTTTGACATCAGTGACACCATCACTGATGGTGTTTTTATTCTTGGCCCAGAATTTAGGTTTGCCATGATCATTTTTGTTGTTGATTTTAACTAAAAATTTGGATTTGAGGAATTTCTCAGTAGTGACTAATTTTTTGATGATTTCATCAAAGGATGACACATAATTCACTTCAATGTGGAAGGCCATTTCTTGATTCAAGTTTTTCTTAAAGATGGTAATGATTTGTTTTTTAGGTATTGGCTAAGGAAAATGACTTTCTAATGCCCTCCATCTTTGAAAGTAAAAAAGCAAAGCTCTCACACTCCTTTGCTTGGCATTGCAAAGATCTAGCATGATAAGTTTATTTTCTATGTTGTATGAGATATGTGAAACAAATTTATTAGACAATTCAGCAAAGGTGGAGACTAAATTGTGTGGTAGGTACATAAACCACTCAAGAGCTTGGCCCCCAAGGTTGAGAGGCAAGAGTCTCATCAAATATTGATCACTATAAGATAGATCTTGGTATACGATGAAGAACTCTTCGATGTGATCTTGAGGGTCTCCATTCCACTTGTATATTTCAAATTTAGGTATTTCTAATGTAGAAAAAGAGGGATTTTTAATTTAATGTAAGGTGTGGTTAAATCCTCCTTTCACTACATACATTCAAGGACATATCAACCGAGTTGAATATCTACTAAGCAAGAGCATTCACCTAACAAGTTGGGCTATCACTTGGAGCGATGTGGAAGCTCAAATGTTATCAAACAATATCTCAATTTAATGCTTAAGTGCTCTTAAAACCCTAAATAAGCAAAACAATAAGCAAATTGATGAATTACGATAGATCCTTTCAGACTAAGGTGAAGGACAAAGATTGTTAACTCATTATTTTTCAAAGTTTAGAATATGGAATAGTCAGGGACACTGGGACTAGCGCCCTTGTCCAAGGTACTATTTTTTACACAGAATCTGGATCTCCTTCCGACACTGATATTCACTGTATCTTCTGTTTATGTCCCAGAAAAGGTGGAGGACATTGGTGGGAGCACCTAGGTCTTGAAATGTTAAACTCTGTCTTCTTGCTTTCAGATCCTGAATCCTTGTTATATGCAATCTCCTTCTACAATCACAAATGAGTGTGGGAGGGGGTTGTGGTGTTTAGAGGCTTGCCTCGGTCAAGCCTCGAAGAGACATTCAAGTCCTCCAAACACCATTGTTAGATGAGAGTGCGTATCCCAGCGTGATAGAGGTAAAAATCCAAATAATAAATGATCCAAAACACAATAGATATCACCTTGAAGTGTAGATCTCACATAAATGAAGCCTCTTCAATCACATGAGAAGATGAAGTCAAATCTACAATCACAAACACAATAACAATGATCTGCTCTTGCAACAATGAATATCTTGAAATCACAAATATGCATAAAGTTTGCAATCTTCTAATTAGCCTCTAGATTTCAAATGAAACACTAAACATTTAGGGTAGACCCAAAATAAGGTAGGACTAGGGTGCTAGCGCCTAAGTGCACCCTCCCATTTTTACTCAGGGATCATCAAAATAGCACCCCCTAGGTCCTATTTGCTATAAGACTTTAGGGTTTTCTCATCAGGATCCATAATTATCATGCAAGATCCTCTAAATGCATTCTAAGGACTCGAGAGCTAAACCTTAAGAGGGAAAAGCCCCCAAGGGGACATTTTCTGACATAACAGTATCTTGAAATGTTGTGGAAAGGGGATCATTGTTATGGATCTATCAAAAGGATAGGGATAGAGCTAATCAAACATGTAGTGCTTCTTATGCATTCATGTTTCTAGGTTCTTGAGGGAATTTTCATCTTTCACAATTCTTGATCAAAAGGAGTAGCAAGGGGATTTTGCATTGCATACCCTTGGGGAGGTACTTGTATGGTGTTTTAAAAAGGTGAACTATAAGTTTGGAATGAGGATTGATGTGTCTTTTGTTGTAAGTAGTTTGGAGGCACATAGGTTCGGTTGATGTTTTGGAGACGTGACGTATTCAGTGGGGGTTAATAGCTAGATGAATAATGTGTTTGTTTTTGGTGCAATGGTGGTTGTGAATGGGTTGGAGGCACGTAGTACCTCATGGGATTTTAAGACATGGAAGGATGTTGAGACATAGATTGGTGGTGTGTTAGGCTTGATGGTAAGTGTTTTGGGGTAACATGGATTGTTTCACCATCTCTATTTCTAGAATGGAGAGAGGCGGAAGGGATTGTGGGATGCTTTTCATGTTAGAGAGTGTCATTTGATAAAATTTGGAAAGTTTAGGCATATATTACATGGATGCAGGATGATGGAGAGGCGCACCATCTAGTGGAAGTTGTGGTATGTATGATGAAGTACATAGTTTGGTGATGGAGGAATGTTTCCCTCAAATTGTTTTTTATTATTGTAAACAAGGTTGTTGGAATTGAGCACATAGGCCCATGGGTTGTTAGTGATGGGGGAAGGTGGTATGCTATGTAGGATTATTTCCAATTTGTCTTTGTCAAAGTGACGAGGAATTTTATCTCTTTCACCAATGAGTTGTTTAAGGAAATGATCCTTGTGATCTTGAATGAAGTTGAATTTGTCATGTAATCTTTTGTCATTAAGGAAATTGAAAAACCTAGGTAAGTATTGATGGGTTGGATTTGAGGATTCACCTATTTTAGGTTGGTTAACAAACCCTTTCATGTCACTTGTTGATGATCCATGAGGTGAAGAGGGAGCTAAGTGAATTTCAGGGTGGGCACTCCATGAAGAGTTGTGTTTACTACAAGAATCCATTTATTTCCTAGCTTGAGATCATGTGATGGGGGCATCAAAGGATGGGATGGTTTTGTCCTTGACTCAATGATGACCTAGGTTAGTTTGGATGGATGATGATTAAATGTAGATGTTTATAAATAATCCAAGTACAAGATCTTAGTGATGAGGTTTGATGACGGGTGGATTTATCTTCAATACTTGAGATAGGAAAAGATTTCAAGGTGTTGGTTCCCAAATCTGCAAATTACAAAACCCTAAAAGTATGCCAAGCTTTATGATCAGGTTCAACAACTGATTTGGCCAATGAATGAAATCAACCAAGATGGTTGGAATTCCCTGCACTTTAGGCTTTCCTATGCCTAGGCGGGTGTATCTTAATCACCAATAAATGTTGACTCTTTAGGATTGACTGGTGATAATCACTAGCAGATTAAAGCCTCATACAACTTCATGGGGTTTCTATTCCATACTAGCATGAGGATCTGAAATAGAAAATTCAAATATACTAATTGCTACTCCTACTCCTACTCCTACAACTAAAAATCAAAATATATAATGATTTTATTTGTTCTAGAGCACAACTTTGATCAGTGCCTTATTTGTTGGGTATCGGAGTCATAATGAGTTTTTGCTCATCCAATGGTCTTAAATTCTAACCGTTTAGCACTATTCCTATTTATGCCTTGCATAAACGTGCAATTAATATCAACCATGAAAACTATTCTTCTTAATCCAAACTGAATTCTTTAAATCACAACATATTCAACAAAATTTAATCTCTACTTGAGAGAACCCATCAAAAATATCACACAGAAGCATTTAAGGATGCAACGACAAATCAATAAGTACTTGACAAATTGATTCATATGATTAAAAGAAAACAATTTGGAAATGGTTTCACAATTTCTTTTCATTTAAATCAATAATCAGTTGAAACCATTTTCAGAGCAAATTCATTTCTGCATAATCTCTTCTCAAATCTTCATAGGTACACCAATTTGTTTTGTCCCTCCCTTTTTTCAACAAGTCTTGGTTTCCTTCTTATAGTCATTTGAAGGAACCGAAAAGCTTCAGACCATATACATTCCAAAATGACTTTTCAACTACCCACCCGTTCACATTATTTTTCATCAGAGCATGATCTTGGCACCGTAGAGGTAAAGTTTTTTCTCAATATTGGAGGCGATTTTGGGAAGAGCATAACTTTCATATTTTACTGAATTTTTTAAATATTTTTAAAAAAAATTTGAAGACCCTATTAAAGAAGCTACAGTCTAGATTTTAGAGGAATTGAAGCAGATTTGAGAGAATTATTGCAGAATTACAATTTATACACAATTTATTTGAGATGTACATATCTCTCACATCCTGCTGAATTGGAGCATAATTTGTATTGGGTTATTCAAGACATAATATAGGAGCCTACAGTCCAAAGATTGGAGAAATTGAAGTAAAAATAAGTGAGTTATTGCAAAATTAGGCTTTCCAACAAATTCGCTCTCAAGGCTGCAAATTTGCTTTTTTTGGAGTTTTTTCTGGGTAAGTGGTATCTTGTCTATAGTAAGTTATAGTAAAATTTTTAGAGAATTTACATTTCATTTGTGTGATTTATTTCAAAAATATTGGTTTCCATCATGACAAGGCTTGCAATAAGAGGCAAAAAGAATGTTGTCACACCAGGGAAATCCCCTGATAGGGATGGGGAAACAATAGAGGATATTAATCTCAATGAGGAATTAAGGTCAAGGAATACATTTCCTCAATCAAGTTGGAAATGTGTGGCCTAAGTGGAGATATATCAAACATACGAAGCATGTTAAGTACCTTTATGAAGGAACCAAGAAAGGAGGTCTCAAGCAACCAAGAAGCAGAAGAAGAAGAAGAACCAAAAGAAGAAGAAGAAAAAGTAGAAGAAGAAGAAGAACCAGAAGAAGAAGAAGAAGCAGAAGAAGAAGAAGAACCAAAAGAAGAAGAAGAAGAAGAAGAAGAAGAAGAAGAAGAACCAAAAGAAGAAGAAGAAGAAGTTGTTCCTAATCAAGCTATTCAACCAATGCAAGGGTACCATGTACTATTCCTCACCTCTTCCTCTATGGCACATCAAAAGGTTCAAGTAATGGAAGAACATATTCATCACCATCAAGAGCTAGATGCAAAGGGAAGAGACATCTTGGAGCTGAAGTTAATTTTCCAGACATGCATGAAGAAGCTGAGGACACAAACAGTTCCAAGTTACCTCATTATAAGGAAATATTTTCTAGTTGAAGTTACCACATGGAATGATGAAGATTATATGAAGAAACTACCACAATTATTCAGTGTTGAGGACAATGCTTTTGTAAAGGTGGGGGCATGTTATGCCCTTACTTCCATAGCGTATATGGTTATGAATAGTCAGCTTGTGGCTATCTTAACTCTTAATTAAGTCATATTGGCATTAGTATATTGGTATTTAGTTGTTTTGGTCAGCCTAAGGCTTCTATAGGGCTATCTAGTATATTGTGTATTGGTTCTCATTGAAGACTATTGGAGGTATCCCCCTCAAAGTGGATTAGGAGGTTGCCCCCTCGAAGTGGCATATTATTATCAAGTATTTGCAGCATATTTACTATTATATTCAGATATTGTGCAAGTTGTTTCATTACAAGTGTATCTCTCTTTGCAAATGAAAATATTTAATTATCTTACTTCATCCCCGTGAAAAAATAATTTTGCTAGTATACTTTACAATACAATAATCATAATGACTATTTTTATCCCTCTTTCACATTCACATTCACCTGTATGTATTTTCACCATATCCCTTGGGTAGAAATAATTACCCACCCCACAATTTTTATTTTCTCTTAACTCTCTTGGTGGAAATATTTCACTTTTAAGTGAAAATGTTTGCACATTAAATATTTATTGTGATAAATTTTCCCTTTCCTGTGTCCATATAATATATGCAATATATTTCATGCCTCACTTCATTATTTTATGCCTTCACCACACCACCATAGCTATTTTTGGTTTTTTTTTATTTTACCTTTGTGGGAATGCAGGAGAGTTTTAAGTTCACCGCGATACCACACATACCTTGATTAATTTATGTGGTATTGTGGTGAACATTTAGATTGCATTTTTCAACTCCCACAAGCCCGCATTCCCTTTCACTGACTGCTACGGTAATGCAATTTTATCACAGTTGGAAATTGTATCCTCAACATTATCAAGACTTGGGGAAGGATTGGCAACATATTTTCAATATTCTCCAGATTTGAAGTAAAGCATTCAGTAATTTCCATGACATATACTTTGAATGTGGTTACTTATTTGTAGATTGTCTTTTTCTCAAGATAATCAAAAGTTATCTGATCTGTTGCAACAAACTATAGACAAATAGAGAAATTTTTAATTTCTCCTACTGCCATTTTGGAGAAAATTCACTGTGGGAAAACCAAGTGACTTGAAGCCATGATTTTTTTCAAGGAGGCATAATCAATTAAGTAAAACATGGTTTTTTTGTCCATTTTTGCCCATCTCACCAAATTTATGCACTTCCTTTGTAAACTAGCCATGCTGACAAGTTGCAAGAAAATGTGAAGTTTAAAATAACATACCAAATGAGCTCGGATGGCTGTGAAATTGAAATTGGGGTCATCTGAGACCAAAATATCAACTGGGTCACCCTTAGAATTTTGAAATTTGTAACGTTTTCAAGATGCCAAATCTAGCTCAAGAATAGTCAGGAACACATTAAAAACCATATCAAAACTCATCCAGCAACCACGTAACTAAATGAAAACACTGACATATGTACCAAAAAAACTTCTACCACACAAAATTGCAAGATCATTTCCAGGTTTCAAAATTTTAATCATCAAACTTGTCCTCTGGGGCATATTTGTAAAGTACAAACAAAAACTCTCCAAGACTCAACTAGTTTGGGCTTTGAAAAGTGATCAAATGAAGTCCTTAGATTGTGAAACCAGGCAAATATACTCGCATATGACACATGAGTATGTCTAGCAAGTGGTAGCTCATGACAATGAACACATTTCAATTTATCATGCTCCCAAGTAGGCTACACAAGCATATCTAACATGGTGTGAGTAACTTCTTGAGCCTAACTTCTTTCTAATGCACCGTGGAAAAGGATGGTCGAAGGTCTTAACTAGGTTTATACAAGGCAACTAAGAGTGTCCCTGATAATGTGTGGTCCAATTTGTGAATAAGGATCCCATCTACAAGCATATGTTCATGGGTGAACCCAATTCCACTTCACCTTGACTTCTTACGAAAAGGGGTGCCAAGGTTGTGACAAGACATGATGATGGATCCTTTTGTGGTACAATTTCCCTTCTCCCCCCTTTGTACACCACATCAGAATGTGTGGTTTGGGTCGACCCCTAAGGTGATGAAATCCTTAGGTAAGCCCCTTTAGGGAAAGGAATTTGGATGCTTTTGATCCCTGGGATTGCCTTGCAGCATAAAGGGAGAGCATACACACTTCAAACCCCTTGAGTTGTAAGCTAAAACAAAATGGACTAAACAAAGGTTTTTGAACCCCAAGATCGCCCTAAGGACCTAGGAGAGAGCATAGACCTTTGAAAAATATCAAACATGTCAAACAAGTTCATTCCCTTAGAAAATTGAAGTGTGCCTAATCCAGTAGAAAAAAATTAGACTTTGACAAGTGGTGCTACAAGAAAAGCATTTGTAGTTTCAAAATATGGTCTTGGACTTGCGAGATTTTTGTAAAATAGCATGCTAGATAGCAAGATAAACCTAAATAAATGTTAGAAAATCAAGTGTATTAGTCTCAAATCCAAGAAAAACTAAAAAATTTATTAGCAAAGATGTAGGTGCTTAGACAAAATGGAGATACCCAAAAAACTAACATAGGCACCTAGTTTTATGTAGGCACCTAGATATTACATAGTCACTTAAAACACTAATACAAACACTCAAAAATGAAAAGGGTGTAGTTTTTACCTTTACTTACCCAAATAGACACCCAATTTTCTTTGTCAGAGGTGCAAAGGCAAATTTTGATGGCATAACACCCTGCAAAACTAGTTTTTTTCATTAAAAAAAGAGAGCACAAGATGCAAAAAAAATGTATTGAAACACAAGAAAAAATCATTAGTTACACAAGTGCCTAGTTTTTACATAGATACTTAGTTATATGACATTGGCACTTAGTTATGAAAATGGTAAAATTAACATGAAATAATTATAAAAAAATAAGGTTATTTCTTCTACATGTTCATTTGGGCATTATAACGGCCTGTAAAATGACCTTCTAACAAAAAATGGAGATCTAATATGCTATAAATTTAGTAAAAACATGTTAGAAAGTAGAAAACACAACGGCACCCTTGTGTATCACACATGCACCCAATTTTTACAAGGGTGCTTAGTTATAAGTCTCTGATTTTTTTTCAAAAAACCTACAAAATAGATTGACAGACATACAAACAAATAGTGTTAGGATAGATGATAGGTAAAATATAGTTGTTTCCCTACAAAACCATCAAGATTAGGCTCCAAAAATGTTAAAGAAATGAGTGAAACTTGAGTGAAAATGTCGGTAGACTACTCTAGGTATGCAAGCACCCTGTTTTTCACATAGGTACTCAAAAATGTCACACAAGTGCCCTATTATTTGACACAAGCACCCCTCTATAATTTTCACCTAAAAACATGTTAAACAACACCAAAATGTTAGTTTTTAGGGATTTGGGTCCCATCAGGCATGTCAAAATATGTACTATGCAAATGAACTATCAAGTGAGAAAACTAAACAGCCATGTGTTACTGATGATGGCGTTCACGTGCTCTGCAAGCCGAGCTAGGGCGACTGTGCCCTAGCTCGTTCTCTGTGTGTTGCTCGCTTCTGCGTTGTGGGGGGGGTTTTTTTAAGCTTTCGGGGTGGTGGTGGTGGGTTTTTTTTTCTTTCTAGAGGCCTTCTTGCTGCCGTTTGGGTGGCTTGTGGGTGGAAGGGTTTTGATCCTTCCCTTGGGGTTTTGTCTTTTTCCATTTCTTGCAAACGTGTCCTGGGGCTTTGCATGCCTGCTGGGGTTCTTATTTTTTGCTATGCAGGGTGGGGAAACATCTGGGGCTAGCCCCAAATTGGATTTCTGATCAGTAGTTGGTTCAAAGCCTCTGGCGCATGGAGTGAATGTTTTTGATAATACGATGTTTTCTTCAGAGATGGAGATGAATGATCTAGGATCGGTTAGTGGTTCCTGAATAACAAAGATTAATGGGTGTTTGGAAAGATGCAAAGAGCGACCGAAGTTGATTATCCCGATGGAAATACTTGCAGATGATATTGAATACTATTCAAGGCACTCTTTTTATTGCAAGTTCATGGGTTTGAGAGTCTCGCTGCAATTTTTGGAATCTTGGGCTCAGCGGACTTGGATGCCAGAGGGCGAGATGGAGATTAAGCTCCTTGCGAACAACTTTTTTATGGTCTCTTTTGATTGCATGGTAGATCGGAATAAGGTCTTCGAGGGCGGCCCCTATTTTTATAACCAGGTGGGTTTGTTTATCAAGCCATGGCATGCTGGCTTCAACCCAACTGAGGCACTACCAAGTCGGATCCCAGTTTGGGTTCGATTGCCGTGGTTTCCAGTTGAGTGTTGGCAAGATGATGTGTTGCATTTGGTGGCTTTAATGCTCGGTAAACCTGTTGGGTCTTCACAACAGACGCAATATAAAAAGGTAATGACTTTTGCTCGTATCTATGTAGAAATTGATTTAAGCAAGCCACTACCAGATTCTATTGAAGTGAGTGTTGGATCATATACTTGGGTGCAACAGCTAGATTACGAAACCCTACCTTTTCGGTGTCGTCTTTGTCATGAATATGGTCACTTGCAGCGTAGGTGCCCTAGGGCTAAGCCTGTGGTGCCCCAACCTTCTCAGCCTTCTCGTAATCCACCTAGGGCTGATAATGGTAAGGAGCCTATTCCGGGTGATGGTAATGGAGATGATGGCTATGTCCTTGTCAAGGCTCGCAATAGGAATCGAGGCCAGAAGTGGACCTTGAGGGAGAGGCAGGTTGATGAAACTTTTAATAGGTTTGAGGTGCTGGATGATCTCAGCCAGGGGGAAGTGAATCCGGGGTTGCTGAACTTGGATCAGGGAACTTTGGGTACAAGACAGGATGGGCCACCATTGGAGGCCATGCAGGTTGTGCAAGAGATTGGGGTTGGGCAGATGGATACGGATCAACAATTGATTGTCTAGACTGAACAAGAATCTTCTATTGGAGCTTCGAAGAGTGGTGGAGGTGGTTCCCCATTGCCCCTGAAAGGAGGCAAGAATGTGGGTAAGAGCTCTTTGGCCTCCCCTCTTTTGGGTATTCAGCAAATTGAACTGAAGAAAGGGATTGGTGACAGGACTTCCAAGTTGGGAAGGAAGAAGGATATGGAGAAGATTAAATTAACTGGGGAAACTTTGGTGGAGTCAAGGTCAGTCAAGACTCTAGATTCACATTTTTCATGCCCCCAGAAATGATTGTTCTCTCATGGAATGTAAGGGGCTTGAACAGTGGCCCTCGACAAAAAGTTGTTCGTGATTTGGTTAGGAATCATTCTCCAAATGTTCTTTTTCTTCAGGAGACTAAATTATCTGTAGATAATATGTTGGCCATGGCTCCTAAGTTGTGGAAATATGGTGAATGCCAATGTATGGGGGCTCTTGGTGCTTCTGGAGGGGTGGCTTGTTTTTAGAACCCTTGGAAGATTTTCCCTCTCTGGTGGATGTCCTCTAGATCCTCTATATCCCTAGTCGCCTCTTGGTATGAGACTGGTGAGTGTATTCTCCTCTTTAATGTGTATGCTCCTGTTGAGTTTCTGGGTAAGCAACTTCTTTGGTCCCATCTTCATTTTGTTCGTAGCTTAGCTCCTTACCATCCATGGGTTATGGCTAGTGATTTTAATGCTATTGTGGAGTTGTCTGAGAAAAGAGGTGGTATTCCTAGGTTGGAGCCTTCTGCTCTGTTATTCAGAGATAGCATTTCTAAATTAAATCTTATTGATGTTCTGCCAAGTAATGGTTGCTTCACTTGGAATAATAGGAGAATTGGTGAGAGTTGTGTTGCTGAGAGGCTTGATCGATTCTTGGTTTCCTGTTATTGGGTTGGAGACTTATGGTCCACTCGATCTGAAATTCTTGATTGGAGAGGCTCTGATCATTGGCCTATTAAGCTTAGCATTATCTCTGCTCGGAGGCCTCGTTCTCCCTCATTCAAGTTCCAGATTCTGTGGTTACAGGATCCTAATCTTCATGAACTTGTGGCTGAGTGGTGGCGGATTGGTAGACCAACTTTTGGTACGGCAATGTACACATTCTCCAAGCTTCTTCAGTTTGTCAAATATCAGCTTAAAAGGTGGAATCGGCGATGTTTTGGTAATATCTTTCATGCTAAGGTTGCTGCCCAGGAGGAGTTGAATAATATTATGCAATTGATTCGTGAGAATGGGGCCTCTGAGGATCTTCTAAGGGAGGAGGCTAAGACTTTGAAAGTGGTTGAGGAATTTGAATTGCGGGAAGAAATCTATTAGAAGCAAAAGGCCTGGGTTGAATGGTTATAGGAAGGTGATAAAAACACCGCCCTCTTCTTCAATTCTATGAAGGACATGAGGTATCGTAATTCCATTCCTTTTTTGGTGAATGATAGGGGTGAACGTCTTACCTCGTTTCAGGAAATCTCTGCTGAGGCATCTCAGTATTTTGCTACTTTATTTAGGGAGGATTCTCGAGGGGGCTCTATTGAGGAAGCACAGGTTCTTTCTTGTATTCCTCAATTGGTCTCCAGGGAGGCGAATGAGTATCTGATGAAAGATATCTCTCTTGATGAGCTAGAGGGGATTGTGTTTCAAATGAAGAAGGGTAAAGCTCCTGGTCCCGATGGTTTCCCGATTGAATTTTTTCAGGAATTCTGGGATATCATAAAGTTGGATCTTCTGGCGGTTGTCCTTGAGTCCCAGAGGAATAAGCAGATGCTTCGTGCTCTGAATTCCACCTTCCTTGCTCTCATACCCAAGTGTGAAGGGGCTGATAGGTTATCTCAATTCTGGCCTATCTCTCTTTGCAATGTGGCTTACAAAATCATTTCTAAGTTATTAGCTGAGAGATTGAAGAAGTGGCTTAAAGTGCTGATTTCAGAGGAACAGAGTGGATTTGTGGCGGGTCGACAGATTCTTGACGGGGTTGTCATTGCTACGGAGACCATCCACTCCATGGACAACTCCCATGAGAAGGCTATGTTCATTAAGCTAGATATGGCTAAGGCTTATGACAGGGTTAGATGGTCTTTTTTGCAGAAGATCCTTGTTTCTTTTGGTTTTGGTGAGGAGTGGATCCAATGGGTCATGAGCTGTGTCACGTCTATTTCCTTCTCAGTTTTGATAAATGGAGATCATTCTAAACTTTTTGGTGCCTCAAGGGGCTTGCGCCAAGGGGATCCTCTTTCTCTGTATCTTTTTCTGCTTCTTGTGGAAGGCCTTGGATGTTTGTTGAAAAGAAGGGTGGAGCTTGGCACCATTCAGGGTTGGTGATGGGGTGGAGACTTGCCTCCGCAATCTCATTTACAGTTTGTTGATGATACTGCCTTGATGGGGATGGCTACTGTTAGGGAAGCTACTAACTTGAGGCAGGTGTTGGACATATATCTTGTTGCTTTAGGACAATTGATTAATGAGGAGAAGTCATCCATATTCTTCTTCAATACGCCGACCCCCATTCAAAGAAGAATTGCTAATATCTTGAGGTTTTAGATAGGGGTTCTCCCTTTGACGTATCTGGGTTTCCCAATTTCTGTTTGCCCTCTTCCCAAGGGTTCTTGGCAGAATATTATTGATAAGATCCATGCAAAAGTTAATCATTGGACACACAGATGGTTGTCTTTTGTGGGGCGGGTTCAGCTTCTCAAGTCGGTGGTGCAGGCTCTTCCTACCTACCGATGTATGCTTCAGGTGGCTCCAATGGGTTTTCTGAGGGAGTTGGATTCTCTTGCGAGGCAGTTCTTATGGGCGGGAAGTTTGTCATCCTCCAAGTGGAGCCTGGTCAGGTGGGATGTTGTGTGTAGCCCAAAGTAATTTGGTGGTCTTGGTCTTCGACAGTCTACGTTATCTGGAGTGGCTGTGGCTGCTAAGCTATTTTAGAGATGGTGTGTGGAACCAGATTAGCCATGGGCCAGGATATTATCTCATAAGTATTTCCCGGGGATTCCACGGCAGGATCTCCCTCATTACCCTCTTGAGGGGAAAGGTTCAGTGATTTGGAATACTCTTCAAAAGGGTGCAAAGCTTATCAAGGAAGGTTTATTTTGGATTTGTAGACGGGGAACTGAAGCTCTCTTCTGGTCAGATTCTTGGGATGGATTCCCTCCACTTACTTCTCAGTTCCCCAACCTTCTTCCTTTGTGCCAAAGATTTCTTGAGGCTGGCTGGGCTAGGGTGAGTGACTTCAAGTCTGTTGCTTCTTTTGGTCAGTTGGAGGTAGCTCATTGGAAGGATCTCGCAGTGTGGCCAGATTTGGGACTTGCGGAAGATAGTGCTGAGCTTCACAAGATTCTTCATAGTAGGAGTTGTAGTTCTCTTCTGGAAGAGGATATTCTTGCTTGGACCCATAATCCTAAGGGAGTTTACTCTGTTGCTTCTAGTTATCAGGTGTTATTGGCTCAGAAGCTAACTGGGGTAGAGGTTCATTGGTGGAAAAGGGTGTGGAATAAACTCTCGTGGCCTAAATGCAATTGCTTTGTTTGGACTTTAGCTTGGAATAGGTGTTTGACCTCGGATAACATTCGTAAACGGGGATTTCAAGGACCTTCAATTTGTGTTTTGTGTGGGGGAGCAGAAGAGGATTCTTCGCATTTGTTCTTCCGGTGCCCCTTTGTTGTGTAGCTTTGGCATTGGTGGTGGGAGGTATGGAAGCTTCCTTGTATTCATGCGTGCTCTTTGGTTGAATTCTAGGATAGTATGGGAAGACCTCCTTCTATGGCTTCCTTTTTGCAGGAAGTTTGGTTTGTGGGTCCTACCTTTCTGCTTTGGCAGGTTTGGCTAGAGCAGAACCGCTGAATTTTTCGTGATCAGAAGTTGGTGGGTCGGCAAGTTTGGCTGCGTATGCTAGGAATGGTGCAGGAGTCAGTTTCAGCTAAATGTGATTTGGTTTTCCCCTTGGAGAGAGGTGATGATGAGTTGGTGGCCAGACTGGGTCTTCAAGAAATTCATTCTTCTTTTGTCAGTTCCAGGAACTGTAGGCATGGAAAAAAGAGGGTTCAATGGGTTGGAAGGTGGTTACTTCCTCCCAATGGATTTTTAAAGATCAATACTGATGGTTCTTCTAGGGGCAATCCTGGCCCTGCTAGAATTGGTGGAGTTGGTAGGGACTCAGCTGGGTCAGTGATTTTTTTGTTCTCTATACATGAGGGCGTGAAGACTGTTAACTTCATGGAGGGTCTGGCAATTCTGCATGCTATTGAGAGGGCCCTTGCTTTGGGCTAGAGAAAAGTTATATGTGAAGCTGATTCACAGATTTTGATTAATCTCTTGAATGAGCGAAAGATATCTGATATTAATTGGCAGTTGGCTTCGGTGGTTCAGCGGATTCTTCAGGTTAGTTCTCGGTTGGAGGAGGCATCCTTTATTCACATCCCAAGGGAGTGGAATCAAGTTGCCGACTGCTTGGCCAAATGGGCCTCTGAGCATGATAGTGGTTGGAAAGTTGAGGATTGGGATCAGGTTAACCCTGAGCTGCATCTGGATTTAGACTGGTTCTTGGAGGAGGATAGGAGGATACATGAGGATAGTTGATGTTGTTTATGCTGTGGGGTTTTCGCCTTGTTTTCTGGGGCTGGGTCCCTTAGTTATTATTGTAATGCTCTTTTCTGATTTCTAATAAAGTTTTTACCCCTTTGTTTTAAAAAAAAAAGTGAGAAAACTAAACAATCTAAGCTACCCAATTCATTAACACAAACACCTCAAGATTAAACAAAAGAAGACTTTAAAACATATGAATACATTATACCTCATCAAAGCCTCCTTGATTCATCAAGCTAATTGATGGATATGTACAAGAATTGAGTTAGAAAGGATTGGTATGTTGATTACTCAAAGTGGTAGCATAACACTACAAATTCAAGAGTTATATCAAAATGACCTCCATCAGGGTCTATTTATAGGATTTGAGGATCAAGGATGAAGGGTCAAGATTGAATGGAAATATCAAGGGCCCTCATTTCTTGAGAGGATTGGAGGCGTGACAAGCCTCCAAGTGTCAAGCATTGAGAGGTGGTGAAAGGGGTGCCCTTGATTCAAGGAGAACCAAGGGTGGATATGATGCCTTGGAAAGATTGGAGGGTGGAGATGAAAATGAAACTTTTAGAACATTGTGCAAATCTTCTATCATGCTTCCAAGTACCTCTTGAGTGTCTTTTGATTGACAAGTGTACCCATGAAGACTTGACCAAATAAATCTTTGATTAATTATATTTAAGTGTGTGCAAATGATTAGTGAGGGTATGCAAATGATTAGTGAGGGTATAAATCATAATTTAACCTTTTAATCAACAATGCACAAAATTTCTTTTAAGATGGGAAATGGACTTAAGTGTATAAATATTTATATTTGTTCACCTAAGGTTGAGCTATAGAAAGAATGTTAATTATAATTTGAATAAATAGTCAAGACTATTCAATTAATTACAGAAAATGATAAATTTATTAATTAAAAATTATTTAATTAATAAATAGACGAAGTGGATAATTTTAGATGTCTACGTTTTTATTTTCCAAATAATCAAATTCTAGAAATTATATTTAGATCATCCATCTTTAAACCTAAAACTAAATATACCTTATCATCATATATATAGTTTCCTTAAAACTAAATACACCTTATTCATTTCTTATTCTATGTTAATTTAAGCTTACGTGTATGCATCTTATTGAATTAACTGAGATTAAGTTTAGGGAAGGTTAGTTTTCCCAATCAAATCTTATCCAATAGCTTCGAGTCACTTTGCTTAATTATCATCCATTTCAATGGTCAAACAGTCAATAGCAATTTTACACCTCATTTATGACAAGAAATGTAAATATTTGTCCTACTTTTATTAGCCAAAATTGACCTTTGACTCTTGAAGTGAATAATATTTAAGAATAACCGCTTCAAGTGTTGCTTCAAGTGTTTCTTGTATTTGACATTTAAGTGTTTTGCATTTTGACATGTGTTTTGCATTGGGCCAAACTATGGTTTCCCCATACAGTCTCATCATATAGAAAGTTCCTGCCACGCTACTTTGAGCGAAACTCAAATGAAATTTGATCAATAAGCTATAAGTTTGACTCTCTTCCGAGCAATATCGTCGTGATTTTGATGCAAAATGCGTTTGTATCTCGTGTCATACCTACTTGTCATGCAGCTATAGTATGGATTCTTTGAATTATCCTCAATACCCAGTCCTTTTCCTACGAGTCAATTGCGTCATGCTAGGGCTGTTACTAGGAATCATCGGTTTATGGAAGATTCCGGGAAACAAGAACAATAAATGGCATTTTTGACTTGTACTTTGACAATTTAGTAAGTTGAAAGCCTCGTTGCTTTCTATAAATAGCCAGAGATGATTCAGAACTTAGCAGAGAAAATCAAACTAGTGATTCAAATTTTATCAAAGATGGCAGTCATTTCTGATATCATGGGATTTTCCATGTCTGTGAAGAGGTTTATTCAGAGACGAAGATACAAAAGGCTTGATAAGTTTAATGGACAAAGAAGGCGGTTAAGAGTAATAAAGCTTGGCGGGCAGAAAGGAAGGCGGGTTTGGAAGATCAAATTTGTGGCAAAGCTCAAGCTGAAATACAGAGAAGCTGTAGATAAGGTTTCTGCAAAGTCATGGCTTGCCAAATTCAGAGATTCATATGTAAATATGATGTTCAATCTTGCTGAATCGACAAGTAAACAGACCCGTATAAAGATGGGCATTGAAGATTTCAATAGTAAGGTGATTGTTGAGATTTACAAGTCGCTAGGAATACAAGTTGAGTTCTTGCCAGATTCTGCAGCTGCCACAGCTCACCGTCAGTCAAACATGAGAACAATTGTGATTTAAAGAATTAAATGGCGTGTTAACAACTTTGAAAGCTGCATCTCATCAATGTTATTATACCGAGGAGCAAATATATAACACTGGCTATCAAATAGTTTAGAGTTTATAAAGCAAAATCGTCTCAACAACAATCTTAGTCTTCAACACGAAAAGCCATGAAGGAGCAAAGTTTAGAAAGGAGCAAGTCCTCTCAATGGAATTAATGATTCATTCTTCTCTCTTCTTCTTTATCATTTTTCTTCTAATTTCTCATTGTATAATTTTTCCAAGTTGTAACTTAAGCCATTTTTATGGCTTAAAAAATGACCTTCATTTCTGAAACCAAAAAAAGACGAAATGTTATTTTTTTACAAAGAACATTTGTAGTTTAAAGAAATGGTTACAAGTTAGTTATAAGGAGAAGCCTATATAGAGAAGGCTACTTTGTAAAGAAAGGGATTTTGACTCTTATACAAACATTGTAGAATGGTTTCAAGAGACTTTATCTCTAGATTTGTAGAAATAAAAGAATATTATTGAATTTTGTGTCATGTTATCTTTTTGGTGTTGTTGATTTTTTCTATGTTAAATTTACACCACCTTTTCAAATATCTTCTTACATTTTGGTGAGTCATTGTTACTAAATATTAAATATTTTATTTTGCAATGTTGAGAAAGAAAGACAGTTGTTTTCTGAACTTTAGGTTAGGAATTTCTATCAAAAAATGTCTTTTTTTACATTTAGTAATGTTCTTTCTTTCCTTTCAAGTTGTACCAACCCATGTAAATCTATGAAAACTTGTTGTGGAGGGTGTAAAACTTTGTGTTTGCACTTTGCATGATAGTATTTATCTCATTTTCTTTGGGAAAAAGTAGAATCAATGCTTCATATCAGCCTATCTAGGGTTTCTTCCTTGTATTTTTATTTTTAAGTTTTCTTTTACCTTTCATATATTAAGCTTAAAAAGTATAGAAAACCCCATCATATGAGGAAGCTACTCCTCTCAAATGCAGAAAAAATCATTAACATCATAATGTTTTCTCCAACTATTAAAATGTTTGTCACTTCCCTATAATAGAGTCAAAATAAATATCCACTACAGTAGCAACAAATTAGTTCACTAATGCCTATGTACCTACATGTGTGATTTTGGCCATTGAGGTCCACATTACTATTTTGATTTGCCCATGTCCAGGGCAACATTAGTTCCTTGGTGTTGTCTCCATCCCACATATGACTAACATGCTTTATCATTATAGATGAATGTTGCACTTGCTTATCACATGATGCATTTCTTATAATTATTACTTTACACGACTTATATGCTTAAACATACTTACCTTACATTTTACTTTCATATATTATTTTTCTTCCCTCTCCTCCAGTTCTTCATATCATATGGATGTAACTAGTTGTGTGTGTGTGTGTGTATTTATTCCCTAACATTCTAATGTCAAGTTTCTTAGGGAGTGGTAAGTGGTACAAAAAGACATCTTCGTGGAAAGACAAAGCAATATCACATAGCATTGTAGATTCTAACATACTACATGGTAGCGAGCTATATCACTATCCACAGTGGAAAATTTTTCCTAACCCTTCTTTTTCATATTTTCCTAATTATCAAATTCTTAGACAGTTAAGAAAGATTATATTTTGTGCCTAATTTTCACTTATGAGATAGAAGCTACTTATTGCATATTTTTCCTTAATCATGTAAGTTCCCATGGTACATGAATGCTCAAGCATGGACTTGCATATAGATATTTAATGGGGTACAGTACTTTATATGGTGAAATTTGCATACCATATCAATTCCCATTTAGTTCTGTGCCCATTTTGAAAAAATGTCTTAATGCAATTACATATAGAAAAATGGCACAATATTGTGCAAAGTTGGGCTCATTCCCATATCTTTCACATATCCCTATTTACACAATCCCATGTATGTCCACTTATCTCATCTATATTTGCACATTTTCCTATACATTATTCTAGCAATTGCACCTATCATTTCTCCCATGTCTAAAAATCTATTCCCTTCCTAGATCCTACTACTCCATCATCCTCAATTATTCTTGTAGGTGTGGGATTGTTTCTACATCTATTGATCTAACCACTAAAATTAAAATATTCAAGACCAAATTTGGTTGACTCCTACCTATTTCACTATTCATCATGAGCCAAATAAACATATGTCTATGTGATTTATTAATATTTCATTTTATTTAAAGGGACTCAATTGCACTCATTTCATATAAGGTCTCTCATCCTAGACCATTGACATTCATAGAGCATTCAAGGAGTATTTAGTAGAAGAATACTTCAATTGGTGCATAATTGTTTGATGTCTCTTATCCTTGGCACGATTGTAAAGTGAATTCATTTTAGGGTTTTACCTAGGAGAACTTGTCCCTAACGATCCAAAAACTATGTAAAGGTATTCATAAATACTATCAATCTCAAAAGTAGAGAATCACATGAACTAAGAAGTAGAATCACATAAATTATAGCATCACAAAATAGCGAATCACATGAACTAGGAAGTAGAATCACATAGATTATAGCATCACAAAATGGCGAATCACATGAATTAGGAAGTAGAATCACATAGATTATAGCATCACAAAATAGCGAATCACATGAATTAAAAAGTAGAATCATATAAATTATAGCATCACATTACTTGCAAAATTATATCCTAAACAGGAGACTTAACATAGAAAAAAAACAAATCTTACAAAAAAATCTAACGAAAAACAAAATATAAAATATTTAATTTTTTTTTTCATTATATAATCAAATAAAGAAACTATATTTAGATCACCCATCTTCAAACATAAAACTAAAAATACACCTTGGTCATTGCATATACTTTCCTTAAATTGGACTGCCCAAAACATAGCATTTATTATTCTATGTTAACTGACACTTATGTGTATTCATCTTACTGAATTAGCCTAGATTAAGCCGTATCAAATTTTATCCAATAGCTTAAGTCTTACTTGTACTGCTGTAAGGTACAAGAGTTTTTCATAGGGCCAAACTATGATTTTCCTATGAAGACTCATAATGCAGAGAGTGTATGCCACGCTACATTGAGATTGTAAGTTTGACTCTTCCGAACAAATCGTCGTGATTTGTCGGTATCTCGTGTCATACGTATTTGTCATGCAGCTATTGTTTGGATTCTTTGAATTATCCTCAATACAGAATATTTTTTCTACGCGTCAATTGCGTCATGCTAGAGCTGTTACTCGTTTCCAGGAATCTTCAGTTTAACAAATAAAACACACGTATTGTTTGATCCAACCGTGAAAACAAGAACAATAGATGGCACTTTTGACTTGTTGGTTTGCTATAAATAGCCAGAGATAATTGAGAACTTCGCAGAGAAAATCAAACTAGAGCTTCGAATTTATCAAAGATGGCAGTCATTTCTGATATCATGGGATTTTCCAGCTCTGTGAAGAGGATTATTCAAAGAAGAAGATACAAAAGGCTTAACAAGTTTAATGGAGAAAGAAGGCGGTTAAGAGTAGTCAAGCTGGGAGGGCAGAAAGGAAGACAGGTTTGGAAGATCAAATTTTTGCCAAAGCTGAAGCTGAAACATAGTGAAGCTTCGGATAAGGTTTCTGCAAAGTCATGGCTTGCCAAATTGAGAGATTCATATGTAAATATGATGTTCAATCTTGCTGAATCGACAAGTAAACAGACCCGTACAAAGATGGGCATTGAAGATTTCAATAATAAGGTGATTGTTGAGATTTACAAGTCGCTGGGAATAAAAGTTGAGGTCTTGCCAGATTCGGCAGCTGCCACAGCTCACCGTCAGTCAAACATGAGAACAATTATGATCTAAATACTTTAAGCATATAGTATTTTTGTGTGAATATTGTTGCAGAACATGATGCACAGCACAACATATAAATGGAGGATCCTAGGCTTATGTCCTCTCTGCACACTCGTTTGCCATCCCTATATTGGAGGTTATTTTTATTTGTTTTAACAAAAATCTGAACTCTTGAGAACGGGTGATGATGGAGAATGATTAAGCATTCCTGGTAGGATAATGTAAAGGTAGTTGTAATGTTCATCTTTATTGTAAAAAAATGCAGGCATAACTATTGTGTAAAATCTAATTTATAATGTGCACAGCAAAAATAAATGAAATATTATTATTAATCATTTGAGGATTATAAAGTATTGTGCAGATGCTTATAAAGTATTGTGTTCCCATGTGACTTCCCCCAAAATATAACCATTACATGCTGAGTTATGCACCAAAGTTCTCAATTTTTGTGTCCATGAAATGTATTTAAGGACATCTTCTACGTCATTAATTACTCATGGACTATTGATATCTCACATCTACATATCGAACACATTTACACTAGTCTCAAATTAGTCTTGATTACATTAGTGGCATCAGCATTTATAGTCTCTTCTAAGCATGTTTTCAATCTTGTTACATTTATCAAGGAAGTCATTTGTCTTCTCTCTATCAAAAGAAGGCACCCAAAATTACTTTTCAACAATACCAATATTTTGGATGTAAGTATAATCATAACCAAACCAATTCTAAATTTCAAAATTTATAGTGGATAGAATCACATGGTGATTAAGTTTCCCATGACTATATGGCATGCAAAAGAAAGTCTCAAACATAAGAAGTTTCAACATATCTCTTTTATAGTCTTTTGATCATTGTTCTGGTAGTATATCTTAGTTTGTATTCTTGTATCAAAGCATCTTAGTTAGTCAAAGAATTGAATGTTGGCATCACACTAAAAACCAACTAAGCTACTTATTCCCTCTTATCTATTTCAATTATTATGTTTCAATTTACTCACATCTTAGTTTTATTTTAGACACAACTCATTAGATCTCTAAGTTTAGTTAATATAGGGTTATAATTTTGTTTCAATTTACTCACATCTTAGTTTTATTTTAGACACAACTCATTAGATCTCTAAGTTTAGTTAATTTAGGGTTATAATTTTAGATCTTTTATTTTTGGGTGTTTATTTCCTTTTTTGTGTATAGCTTTCATGCCTATCTTTTAGGGTAAATCTTTTCATATCTTTTTTTTTTAGCATATCATTGTTGGTTTTCAAGAATTTATATTTATCTTGGAATACTAAAAAGATCCTAAGACCTTTAAATTTTCTTGAGCAAAGTGTTAGATTAAACCCTAATCGTACTACCATGAATATGTATATATTCCATATATTTCCTATGATGATCACATGTTGCACTCAAATAAGGAAGAAAGTTATTATTAGACTGATGCAATCACTAAAAGTGTTGAAAATAAAAAGAAACATGAGATTTTGATAAATTGAAATCCTTATAAAATTAATTAGGTAACATAGATGATGACATGCCTACTTATTTTTCCTTTGGTGTTCTTATTGATGTACTTCTTCCTAAGAAACACTACATGGATAGAATTAAGGCTATAGGAAAAAGCATTCAAGATAAATAATCCCTCATATAGTGTAGCATATTTTCCTAACCTTGTATTGAATATTAGGTGTTCTACATCACACACCCTTCTATAATTTACATATGAACCTCTAACCAACCTCCATCTACAGTATTTCTATTAATAATGCTTATTTCTATCCCATCCCTCATATTGTTGAACCCTTACTAGCCACATTCATGGCCACACTTTCTATTCCTATACATTTATTTAATCATACCAACTTAATGTTTCAACCCATATACACTATCCTTTTAATTATATGTTATAAAATATTATTGATACACTAATAAGAGATGAACTAATAATATTTGTATCATAAATTGTGGAGGTGGGGATACTCAAATTTGTATTTATTTCTTCACCTGGCTCTCGCTCTTTGTTTCCCGTGCCTTAATCAAGGGCAGTACGAAGCTTGAATGGCTTCATCAGTTGGCATGACCTTCTTAATTCTTAAGGACTGTGAAGCACATGCCTTCTTGGAGGGGCACATCTTATCATTTTTACTACAATCTTGAGAGAATAATTTAATGCATTTCATTTTCCCTTTTTGGCACTCCATTTTGTGGATTTCTTCATGCTTGTTTTCTCATTGTGAATTCATTGTGTGTCTTTCTTCTATAGGTCTCTTGTGCGGCCCTTGTGGTTAATGATCATGTCAACTGACAATTATTTTTCTTGGTACTCAACTAGGAGCCAAAGATTTGAGGCAAGATAGATGTAGTTCAAATGCATAAGGTATTTGATATTGATTATTCATTGGTCCATTTCATCATTTACAATATTTGCAGGCTACGTATGTTGTTGAGCACTCCTAAATGGATCATCCACTGGTTAGAGATAGCATCCATGCTGTTAGCATTAGTATTACATTTTGTTTAATATCTGCTTAGTTTAGATAGTGGTTACCACAGTTATGCTGTCAGTTATGCAGTTACAACTTCTTAACTGCATTTCTCCCTCTATAAATGTTTCTGTAGTTCATTGAATAAAGCAATCAATAAAACATTTTTAATGCCCCTTCATTTGGTATAAGAGTGTGTAACAAGATCTTGTGCAATGTGAGGTGTGTGGAAGCCTGCGCTAGAAGAAGTTGCAAAAGAAGGCATTTCATTCATTCCAAATATGCTATGCATAATCCATCTGTGGAAGCCGTTGGAAGAACATGTTGTATAAGGCATGGAAGAATATTGTTCAGTGTACATTCATTCTTGATGACATTTAAAGTTTGTACCGTATGTTGCAGTGAAGAGGAAAGTTTGTTTTTGAATTCTCCATTGTTTACCAGCATGTTTGAAGAAGACTGATAAAGGCAATTATGAAGTGAAGATCGTGGATGGTGAATTTTATGTTTGTTGGCCTGCGCAGACCTGTTAAAGTGTATAGAAGACAAGTGACTAGCATATCAGGTATGAGGAATGCTTTTATATGATATTCACTGGTGCATAGGAGAAGGCTGTGACCCAGTTTGGAGACTTCCTAATTAGTGTTACTCTTCCTATCATTGCTTAAGAAATTTGAAGTAACACAATAGGATAATATCATTTGATTTGAAGGTTCATTCTTTGTACAACCATTCATAGTTTGAAGACTGTTTTCTTGCCACTCATAAATACTGTTATTTGCCTTTAGTTTGCTTTGATTGGTGGTTGGAAGTAATATGTTGTAATCTCTACTAACACAGATTTTCCCTCAATCTTTTGAAGATTTCCCCACCTTCCCACCATTCAATAGTCTATTTGTGTACTGGGCTTCTATAATACACTATGAAAATCAAACCTGAGTACTTTATTGACAATGCTGACTGGATTCACTTGTCATCTTTGTTGAAAGAAAATAATTTCTTCTATTCATGGAGACTGAAGTTTGTTTTTTTGAAACTAGAGTCGTTGTGGACAAGTGTTTTGTGAAATAAGGTGTTATAAAGTGGTTGAATTATTTGTTCTTAACGAAGGTATAACATTGAAAAATCATAGATTCAAAGTTTAAATAAGAGTTTCATTGGAGTAATAAGGTAAGAATTGTTGAAGGTTTAGTTTGGTGAAGGTTTAATAGTGTCTTGGATGTACAAGATTGACTAGTGTAAGGGTCCATTATTGGTCAAAATCAGCATCATTATTTTTAGAATTTGAACATGGCCACACATTATACTTGTGTTCTTGGTGTTATCCATGCTATCCTTGATAGAAATTTTGAAGACTCATATGCCTATGCTATCAAAGGTTTGAATCCTACACTTGATAGGGCTTTTGGAGATTCACTTGCAACCTCAAGTGGATAAAGTGTAAGCACATTTATTGGAGGTAGGCGGCATTGGAGGATGGAGGATTTTCCATCATCTCAAGTTAGCTTCTCGCTGTGAGATGATGCTTTGCATGAGAAGCATTTTTGGTTTTGGTTGTTTTTATTTTCCTTGTTGCTGACGGATTTGAAGAATGTATGTTTTGTGAAGATTTTGTTTTGGAGACAGGTTTGGGATTTGGTGTTGAGCTCAATATGGATTTTTGTCTAGCGAGCTTCAAAGATTATATGATCAAGAATTATACCCTTTCGTAATCACTAGACAATGGCAGAGATCTGTCGTATCTCTTAGGGTTCATTGTCGAATAATTCAAGACTCTATGATTTGAGAGTTTGGGACTAAAGAGCTCAAGAACACAACTCAAAGCTACACCTTTCTGAGGGTAGATGAGACAGCATGATGGAGCCCCACTTGGTTTAGGATTTGTTCTTTGGGAGAAGATCTTCTATAAAATATGTATTCATATTATGTAATCAGCTTTTTTCAGTATGTTAGCATTCAGGGGGGGTCCCTTGGTACTATTGTAGGAACAATGTAATAAGGGGGGGAATGTTAGCATTAGTATTACATTTTCTTTAATATCCACTTAGTTTAGATAGCAGTTACCACAGTTATGTTGTCGATTATGCAGTTACAACTTCTTAACTACATTTCTCCCTCTATAAATGTTTCTGTAGTTCATCGAATAAAGAAATTAATAAAACATTTTTACTGCCCCTTCACACACTTCTGTCCAATATCATGGACATTGTCTAGGATAGGGAATGTGTCCACGCCATTACTAGCAGCTTGATTTTTTACTACGTCTTCTCAGTTGAATAGTGGAGCCAACAACTAGATGTGTATGATCTCATGAAGGGAGATGCTTTGGTGGGAGGTCTCTTTTCTATCAAACTCCTATGAACTTCATTGGCTATCGAGTGTGTGTATAATGCTATGCAGAAGGGGCTACAATGTGGGTGTGTGAAATCTCTGGACAACATTCTAGATGGGCATCATGTCCACTTCTCTCTGAAAGAGATTCACAACATCTGTGAAGTCTTCAAGGTGATTCATTTTCTGTGTATGCATGCTCTTGATTGGACTCCTCAACTGCCAAAAGCCATTAGTCCCATTAGTCCCTCTCAAGTAGCTCTTGAAGATGATCCCTCAAAATTTGTTGTTCCCCTTTCTATTGATCTTGGAGCTTCACATGTGAATTGATTCAGGTTTTTATTTGCCTCTTTCTTGGGGTTTTCAGCGTTCTCATTGGGCTAGCCCATGGCCATTTTATGTAATGTTTTTTGGCTCATGGTTGTGTATAGCTTGCTCCTGCTTGTAATTAAACTTTTATTTCTAATATAGTATAGTATGGGCGGTATCACCTTTTTATTAAAAAATACATATTTGTATCAAAAATAAATTATCACATCATAGGTTAAACTTTAGTTTATCACATTAGAGATTAAAATTTAATAAATAGTTTGTTAGAATATGTTATTATATTTTCAATTTCAATTTAATTTCTTAGAATAGGCAAATAGGTGCTTAGACAAAACAGAGATACCAAAAAAACTAACATAGGCACCTAGTTTTATGTAGGTGCCTAGATATTACATAGTCACTTAGAACACTAATATAGACACTTAGAAATGAAAAGGGTGTAGTTTTTACCTTTACTTACCCACACATACACCCAATTTTCTTTGTCAGAGGTGCAAAGGCAAATTTTGATGGCATAACACCCTACAAAACTAGTTTTTTTCATTAAAAAAAGAGAGCACAAGATGTAAAAAAAAATGTATAGAGACACAAGAAAAAATCATTACTTACACAAATGCCTAGTTTTTACATAGATACTTAGTTATATGACATTGGCACTTAGCTATGAAAATGGTTAAATTAATATGAAATGATTATAAAAAATAGGGTTATTTCTTCTACATGTTCATTTGGGCATTATAACGGCCTGTAAAATGACCTCTAACAAAAAATGGAGATTTAATATGCTATAAATTTACAAAAAACATGTTAGAAAGTAGAAAACACAACGGCACCCTTGTGTATCATGCATGCATCCAAATTTTACAAGGGTGCTTAGTTATAAGTATACGATTTTTTTTCAAAAAAACCTACAAAATAGATTGACAAACCTACAAAAAAATAGTGTTAGGATAGATGATATGTGAAATATAGTTGTTTCCCTACAAAACCATCAAGATTAGGCTCCAAAAATGTTAAATAAATGAGTGAAACTTGAGTGAAAATGTCGGTAGACTACTCTAGGTATGCAAGCGCCCTGTTTTTCACATAGGTACTCAAAAATGTCACACAGGTGCCCTGTTATTTGACACAGGCACCCCTCTATAATTTGCACCTAAAAACATGTTAAACAACACCAAAATGTTAGTTTCTAGGGATTTGGGTCCCATCGGGCATGCCAAAATATGTACTATGCAAATGAACTATCAAGTGAGAAAACTAAACAATCTAAGCTACTCAATTCATTAACACAAACACCTCAAGCTTAAACAAAAGAAGACTTTAAAACATATGAATACATTATACCTCATCAAAGCCTCCTTGATTCACCAAGATAATTGATGGATATGTACAAGAATTGAGTTAGAAAGGATTGGTATGTTGATTGCTCAAAGTGGTAGCATAACACTACAAATTCAAGAGTTATATCAAAATGACCTCCATCGAGGCCTATTTATAGGATTTGAGGATCGAGGATGGAGGGTCAAGATTGAATGGAAATATCAAGGGTCCTCATTTCTTGAGAGGATTGGAGGCGTGAGAAGCCTCCAAGTGTCAAGCATTGAGAGGTGGTCAAAGGGGTGCCCTTGATTCAAGGAGAACCAAGGGTGGATATGATGCCTTGAAAAGATTGGAGGGTGGAGATGAAAATGAAACTTTTAGAAGGTTGTGCAAATCTTCTATCACGCTTCCAAGTACCTCTTGGGTGTCTTTTGATTGACAAGTGTACCTATGAAGACTTGACCAAATAAATCTTTGATTAATTATATTTAAGTGTGTGCAAATGATTAGTGAGGGTATAAATCATAATTTAACCTTTTAATCAACAGTGCACAAAATTTCTTTTGAGATGGGAAATGGACTTAAGTGTATAAATATTTATATTTGTTCACCTAAGGTTGAGCTATAGCAAGAATGTTAATTATAAATTGAATAAATAGTCGAGACTATTCAATTAATTACAGAAAATGATGAATTTATTAATTAAAAATTATTTAATTAATAAATAAACGAAGTGGATAATTTTAGATGTCTACGTTTTTATTTGCCAAATAATCAAATTCTAGAAATTATATTTAGATCATCAATCTTTAAACCTAAAACTAAATATACCTTATCATCATATATATAGTTTCCTTAAAACTAAATACACCTTATTCATTTCTTATTCTATGTTAATTTAAGCTTATGTGTATGCATCTTATTGAATTAACCGAGATTAAGTTTAGGGAAGGTTAGTTTTCCCAATCAATTCTTATCCAATAGCTTGAGTCACTTTACTTAATTATCATCCATTTCAATGGTTAAACAGTCAATAGCAATTTTACACCTCATTTATAACAAAAAATGGTAAATATTTGTCCTACTTTTATTAGCCAAAATTGACCTTTGACTCTTGAAGTGAATAATATTTAAGAATAGCCGCTTCAAGTGTTGCTTCAAGTGTTTCTTGTATTTGACATTTAAGTGTTTTGCATTTTGACATGTGTTTTGCATTGGGCCAAACTATGGTTTCCCCGTACAGTCTCATCATATAGAAAGTTCCTGCCACGCTACTTTGAGCGAAACTCAAATGAAATTTGATCAATAAGCTTTAAGTTTGACTCTCTTCCGAGCAATATCGTCGTGATTTTGATGCAAAATGCGTTTGTATCTCGTGTCATACCTACTTGTCATGCAGCTATAGCATGGATTCTTTGAATTATCCTCAATACCCAATCCTTTTCCTACGAGTCAATTGCGTCATGCTAGGGCTGTTACTAGGAATCATCGGTTTATACAAGATTCCGGGAAACAAGAACAATAAATGGCATTTTTGACTTGTACTTTGACAATTTAGTAAGTTGAAAGCCTCGTTGCTTTCTATAAATAGCCAGAGATGATTCAGAACTTAGCAGAGAAAATCAAACTAGTGATTCAAATTTTATCAAAGATGGCAGTCATTTCTGATATCATGGGATTTTCCATGTCTGTGAAGAGGTTTATTCAGAGACGAAGATACAAAAGGCTTGATAAGTTTAATGGACAAAGAAGGCGGTTAAGAGTAATAAAGCTTGGCGGGCAGAAAGGAAGGCGGGTTTGGAAGATCAAATTTGTGGCAAAGCTCAAGCTGAAATACAGAGAAGCTGTAGATAAGGTTTCTGCAAAGTCATGGCTTGCCAAATTCAGAGATTCATATGTAAATATGATGTTCAATCTTGCTGAATCGACAAGTAAACAGACCCGTATAAAGATGGGCATTGAAGATTTCAATAGTAAGGTGATTGTTGAGATTTACAAGTCGCTAGGAATACAAGTTGAGTTCTTGCCAGATTCTGCAGCTGCCACAGCTCACCGTCAGTCAAACATGAGAACAATTGTGATCTAAAGAATTAAATGGCGTGTTAACAACTTTGAAAGCTGCATCTCATCAATGTTATTATACCGAGGAGCAAATATATAACACTGGCTATCAAATAGTTTAGAGTTTATAAAGCAAAATCGTCTAAACAACAATCTTAGTCTTCAACACGAAAAGCCATGAAGGAGCAAAGTTTAGAAAGGAGCAAGTCCTCTCAATGGAATTAATGATTCATTCTTCTCTCTTCTTCTTTATCAATTTTCTTCTAATTTCTCATTGTATAATTTTTCCAAGTTGTAACTTAAGCCATTTTTATGACTTAAAAAAGTGACCTTCATTTCTGAAACCAAAAAAAGACGAAATGTTATTTTTTTACAAAGAACATTTGTAGTTTCAAGAAATGGTTACAAGTTAGTTATAAGGAGAAGCCTATATAGAGAAGGCTACTTTGTAAAGAAAGGGATTTTGACTCTTACACAAACATTGTAGAATGGTTTCAAGAGACTTTATCTCTAGAATTGTAGAAATAAAATAATATTATTGAATTTTGTGTCATGTTATCTTTTTGGTGTTGACTTTTTCTATGTTAAATTTACAACACCTTTTCAAATATCCTCTTACATTTTAGTGGATGCAATCAGTCATTGTTACTAAATATTAAATATTTTATTTTGCAATGTTGAAAAAGAAAAACAGTTGTTTTCTGAACTTTAGGTTAAGAATTTCTATCAAAAAATGTCTTTTTTTACATTTAGTAATGTTCTTTCTTTCCTTTCAAGTTGTACCAACCCATGTAAATTTGTGAAAACTTGTTGTGGAGGGTGTAAAACTTTGTGTTTGCACTCTGCATGATAGTATTTATCTCATTTTCTTTGGGAAAAAGTAGAAAGCTATGGTAGCAAGCTATATCACTATCCATAGTGGAAAAATTTTCCTAACCCTTCTTTTTCATATTTTCCTAATTATCAAATTCTTAGATAGTTAAGAAAGATTATATTTTGTACCTAATTTTCACTTATGAGATAGAAGCTATTTATTGCATATTTTTCCTTAATCATGTAAGTTCCCATGGTACAATATGAATTCTCAAGCATGGACTTGCATATAGATATTTAATGGGGTACAGTACTTTATATGGTTAAATTTGCATACCATATCAATTCCCATTTAGTTTTGTGCCCATTTTGAGAAAATGTCTTAATGCAATTACATATAGAAAAATGGCACAATATTGTGCAAAGTTGGGCTCATTCCCATATCTTTCACATATCCCTATTTACACAATCCCATGTATGTCCACTTATCTCATCTATATTTGCACATTTTCCTATACATTATTCTAGCAATTGCACCTATCATTTCTCCCATGTCTAAAAATCTATTCCCTTCCTAGATCTTGCTACTCCATCATCCTCAATTATTCTTGTAGGTGTGGGATTGTTTCCACATCTATTGATCTAACCCATGAAATTAAAATATTTAGGACCGAATTTGGTTGACTCCTACCTATTTCACTATTCATCATGAGCCAAATAAACATATGTCTATATGATTTATTAATATGTCATTTTATTTAAAGGGACTCAATTACATTCATTTCATATAAGGTCTCTCATCCTAGACCATTGACATTCATAGAGCATTCAAGGAGTATTTAGTAGAAGAATATTTCAATTGGTGCATAATTGTTTGATGTCTCTTATCCTTGGCACGATTGTAAAGTGAATTCATTTTAGGGTTTTACCTAGGAGAACTTGTCCCTAATGATCCAAAAACCATGTAAAGGTATTCATAAATACTATCAATCTCAAAAGTAGAGAATCACATGAACTAAGAAGTAGAATCACATAAATTATAGCATCACAAAATAGTGAATCACATAAACTAGGAAGTAGAATCACATAGATTATAACATCACAAAATAGCGAATCACATGAACTAGGAAGTAAAATCACATAGATTATAGCATCACAAAATAGCGAATCACATGAATTAGAAAGTAGAATCACATAAAGTATAGCATCACCTTACTTGCAAAATTATATCCTAAACAAGAGACTTAACATAGAAAAAAAACAAATCTTACAAAAACATCTAACAAAAAACAAAATATAAAATATTTAATTTTTATTTTCATTATATAATCAAATCGAGAAACTATATTTAGATCACCCATCTTTAAACATAAAACTAAAAATACACCTTGGTCATTGCATATACATTCCTTAAATTTGACTGCCCAAAACATATCATTTGTTATTCTATGTTAACTGACGCTTATGTGTATTCATCTTATTGAATTAGCCTAGATTAAGCCGTATCAAATTTTATCCAATAGCTTAAGTCTTACTTGTACTACTGTAAGGTACAAGAGTTTTTCATAGGGCCAAACTATGGTTTTCCTATAAAGACTCATAATGCAGAGAGTGTATGCCACGCTACATTGAGATTGTAAGTTTGACTCTTCCGAACAAATCGTCGTGATTTGTCTGTATCTCGTGTCATACGTATTTGTCATGCAGCTATTGTTTGGATTCTTTGAATTATCCTCAATACAGAATATTTTTTCTACGCGTCAATTGCGTCATGCTAGAGCTGTTACTCGTTTCCAGGAATCTTCAGTTTAACAAATAAAACACACGTATTGTTTGATCCAACCGTGAAAACAAGAACAATAGATGGCACTTTTGACTTGTTGGTTTGCTATAAATAGCCAGAGATAATTGAGAACTTCGCAGAGAAAATCAAACTAGTGCTTCGAATTTATCAAAGATGGCAGTCATTTCTGATATCATGGGATTTTCCAGAACTGTGAAGAGGATTATTCAAAGAAGAAGATACAAAAGGCTTAACAAGTTTAATGGAGAAAGAAGGCGGTTAAGAGTAGTCAAGCTGGGAGGGCAGAAAGGAAGACAGGTTTGGAAGATCAAATTTTTGCCAAAGCTGAAGCTGAAACATAGTGAAGCTTCGGATAAGGTTTCTGCAAAGTCATGGCTTGCCAAATTGAGAGATTCATATGTAAATATGATGTTCAATCTTGCTGAATCGACAAGTAAACAGACCCGTACAAAGATGGGCATTGAAGATTTCAATAATAAGGTGATTGTTGAGATTTACAAGTCGCTGGGAATAAAAGTTGAGGTCTTGCCAGATTCGGCAGCTGCCACAGCTCACCGTCAGTCAAACATGAGAACAATTATGATCTAAATACTTTAAGCATAGAGTATTTTTGTGTGAATATTGTTGCAGAACATGATGCACAGCACAACATATAAATGGAGGATCCTAGGCTTATGTCCTCTCTGCACACTCGTTTGCCATCCCTATATTGGAGGTTATTTTTATTTGTTTTAACAAAAATCTGAACTCTTGAGAACGGGTGATGATGAAGAATGATTAAGCATTCCTGGTAGGATAATGTAAAGGTAGTTGTAATGTTCATCTTTATTGTTAAAAAATGCAGGCATAACTATTGTGTAAAATCTAATTTATAATGTGCACAGCAAAAATATATGAAATATTATTATTAATCATTTGAGGATTATAAAGTATTGTGCATATGTTTATAAAGTATTGTGTTCCCATGTGACTTCCCCCAAAATATAACCATTACATGCTGAGTTATGCACCAAAGTTCTCAATTTTTGTGTCCATGAAATGTATTTAAGGACATCTTCTACGTCATTAATTACTCATGGACTATTGATATCTCACATCTACATATCGAACACATTTACACTAGTCTCAAATTAGTCTTGATTACATTAGTGGCATCAGCATTTATAGTCTCTTCTAAGCATGTTTTCAATCTTGTTACATTTATCAAGGAACTCATTTGTCTTCTCTCTATCAAAAGAAGGCACCCAAAATTACTTTTCAACAATACCAATATTTTGGATGTAAGTATAATCATAACCAAACCAATTCTAAATTTCAAAATTTATAGTGGATAGAATCACATGGTGATTAAGTTTCCCATGACTATATGGCATGCAAAAGAAAGTCTCAAACATAAGAAGTTTCAACATATCTCTTTTATAGTCTTTTGATCATTGTTCTGGTAGTATATCTTAGTTTGTATTCTTGTATCAAAGCATCTTAGTTAGTCAAAAAATTGAATGTTGGCATCACATTGAAAACCAACTAAGCTACTTATTCCCTCTTATCTATTTCAATTATTATGTTTCAATTTACTCACATCTTAGTTTTATTTTAGACACAACTCATTAGATCTCTAAGTTTAGTTAATTTAGGGTTATAATTTTGTTTCAATTTACTCACATCTTAGTTTTATTTTAGACACAACTCATTAGATCTCTAAGTTCAGTTAATTTAGGGTTATAATTTTAGATCTTTTATTTTTGGGTGTTTATTTCCTTTTTTGTGTATAGCTTTCATGCCTATCTTTTAGGGTAAATCTTTTCATATCTTTTATTTTTAGCATATCATTGTTGGTTTTCAAGAATTTATATTTATCTTGGAATACTAAAAAGATCCTAAGACCTTTAAATTTTCTTGAGCAAAGTGTTAGGTTAAACCCTAATCATAGTACCATGAATATGTATATATTCCATATATTTCCTAAGATGATCACATGTTGCACTCAAATAAGGAAGAAAGTTATTATTAGACTGATGCAATCACTAAAAGTGTTGAAAATAAAAAGAAACATGAGATTTTGATAAATTGAAATCCTTATAAAATTAATTAGGTAGCATAGATGATGACATGCCTACTTATTTTTCCTTTGGTGTTCTTATTGATGTACTTTTTCCTAAGAAACACTACATGGATAAAATTAAGGCTATAGGAAAAAGCATTCAAGATAAATAATCCCTCATATAGTGTGGCATATTTTCCTAACCTTGTATTGAATATTAGGTGTTCTACATCACACACCCTTCTATAATTTACATATGAACCTCTAACCAACCTCCATCTACAGTATTTCTATTAATAATGCTTATTTCTATCCCATCCCTCATATTGTTGAACCCTTACCGGCCACATTCATGGCCACACTTTCTATTCCTATACATTTATTTAATCATACCAACTTAATGTTTCAACCCATATAGACTATCCTTTTAATTATATGTTATAAAATATTATTGATACACTAATAAGAGATGAACTAATAATATTTGTATCATAAATTGTGGAGGTGGGGATACTCAAATTTGTATTTATTTCTTCACCTGGCTCTCGCTCTTTGTTTCCTGTGCCTTAATCAAGGGTAGTACGAAGCTTGAATGGCTTCATCAGTTGGCATGACCTTCTTAATTTTTAAGGACTGTGAAGCACATGCCTTCTTGGAGGGGCACATCTTATCATTTTTACTACAATCTCGAGAGAATAATTTAATGCATTTCATTTTCCCTTTTTGGCACTCCATTTTGTGGATTTCTTCATGCTTGTTTTGTCATTGTGAATTCATTGTGTGTCTTTCTTCTATAGGTCTCTTGTGCGGCCCTTGTGGTTAATGATCATGTCAACTGACAATTATTTTTCTCGGTACTTAACTAGGAGCCAAAGATTTGAGGCAAGATAGATGTAGTTCAAATGCATAAGGTATTTGATATTGATTATTCATTGGTCCATTTCATCATTTACAATATTTGCAAGCTACGTATGTTGTTGAGCACTCCTAAATGGATCATCCACTGGTTAGAGATAGCGTCCATGCTGTTAGCATTAGTATTACATTTTGTTTAATATCTGCTTAGTTTAGATAGTGGTTACCATAGTTATGCTGCTAGTTATGCAGTTACAACTTCTTAACTGCATTTCTCCCTCTATAAATGTTTCTGTAGTTCATTGAATAAAGCAATCAATAAAACATTTTTATTGCCCCTTCATTTGGTATAAGAGTGTGTAACAAGATCTTGTGCAATGTGAGGTGTGTGGAAGCCTGTGCTAGAAGAAGTTGCAAAAGAAGGCATTTCATTCATTCCAAATATGCTATGCATAATCCATCTATGGAAGCCGTTGGAAGAACATGTTGTATAAGGCATGGAAGAATATTGTTTAGTGTACATTCATTCTTGATGACATTTAAAGTTTGTACCATATGTTGCAGTGAAGAGGAAAGTTTGTTTTTGAATTCTCCATTGTTTACCAATGTGTTTGAAGAAGATTGATAAAGGCAATTATGAAGTGAAGATCGTGGATGGTGAATTTTATGTTTGTTGGCCTGCGCAGACCTGTTAAAGTGTATAGAAGACAAGTGACTGGCTTATCAGGTATGAGGAATGCTTTTATATGATATTCACTGGTGCATAGGAGAAGGCTGTGACCCAGTTTGGAGACTTCCTAATTAGTGTTACTCTTCCTATCATTGCCCAAGAAATTTGAAGTAACACAATAGGATAATATCATTTGATTTGAAGGTTCATTCTTTGTACAATCATTCATAGTTTGAAGACTGTTTTCTTGCCACTCATAAATATTGTTATTTGCCTTTAGTTTGCTTTGATTGGTGGTTGGAAGTAATATGTTGTAATCTCTACTAACACAGATTTTCCCTCAATCTTTTGAAGATTTCCCCACCTTCCCACCATTCAATAGTTTGTTTGTGTACTGGGCTTCTACAATACACTATGAAAATCAAACCTGAGTACTTTATTGACAATGCCGACTGGATTCACTTGTCATCTTTGTTGAAAGAAAATAATTTCTTCTATTCATGGAGACTAAAGTTTGTTTTTTTGAAACTAGAGTCGTTGTGGACAAGTGTTTTGTGAAATAAGGTGTTATAAAGTGGTTGAATTATTTGATCTTAACGAAGGTATAACATTGAAAAATCATAGATTCAAAGTTTAAATAAGAGTTTCATTGGAGTAATAAGGTAAGAATTGTTGAAGGTTTAGTTTGGTGAAGGTTTAATAGTGTCTTGGATGTACAAGATTGACTAGTGTAAGGGTCCATTATTGGTCAAAATCGGCATCATTATTTTTAGAATTTGAACATGGCCACACATTATACTTATGTTCTTGGTGTCATCCATGCTATCCTTGATAGAAATTTTGAAGACTCATATGCCTATGCTATCGAAGGTTTGAATGGTACACTTGATAGGGCTTTTGGAGATTCACTCGCAACCTCAAGTGGATAAAGTGTAGGCACATTTATTGGAGGTAGGCGGCATTGGAGGATGGAGGATTTTCCATCATCTCAAGTTAGCTTCTCGCTGTGAGATGATGCTTTGCATGAGAAATAATTTTGGTTTTGTTTGTTTTTATTTTCCTTGTTGCTGACAGATTTGTAGAATGTATGTTTTGTGAAGATTTTGTTTTGGAGACAGGTTTGGGATTTGGTGTCTCACTCAATATGGATTTTTGTCTAGCGAGCTTCAAAGATTATATGATCGAGAATTATACCCTTTCACAATCACTAGACAATGGCAGAGATCTGTCGTATCTCTTAGGGTTCATTGTCGAATAATTCAAGACTCTGTGATTTGAGAGTTTGGGATTAAAGAGCTCAAGAACACAACTCAAAGCTACACCTTTTCGAGGGTAGATGAGATAGCATGATGGAGCCCCACTTGGTTTAGGATTTGTTCTTTGGGAGAAGATCTTCTCTAAAATATGTATTCATATTATGTAATCAGCTTTTTTCAATATGTTAGCATTCAGGGGGGGTCCCTTGGTACTATTGTAGGAACAATGTAATAAGGGGGGGAATGTTAGCATTAGTATTACATTTTGTTTAATATCCACTTATTTTAGATAGCAGTTACCACAGTTATGTTTTCGATTATGCAGTTACAACTTCTTAACTGCATTTCTCCCTCTATAAATGTTTCTGTAGTTCATCGAATAAAGAAATTAATAAAACATTTTTACTGCCCCTTCACACACTTCTGTCCAATATCATGGACATTGTCTAGGATAGGGAATGTGTCCACGCCATTACTGGCAGCTTGATTTTTTACTACGTCTTCTTGGTTGAATAGTGGAGCCAACAACTAGATGTGTATGATCTCATGAAGGGAGATGCTTTGGTGGGAGGTCTCTTTTCTATCAAACTCCTATGAACTTCATTGGCTATTGAGTGTGTGTATAATGCTATGCAGAAGGGGCTACAATGTGGGTGTGTGAAATCTCTGGACAACATTCTAGATGGGCATCGTGTCCACTTCTCTCTGAAAGAGATTCACAACATCTGTGAAGTCTTCAAGGTGATTCATTTCCTGTGTATGCATGCTCTTGATTGGACTCCTCAACCACCAAAAGCCATTAGTCCCATTAGTCCCTCTCAAGTAGCTCTTGAAGACGATCCCTCAAAATTTGTTGTTCCCCTTTCTATTAATCTTGGAGCTTCACATGTGAATTGATTTAGGTTTTTATTTGTCTCTTTCTTGGGGTTTTTAGCATTCTCATTGGGCTAGCCCATGGCCATTTTATGTAATGTTTTTTGGCTCATGATTGTGTATAGCTTGCTCCTGCTTGTAATTAAACTTTTATTTCTAATATAGTATAGTATGGGCAGTATCACCTTTTTATTAAAAAATATATATTTGTATCAAAAATAAATTATCACATCATAGGTTAAACTTTAGTTTATCACATTAGAGATTAAAATTTAATAAATAGTTTGTTAGAATATGTTATTATATTTTCAATTTCAATTTAATTTCTTAGAATAGGCAAATTCCCTTAGAAATATTTTGTTAATATAACCTTGGTTATTTCCCATGAGCATTGTTGCACCTTTAGGTGTATAAATTGTACAATTTCTCCTTTAATTAAATACAAAAATATTATTTGATGTCATTTGTTATCAAAGACATACATATTGAGGAGCACAAAAGTCATGTTGAATAATTTGTAGTGATTGATAGAGAATGATGTACAAGATTGAAGTGGCATATTCATCCTTGATCTATGTGGTTAGCAATTAGAGGAGACCAAGAATCAATGCAAATGAATAGAAAGAGGCCTCAAGGTTGAACAATAGGGGAAACATATCATCTTGCCATCCATAGTGATTAGATGTGTAAAAGGAAATAGAGCAATAGAGGGCAGTTGGTGTATATTAAGATTACTTAGGTGTGCACATCAATCTATGTTTAGCCTCGAGCTATACTTAGTGTGCCTAGATTAGCTTAACTGAGTTAAGTGGTTTCTTTTCCTATACTTGGAGCACCACTATTCTTAGTGAGCTTTATTTATCTTTGGCACGACTATTCTTAGTCGATTATGCCCTATATGTACTACCTCTTGTAAGCTAATTCATTATTCCATTTATTTTGCATTCATATTGTGTCCATTACTTTGCAATACTTGTTTTCTTGTAGATTTGGCGTACTCCTATTCGTCTCAGGTGGCTGGAATCGATACTTGCATTCACTCAATGTTCCTAGTTTCTACATGGTACCAGAGTGGGATTGTGTGATTGTTTGTTTGAATTCTGTGAGTTCTTGATAGTGTTGTTGTGGGATCCCTCTTCCAAGAAAGGACCAAATCCAAATAAGGTCAATTTGTATAAAATTGATCTGCATCTAGTCTAGTGCAAAGGATTAAGGTAGGAATGCCCCTGTTTGGGTAGAGAAAGGTGTTCAAACCTGGTCAAAGAAGAGAGAAATGGGGCAATCTAGTTACGTAAAGGTGTCTTCCTACATGCAGGTGACATGGCAACCTCCTCAAGGCATTTTTACTAGGTCAATCTAGAGCAAGTGATGGTCTGTGTCGATGTTGATTCTTCATCCAAAGGTATTTTTTTTGTTTGTAGGCATGACTAGGGAGTCAAGGGTGTGTAAATCTCGTGTGTTTGAAGGTAGACTCTTAGTTCTTGGGGTGTTAAAAGCCTGATCCAAAACATAGCCAAGAGCGTGGAGGGCATTTTCCTCGTGATCTACATGAAGATTTGTTCCTATTTGGTCTTACTAGTGACTAGGTCCCAAAACCCTTGTTTGGAGGTTTGATTCTTCTCTAATTGCAAGTTGAAAGATGTGTTTCTACATGATCTGAAGGCATTTTTGACTACATGGGCTGATCTAAAGGTTGAAAGCCTCCAAAATAGCACAGTGCAAAGAGCTTGTTTACAAAGGTTATCGACTAAGTGGAAGGCCAATTTAAGGCTGATTAGATTGTGCATAAGGGTGGGACATAGTGTGAGAGTCTCAACATGTGGAAACATGTTTAAAGGTCAAATAATGGCCAAAATAAAGGCCGAAGCAACCTACATTTCGTGTGTATTTGGTGTGCAAAAACAAAGGATGAAGAGAACTATGTTGGTGTGTATAGAGGGTACCCAAAGTGGTAATGTCACCTAATTTGGAGTTACATCCCTGTTAAACACTAGCAACTCCCCAGTGATACATCATCAACCCACCAATATTGCTTATTGTCAAAGAGGCACGGTTACAATTGGAAAGAGATGTGATTTTTTACAATCAATGACCAACCAAAATACATTACATTTCATGCCTTATACAGCATTTACAATGAAGTGCGATTACCTACTATAATGAATGCACCCATGGGCCTGTCAGAGATATTTTTCAAAAGGAATATCAGAAGAAAATCTGATTATCTTGACATAAATGCAGAAAAATATCTCTAAGAAGTGGTTGAACAAATATCTTCAATGGAAATTTATGCGCTTTGAACTACCTTTTGCAATCATAAATGCTCAACTGCAATCTTCCAACTGGAGCTAGACATTTGACTTTTATCTGGACTAGATTCCTGCCTTGGGAACAAGATTTCAACAAGACTGATCATGGCGGACCCTTGCTTTCACCTCTTTTCCCTTTATTTTTGAAGACTGCAAAAAAAAGTTGAAGATTAGGCCTCGGGCCTTTGGTGTTCTGCCTTCCAGTAGGGAAGAAGAAAGAAGAAAAGTTTGCTCCCTAAACTCTGATTTATACTTAGAAGAATACAATATCAGCGGACCTCAGGCCTCGGGCCTTCTACCTTCTGTCTTCCTAGAGAAGGTGGAAGAAAGAAAGTCTAAGCCTTGAAAGTCTAAGGACTTAGCTGATCTTTTGAAAGTTTTGGTGGAGTTCAGAGCTCAGGCCTTCCTTCTTTCACCTTCAGTGAGAAGGAAGAAGAAGGAAGGTCTACTCTCCAATGTCTGAAACACTTAGCATTATTTTCATAAATCCTTTGGCAGAAGTTAGCCTTCGGGCCCTGGGCCTTTCTTGATGACGTCACTACCATGTTTCCACTTTCTGTGGTTTTGTGGCCATGAGATAAAGCAGGAGATGAAAGCCTATGGAACGATAGAAAATGTTTAGATCATGCCACGTGGCGTCGAATGGGATCTTTTGATATTGAGTTGTTGAAAACCTATCACGTCTCTCCATTCTGTCATTTTGTAAGCCTACCATGGGCCCACCAAAAAGACTCCGTGGAATGGTAGAAATCCTTAGAAAATATTGACACCATCGAGGATTGGGGTTTGGGCTCCCTACCTTCTGTGCGCTAAAAGGAGGAAGATAAAAAGTTTGAGCCCCACAACACTTAGCCACTTTGTAAAGGGAAAATGTCAGAGTTCAGCTCTTGGGCCCTCCACCCTTCTCCTTCCTATATGAAGGAAGAAGAGGGAAGGTCTGAACTCTGAAAAATATTGATACTTAAAAATTTTGCAAAGAACAAGGTGGAGTTCAAAGATGACGAGGATGGAAGGATGAGGGATAGAACTCCAAACTTCAAAACTCTAACTATACTGAAAACACAAGGCAAACTCAGGAGTTTTGGGACTTAGTCAATTTCAGGGAGTGTCCTTACATTTCTAAAAAGGAAAACACTTAGAGATTTTTTTGGATTTGGGCTATTTGGTTGGGGAGAAAAATAAGACAACAGTAACCAAGAAAGATTCCTCCATCACTTCTTGAATCAAAATTTCCTAGGTCTTCTTCATCTCTTCTAATATAGCACTTGTTGCCAAAAATCCTGAAGTATTTAACTGTGAGAGGTCTTCCATACCATAGCTCATAAGGGGTCTTAGTGTTGTTGATCCTTAGTTGCACTATGTTAATTAGGCAGATAATAGTGTTCAAATTGCATCCTTCAGTACATATCAGGTAGATCTACATCCTTCAATATTACCCTAGACATCTCTTGCACAGTCCTATCCTTTCTTTCCACTACCCCATTTTGTTGAGGGGTCTTAGGGGCTGACAGATGTCTCCTAATACCATTATCTTCATAAAACTTTTCAAATTCATTTGAAGTAAAATCACCTCCTCTATTGTACCTCAAACATTTGATCTTGACATCTACTTTATTCTCAACCATAGCTTTGAACACTTTAAATTTATCAAGGGCATCTGATTTTTCTCTTAAGAAAGTAACCCAAGTCATCCTAGAATAATCATCAATAAGCAACATGAAATACCTCTCACCTTGTTGACTCTTTACTCCTGTAGGGCCACATAAATCAGTGTGAATTAGCTCTAATGGCTTTGAAGAAAAATAATTCTTTCTTTTAAAATTTTTCTTTGTCTACTTTACCATTTGACATTCCCTGCATATAGTATTTCTAGGCTTGATTATCTTAGGCATGTACATCACTGCATGAGTAGAACTGATCTAAATACCATATTATCAAAAATTTTGTCCCATTCTCTTGTGCCACAAACAACACTAACTGGATTGAGCCAACAAACATGTTCTTCCATTTACATCCTTTAGATGATAGATGTCACCATATGTCTTGAAACCTTCTACAACTAGTTTTCTAGACCCTTCTTGATTTCACAACCCTTGGCATGAAAGGTGAGATTATACCCCTTGCTGCACTTCTTACTGACACTAAGAAGATTGTGTTTTAACCCTTTAACATAGAGGACATCCTTAGTTATGTTCTTCCCATCAATAGTTATAGCACCTTTTCCATATATCTGTGCTGACTCATCACCAACAAACTTGACAGCACCACCATCCCACTTCTCAAGGCTGATAAACTTCTCCTTGTCACTAGTTAGAAGATTTGAGCAACCACTGTCAATTATCCAAGCCCTGTCTTCTTCTCTTGCATGAAAGGCAATCCATACAACCATTGATCTTTCATTGTTTTGGTATGTTTTAAAGGCATCAGTCTTCTCACATTTTCCAACATCATCCATTTTGTCACCAACACTTAAGGCCATGAAAAGTGTTTCATCATTTGAATCATCATGATCCTCATCTTCTAAAAAATAATTGCTTTCTATGGAATACAGACTTCTTTTGAACTTGTCTTTCTTATAACTACCTCTAGATTCCTTGAAGGGACATTTAGAAGCAAAGTCAAAAACCTTTCCACAATTGAAGCATTTAAAGGGTAACTTACCTTTGTATTTCCCCATACCTTTCTTTAGTCTTCTCACAAAATTTGCTTCAACTTCATCAAAGATTTCATCTTCATCGGCAACTTCTTCCTTTATCTTCATATTAGCTTTGAAAGAATCTTTTTCTTTGGATCATCACTGCCAAACTCTCTCATTTCAAAGGTAATAAGGGAACCAAATGTTGGAAAGATGGTTGTCTTTGCACCAAAAGATCAACCTGTTAATGCCTGATACAAATGCCAGACTTAATGAATCCACAGGAGGCGGTTAAGCCTTGTCATGAACCCAAGCGCTGCACTGTATAGCATAAGGAGACCAAAGGTTCACACCTTACAACAATTCCCCCTAGTACAATCGAGGGGTTCAAACCCATGTCCCAGGATTTGATACCAATTGTTGGAAAGACGGTTGACATTGCACCAAAAGATCAACCTGTTAATGCCTGATACAACCACCAGACTTATTGAATCCACAGGAGGTAGTTAAGCCTTGTCACAAACCCAAGCACTCTAATGCATAGCACAAGGAGAGCAAAGGCACACACCTTGCAACACCAAATAGTTTGTCTACAGTGTATGTATCCAAGTCTGCATTCTCCTCAATAGCAGATACCTTATGACTATAAGATTTGGGAATAGATCTTAGAACCTTCTTCACAATTTCATCCTCTTCTACTTTCCCACCAAGACCTATGATGTCATTGAATACTTCATTCACCCAAAGAATATATCTAGCAATGCCTTCATCCTCTATCATTTTAGGGTCTCAAATTTTCTCTTGAAGATCTACATCTTGGCTTTCTTTACTTTCTTATCTCCTTCATAAATGGTTTCAAGTTTATCTCAAACTTCTTTAGCAGAACTGCAACTCATTACCTTTGTAAGTTCTGAATTAGCTAACCCACTCATGATAGAAAATTTTCCTTGGCATTGTTATCACACTTCTTAACTTCATCTGCATCTGTAAGAATAGTAGCATGAACTTTGTAACCAATATTGATAAATTCCCAAACACCACACCCTAGAGAGTTGATATAGGTTTCCATCCTTAGCTTCCAAAAAGCATAATTGGTTCCATCAAACCTAGGAATCTTGTTGGATCCACTTTGTTCCATCCCAAACCTTCCTCAAGTAGTTAAGTTTCCCTTAAAGGAACTTAGCTCTGATACCAATTGTTGAACACACCAAGATACTGAGAGGGGTGAATCAGTATCTAAATAATCTTCAATTTTAACTTCAACTTATCCAAAGCAGATTAAAGCTTAAGCATCATAGAATAAACATAAAGTAGGAGAGATTAACACAAATCACATCAACACATAACACCAGATATATGTGGAAAATCCAAGAAGGGAAAAACTATGGTGAGGATTAACTCACAATATATGAAGCTCAAATAATAACTTTGTTTTAGGGCTACAACCCAAGGAAGTTGCTACTCCCTAAAAACTTTGATTTAGGTTCACTCCCAAGGAAGATACTACTCCCTGAATACTTTTTTTAGGGTCACTCCTAAGGAAGCTACTACTCCCTAAATTTAAAGCACACTTACAAAAGATTACAGTATGACAGACCTTCTATTGTTTGAAAACTGACATTGAAATTCACACCTTTGATGATTGCAATTCTCCCTTTTCTCACTTTCTTCTAATGATTGGATTAGTTTGGCACACTCTACACTTGATCACTGTCACAAATACGTCTTCAAGATGAATCAGGATTGCATCTAAAAATTTTGCTCTTTCTCTTTCAGTTGCACATCAAAATGCATTCATTCTTCTCCTTATCTTGTATGTGAGCTTTATCAATCACTTTACAATCACACTTCACCTCATTCAATTTGATTTACAATTTATACAAGATATTACATTGATTACATTGCTTGTCAGCCAAAAATAATATGAAAAATACATTTACAAGTTGGCCAGACAACACACAACATGAAATGTGTAGAAGATAGGTCATAAGCAAAGCCACACGCTATACTAGTAGAAGACCCATGTCTTGCACACACTAAAACTTTCTTAGCCAAGTCCAAAACATCCTTCACAGCATCAACCACCAAGGAATTACATCTGCAAACTCTGCTCAATTGGAAATAGGACAGCTTTAAGTAAGAACACATGAACCTTGAAGCATAATGGCCACATCAACTTGAAAACCTTGTGTAGTACTGGAAACAAGAAAGATCTTCATGAAATTCTTCTAGATGAGTCTACAAGACTCATACAACATCCTCAAACAATCATTTACCTCTGCACACCAAAGATTTTGCATCTTTAATCATTAGTTCTAAGAACAATCTGTCATTCGGAACACACTGCATCATACTATCATTAAGAAAATGAGCTGCGGACCACCAAGAACCTTGAAACTACAAGGAAGCATGTAGTACACATCCATACACATGTACTGAAAACCACAAAGGAAACCATTCACTTGTCGAGGAATATGGAGCATTCCAAAAGGCCTTAAACACCATCTTACTCTGTCAGAACACATGTTGGTACTCTATCATGCATAACTTTCATAGCGGAAGGATTAATGATATAAAACTTTGGAATTACCACCTTCACTATACCCTGAACATAGTTCCAGAACCGCATAGCCATATCTACAAATGTAGAGGAATGCAAAGCATCCCATTGTCCTACACAGAACACCTTCACAAAAACAACACTATCTTTAAACTATCAACAACAAAACACTCTTTTGGTAATCCAAACATCATGAAAATTGGAACATATATGCTTCAGGCCATCATTAACATCAAAAACACATCTCATCATCTTTGTGCTTCTAATTCCAATATTAATGTCTTCATACTTAACTCTGCACTGATCAAGGCATGACATCCAACCATGAACTATATCTTTTCTCTTCTCTTGTTGGATGGGACATGACATCCAACCATGAATTATATCTTCTCTCTTCTCTTATTGGAAATTAGACATGACATCCAATCATGAACTATATCTTATCTCTTCTCTTGTTGGATGGGACATGAGATCCAACTAAGAACACCATCACTCATCCATGATAGTGTTGACATCAATGACAACCTAGTGATAGTTTTGACATCAATGACAACCCTAGGAACCACATGTGTAATAGTAGAACTATGACTTAATAGGTGTCACAAAACAAATAGTGTTCTAGTATAGGGTGCATGCACAACAAGTAAACTCAATCTATGCCTACATACCCATCTTATAACTCACAACACAAATAATATTTAGGCATGAGATTTATACAAGGAGTGAAATCAACTAGTACCTATTCATCCATCCTAAACACACATAATAAATACTCACTAACATTTATAAACTCACCAAACCAAGTAGATATTGTTGAACACAATGAATACTGAGAGGGGGGTAAATCAGTATTCTACAAAACCAATTCTTCACATGATCTCTAATCCAATTACCAAATTCAATAACATGAAAGCAGAATAAACATAAGAACAGCAACCATAAAGTCATAACACATAGACACCAAGATTTTTACATGGAAAACCCAAAATGGGAAAAACCACGGTGAGTGTTAGCTCACAATATATTATGATAATAATACCAAATTACATGAAGGCTCACTGCCCAAGGACTCATTGTCCAAGAAGTGCTCATTGCAAAAAGGCTCACTGCCAAGACGATAGAAGATAAAATAGAAGAAGGATTGTCTCACTGCCAAGAGATGACTTCTATAAATGCATCTACCAAATGCTAAGGTGCAGTTCCATTTACAACTCAGTAAATAGACTCATATGTCTTCATAATGTCTGCTCTGCTTTTTCTTCTCTACTTCACATATGTTGTACTTTTTTGTCCTTACTATCTTTTTCTGGTCATAAGACTACCTAAGATCACACACACATTAAATTTGCACACTTATTACACACCTCCACACCTCTAATGCTAAAATATATTAAGTATATATATTCGCATCAAGAATTATCTAGCAATCAGGTCAGCAAGCCAAACATGAAATGTGTATACAAATGTTATACCTTGTCAGCTTGAACTTGTGCACAAACAACAATGTGGACCCAAATAAACATACAAAAGTCTTCATATAGGTCAGGACCAATCATTCCATCAGTTAGATTGATTGTTCAAACAATATATCTTTTTCTGCATATAGATCCAACATACTTATAGGTTTATCCCTTAAGTACCTTCTTGACCAATTCAACTATCACATCATAACTTCCACTGCTAACCATATGAGACTCTAAAAATCATATTCAACATTCATCATTGACCTCTTAACATACCTTCAGAACCGTAGGACATAATAGTCCTTTATAGCAAAATGCGGATCTTGGAATTGTTGCTCTGTCACAGTGAAATACTATCAAACTGGAAGCCGATACTAGAGAACTTGTAGAATGTGATCTGTTGAGCTTCAAAAGCTATAACTTTGGATTTAGGTAGTCATGGTATGTATCTTTTATACCTCAGAACCACAAGACAAAATATACCACAGCGGAGGAATGCGGACCCTTTTACTCCGGTACTGCACGCACTGTTCCTGACTTAACTCTATTCAGCCGAACTTAGATATTTCACCATATGACTTCCAGAGTAAAGTCTCTTTGCCATGCTAATCGAATCCCTTTGCCTTGTTGCCATTAATGACAACATTTAACATTCATCAGAGTAGTTTTTCTTGCCAATAATCTCCCCCTTTGGCATTGATGGGAACACTTAGTGAAAAATGCTTATCTGCTTCCCCTTACTATATACACTCTATTTTCTTCTCCCCTTAGGTGTTTGCCCATTTTTCACTAGTTTTCTTCTCCCCCTTTGACATAAATGGAAAAGGTGTATGTACAAGAGTCAAAATTGTGTCAAAATTGCAAAAACTGTCATACTCTGCCACATATGTACAAGTGCAATCTTCAACTTAATTTGTTGGAGGTTGTAGGATGTCATTTAAAATGATCTTGATTTGAGCCAGTTCTCCATCCCAACTCTTCTTTACATTTTCCAAGATTTGAATATGGTCATTTATTAGGAAGACCAATTTTTTTGCCTTTTGTATATCAGAGGGTGTGTCAATTAGTGCATTTACCTATAGTGCTTCTACTCTAAGATTTGACATTGAGTCTAGCTTAGGACTTATTAGTCCTCTCAACTAACACATTCTATTTTTCATTTGATCCCTCTTATTCATTAGGTTACTTAACTCATTATGAATATTGATAACTTGTATTTCTTTGTTGCTTACTAACTCAACTACCAGATCAAATGACTTAGAAATATTTGTCAGCTGCAATTTTAGATCCTTGATCTTTTCTTCTAACTCCTCTGTGGCTTCTGGCCATGATAAACAAAATTTGTACAAATCACAAGATTCTTTAATAGCACTTTGTATACCTTTTATTCTATCATCTAATAAAGCTTTATCATTGATCAACATAGTCTTCAACTTAGTTAATCTCTTCTCATCAAACTCTTTTCTTACTTTCATTTCTGTAGACTTTTCAAAAGATTCAAAATGCACACTTACTGATTTTATAAGTCTCTTGAGTTGATTTGTTGGAGACATTGATGTATCCTTTTGATATGATGGCATCAGCTTCTCCAAAATGTTGGATGCCACACCAATGAGTTCACTGTCCTCTATGTGTGACTTCAATATTTCTTCTTGTGCCTTTGCTTGCACAATTGAAACCAATTTAAATTTCTGCACTGGGGACATTGAGTCCAAGTTTATTGGTCCCTGCAAAAACTCAGGCTCATTCAAGACTTGTTTTTGTCTTTCTAAGAAATCCTTGATAGACTCCACAGTGTCTCTTGCTATACCAGAGACTTCTTCTTGGTTTTGTTCCAAAGGATCTAAATACATAGCCTCATTTGCATCATCCTTTTGTTTTGGTACAAAGTTCTCCTTAGCTTGTTCCTCTTGTTGATCATCAGCTTTGTTTTGCTCCTTAGTCTTCTCCTTGTTTGTTTGGTCATCAGTTTGTTGTTCCATAGGAAGACTTGTCTTAGATTGATCCTTTATAGCAGTATCCAAACCAATAGCAGGGACTGGATCTTTTTTCTCCTTCAGCTCTTCATCACTATTGTCTAGTCCTTGATCCATGTTCACTTCAGGAATAGATGCATCATCTCCAATATTTATTTCTTCTCTATCATACACAGTTGGAAGATTATATTCCTTTAACACTCTCAAAGTCATTTCCTCAATCTCCTTCACTACTTTCTCAATGTCATCTGATATGAGATTATTCATTCTTTTCTTTGTTCTAAACTCCTTGGTAAACACTTTGGAGATTTTTGTTTTGTCTTTAGGGGTGATATCTGGACATGACGTTATCAGTGTATGCTCTTTGAGTTCAATGTCCTTTGCCATAGCAGCTTCTTTTCTTGCAGACATTATACTACCCAAGTTGTCTAGAATATCAGTAATTATCTCAATAAGGGCTTTGTTGTAGATGTCCAAGTAGTTGATGACAGCAATCTCAATGATCCTCTTTTCTAGATCATCATACTCATCATACAGTTGGGCTATGGGTTTCAAATTGCCATCAACTATTATGTCCTTTAGTACATCTTCAAGACTTATAGTGGCTTCTCCTGTCTTAAACTCATCTTGCCTTGGCCTTTTCTTAGTTCTACCCTTAGCAGAGGGCTTCTCCTTGCTGCTTCTTGAGGATTTTGTAGCCTCATCTTTCATCTTCTTAACCTCTTCATCTGATTTTGTTTCCTCATCATCTCCTTCAGTACTTACATACATTCTTTTACCTTTGGTCTTTATTCTTTTGTGCTCTTTTTTAGTGAATTCTTTTGCAGGTGCTTCCATGGAAGGTGTGGAACCAGAGGATGTAGAAGCGGCTTCTGCAGAGGTAGATCCTTTGGTTCTTCTTTTTGTCACTTCAAGCTTTTCTGATTTCCTTTGAGGTTCTTCCAGAGCCTTGACTGGTTCACTTTCTTTCTTCTCTTTTTCTTCCCTTTCTGCTTGTGCCTTTTCTCTTGTCTCTCTGACTTGTACTATGGTAAAATCCTTTTTCAGGGCATAATCTTCTGCTATCTTCTGGGCCTTCTTTGAAATTTTAGGTTTTCTCACCTCAACATGGATTTTTGTAGATAGCTCCTCATATGTCCCAAATCTTTCTTCTTTGGAGTCCCTTGGTTTTCTTAGCATATGTTGGGCATAACTGTCTAGTATTTTTCCATCAACTTCATATCCCATTGGCAAAATCTAGACAGTTCTAAGCTCCAGAGCTTCCGTCATACACTGGTCTTTATTTACAATAAAGCATATATCATCTTTGTACTTTTCCACAATGGTTTTAGGGATCCTTTCTCTAGATTGAATTACCTTTTGGAAGTGTTTGAAATAGCCCCATAGGGCTGAGTTTTATGCATCAATATTTCCTATGCTGCTTGACTGGTTTCTAATTTGTATTGCAACAAATTTGTCTACAGTCCAAAATTGATTCTTCATGCCTAGTAACTCTTGCATAAAGTAGAACAAGCACATAACTAACATACCAAACTTGAAGGGATATTTGCTTTCATTTGTCTTCTTCAGGTTCTCCATTAACTATTGTTGAAGCAATTCACACAGGTCATACTTTGCATTTTCCTTAACCATATGATAGGCAATATATATGGCAGTACTGGAGATAGAGTGCTCATGGTTTGTGAAGTAGACCTTGTATCTGATCACCATGGATGAAAACCTAACTACATGATCTTCAATATCACTAATTATCAATGCCCTTTTATCAAATTTTTCTTCAGTAGCTTTCATCACTGTATCATTTTTTACATCCTTTAATATAGGCACTATACTGGTAGAGTTTAGTCATGTGACCGCCCTTATGGCATCTTTGGTGATCTTGAATGTAGAGTTAAGCCACATAAACTCATCATGAATTCAGCTTAAGACATACGAGACCCATTCATCTTCTGTAAAAACTGGAAAATCTATATACTGAATGAGTTTCTTCTCCTCCAATGCCTTGTATTCTTCTTTCAGGTCAAATGTATCACCACTTAGATGTTTTAGATATAGGTATGTGAGTTGACTACCTTTGTGTTCCTCTAGGGAAACATGAATATAAGCCCTAACATCTTCAGCATGCATTACACCGAATGAAATCTCTGAAAATGCCCCATTTGGATTGACCTCTGCTGATTTTAATGAATGCTTCTTAAATTTTGGTCGAGCTCTCTTAGTTATATCAATCACTTGTGGTGTTTCCATTTTCACAAAGATTTAAATAAATTAATAGTATGGTTTTGAATTTGAAAAATACCTCTTTTGTCAAATTAGCATTTTTCTTGATCTTCTCTTGAATTGCTTTTGAAATCACTATAGTTGCTTGGAATTTCATTTCAGTTCGCCTTAGACACTTGAGATCTTGAATGCAAAATGAATTGTTCGTCGAATGAACTCCTTTTTAACCCTTTGTTTGTCTTGACCTAATCATCAGAAATGTTATCTTTCAAAAAGCTGTCAAACCCTTCTCTGTTGAGTATAGTTGATTAGGATTACTCCGCAATGTTCTGTGTTTGATCCTTTTCTTCTAGAATTTCTTTTAAAAGATCTATCATATGATTCTTCACATCATATCTTCATGCCAGATCCCAGTACTAACTATCTAGCTAGGGGATTAGGATTTTTAATGCAGCTCCCCCTAAGCTAGAGCTCCCAATTTACTTCCCAGAGGAAGTATCAGCACCAGAGGCTAGTGCGGATCCATCCTTGTCTTCAATCACATCTTTCTTTATCCATATTTTTCCCATCTCTTTCTTAGTTTCAACTGGATCAACCTTTGCCTTTCCCTTATCATTCCTTTGTTCTGTATTTCTCCCTTTTGGAGAGTTGTTCCTTTTCAAATCTTTGCTTCTACAGAATTTTACAATATGTCTAAGTCTATTGCAGTTATAACATACAATATTCCTCTATCCTTGACTCCTTCCATTGAATGGATTCATCCTTGATCTACATTGGTTATTTATATGCCCAAATCTATTGCATGCAAAGCACTTTCCATTGAAAGACTAAGTATTTCTTGTATTGTTAAAACCATTCCTTACCAGGCTTCTACATTCATTTCATTTATGACCAATTTTCTTGCAATTGAAACATTGACTAGAGAATGATGGAGTATTCTGATTCATTTTACTCCTACACTAAGTAGCCTTATGACCAAACTTATTGCAATTAAAACAATGGCCATTGAAAGATGGGTATCTTTGAGCATTTGGATGTCCGACCGGAGGTCTTTTAGGTATTCTTCTCTAATTCCGAAACTAGTTGCCTTTATTTTTCTTAAACTTGGTGTTTGCTTGGCCTGATTTTGAACTTTATCCTTTTTCAAATCCCAAGCCATACTTGTCATCAAGACTCTTCTGACTTTCAATCAATTCCTCAAACTTTACAGAGCTTATTTTGAATTTTTCTTTATAGCTATTAGCTACTTCCAGATCATATTTCAAAAGTAACACATCTTATCCCATTTTTTCACATTCCTCAAACTTATCCTTCACAACCTGATTCAGATGTTCTTCAACCTTTGTTTTTTCTTCAACTAGCATAGATAGACTATCTATGGATTCATTTGTTGTTTTTAATTGTTCACTTAGCTCTTTCCTTCTATCCTGAGACTTCTTGACTTGCTCCTTTAGTTTCAGAATGCAATCATCAACTTCTTTGATATTTTCCACCAAATCTTTGATATCTGCCTCAAACTTGTCAAGATCATCAAGAGTAGCTTGTAGTTATTCATCAATGCTACCTAGGTAACCTATTGAAGAAGCGAGATATCTTCTTGTTGCCATGTGTTCACTGTTCCAGATCTTCCTCAATATGTTAAGCTTCTTCCAAGGAACCTTGCTCTGATACCAATTGTTGAACATAATGAATACTGAGAGCGAGGTGAATCAGTATTCTACAAAACCACTTCTTCACATGATCTCTAATCCAATTACCAAATTCAATAACATGAAAGCAGAATAAACATAAGAATAGCAATCATAAAGTCATAACACATAGACACTAGGATTTTTATGTGGAAAACCCAAAAAGGGAAAAATCATGGTGAGTGTTAGCTCACAATATATGATGACAATAACACTAAATTACATGAAGACTCACTACCTTAGGGCTCACTACCTAAGGACTCACTATCCAAGAAGTGCTCACTGCAAAAAGGCTCACTACCAAGAAGATAGAAGATAAGATAGAAGAAGGATTGGCTCACTGCCAAGAGATGACTGTTATAAATCCATCTACCAAATTCTAAGGTGCATTTCCATTTACAACTCAGTAAATATACTCAAATGTCTTCATAATGTTTGCTCTACTTTTTCTGCTCTGCTTCACATATGTTCTGCTTTTCTGCCCTTACTATCTTTTTTTGGTCATAAGACTTCCCTAGATTGCACACACATTAAATTCACACACTTATTACACACCTCCATACCTCTAATGTCAAAATACATTGAGTATATATATTTGCACCAAGAATTATATCACAATCAGGTCGGCAAGCCAAACATGAAACATGTATACAAATGTTATACCTTATCAGCTTGAACTTGTGCACAAACAACAATGCGGACCAAAAGAAACATACAAAAGTCTTCATATAGGTCAGGACCAATCATTCCATCACTTAGATTGATTGTTCAAACAATATATCTTTTCTACATAGAGATCCAACATACTTGTTGTCTTATCCCTTAAGTACCTACTTGATCAATTCAACTGTCACATCATAACTTCCAATGCGAACCATATGGGACTCTAAAAATCATATCCACTATTCATCATTGACCTCTTAACATACCTTCAGAACCACAGGACATAATATTCCTTTATAGAAAAATGTCGATCTTAGAACCGTTGCTCTGTCATAGTGAAATACTGTCAAACTGGAATCTGATACTAGAGAACTTGTAGGATGTGATCTATTGAGCTTCAGAAGCTATAACTCTAGATTTAGGTAGTCATGGTATGTATCTTTTTTGCCTCAAAACTACAAGACAAAATATACCACAGCGGAGGAGTGTTGACCCTTTTACTCTGGTATTGTGCATTGTTCCTAACTTAACTCTATTCACCTGAACTTAGATATTTCACCATATGACTTTCGGAGTAAAGTATCTTTGCCATGCCGATAGAATCCCTTTGCCTTGTTTCCATCAATGACAACATTCAACATTCATCAAAGAAGTGTCTCTTGCCAACAGAGACACCATATAAAACTAACATGAGTTTCATGCTAGAAATTCTATGTAAAATTGATAAATTGCCTCTAAAACCATAAAGGCACTTTCTAATCAAAATCAAACCCCACAAGGTGATTAGGTGTAGTATAAGTAAGTAATTGAGTTCCCATTATGCTTACCCACCAATCACCTAGTATACACAAACCTATGAATAAATCGCAAATGAAATATGATATCAACAATCCATTTTGATGGAAAATTAGAGTATTGTATAAAATTACATTGCATATATTCATATCTTAAATTACACTAAGGGAAGTATTTTTTGTCCTATGACAAATTTCAACCAATTTTTAGAGTAATAGTCAACTTGTTCTAATTACTAAAGACAAACTACTCAAGGTAAAACTCTAAAACATGGGGGTAAATTTTATCCCCTAGTTTGAAACCACATATTCAAAAATCATAAATACCTAGATCACCATTTAAGAGATATGAACAAACTAATGTAGGTTTTATCTTTTTAGCACAACTAGTTCCTAGTTCCCTAGTTCACATTTTTTCTAAATCTTCAATTCAATCTAAATTGACCTCAAATTGAAAACACACCACTGTAAATAAGAAAATTAGCATTAATTACATTCATAAATTTATCATATAATGATTCTTCAAGTCTCAATTTGATCAAGCGCTATGATAGGTTCATATTCCCTTTACTAGGTTTTCGCCTATAGATTTCACTATATTCATGAAAACTAAATTTACATACCCAAACATAAATTTAAGCCATATACCAAAAAAGTGAATTAATCGGGCTTCAAATTCATAAAAATCAATAGGAAACCAATCCAATTTCTTCCAAAAATATTCTACCATCTTTTAGAAGGTTTTCTAACCTTTTTTCTTATACAAGAACTTAGGTTTTCATGAAATAGTCTTAATAATAATTTCTTAATTAATTGAGTCATGGAATAGTATTTGATTTGAAATAAGAATTTTCCATGAAAACCTAGTTTTTCATGGAATAGTCTTTATCTTAATTAATTAATTCAAACACATATTACTTCACACTTTAGATTATAGGTTTATCATCTTCATGAACTAAACCTAGGTCACCCTCTGCAATACCTATTCCTACCAAGCAACACAACTCATTTAGTAGTACTATTAGAACAAATCATTTTATGGATATTTCAAATCATCATAAATATTTATCGCAATCTTTATATTTGAAAGGGTTGAGAATGAAGGATGTAATAAGACTTGAGCATGTTACGTAGTTTCCAATTTGGAGAAACTTTACTTCTAATTACATTTATAATAATCTAATAATCTCTTTTAATTTGGATCCATTTGATACCATCCAGCCTGCAAATATCTATCTTGAAAAGAAGGGCTTGAATTTTTCTTAAACTTCTTATCCTACCTTACTCATTACAAGCAATACACCCAACTCCTAAATCCTCTAGATTGCCTCTTAGCATGCCATTAAAATTGAGTTTTATCTATCCTTCTTCTAGAGGTAAGAATTTTGTCATTTAACATTTATTCAAGGAGTCCAAACCCCCCACCACATGAATGAGGGGGGTTTTCAAAGCCTTCCATCTTCCCAAGATTTCATTGTGCCAAGTTACTAGTATAAAATAATTAGAGGGGGTTGATTGAATGTAAGCTTTAGTAATCAACGAATCAAAGGAGGAAGGTGATTTAAAGAGGTGGCATATAAGGTTTCTTTATTATGTTTGACATTTTGTATGCTTAAGCCCTAATGTTAACAATGAACGTTAATGTTGAACCAAGTAAATAAACAGCTTAATTTGAACATGAAACAATAAGTACTCAATATAGACAATTCAATATCAATGTTAGAATATTGAAAGTTGAATCTATAAAGTTAAAATTTGGACCTTGAATGTGAACCTTAAGCCCTAAATACCCTAATTTTAAGCATAACCATAATTCTAACCAAAACCCTAATTGTAATCATAACCCTCAATCTAAACCTAATTCTAAATCTAAATATATTTATAACCCTCACCCTAACTGTATCCCTAAACAAAACCCTAATTCCAATCTAACCTTGGTTCTCACCCTAACCGAAACCCTAATTCTAAATCTAACCCTAATTCTAACCACAACCATAAGATTACACTTACCAAATTGGTTTACAAGCCTAACCATATATTTAACCCTATTTACAAGCCTAATCATAACCCATCCCTTAACAAAACCCTAATTCTAAATTTGGTCATCATTCAAACCCTAAGTCTAAACCTAATTCTAACCATGATCCAAACCCTAACCCTAATTCTATTCCTTACCATAACCATAACCCTAATTGAATGTTGAACCCTTAATTTAAAATTTGGACCTCAAGTGTCAACCTAAAACACTAAACCATGTACTCTAAACCCTCATCCCTACATGTTGAACCCTCCTTAAGTAATGAGCCTATGATTGTAAAGCCTGAACATAAACATTAAGGCTTAAATTTGAACACTAAACTTTCAACAAATAACCCAAACCATTAAACCTTCAAACCTTAACTTTATACCTTAAACACAACCCCAACCCCTCAAAGGTTAAACCCTGTGGCTTAATTATTGAAATGTTAAATAATGAACCTTAATGTTGAACTAGGTAAATAAATAATTTAATTTGAACATGAAACAATATGTACTCAATATAGACAATTCAATATCAATGTTAGAACATTAAAAGTTGAACCCTCCTTAAGTAATGAGCCCCTACACATCAAGTCCTAAATTTAAAATGCTAAACTTTCAATTAAATTAGGTTTATGATTAGAACCTTATTCTAACCCTAATTTTAAGCATAACCCTAATTCCAACCCTAACCCTAAATTTAACCATGATCCAAACCCTAATTGTAATCATAACCCTCAATCTAACCCTAATTCTAATATATAATAATATATTTAACCTATATTATATTAATATTATATATAATTAATATATAATATATTATAATAATATATCTAACATATATTATAATATTATATTATATAATTATAATAATTATTAAGATATATAATATAGTTAGAATTAGGCTTGCCACTCCCGGATGCTACTAGCATACCTATATTTAAAAATATATCTAAAGTACGCTGAGAGATATCCTTCTTGAGGTGTCTATTTTTTAATCACTAATCCTAACATTAGGCGCTTGAGAAGGATATCTCTCAGCATACTTTAGATATATTTTTTAAATATAGGTATGCTACTATATTTATCTCTCTCTAGTTTGGTTTCTATAGTTCTTTCAAGCTTTTTATAATTATTAGCTTGGTGGCATAGGAATAGTAACAATTTTTATTATTTCTTGTTTTAACAATTTCAACAACTATTATACTAATTTTTGTACTTCATTTGATAATGATATAAGTATTAAAGGACATGACCACCATGATCACAATTCACAAACAAAAAATAAAATAAATAAATAAATAATATAACTAAAATAAAATAATTCTCATATAAAAATTAAAATTTATATGTCCATATATATAGGAAATAAAATATTTATATTTCCATATATATAGGAAATAAAATAAAATAGTTCTAAAGTAATGTAATATAACTCTTAAATAATTTTAAAAAAAACTTGAAACTATATCTCTTAACATTTTTTAGATAGATATATTTAAAATATCTATACTAATTCTTTTAATAGATGAAACTAAACCTTATATCCCTTTAGTTTCTCCATATTTACAATAAATTATACTAATACTTACACTTACACCAATCATACAAATTATACAAATTAAATATGATTTAATTTATTATTATTATTATTAAAAAACTAGGTCTCAAAATTACACTGAGTTCAGTTCTATCCAATAGCTTCAAGTATTGCTTGTATGACATTTACTAACTTTGAAGTAAAAGAGTTTGGCATATGGCCAAACAATCGTTTTCCCATCAGAACTCATAATAATTTATGGGAAGTTTATGCCACGCTACATTTGACTGAAAATAAAATATTTTGGTCCATAAGTTGTGCAGTTTGACTCTCCCCTACATATCCACGTGATTGTAATGTAAAATGCATTGTTTGTTCGAGACTTTCTGAAAAAAATCAGCATATCTCGTGCAAACATATCTGCCATACATTTTATTGAATGAGTTTTGTGAATGATTCTCAAATGGAATCCATTTGCCTTTTTGTCGTTTGTGCTGACCAGGTCAATGTTCTCACGCTATTGTTGTTGGCGTTCACTAAACTAATTCACATTGACCGGATTATGAAAACAAGGAAAAGAAATGGCACTTTTGACTTTAATTAGATAAATAGCCGGAAATTTTGAAAACTTTTGCAGAGAAAATCAAAATAGTTCTTCAAACTTATCAAAAATGGCGGCCATTTCTGATATAATGGGATTGTCTATGTCTGTGAAGAGGTTTATGAAGAGACGAAGATACAAAAGGATTGACAAATTTAATGGACAGAGAAGGCGGTCAAGAGCAATAAGGCTGGGCGGGAGTAAAGGAAGGCTAGTTTGGAAGCTTAAATTTGTGCCAAAGTTGAAGCTGAGGTATACTAAATCTGCAGATAAGGTTTCTGCAAAGTCGTGGCTGGCAAAATTGAGAGATTCATATGTGAATATAATGTTCAATTTTGCTCAATCGAGAATTAAACAGACCCCAAAAAAGATGGGTGTTGAAGATTTCAACAATAAGATGATTACTGAGATTTACAAGTCTCTGGGACTACAAGTTGAGGTCTTGCCAGGCTTGGCAGCTACAACAGCTCACCGTCAGTTAAATATCAGAACAATTATGATATAAGTGCTCTGAGTATGTATATAGGAGGTTTATGTCCCCTCTGCACATTCTTTTCCTATTCACATATGGGAGGTTATTTTTATCTGTTTTGGAAAAAATCTGAAGCTCAGAATGGGTGAATATGTATGATGAAGCTTCCCTTATCCCAATAATGCAAGGATAGTTTTAGTGTTCATATAAGACCCAAATCCATTAATGCATGAATTTTGCGAATTTTCTTAATCTCACTGGAGGAGGTGTTAATGCCGAACATGTGTCTATGTTTCATAAGATTTTAAGTATTACTGAATTTGTTGTTTAATAAATTATAATTATAGATAAGGGGTAGAAGAGGAGGATCATCACTCCTAGGCACCACTCACTAGGCATGTTTATCTATCACTTTTCAAGCCACCCAAACATCTTAAGTTAAAACTGTTCCTACAACTTGCCAAGGGATTAAAACAGCTTATCCAAACAAAGTATTTGTTGTTAATAGTGGATTCATAGTTTATTGATTCATGACATAAGGGAAGTGCGTGACAATAACCTAACTAGGGTTGGATCCCTTTTTTATAAGAGGAAGTAGACCACTCATGTTGCATCGAAAATGGTGAGAAATGACTATGATTGTAAGAGCAACTACAACTATATCTGTGAATAACTAGAGGCATGGTGTGGTTGAAGCCATTCAAAGGAACCTAGTTCATGGTGCACAAAGCACTCCCCCAATGGTTGAGCAAGTCCTATATGTACTAAAATTTGAGAGCCACCTTCGTGCCTACATGTAAATCTGAAAATAACCAAAGGAAACCACATTCACTTTGTCAGTTAGTGGAAAACTCCAACCAATATAGTCATCATGTTTCAATTGTTTGAATAAGGTATCTGTTAATCTCTACAAAAAAATTAAAATGGTGAAAAAATATAAATATTTTTTTCTTCTCATTACCAAGTGAGACAGGAATTTGATGTATGAGACCCTTAGGTGGTGGATGTTAGGTGGATGCCCATAAAGAGATTCATTTCCCATTTACCTTACATGTTGTCCTACAAAATGTACATAGATTAAATCCCTCTTTTTAAAGAAAATATGTATCTCTTGTATGGTTTACAAACACAATCATTTTAGCCACTTAAGACCAAACAAATTTGTATGCAATCTCTACATAAATAGCATAACAATTTCTCTAACTTCCTATCTCTTAGATCCAAACCCCAACCCATTCCACATTATTACTCTCAATTTATCTAAGGAAAAACATTATTATATTTACCCTCTCTATCCCTGATACCTAGAGATATATCTTTTTTTTTTCAATATTAAATACCCATTATGCACTCACATGTTGTGATATTGTCTATCCATTGATGGACTTGGGATTCAAGGTCCCATTAAATAGTATGATTTCAATCTGGAGGCTTCGACAATAATATATAGTATCGCATAATATTATAGTTGATTATAGCTATGTGTGGGCAATTAGAGGGTTGTGATAAGAAAATGGATTTGTTGCAAAAACAAAACACTTGCAACTAGAAAGAAAACCTATAAAACACAAACAAACATTAAATAATATTGTTGGGTAATGTAAGATTGTGTGACCCCTAAGATGCTCCTACATCACTTTTCTCCTTTAATCTAAATGATAATCATATTTTTGTGTATGATAAATGAATGTAATTAACTACTTTTAAATACATATACATAGTATTAATCACATGAAATGTGTACTAAATTATCTTATGGTAGGAAAAGGATAGGTGAGAGTCAACCAAATTTTGAAATTGAATTTTAAAACTTCCAGGCATAGATCCATAGGTGCATTATTGAACCCATGTCCATGGGATTGACCCAAGATATGAGAGTGGCAATATCTAGGCAAGGAATAAATGTAGGATTATATAAATGTCAATTGTATGAGAATGTGTGTAGAACTCAATGAGATAAGGTCAAATTTATAGGAATGAGCCAAAGTGGAGATATGTGAAGGATTGAAGAATGAGCACAACTTGGAAAAGATTGTACCATTTGTCATTATGTAATTGCATTAACACATTCTCTTAAAATGAGCTCAAAACTAAATGGGAATTGGCATGGGTATGTAAATTTCACCACCACATATAAATAAGTCCTAAATTAATTAATTAATGTATGCATGCATTTTGGTAATCTTACTAATTTTAGTACAAGGGTTAATGTTGAACATTATAAAGAAATAAACTATCTCTTCACATAAATTTCCTAGGATAAATTTATCAATCATCATTAACTAACATCAAATACTTTAGGAATGAAAGTTGAGAATGATAAACAAGATCAAATTAAATTTTAGAAATTTAAATAATAAATGCAATTATATAGCTCTTGGCTTGATGTGGAATATAACTTTGTTAAGTGTTCTAAATTGATTTGTCAATGTAGCAAAAAATTTTGGCTTGTTGAATCGTTTTTGAGACTATAGATAGTTACATGACTACTTATGTGAACTAGACTAGTGGATCTGATGTCTGCTAATTTTCATATGTTTTCTTTCATCTCACATCAAAGTTTTTGATCTAATCTTTGAATTAAAACTAAGTTTGTCTGATTGTGCATTTGCACATGACAATGAAAGTTCCTCCTTTGAATCAAACCTTGGTAGGGATGTTGAGTCAATGGCTTTGAATAAGATCAAGGATAACAAGTAGTCATGTAATATGTCCTAGAATGTCAATGCAGTGCTAATATTACAAGATGATTCTTTTTAGGCTTTGTGATGTGTACTAAAAGGTATTCATTCCATATGTTTGTGAAATGTTCTAACAAATAAGTATTTGTCTTTAAATACAATTACACCCTAACATTTAGCTCAACTATTTCACACTTCTAATTAACTTATAATACTCACTTGAAAGGAAAACAATGAAGCCCAATCTTTAAATTTATTTTTTTGGACTAAAAATGTAAACTAAATGATCTAGCCTTGTAATTTCTCCATATTTAAAATGGGTTACACTAATGCTTACAATTTCACCAACCATACAAATTAAGCATGATTTAACTATTTTTATTTTTTTTTAAACCTGTGTCTCAAAATTATACCTATTGAGTTCAGTTTTATCTAATAGCTTCAAGTGTTGCTTGTATTACATTTGAGTTTAGCATATGGCCAAACAATCGTTTTCCTATCAAAACTCGTAATAATTTAAAGAAAGTTTATGCCACGCTACATTTGAATGAAAATAAAATATTTTGGTCCAAAGTTGTTCAGTTTGACTCTCCCTTACATATCCTCGTGATTGTAATGTGAAATGCATTGTGTGTCCGAGACAATAAATTTTATTGAATGACTTCTTTGAATGATTCTTTTGTCGTTTGTGGTGACCAGGTCAATGTTGTCACGCTATTTTTGTCGGCGTTCACTAAACTAATTCAAATTGACCGGATTATTGTAAACAAGGAAAACAAATGGCACTCTTGACTTTACTTATAAATAGCCAGAGATCTCGAAAACTTTTGCAGAGAAATCAAAATAGTGCTTCTAACTTATCAAAAATGGCGGCCATTTCTGATATAATCGGATTGTCTATGTCTGTGAAGAGGTTTATCAAGAGACGAAGATACAAAAGGGTTGACAAATTTAACGGACAAAGAAGGCGGTCAAGAGCAATAAGGCTGGGCGGGAGTAAAGGAAGGCTAGTTTGGAAGCTCAAATTTGTTCCAAAGTTGAAGCTGAGATATTCTAAATCTGCAGATAAGGTTTCTGCAAAGTCATGGCTAGCAAAATTGAGAGATTCGTATGTGAATACGATGTTCAATCTTGCTCAATTGAGAATTAAACAGAGCCCAAAAAAGATGGGTGTTGAAGATTTCAACAATAAGATGATTACTGAGATTTACAAGTCGATGGGAATACAAGTTGAGGTCTTGCCAGATTCGGCTGCTATCACAGCTCACCGTCAGTTAAATATCAGAACAATCATGATATAAATACTTTCAGTATGTATACAGGAGGATTTTGTCCCCTCTGAACATTCTTTTTGCTATTCACATATGGGATGTTATTTTTTATTTGTTTTAGCGAAAATCTGAATGCTTCAAGTTCGGAAAAGGTGAATATGTATGATGAAGCTTCCCTTATCCCAATAATGCAGAGACAGTTTTAGTGTTCATTATGTATGATATGTAAGACCCAAAACCATTAATGGATGCATGAATTTTGCAAATCTTCTTAATCTACTGGAGCTGTTAATGGCGAACATATGTCTTTGTTTCATAAGATTTTATGTATTACCTGTAGTGCTGTTTTCAAGCACTCCATTTTTATTAAACATTTTTCTATAGTGGAGCATGTATATCTGAGTGCTTAATGGCCACAATCAAATATTATGTGTTCACTGGGAAAGAATCGGTCAGTTCATAGAGAGAGCTCATTGATGGATTGGGTAAACCTTAACCAGCCGGCACGTTGTAAAACGGTCGGCTGGTTGAAATGTTGCCGACTCTATATTAATCGAAGATTTCTTCAACAAATCACAGCAGTTGATATATGCAGGAGGGTCAATTAATTAGGTCCATTGATTTTGTCGAAGAATTTGCAGGTTGAAAAAATGAGTAAACAGTTGGCACACAACGTACCTGCTGTTTACGTGGGGGATTGAGTTGGTGTAGCAATTCCATTTCTATTTGCACAAACCTCTTTCAAACTCAGAGTAGGTCTAATTCAAACTCAGAGTAGGTCTAGCAAGAAATGGTTCTCTAATGATAAATGAGCATTTCACAGGCCTAGGAAATGATACACAAGCATTTTAATGGTGTAAAGCTACAGAACGCCATGATAAGAGACATCCTCCAAAATTCCACTTCAATCACTCAATCTCCAGCGCAAGCATATGAAAGCAAGGTGCAAACAGAGGAACAGAGGAAGTGAGACGCCCGGCATCACTGGAACCGTCCGATGAAAAATGTAATCCAACGGCCTGCACTCCTGCAGAAGAAGAAAATGCGCCATTGGCTATCCTTGCCGCCTCAGCATTTATTCCATCCATTAGCGCACCGTTTAAGAATTGCTAGAAGTGTCATGCAAAACATTGCGCCGTTGCTCCATTTGAATCCTAGTTGGCAGCGGGAGCCAGCGAGAAAGGAGGTTCTCCTCAGATCATTTTCTCCATCTAACGGCTTGCGCTTCTTTTCAAAGATTTTTAAGGACCTTTTATTTGGATGATGCACCATTGGTCAAATATAGGGTGACATGGCATATTCATCATACAACTTGAGTAAGTTTGTTGGTGAAAAACTTGCTTTCTTGAAAGAGAGGTCACAAGTTTGAATCCTATGGGGGGTAACATGTCGCTCGACATCGTAGACTATAAAAGGATTCCATTTCCATTCAAATTTGTTTTAAAATTCAGTCGCTATGCCTGGAAAGGTTTAGATTTGGGCACCCTGAAAGGTTTAGATTTGGGCACCCTCCTCACAATGTGGGATCGTGTCACCATTCAAGGCACTTTTGTCATCAAAAACATTTGTAAAGCATGGGAAGCTATCAAACCCTAGCTTCGCTAGGTGGAAGATGGCTTCCACAATGGGTTATCCATTAATCAACAATCCATTTAATGTGGGTTGTGGGTTCTACCCAATTTTATTCATAGGGCTACTAAGAATTTTCTGCCATGGCCAAAATTCAAGCTTAAATTCAAACTTGCCAACCAAGACCAGGAGACTTTTGAAGTGGTTATTGATTCTATTCTGCCTCAGATGTTTTATAAGATTGGGGTTCGATCTTGTAAACCCTAGTGGAAAGATTTGAAATGGTATTCAGATAACCCCTTTCAGAATTACAGACCTTGCAAAGGCTATTTGTGGCTCTCTCCTTAGTTGCCTATGGTAGACCAACTTAACCATCACTGGCAGCTTCAATCTTCTCTTGGAACATGGCATCGCAAATTCCAATGCATTTGGTTTGTTGTTTTGGAACCTCAATTAGCCCATTTTCCCTGGTACATTCTCTTCTAGGGCCTTCTGATGGGGGATATGCTTCTGCATATGGGTGTTCCTTGACCTCGTTGTCCATTCTATGGACAATTGGAGACCCTTTGGCACTTTGGTTTTGTCCTTGAGCTCAAGAAGCCTAGACCTGGATCCATGACTTTTTCAAGCCATTTCGGCCTACCCCATTCTCCTGGCATATGGTCTTGTTAGGGGATTGACCTTGTCTCCCACACAATTATACTTAGATTTGGCATGCTTTTAGGGTGGAGATTTTGTTTAGTATTTGGAAAGATAGCAATTTTTCTTTGTTTTCTAATTGTATTGCAGATGTTCATTTTTCTCTTTACACCAAATATATGATTTCCTCTAATGTTCTTAATCCAAGGGCATTCAGTGGTGTAAGGGCAATCTTGCATCACCCAAAAAGATGTTGATTCAAAATCATTGAAGTTGTTTTCATTTCTTTCCATAATTAGTATTTCTAGAACTCCATAATCACTTGAATAATGATGTAGGACTTTCAGTTTTTTTCAAATTGCTATTTTAGGAAAGTTTATTGCTATTTTTGGAAAGTTTGCATTTGGGCACAGATGGATGCAAAAATTTACAGGAAGCTTTGTAAATGAAATATAAGACCTTTGGCGAAGGAATTAGGCAAAGATCATTTGTGAGCTGAAAGATATTAAAGTTTCTGTTTCCTGAAAAACCCTTAAAAAGTTTTGAAATCAGATATGAGGCACTAAAACGTCCCATAATGCCCCAAAAAGTTGACAAAAAATCTGTTTACAGATTTCCAACGTGACAGTTCACTTTGTGAGCTTTATAGCACTTCAAACGGTTCGTCAATCGGATACTTGGATCAAAAGTTATGCTTCCCAGAAGTTGACCTACTTTTGGAGGGAGTTGCAAATTTTAAAATTTCGCTAGAGATCGCCAAAAAGGGATATTTATGACTATTTTTGGGAACCCTAGGTAGTAGTAGAGATAAGGGGGAAAGTGTAGAGTCAAGAAGAGGCAGGAAAAAATAAACCCTAGCTGATTTGGGGTTATAGAAGGCAGAATGTTCTAGAGTCTTGAGATAGGAAGCTGTAATGTGTTGCAACCTATGGAGGATTCATCCTCTGATTGTATTTGAGCTTCTGTAATGTAATGAGTTGTCCAAAATCAATAAAAGAACATTCTATTTTCTATGTGCAATTTCTGTTGTTGTGTGTTTTATGATTTACTTCCTTCATCAGTTCTCATGCAGATCCAAGTGCAAGCTAGCAAAGTTACACTTTAGGTTGTCCAGGAGTTACTGGACCACTAGGGAAATGCCTCCTATACTGTTGCCAAGGTTCCATTAGACTCCTCTCCTCCGAGAGGTCATCGGCATGGGGGCAGTCGGTCTACTAAGCGAGACCATGGCTCTCACTCTTGCGAGGCTTAACCTCATAATTCTTGAGACTCTATCGCTCATGGTTTGTCTCAACCTCTAGGCAACCCTCTACATCTTCACAGGAGCATGGGGGAGTTGGGTGACCTAGTTTTGACAAGGTTCCTCTTCTGCAACTTGCCATCTCTCTAGTTCGTCCCCAGCAGCCCGTCGAGGACAAGTGCTCTTGAGGATGAGGGTGCTCTTGTTGGTTGGGAGCCAATTGATGACACTACCCCTATTGATGTATGGGGGCATAATCATGATGATAAAGATCCACCCACTACTGGCACTGCACTAGTTGCTTAATATTTTCGTGGGCTCGGCCCTTATGTTATTTTTTTGTCTATGTTTTGGACTTGGTCCAGATAGACTTTGTGCATGTGCCCTTTTACCACCCAAAGCCTTTTTTGTAAATATTGTACTATTTTTATTTTTAATATAAAATAGGAATATTCATAGAAAATTGATTTTATTTAAATCTTTTATTAAAAAGATTAAAAGGAGAAAAAGTAAGGAGGAGGCGTGATAAAAGGAAGGTGGGCCAATGAACTTAAATTAAGGTGATCTTTATTTATTAAAGTCGCATGCCTTTTGTATGCTCATGATAATAATAAAGAAAAATCTTTATTATTAAAAACTCATGATAAGTGAATGTAGCGGAAGCTTCATTTAAAATGAAATCGTAAAAGGTCAAATAAATAGATAAGAGGAAGTTACAAGGAATAAAAAGTAAAGTTCTTAGAATGGAAAGGAGCAACAAACAATGAATGGTGTCCAACATGAACTAGAACATATAGATAATTTTGGCATGTTAAAGGGAATTTCAGGATTTTTAGATGGGTTTCTCTTCTAAGTTTTCTTCATTATCAAGTTGGATATTATGGTAGATTTTTAGTAGCTGAACAGAGGAAGAATTTTATAACAGACTCAGGCCTTTTTGTGTCATTTTACCAAAATTAATTGAACATAGATGACTGTGTCTTTTGGCCTTTCATGTCTTTGTTCTCAGTTCACCAATGAAGGGAAGATTGTCATTCTGTACCCTAGATTTGGTCTTTATTGAATTATTCTTGCTCTCTTATTATGTATATACAACCTTGTTTTGCAAATCTGGAACACTATAATATCTTGTATATTTATAATTGTGTGGATCTCGCCTTTCATTTCTACATTTGTATTTTTCTTGTTTCATGATTACAAATCTTGTGTGCATAATAAGTAATATGCAAGTAAGAGGGTCTTATAATTGGTGCATTGCCTCCTATGATAGTTTTATTTTCAATCATTTTCTTCTCTTTTCTCACAAAATTTGAAGAAAATTCATTGAACATCCTACAAAGAGTTAGCTTCTAAAATTCTGGAGGTTATATTGCAAGCCACATCCCACGTTTGCAAGGTTTCCCATGTTGGTGCAAGTTTGTATGTAGATGTAGCATTCAGGTGTAGATTTGAACTTCAACATTACCCTTAGTTTCTAATATTTTTAGGCTATGGTTCTAGGTGCGCTAGGTAATGGGTACTGTGAAGAAAAATTAGGAGCCTTTATTTCATAAGGATTTTATAGATTTTTTATTGGAAACATTTTTAATATATTGTATTAAGTATAATAAAAGTTTTAGAATATTTAGAAGGTTTACAATAAAAAGGTGGTTAGTAAAAATTTGCTAACCAAAAAGTTATAATTACAAAAGTCTATATAATTAAATATAGCTTAAGTACAAGTAGGAGGATTGTCACTCTTGGGTACCACTGATTGGGCATGTTCATCTATGATGTAGATGGAGCCACCCATCCATCCCAAGAATCCAATTGTTCCTACATTGCCAAGGGACCAAAACACCCTAGCCAAGTGAAGGATTCATTGTTGACAGTGGATTCACTGTCTGTGAATTCATGGTGCGAGGCAAGCACATAACCATAGCCTACATGGAGCAGAGATGCATTCCCATAAGGCTAAGTAGACCACCCATGCTACACAAGCAATAGTGAAAAAAGAGATCTTGACTATGGGAGGGACTATGATTGTGCCTATGAATAACTAGAGGAGGCATGGTGTGATCAATGCCATTTGGATGAACTTGGCTTGTGGTGCATAAGGCACTCCCCTAGTTGTTGAGCAAGTCCTATAAGTGTTGAAATTCTAACTTAGCCACATTTTTAATGCCTGCATGTGAGTCTAAATTGAGTAGAGGAAACTACATTTACTTTCTCAATTAGTGAGAAATTGCAACCAATATCCTCATTAGAAAACTTTTCTAAATGAGGTCCCCTTTTATAAAAGAACATGCCATGGTTTATTAAAATACAAATTCCAGGACACACATGGACATGTTCAAGGTCCCATTGAAATAGTATGATTTCAATTTGGAGGCTTCAAAAATATTATGTGGTACCACATAAGATGATAGTTGACTATAGCTATGTGTGAGCAACCAGAAGACTATGATAAGGAAATAGATTTGTAGCAAGAACAAAACACCTATGGAAAGAAAGAAAACTTGTAAAATACAAACAAGTATTAAATAAATATTTTTGCATGATGCAAGATTGCACAACTCCTGGGATTCTCCTACATGAATTCTTTCCTTTAATCTGAATGATAATCAATAATGTTTGTGGATGACAAATGAATGCAATTAAATGCCTTTAAATACAAGTACATAGCAATAATCACATGAAACATGTACTAAATTAGCTCAGAGCATAAATATAATACATGGGAATCAACCAAAATTTGAATTTGAATTTTAAAATTTCAATGGTTAGAGATGCCAGTGAGAGAGTGATCCTATGCCCATAGGATTGACCCAGGATATGGGAGCAATAATATCTAGGCACTTAAAATGGATATCTAGACATGGAGGATGATATAAATGTCAGGTGTATGGGAATGTGTCTGGCAATGGATAAGATAAGGTCAAGTTTATAGGAATGAGCAAAGGTGGGGAATATGTGAAGGATTAGGAAATGTGTACAATTTTGGACAAGACCATGCCATTTGTTGCTATTTATTTGCATTAAGACATTCTCTTAGAATGGGCCCAAAACTAAATTAGAATTGGCATGGATATACAAATTTCACCATTACAAATATAGAAGTCCGAAATCAATTAATGTATGCATGCATTTGGAATCTTAGTCATTTTAATAGAGGGATTAATGTTGAACATCGTAAAGAAATAAACTACTTCTTTATATAAATCTCCTAGCAGAAATTAATTAATCCTCATTTACATCAAATACTTTAGAAATAAGAGTTGAGAATGATAAATGTGCTTGAATTAATTTTTAGAATTTTAAATAATAAATGCAATTACTTTTCTCTTGGCTTGATGTGGAATACAATTCCATCAACAACCCTAAAGTGATTTATCAATATAGTAGAAATTTACTGATTGCTAGATTAATGCATCAAAATATGTAAACTTTTGTTCTTCTGTTAGGGTCATTTTGGTGACTAAGGAATAACTTTTATGTATTTGAGCTAGACTAATGGATCTATTCTCTACTAATTTTTAGATGTTGGCTTTTGACTCACATCAAAGTTTTCAATATGATATTCTCACTAAAACTCGATATGTGTGATCATGAGTTTGCACATGACAATGATAGTTCCTCCTTTGTGTCAAATCCTTGTAGGGATGCTGAGTCAATGGTTGTGAACAAGATCAAGGACAACAAGCAATCATGCAATATGTCCTAGAATGCTAATGTAGTGCTAATATCATGAGATGATTATTTTAAGACTTCATTGAATCATTCTTTTTAGGCTTTGTGATGTGTGCTAGAAGATATTCATTCCATGTGTTTGTTAGATGTACTAAATGAATTAGGGTTTGTCCTTAATTATAATTACATTGTAACATGTAATTCAACTATTTCATTCTTCAAATTGACTTGTAATAATCACTAAGGAAAACAACTATACTTAATCTCTAAATTTATTTTTTTTAAGAAAAAAATCCTATTCTTTTAATAAATGAAACTAAATACTCTATCCCTCTAATTTCTCCATATTATGCAAAATTACACTATGCTTACACATACAATAATCATATAGTGCCTTGCCTATAAGTCCAAGGCCTAAATTTGATGGTTGACCTTGTCTATCAAGAATTTTGTTTACGACAATTATTCATTTGAAAGTGCCCTTAAAATACTAAGACATATTTTAGTATAACTAAACTTATATAAATTAAATTAATATGCATCATCATAATTCTATATGAATTCTAACAGTTTGTCCAAAATCTCTTCTTTCATGTGATACAACCTTTTTAAATTTTTGATTATATTTTAAGACAAAACTACCTAAATAAAGTCACAAGCTTCCCACCCTAACTTGCACACACTTAATATCCTCATGATTGTAATGCAAATTGTATTGTTTGTTTGAAACTTTCTTTAAAAAGCAGAGAGCTTATCTCGTGCAATACGTATCTGTCATACCTACTTAAATCATTGAATGGCTTCTTTGAATTATTCTGAATCTAATTACCTTTATGTCGTTCGTGCTAACCAGGTCAAAGTTGTCGTGCTATTATTGTTGGCATTCCCTAAAATAAAATCATTGCCTTTGACCGGATTATGAAAACAAGGAAAAGAAATGGCACTTTTGACTTTACTTAGATAAATAGCCAGAGATCTCGAAAACTTTTGCGGAGAAAATCAAAATCAAAATAGTGCTTCGAACATATAAAAAATGGCGGCCATTTCTGATATAATCGGATTGTCTATGTCTGTGAAGAGGTTTATGAAAAGACGAAGATACAAAAGGTTTGACAAATTTAACGGACAAAGAAGGCGGTCAAGAGCAATAAGGCTGGGCGGGAGTAAAGGAAGGTTAGTTTGGAAGCTTAAATTTGTGCCAAAGCTGAAGCTGAGGTATACTAAATCTGCAGATAAGATTACTGAAAAGTCATGGCTGGCAAAAATCAGAGATTCATATGTGAATATGATGTTGAATATTGCTCCATCGAGAATTAAACAGACCCCAAAAAAGATGGGTGTTGAAGATTTCAACAATAAGATGATTACTGAGATTTACAAGTCGATGGGAATAAAAGTTGAGGTCTTGCCAGATTCGGCTGCTATCACAGCTCACCGTCAGTTAAACATTAGAACAATTATGATATAAAGTGCTTTCAGTATGTATACATGAAGTTTATGACCCCTCTGCACATTCTTTTGGCCTCCACATATGGGAGGTTATTGTTATTTGTTTTAGCAAATCTCTGAACACTTCAGAATGGGTGAATATGTATGATGAAGCTTCCCTTATCCCAATAATGCAGAGATAGTTTTAGTGTTCAGAGATAGTTTTAGTGTTCATTATGTATGATATGTAAGACCCAAATCCATCAATGGATGCATGAATTTTGCGAATCTTAGTAATCTCACTAGAGGGGCTAATGTCGAACATATGTCTATTTCATAAGATTTTAAGTATTGCCCCATTAGGGCGAATTATTCATTGTTGTCGGCAGATTCACGACCTATGCATTCATGGCAGAGAAAATAGCATTGTCTCTAGACATCTAGAGCTAGAAAAGAATAGTAGATTTGAAAAAAATTTAACAATGTAAGTAGGCTAGAGAGTCATATCCCCAAAAATAGCAACTCTTCAGGAGAAGAACTCGGGATGATAAGGAGTATATAGGTTGTGAATCCACTGCTAAGCAGATTGGGCCTAGGGAGAAGTGCAAAAGGAGTACTTAAAAGTCTCATTTCCGTGCTAGGTGGGACATCTAGTTTGAGAATTCCCAAGATGGACCAATCACTAGCTAAGAGGAACTAGCTAAGAGGAAGACCTTGTTGATAATATTATAAACACCACATAAAGAAGGCAATCTTAGGCTCTAGTTTAGCCTGCCAAATTCCTTGAAGTTTGAAAAGCCATGTGCAGGGGAAGAGTGAAGACACTAGTGCAGATTGAACTTAGTGAAAGCCAAAGAAAAAGGACTAAACACTTTGTAGAGCAACCCAAGAGTATAATTCCTAAATGTTGTATCTTGATTCTAACATAGTCTTTCCACCAAGCATGTGGAGGCTAAAACCCAATCTTATGCAACATGACATTAGGGATGAGCTCTTGAATTCTCTAAATAAAGTAAATCCAAAATAGCAAGCTTGAATTTTTGTTGTAAATATGGCTAGAGAGTTCACTCTCTGGAAGATATGAGAGTTCTTATGGTATGAATGTCTTTGTATCTAAAAATTCAAAACACTTTGATTTTGTGGCTCTCAACAAAAGGCATGTTGGAGGTATTGATGATGGGAGATCACCAGAGACTCTAGTCATTGAAGGATAAACTAATCGTAAAACCATCACTAACACAATTGAGGAATGGATTTATACATTCAAAATATTTCCAAATACTTTGAACTACAATCAACCTTTCATTTTGATTATAACAAAAGTAGCGATAAGATAATGCAAATTAGTACCCTTCCAACATTACTTCTCATATGCAGGGTCATCCTCAATATAATGCTTGAGAAAAATATTCTAGGCTTATAAACCCTTAATAGATCTAACAACCCACTTAGCACAAAGAGCTTGACTTTGTCTATAAATATCAATAATGTCAAGGGAATTAAGGTGTCTCGACCTTTGCAAATTCCTAGCATTGGTATTTAATTAATTATTTATTATTTTCCTATATTGTATTTATTTTTGCACATTATATTTTGTCATTTAGTGTGAGGTAGCATGGTGAGTTGTCATCCCACCTGGAAGGTGACTTAGATGGACATGTCAACATGAGGAAATGTAGGCATCCTGGTGCATTTGAGGTGGCATTAATTTGCCATGTGTGGGCATCTTGTTCAGTGTGTAAGAGGTTATGACATATGATGGAATCTATGACATGTAAGAGCCAGAAATAGAAGATTCTTATGACAGGTATGGCATGCATCATAAAGCATCTTTGCATGTTGAGAAGGCATATCTAGGTGCCCAAGTTTGACTATGACAAACTGTAAGAGGAATATGCTATTTTTAGTCAGTTATGATGGATTCTCTTACAACTATAAGAGTTGTCATAAATGATAGATTATATGACAGATGTAAGATGTGTAAGATCCTATTCTTGGATGGAGCGGCCAAAATTGGAAAAGTCAAACTTGCATACATTATGACAGTTGTAAGAGGGTCAAGTCCATGTTGTACATGTGTCACTGTAGGTATAGGGGCGTTGCAAAATGGGCCATGTGGCCAAGTTGATGCCCACCTCTAGAAGCTTCCCATTTTGGCCTTGAAACTCTATAAATAAAGTGCTTGTTGTAGTGTGTATGGTTCATTTGCAAGTACTATTATGCTGCCAAAATTACTCCAAATTATCAACATTGGTGAACTCTCGTAAGAGCTTGGCTCTAGAAGTGTATTATAACCTTCATTATTTATGGATTAATACATTGGATTGTGCTTTGGAGTGTGGAGTTTTTTACCCGAAAGGGTTTTCCCTGTGTATATCTTGTGTTGTGAGCTTTTTGATTTCATTTGATGTTATTTGATCTTCTCTATGTTGTGTATCTCACTATTGTAACTGATAAAAGATAAAAATTTGTATAACTCTTCTCACTAGATTGGTGTAGGAAGCATATTTTGTGTACCTTGCTTCCTTTCAATTCATATCAAAGCCTAATAAATGTTGGTTCTAGTTGTTGGATAGAGGGTTTTCTGAACTGATCTTCGTTTTAGTGGGAGCTTGTGTAGAGGATTTTGAAATCTTTGTTGCAGGAAAGAGATGGTGAGCACATTTGGGAGGATAGATATGGAAAAGTTTAACAAAGGCAACTTTGAGTTGTGGAAACTCAAGATGGAGGACATGTTGGTTGATAGAGACTTGCGGAATGCTATATTTGGAAAGATACCATCAGGCATGAAACAAGAAGATTGGGATCTAATGGATCAAAAGGCTAAGGGTCTTGTGAGACTCTATTTGGCTGACTTTGTGTTATTGAATGTCCATGAAGAGACTACAATGACAAATCTGTGGACTAAACCTGTTCAAATTTATCAAGATAAATCCCTAGTAAATAAGTTGTTCCTGAGGAAGAAGCTATACTCTTTGAGGATGGAAGATGGAGGGTCTATCACAGATCATTTGAATAGTTTTAACATGCGTGTTGCCCAGTTGAGCTCCGTTGGTGTGAAAATGGAGGAGGAGGATCGGTCTATGAAATTGCTATGTTCTTTGCCAAATTTGTGGGACCACCTTGTTATGGCCATTGGGACTACCACTGTCACCTTCAAGATGGATGAAGTGGTTGCATCATTACTATCTAAAGAGATGCAAATAAAATCTTCTAAAATGGCTAAGGAGGCTCTTGTGGTTCATGGTAGATCTAAAGAAAAAGGGAAAAAGAAGGATAAGAAGCAAGAGAAGTCAAGATCCAAATCCCATGGGAGATCTAAGTCTCCTAGAAAGTCCAAGACATTGTGTTGGAATTGTAACAAACCTGGGCATTTCCGTAAGAAGTACAAGGAGGAGAAGAAGAAAAAGAAGAACTATGATTCAGATTCTGATAAATCTTCTCAAGATGATGGAGAAGCATTTGTCTCTGACTTAGTAACACATGCATTTAAGGATGTGTTTCTGATAGACTCTGGTGCATCTTTTCACATGACCTCACATCAGGGTTGGTTCATTAGGTATGAAGAGTATGACGGTGGAAAGGTGTATCTGGGTGACAACTCTCATTTGAAGATTGTTGGCCATGGAAGAGTCTTGATTCGATTCCTTGATGGATGAGTGAAGGGGATCAATGGTGTTCTACATATCCCTGGTTTGGCATGGAACTTGTTATATGTAAGTAAGTTGAATGATGTGGGTGTGCATGTTGTTTTCTCAAATGGAGGATGGGAGATGACTAGAGGAGCTATGGTGCTAGCTAAGGGTGTTTAGATTGATACTCTATTCAAGCTTGATGCATGCACTGTTTAGTGCAACAATTCTTTAGTTTCAAAGAAGAGAACTTTAGAGTCTTCATCCTCACCATTGTAATAAACAGCGAAGAGGATTGTTGCATCTACCTTTAATTGTCGTGACTTATGGGTACCTAAGAGTGCTCATTCTGTAGAGATGAAACTTCTACCTAAGAAGACAATGTTATGGCACCAAAGACTTGGTCACATTGGTGAGAAGGGTCTTAGAGCCCTAAACAATAAGAATCTTGTTGAGAATATGAATCACTGTAATCTTGAGTTTGAGTTTTACGAACATTGCATTTATGGAAAACAAAATCATGTTCAGTTTTATTCCAATTCTCATAAATCTTCTAGGGTGTTGGAATTGATACATTCTGAAGTTTTTGGTCCTATGAATGTTCTTTCAATTTTAAAATCTATTTACTTTGTATCTTTCATAGATAATTATAGTAGAAGGACATGGGTTTATTTTTTTAGAAGAAAATCTAATGTCTTTAGTCGATTCAAAGGGTTTAAGGCTCTTGTTGAGAATAAAATGGATAAAAAGATTAAGTTTTGAGGACTAACAATGGCAGTGAGTTTTGTTCAACAAATTTTGACAAGTTCTATAAAGAATATGGGATTGAGAGGCACAAGACAACTGTGTATACCCCTAAAAAGAATGGAGTTGCAAAGAGGATGAACATGACGTTGATGGAGAGGGCTAGGAGTATGCTTTTAGTGGAGCTAGCCTTGAACAAAAAATTTGGGCTAAAGCTGTTGCTACCACTTGCTACCTAGTTAACAAGTCTCCTACTTCAACTCTTGTTGAGAAGACACCTATGGAGGTGTGGTCAGGTAAAAAGCCCTCATTGAGACATCTTCAAGTATTTGGTTGTGAGGCATATGCACATGTGCCTTGGGAGAAGAGGTCTAAGTTGGAGAAGAAGGTAGTGAAGTGTATCTTCATCAATTATGGCCCATCGGTGTGAAAGGGTATAGGCTTTGGGATCCATTGGCTAAAAGGGTTCTGTACAATAGAAGTGTGATCTTCAGAGAACTCAATCCTTCGTCCATTTTTCAGCAGCCAAAAAAAAAAGAGAATAAAGAGAATGTGGTTCAACTTCCTTTGACCCCTGAGAACGTTGAACTGCAAACACCTGTTGGACTTGATAATGGGGATAGCTCTAGTAGCTCTGAAATTTTAGAAGAAGAAGAAGAACCTCAACCTCAGCTTTTGAGGAGGTCCATACAGATAAGGCGGCAACCTGATAGGTTTAGATATTTATTACATGATTCTAGTTATATTTTTGCTTTGATTTCTAACACTGATCATCCTAGGATCGTAAGAGAGGCTATGGGTATGAGTGATGCATATTCCTGAAAAGAGGCCATGGAAAAAGAGATGACTACATTGAAGAAAAATAATACTTGGGATCTGGTGCCCTTTCTTGATGGACATAAACCTGTTAGATGCAAACGGATATTCAAGAAGAAATTTAGTTCAGATGGTAGTGTTGAGAAGTATAAGGCAAGGTTGGTCGCGAAGGGTTATTCCCAGGTTGAGGGAATTGATTATGATGAGATTCTCTCTCCTGTTGCAAAGATGACATCCATTAGATTTTTGTTGACAGAAGATTCATAGTCTGTGAATTCATGGTGGGAGGCAAGCACATAACCATAGCCTACATGGAGCTAGATGCATTCCCATAAGGGGAAGCATATCACCCATGCTACACAAGCATTAGTGAAAAGAGACCATGAGTATGGGAGGGACTATGATTGTGCCTATGAATAACTAGAGGAGGCATGGTGTGATTAATGCCATTTGGAGGAACTTGGCTTGTGGTGCATAGGGCACTCCCCTAGTTGTTGAACAAGTCTTGTAAGTGTTGAAATTCTAACTTAGCCACATTCTTAATGCCTGCATGTGAGTCTAAATTGAGCAAATTAAACCACATTTACTTTCTCAATTAGTAGAAATTGCAACCAACATCCTCATTACAAAATTATTGTAAATGAGGTCCCCTTTTATAAAAGAACATGCCATGGTTTATCAAAATACAAATTGGGACACATATTGACATGTTCAAGGTCCCATTGAAATAGTATGATTTCAATTTGGAGGCTTCAAAAATAATGTGGTACCACATAAGATGATGGTTGACTATAGCTATGTGTGAGCAACCAAAAGACTATGATGAGAAAATAGATTTGTACCAAGAACAAAACACCTATAGAAAGAAAAAAAACTTGTAAAATACAAACAAGTATTAAATAAATATGTTTTCATGATGCAAGATTGCACAACCCCTGGGATGCTCCTACATGACTTTTCTCCTTTAATCTGAATGATAATCAATAATGTTTGTGGATGACAAGTGAATGCAACTAAATGCCTTTAAATGCAAGTACATAGCAATAATCACATGAAACATGTACTAAATTAGCTTAGAGAAAAAATATAATACATGGAAATTAGCCAAAATTTGAATTTGAATTTTAAAATTTCAAGGGTTAGATATGCCAGTGTGAGATTGATCATATGCCCATAGGATTGACCTAGGATATGGAAGCAATAATATCTAGGCACTTATAATGGATGTCTACATGGAGGATGATATAAATGTTATGTGTATGGCAATGTGTTTGGAAATGGATAAGATAAGGTCAAGTTTATAGGAATGAGAAAAGGTGGGGGATATGTGAAGGATTAGGAAATGTGTACAATTTTGGACAAGACCATGCCATTTGTTGCTATTTATTTGCATTAAGACATTCTCTCAGAATGGGCCCAAAACTAAATTGGAATTGGCATGGATATACAAATTTCACCATTACAAATATAGAAGTCTGAAATCAATTATTGTATGCATGCATTTGGAATCTAAGTAGTAATTTTAATAGAGGGATTAATGTTGAGCATTGTAAATAAATAAATTACTTCTTTACATAAATCTCCCAGGAGAAATTAATTAATCCTCATTTACATCAAATACTTTAGGAATAAGAGTTGATAATAATAAATGTGCTTGAATTAATTTTTAGAAATTTAAATAATAAATGCAATTACTTTTCTCTTGGCTTGATGTGGAATACAATTCCATCAACAACCCTAAAGTGATTTGTCAATATAGTAGAAATTTAGTGATTGTCATACTAATGCATCATAATATATAAACTTGTGCTCTTCTATTAGGGTCGTTATGGTGACTAAGGAATAAATTCTATGTATTTGAACTAGACTAATGGATCTATTCACTGCTATTTTTTAGATGTTGGCTTTTGACTCACATCAAAGTTTTCAATATGATCTTCTCACTAAAACTTGGCATGTGTGATCATGAGTTTTTACATGACAATGATAGTTCCTCCTTTGTGTCAAATCCTTGTAGGGATGTTGAGTCAATGGATTTGAACAAGATCGAGGGCAACAAGCAGTCATGCAATATGTTCTAGAATGCTAATGTAGTGCTAATATCATGAGGTGATTATTTTAAGACTTCACTAAATGATTTTTTTAGGCTTTGTGATGTGTGCTAGAAGATATTCAATCCATGTGTTTGTTAGATGTACTAAATGAATTAGGGTTTTTCCTTAAATATGATTACATCCTAACATGTAATGCAACTATTTCATTCTTCAAATTGACTTGTAATAATCACTAAGAAGGAAAACAACTATACTTAATCTCTAAATTTAATTTTTGAATAAAAAAATCCTATTCTTTTTATAAATGAAACTAAATATTCTATCCCTCTAATTTCTCCATATGCTTACACATACAATAATCATATAGTGCCTTGCCTATAACCAGGGCCTAAATTTGATGGTCGACCTTGCCGTCAAGAAATTTTTTATGATAGTGAAGGTGCCCTTAAAATACTAGGGCATATTTTAATATAAATAAACTTATATATAAATTAAATAAATATATATCTCATAATCCTATATAAATTATGATGGTTTGTCCAAAATCTCTTCTTATATGTGATACAACCTTTTTAAAGTTTTGATTGTATTTTATGACAAAAATACCTAAATAAAGTCACACAGCTACCAATATGATTTAATTTTTATCCAACAATTTCAAGTGTTGCTTGTATGCCATTTACCAGCTTTGAAGTACAAGCAGAGCTTAAATTTGATGGTCGACCTTGCCTATCATGCAATTTTTTAATGACAGTTATCTATTCAAAGGTGCCCTTAAAATACTATGATATACCTTAGTACAAGTAAAACTATATATAAACCAAATATATATATATCATCATAATTCTATATAAATTTTAACACTCTATTCAAAATCTCTCCTTTCATATGATACAATCTTTTTAAAGTTTTGATTGTATTTTATGGCAAAAACGTCTAAATACGGCTATACCACCATCAAATTTAAGCCGTGAGGACAAGAGTTTAAACATATAGTCAAACAATTGTTTTTCCTATCCAAACATAAAAATTTAAAGAAAATTTATTCCGAATGACTGAAAATAAAATATTTTGATCAATAAGTTGTTGAGTTTTACTGTACGTTAATATCCTCATGATTGTAATGTAAAATGCATTGTTTGTTTGAAACTTTCTAAAAAAGCTCAGAGCATATCTCGTGCAATACGTATCTGTCATACCTACTTAAATCATTGAATGGCTTCTTTGAATTATTCTCAATCCAATTACCTTTATGTCGTTCGTGCTGACCAGGTCAAAGTTGTCGTGCTATTATTGTTGGCATTCTCTAAAATAAAATAAAATCATTGCCTTTGACTGGATTATGAAAACAAGGAAAAGAAATGGCACTTTTGACTTTACTTAGATAAATAGCCAGAGATCTCGAAAACTTTTGCAGAGAAAATCAAAATAGTGCTTCTAACTTATCAAAAATGGCGGCCATTTCTGATATAATCGGATTGTCTATGTCTGTGAAGAGGTTTATCAAGAGACGAAGATACAAAAGGATTGACAAATTTAACGGCCAAAGAAGGCGGTCAAGAGCAATAAGGCTGGGCGGGAGTAAAGGAAGGCTAGTTTGGAAGCTCAAATTTGTGCCAAAGTTGAAGCTGAGGTATACTAAATCTGCAGATAAGGTTTCTGCAAAGTCATGGCTAGCAAAAATCAGAGATTCGTATGTGAATATGATGTTGAATCTTGCTCCATCGAGAATTAAACAGAGCCCGAAAAAGATGGGTGTTGAAGATTTCAACAATAAGATGATTACTGAGATTTACAAGTCGATGGGAATACAAGTTAAGGTTTTGCCAGACTCGGCTGCTATCACAGCTCACCGTCAGTTAAATATCAGAACAATTATGATATAAATACTTTCAGTATGTATACAGGAGGCTTTTGTCCCCTTTGCACATTCATTTTGCTATTCAGATATGGGAGATTATTTTTATTTGTTTTAGCGAAAATATGAACGCTTCAAAATGGGTGAATATGTCAAACAATAAAAATGGCATATAAACAAAATAAAATCAGAGATTTAGAAACAAGAACACAACTCAAAGACAAACAAGAAGGAAGAACAGAGTTTTTAACATGGTTCACCATGAAGGCTACATCCACAAACAGTAGGGCAATATATTATTCACTATTTCTCCAATTCATTACAATACGCAGCAGCATGCTTTTTATACACCTACAGCAGTTTCCACTCCACTTCCCTCAATGTCTAACAATAGCTAATAAATTAATAACCTCCAAAAGACTCACTAGCTTTAGCCCCAACGAGAGAAAATCTATAAATAACAATGTCAGAAAATAGAGAGAATCTCAGAGACGTTACAGTTCGTCTGATTGGGCTTCACCGCTCAACAATCTCCCACTTGAAGTCCAATCACTACTGCTACGAACAATGATATCCCCTGCATTTCCATTCCTATCGCCACTTTGAAAACAAGCCCGCATTGCAAGGCTTTAACCTCTGTAAAATCTATTCAAGGACACTCCATATAAATCTTTTCCAAGCTTCCCAATCAATCGCATCACCTTCCTTTTGCAAAATTTTTCCCATTGCTTTCTTCCCTTTCTTCACCTCTGTCTAATCCAAACCAAATGGATCTGCTTCCTCCGTATCAATGTTCTTCTTACCAATCAAAGGACTTGCAAAGGCAACCTCATTTGCCTTAGAGTCCTCAGCATCATACTTCTCATTCAGAATCAAAGAACCATCCATCACATCCTCCAACCACTGCATCCCAACGATGCAATTCTCGGCCAAAAACTTGAACGCCTCCTCCAACTGATTCACCACATTCAAGTATCCCCATATGTTCGAAAACCCCAACTCAAAAAACCCATTAAGGGCTTCCACCTTTGTGCTATTGGCTTGGTATTTCTCCTCCTCTGCACCAACAAAGTCCATATCCACAGCTCTGCCATTCTGGGTATCACTATTCTCAAACAAAGCGGTCTCTTCCACTGTCTTGCCAAGGCCAACATCATCAAACTCGTTATTACCATTGTCCTCAAGCCCAACACCAATCTTATCCAAAACACTTCCATTGCCCATGTCAATAGCCTTGCGATCAATTTCATCTGCCCCGAGTTCTTTGGCATCAACCTGCTCACCATCATCTAACTAATCCCCAAAACTTTCACTGTCAAACATACTAAGAAAATCATTAATAACAGAACCAGTTTTAGCATCTAATTGATCCAAAAAACTTTTTTGGGCAGTCCATATTTCACACAATGAAGAATCATGGCCATTGAACCTTTCGATCCTTCTTCAATTGACATTGCTCCCATTCAAACTCGAACTTCTCCTGCCAAACAATCAAGCACAACCAACTCTGATACCAATTGTTAAACAATAAAGATGGCAAATAAACAAAAACAAATCAGAGATTCAGAAACAAGAACACAACTCAAAGACAAACAAGAAGGAAGAACAAAGTTTTTAACGTGGTTCACCATGAAGGCTACATCCACAAATAGCAAGGCAATAGATTATTCACTATTTCTTCAATTCATTACAATACACAACAACATGCTTTTTATACACCTACAACAGTTTCCACTCCACTTCCCTCAATGTCTAACAATAGCTAATAAATTAATAACCTCCGAAAGACTCACTATCTTTAGCCCCAACAAGGGAAAATATATAAATAACAATGTCAGAGAATAGAGAGAATCTCAGAGACATTATAGTTACATCTGATTGGGCTTCACTGCTCAACAAAATATGTGTTATGAAGCTTCCCTTATCATGATAATGCAAAGATAGTTTTAATGTTCACCTTGAATGATATATAAGACCCAAATCCATTAAAGTATGCATGAATTTTGTGAATCTTATTAGTCTCACTAGAGGGGCTAATGTCGAACATATGTCTATTTCATAAGATTTTAAGTATTACCCCATCACGGTGAATTATTCATTGTTGTGGGCAGATTGTGAATCCACTGCAAAGCAGATTGGGCCTAGGGAGAAGTGCAAAAGGAGTACTTAAAAGTCTCAATTCCATGTTACGTGGGACATCTAGTTTGAGAATTCCCAAGATGAAGCAATCACTAGTCAAGAGGAAGACCTTGATAATATTATAAGCACCACATAAAGAAGGCAATCTTAGGCACTAGTCTAGCCTGACAAATTCCTTGAAGTTTGAAAAGCCATGTGCAAGGGAAGAGTGAAGACACCAGTACAGATTGAACTTAGTGAAAGCCAAAGAAAAAGGACTAAACACTTTGTAGAGCAACCCAAGAGTATAATTCCTAAATGTTGTATCTTCATTCTAATACCAGTCTTTCCACCAAGCATATGGATGCTAAAAATGAATCTTATGCAAGATGAAGTTAGGGATGAGATCTTGAATTCTCTAAATAGAAGGTAAATCCAAAATAACAAGATTGAATTTTTGTTGTAAAGATGGCTAGAGAATCCACTCTCTAAAAGATATGAGATCTCTTGATGCAGGAGCATCCCTGGTTCAAGAGTAATCTTTCATCAACCAAAAAATATTTGCATTTTAGTTTGTTTCTTTCATTTTCCAGTTCAGTGAATAGCAGTTTCTGTATTTTGGTCTGCATTTTGCTGCAGTTTTATTTCAGACCTTGCAGAGCTGAACTTAGCACCTAGACACATTCCTCTACATCATATCCAATTTTTAGAGCATTTGGATCAGTTACCGGAAAGATATCGCTATCAGAAGATCAACTATTTTCTCAGAGCAGAGCACCTTGACAGTCTCAGACAATAAGCTAAAGAAGGAGACTTGCCGAGCATTTCTCAACCTGCAGAGCTAAATGACACATCTTTCATTGTTCTATGGTTCATGGCCAACCTTCCCTAAGATCCGTACATCATTCCATTCATTTGCGGAGGAGTTCTTCATGTTTAGTTCCAACCTATCCATGTACACATGTTACAGCGCTTCGTTGGAGTTTGTGACCTTCCTTGGCCGACACAGAGGAATCTATTATTTCAGAGATGATATAAAATGATGTAATAGATGCCTAGGAAAGTAGTTAGCATACTTGACAAGTCTGGTAGTTTGAATTCTTTGCAAAGGATTTTCAAAGCTATATCTTGTGCATAGTCTGCAATTCTGTAATCAGGCCTGTGAGCCCTAATTGTAAGCCCGCATGTTGTCAGCTAGTTTCTATTTGAATTCTATGATATACTGAATGACGAAATCTGCATTTGTTTTAGATCTTTGAGTTGTTCCCATTGTGTTTACTCTAGCTGTATGACCTTGATAGTTCACTTTGTGGACCCTCCTAACCGTGACTGCACCATCTCTTATGGTATGAATGTATTTGTATCTAAAAAGCCAAAACACTTTGATTCTAGGGCTCTCAATGAAAGGCATGTTGGAGGTATTGATGATGGGAGATCGCCATAGACTCTAGTCATTGAAGGATAAACCAATCATAGAACTCGCTAGAAATTATTTTCTCTATCTCTACGAAGCATTAAATATTTCCCAAACATGTTAAACACACATTTTTCAATAAATAAAATGCAATGAGACAAGATAGAACAAACACACATAAATGACCATTCAATTTACATGTGTATGTACATAATATGCGAATTCCAAAATCACCACCGATTCAGATCTAGATTCTCACAGGGATACACAAGACTCATCTCATACTCAAATTGAGTGAGATAAAGGTTAACAAACATGTTTTACCCAATGCAAACATAACCACTATTGAGGAAACCTATTACATACACACTCAAGTGAAACATCAGGCATACTTGCACCATATAAAATAGATGAAGGAAAGCATAAACACTCGACATTGCATACTATCAAATGAATCAACTAAGCATCACATCTAGCAAGAATCATTAATAATGAACATTACCCAGTCATAGAGATGTAATAACCAACAATACTTCAAAATGCTAATCCAAATATAGTAATCACACCTATTAAATATATAGAAAATAAAGTGAAATGGAAACACTGAAAGTCCAACATATAAAGTCATAACATATGTATCCACTGTCAAAAGTCTAGATGCCAAGACAAAACCCCATTGGGAACACATCAATGATATAATAAAACATCATTGCTAATAACAATAATAGATCCAAAGAAAAAGTCAACATATGACAAGGCAGAACTGCCAGAGGCATTACATCCCCCTAAAATGAGGCTTGATCTTGGAATTCTTCAAAAAGGTGAGGATAGAGAATCCTTAGCTATGTAGATTTCTCCCAAGTAGTTATAGAATCATCCATTGGGTCCTACTGGACCCTTACCTGGTCTAGGTCTTGACCCCAAAGTGTCAACCTCCAATGCTACAATATAGAGATGGGCTCTAATGAAAGCTACCCACCCTTCTCAACCTTCAAGGAATCTCAATCAAGGACATGTGTCACATTTAGAATATATTGTCTAAGAATAGAAACATGAAACACATCATGGATACACAAGAGACTAGGTAGCAAAGAAAGTTGATTAGTGACTAGATGTAACAACCTGCCATGCAACTCTGAAGGGTAAGAGCCAAAAGAGGGCAAGAATATTCTGTTTTGACATAAATAGATAACATACACATAATACGGTTTCTGACTCGATGGATTGGCAACATTCATGGCAAAGTATGGCTGAATGTTCAACCCAAAGGAGAGGACTAAATCACCCTCTAGTGAAGCATTGCTAAAGCTACATTCATTTTAAACACCAATTCAAATGTTCCTAATACCCAAATCCACTTTTAAACATAAAGACATAATGATCATCATATTACAAGCGGGTCTGATACCAACACCGAAAAATTGTAAGCCAAATTTGGAACAACATCACATTTCTTCTCATTACTATAATTTACATCATCTCTCGCAAGAGAGTACATAAATTACATAAAATAATATACAACTACAATGGCATAGCCATGAATATGATACAATAACTAAATGAGTACAACAACTAACAAAGTAACGGAGAGAGAGAGAGAGAGAGAGAGAGAGAGAGAACATCTCCAATTGGTGCTCCAGTAACTTGTTCACCGGTCCCCAATGGTGGTGGCAATGCCTCCCAACCATGTGGACTCAAAAGAGGCCACCCCACCGTGCTTAGAGGTAGTCACAAGGCCCAAACAGAAGAATAAAGGCAAGGAATACAATGGCCAACACTCACATCAGTCATGGAGCAGACACAACACACAATGCATAAAGCCAATGTCACAACATAGAGATGCTCATCAAATATAATGTCAGGTACTACTCACGACTACTAAGTTTTGATATTCCTTCACCTTGAAGTGATAGTCATAAATGAGCAATGAGCTCATTTAGACACATGTTAATCTACCAAACAGAGCAAAAGTGCATCATTTTGTGCCAAGGAAATCATGTTTACATACATGCTTTTATGCTGTCACTATTTGTAATGAAGGAGTGTAAAAGTAAATTTATTAAGGATAGTCATCAATGACTATACCAGTTGAGAATGTACTAGGATAGCTTATAAGGACAAAGTACAGTCATGGCTGTAGGACAGCCTCAGTGAATAGGACAGTCACCATTAAAGGAGCTATGACTGTAGATCAAGGGAGTCATTCATTACATCAACCTCATAAGATTAGAACGTAAATGGACAGTGTCAGGACAGTCCTCTATAGCTACCCAAGTTGAAGACACAAAAAGAGGGACAATCAATTATGAAGTTCTCAATTAAAAGAGGCCATTCAAGGTATACACCATGTCAAAAAGGTCTACAAGTTGCTCCAAGACACATCATGCACTGTCCTACAGCCAAACTCACAAAGTAGCATGTGCAAATGTCCATAGTGTACATGTAAAGTGATTGTTCTTAACCATAAGTGACAAGTATAAAGATGCAACATAGAGTCATCATCATGAATGCAAGGAAAGTATATTGTGATGCTCTTTTTTTTCAGCTTTAAGGTCATGTACATGATTGAAGTCTACTACACCAAAACTTACAAATACATAGGTAAAATGCTCCAATAAACCCTTTCAAGAGAGTGATAATGTTTGGTGTTGCAGAGGCTTGTTTTTGAAGCCCAAGGTTCCATCAACTTGCAACCCTTAGGATAATAATTACAGTCAAAGCAACATGCTCAGGAGATAGTAGCAGTGAATGATATAGAGAACATTCCTTGACATTATAGGTGGTTTTGAGTGGACTATGTGTATATGCTACAAGCCAAGGTTACGAGTACAATGATGTGATGTAATATGTCAAATTATAGTAAAACCACAAGAATGTCAAGGGAACACAAATAAACTTGTGAAAGTATATGCAAAGCACGTGAATTGTTTGATAAAATGCCTCAGAGAAATGTGGTCTCATGCTCTACTATAGCTGCTAGATATGCAGACTTGAAATAAATTACAAGTGAAAAGGATAGTCACATGGAGGCAGGACAGTCACATTGCCAAATATAGGACAGTAGGACAACAGTCACGTAATTTCGTCATATCTTGAAAATTGCAAACTAGATTTTCGTGATTTTTTTATATAAATTAGGAAACAGTCAGATGAAAAAACCCATTAAATTTTACAAAAACCTAGTTTGTGGTTTGAGAGAAAACTTCACTAGTCCGAGACAGTATGGAGTATGCAAATTTGGCACAAAGAAATAGTCATGGAAACAGTTTGAGAAGTCACTTCTTATCAGAGAATAGGCAAAAGTCATAAGGTATAAATAACATCTAAAAGGGTTTGAAACAATAATAAACACTGAAATGATGAGAGCTTCAAAATATTCTTCTAAAGGCATGGATGGGTCTGCAAAGATGAAGCAATTTTTCATACAAAAATCATTCATCAGAACAATGAGAAGTCTCCACTCATAACCCATCGTAAAATACGCCAAAGCAGTGCTTTTCTATATTCACTATCATTCTTCTACAGGTGCAAAAAGAAAAGTAACTTCTCAGCTCTCATGACAGATAAGGAGAATAACTATTTTCATTACCATTGCTGAAGATGAAACCCTAGAGGGGCCTTATATCAGGAGACAGAGATAGAAAGTGCTAACATTTTTCTGCATTTTTCATTGTTATTATTCATAGAAGCATCAATACCAGGGTTTCCATTTTTACAAAAGGCACAATAACAAATCAGAGTGACAAAGTTTTTACCAGGTTGCCAATGAAGAAGAAAGAAGCACAAAAGCATGATACTTACAAGAAGGCAAAGTTTTCACACAGCCAGGTAGCCCTCTGGAGTAGCAGAAACCTCCAAGTCTTAGAAAACCTTCAAACCCACAGACCTTCATGGCGGCGCTCAGGAGACAACAAGGTGAATGAATAAAAAACAAAAAAAAAGATCTCATCTTTAGGGTTTGAAAACCCTTTAGCTACCCAATGATGCCCTCCCAATTGTGTGTATCAAAAATATGATGAGAGAAAAACCACATATCCCTCCTTTTTACTTGCAATCCCACAAACTTAGTAATTTTTTTTATTATACTTTTTTATTGCATTCAACTTCTAATTTATCACACTTTATAATTTATTCTACCCCCAAGGTCAATGAGGAAATGACATGAACATAACTCAGAATAAAAGTTTAAGAGGCCAATTAATATAAGACTAAAATTGACCCATCACTGGAGATCATGCAGAAATAACACTATGACCACAACATGAACACATATCATGGTGAAATAGAAAATACACGAATATACACCCAAACAACCATAAGGAACCGACTCCAAAACTACACCTGCTCGCTACGGACTCAATAAGGACAAGGCATTTAGATGACAACTAGGTGGCATCCGAGGGAAAAACACATGTCAAGAACTCATCCCCAAACAGAGATGATTACAAGGATCAGGTGGTTTAGGCTAGTGTGACTATCTCCAGTAACCACCATCAGAGAATACAAGTATGCTCAGGCATGTGAGTCCAAGTGGAGTCGATACCCAATACCTACATCACTTCGATCACAAGTCAAAGCACATGTGCATATAACATATATCATAGTTGAAGCAACTGTAAGCATCAGGAAGAGGGTCATGACATTGTAAGCCTCTCGAATACGAGTGTTACGACATCATCCCTTTCCTATCCATAGTCATATAATAGCAATGATAACCGTATATAAACATATAAGCATGTAATTCCAGCATGATAACTAATCATGTCAACATCATAATAGTATCAAAATCCATCAAGGAAAAGCAACAACCAAAATGCGAACATGGGGGTCGTTACATCCTACCAGGCCCTAGGACTAGGCTTACTCTTGGAAGCCTGCAATACACTACGATGCAGCCATAGCACACATTAGTCCATAAAATTCAATATAAATATAAAATTTAGAGAGTCACATTCATTTTGATATACACAAGTACATGCAATATGTCCGAGTACACAATGAGAAAAGGTAAGGTACACAATATCATTTAAAACATACATTATTAGGTAACAATTTCCTCTAATCAAAATAGAGAATGGTGCCCTACATTTATTTTTCTCAAAGAATCACTGTCTCAAACAACCAATTAGTTGCTCACACTATTAATTTGCACATTTACACTAGCATAAACCACACAATTTTCTCATAAATTGCAGCAAAATGTACTTTTCAATATACAAAGTTTCCAGTTCTCTAACTTTTCATATGCAGCTATCTATAAAATGGAGTTCTCAAACACACATATAAGCACATTTACAAGATTTATGACCTCCACTATCATAGCATGCATGACATCTCTATGCATTAAAAGCAGAAATTTGTCACTTTACCTGGTATAATGATGTAATTTTGTTCTCTACTATATTTTAATATGCAACCACGTACATGAAAAATTGTACAACCCACAAATACATACATACTCATTCACATCACAAGGCCACATTACAGGTTCACATGGATGTTGTAGTACCATCCATATCCAATTATATCCATGAGTCCATAACCAATAATCATGTCCAATATCCATGTGTCTTGATGGCATTGACCCACCTAGTGAGCCCTTCCATACAAGCCACAAGGACATATCTCTTGTTTGTGTAAGGGTTTTAGCCTCCAAGAGATAGTCAAACAATAGGAAGGTAGTGAATTAGAGCTTAGAACAGTTCACACATACCCCCATCCTTAAGGGTTTCCCTACGTTTGCTTCCTCGTATACACTCAAGTGGGTGGATCTCACCATACCTGATGAGGAATCACATCACAACACAAGACCAACATTCGAAAATAGAAAAGTCAATGAGTTTAGCCACCAAAAATATAAATAAGGAAGAGTAAATCTCAATTCCAACAATAAGGTAAGAAAAATGTGCACAATCTTCAACAATAAATCAAATGTAACCGCAAGAGTTACATGCCAAGAATATCATCTGTGGCTAAACCAATACAAACAAGATAGACCAAAGTGCTGGTCCACACAAGCAAAGTAAAAGTCACCAATAACCGAAAGGAAGATTCATAATCTTCAAATTTTACATATTACAACACTATGTGACTATCGCTAGTCACCACATGAGGAAGGAGGAAAACAAGCATGACCATCTCCACAGTCCTTCATGTGGGTGTGGCCAACTCATGCAACATCCACATGGAAAGATATTGTGCTGAAACTCCCAAGTCACATACCTCATGCAGTGTGATCGCACATGGTATATGCCAAGCAGAGAAAGCACGCAATGGCTGAATACCGCATGGCAATGCCCTACTCATAGGAACATCCCGCAAAGTGTGTACCCACAGAGAAAGCGCATGTGAAAACACATTGAGTAGGAGGTGCACATGGCTAGATTCCACTCACATGCCAACCGATTAGAATCAAGGCAATCTTGAGCGAACCCTCTACTCTGTGTGAGCAACCACTCCTCTTTGCACAAGTAGGAACACAACATATATACTATTCCTTCACGTCTCCATAGCATCATCTCCTCAATCTTAGCTCGCTACCATCAGCGACACAACATCATCACCAGCACTATGTTGGAACATCAGTGGGGTGTGGCATCTTACCTAAGGCATCATGTCTGAACACAAGCGATACAGAATACCTCACAGCATGGGATAACACCCATCCACACATGTTGGAGCTCATATATAGTCACATTAGGATAAGATCATAGCTATCATAGGTGCTCATACCACATACTAATATCATCCTCAAGAACTGTGCAGATTAGGCTAACACTATATGAACCAAGTATCTGGTCCATTAATAAGGGGAAGTAGTGAGTACTTTCTCAGGAGGTTGAAATGATCGATGTCGTTTCGTGCCGCCATTATACGTATGCCATGTAATTCCCTCCCAAAGAACTTTGTTGCTACTACTACCCCTCCACATATTGACTTATCAACAACCCTCGGGTTGGCAGTCTATAGGGTGACAATAGAAAACACATAGATGGTATGGTTTTCCCCCATACACATAATCCATACATATCCTCCATGGATGGGTACACAGTATCACCATCCCATGGGCACACATCTGAAGCACCGGTTAATCACAATACTCAATAGGAATACATCAATGGATGTTCACATCATGGGGAATACAATCACAATTTCTCTTACCCAGGCATAACCATAGCCCACACATGACTAAGCAACATGATGCAAAATATACAACTTTACCCAAAATAAGTATTCCCAAATATCCATACCAATTTTCTCTTTTCACAAGGGCAACTCATTTACCCATAATATCATAGATTCACTTGCAATGCTTTCAACATAACACAATAGTGCATGAACATGTATAGTATCATCGCTACCATCTTTACATTAGTGCATAAACATAAATAACATCTTTACAATCATCATTACTGTAGACACCTCAAAATGTCTTCACCATCAAACCGACTCCTGACATCCCTAAACATTCTAATTTCCCTTTTAATTAATTAATTTAATTTTTATTTAATTAATTATCCCTTCATCACCTAATTTTTCATCATTTTATCCTCCGCAATTAGATTAATTTTATTAATTCAATAGTTCAACCTTAGCCAATTAATTAAATAAATATGCAATATTTATTTGGTTAATTCCCCCTTTTCACTAAATCCAAATTAATTAGGTAAATCATGTTTATCTAATTAATTCAGCCTATTAGTCAACCTATCCCTACCCTAGTTAATTAAATATCTATTATTTAATTACCTAGCCTAATCTACATGACCCTAGACCTAGGATTAATTAAATAAAACCTTATTTAATTAATCTGAACACCTCACTAACCCATTCCCTAATTTTTTCTAGCCATATTAATTAGGATAAACACCCTAATTAAGATGGTCAAACCTTAATTAACACTCCTCCCCACATCCCACAAATAAAAAATTGAAATATATCTCATATAAATCAATTTTTTATACACGTGTCATAACCCTCATTAAAACCTCTTACACATGTCATAAGTATTAATAACCACTCTTCCCCAAATGAATTTTAAATTCATTTTACCCTTCCCCATGTGAATTTTTAATTCACATAAAATCCATCTCACCCAACCTCATTTAATTCACCCCTTTCCCAAGATGAATTAAAAATTCATCTTTATTCCTAGCCCTCCATTCTCCAAGATGAAATCTAGGCCCTCCACATCACTTTCATCCCTCCACCATTGATCTCCCAAATCAATCTCAACCATTGGATCAAAATCTCACCAAAATACCTATAAATACAACATCCTCCAAGCCATTTGATCATCCAATTTCTAAGTAGAGTTATCATGCCAAAAAATCTCTTGAGCTAGCTTGTGAGTTACATTTAGATAGAACATTTCACATTGAATCCATTATCTAGGGTATATCTAGGAGCTCTTGGGTGCATGCTTCTACAACCCTATCTTGGATTTGTGAGTCATAGTGAGGTATAATGCTTCTTTACGCATTTGTTTTTGTGTGTTCTATCTCATTTTGATTTCACCAAATCACATTGGCATGCCCAGTGGGACCCACAAGGTCTCAATCTAACAATCTTGTGTGAGTTTTTGTTGCTTTTAGACGTGTTTTGTAGGTATTATCGCTATCTTCTTGCATAGTGGTGCAATTTACGTGCATTTTGGCACTATTTCTGGCTGTAGTGGCGCCTTCCTGACACAACATTGCTTGTTGATTCTAACTCACAAGTTGTTTGTTTTTGGGTCTTCTTAGCATCTTTTGGGTTGTTTACTCTCAGTTTTTCAGGATTTAATGTAGAGACAAGGGGAGACTATGCCAAAATTTTCTTAAATCAAACTTAGCATATTCATATTTCGATCTTAGCTTGTTTGGTTTAATAGGTTGTTTTGTGGCTATATCTAATCTTTTGGACACTAAAGAGGACTAACAAGACCCCTTTGATGCAATATAATCCACACTTTGGTTAAGAAAACTTGTGTTTTGCAGCCTTGACCATTTTTGCCTCGTATCAGTGCTATCGACTCCCAGGATAGTGCCTTCATCCACAATTAGTCAAACAGTTTGTTACCTCTGCACATTGGCACCTTTTTCTATCATTTTAGCACTATCATAAGCTATAGCGCTATATTTGTTTGTAATAGCGCAACCTTAGTTTTAGCACTATCCGTAGTCATTGTAGCGCCATCTTTGTATTAAGCGCCATCTGTAACTATTGTAGTGCAATCTCTGTAATCGACACAATCTGTAATAATTGTAGTGCTATTTGCTAGGGTAGTTAGGTTCTGTCCGGGGTTCTGTTAGTAGCACCATTTCATCGGTCTGTGGTGTGATTTTAGGTTTTGGCGATGCCATTTGTCTCTATTTTATCACTATTTTCTGTGCCAACATTGGGTTCAGTGTAGGGTCTTCTATTTGTTTTGCAGGTCATTATCGTCTATCCAAGATCATCATCTCAAGACCACTAACAGTTTTTGCAAGGTTTTTATTAGATTAGACAAACATTTCAATTGGTGCTCATAAAAGGAACCTTTGCATGTTAGTGTAGAAAACACTTGAATTGGTGCACTAAAATCAATCATTGGCTCGTCAAACAAACAAAAAACAAACATTTCATTTGGTGTACCTAAAAAGAATCCTTTTGTGTGCCCTAGCATAGAGAACATTTGATTTTGGTGCTCTAAAATTAACAAGTGTTTGCAAACAACTTTAGGCACATTTCAATTTAGGTTTAAAAAGAACATTAAAGAGTGTTTGCCATGATTAGTGCGCTTGCACATTTTGTTACCCATGAGTTAGAATCAAAGTATCCTCTCCCCTTGCCTTCAAAAGGATCTTGGGTGAAGAGAAATGGTTTTATCCTCATTTTTCTAGAAAGTGGGCCTACCCTTGAGACACATCTGTACGGAGAACTCATTGGTGACCCCAAGCGGTACTTTCATCTGGTCCGCTATATGTAAAATAGGATAAGGTGAAAGCCAAGTCCAAATCGGTATTAGCGTTTACCATACTATGCTAGCTTGAAAGGAAGTAGTACCTTGTGTATATGAGACTCCTTGTAGAGCTAGTCAAACCTTAAGTGGTTTATTAGATGCTTGTAATGTGCCGATTCCCTAGATGTACCCCCACTACGAACTAATGTTTTAGAAGCCAAAAACCCTCTACTTGTTGATGCAAGAGAAATCTGATAGTCATCCCACATTTTTGCGGCTTGTGGTAGAGATAGAAAAGTATCTCAAGGTTTGCGAGCCTTGGGGACTTGGAACTTGGTGTGCTTGAGAAGTGTGTGCACTGTAAGGGGGAGCCTGTGCCCAAGTTCATAGAGCTATACACCACAAGTAGGCACGGCTAGGAAACCAAGTGGGAACTCAACAAGTATTGTCTTATCCTCGCCTTAGGTTGTGCAAAGTGCTTGTTAAAATCTTTACATCTTTTCACAAATAAATCTTTGGCTATTGTGTTCTATTGTGCTTGAAGTGTTTGCAAAAAACTTGCCAAGAAATAACAACATTTGAGACCTCATTTCAACAACCTTCACATAAAAAAAATCCAAATTTGCCATCAAAATTAGCCTTTTTGCAAAGCATCGACCAACACTGGCCTATTTTAGCGCTATTTCTATCTATTTTGGCACCATTTGCTTGAGTTTTGGTACTATTTACAGACTGATTTGCCCAAAACTTTAGAAAATCATTTTGGGATCTTTAGGGCCTGCCTATCCGTAATCCATAACCATATTTCCAAAGCTTGATAAAACCCCATCCATTTTTTACGCAAAATTTCCAATCATACCCCCATTTTGACCTTAGAGAATTAATCATTTTCACCATTGGACCCTTTGCCATACCTTTGAGCCCAATCATAATCCATTCATTTTTCATAACTTCTCATCATCATTGATTTTTGCATACTTTTTGGACCAAATAAACATCCTTCTACAAATCCATTTACTTCTTCCATCACAAACCACATCCAAAATCTTTTAATCCAAACATCAATCAAAAACATCCAAAAGATCAAATCCAAAAAATCAATCTTGAGCTAAAGTTCAATCTAGGTTTCATCCTTCACATCTTATTTTGCTTGATCGGTCATTAGTCTACCTTCAAGTAAAATACTCATCCCTTTTTGTTTGAGGTCATAAGCCTACCCCAAACAAAGAGAAAACATCCATTGTGCAACATCCAAAATCTAGATCTTACTTGAGCTCATTTGTTGATTTCAAAATCCCTCTTCAAAAACATCATCCAAATCTCTAGGTCACCTAAGGTTTTCCTTAGTTAAAACATCCTCCAAAATCAATATCAAATCTCTCCCATCAAACCATCCTCAAACAATCCAATCTATTCTCCATCTTTTGGTCCAATTTTTTGTCAAAATCAACCTTCTTGATACCCATCACCCTTAGGTTTACACCTACGTTTGAGATTTATCTCCCAAAAGTCAAGACCTATTATCACACCATAATCTCCTTTCATCTTTAGATTTAGATTGTAGGGAGTGTGCTCTGTTGCGCCTAAATCTTTATTCTATTCCATCACCACATTCTCTTTGGGTCCAAAAAATCAAACCAAATTCTCTAAGGTCTCCATCTTCATCCACCTCACAACCAAAACCCGTCTCCTTGCATGCCCATAACTAGATCCCAACACAAGAAGAATCAAGCGATGGCTAACTTTGGACACAACATGGGCATAGGGATGCCTCAAACTGATCAAAACAATAGACCAATTGGCCAACAAGTGTACAAGATACCTTCGGTCTTCAAAATCCCGTCATGTGGTCCCAATGAAAACCCCTTCTCCTACTTACAACAACTACAACCATAACCACCACAACCGCCTATCCAAAACACCCCCACCATTAGCCGAATAGATCAAGATATCTTGAAATTTACACAAGATCCGGACAACATGGACATGCTTGACAAAGTCTTGAGGTCAGACCCAAATAGATATCTTGATTTCCTCCTCAAAATTGGTGCCCAACCACCCATCAACAATTCATCATCCCAACCATCCACATCCAACACCAATCCTACAACATCTTCCCAACCATCTACATCAAACACCCACCCTACCGTCTCTCAAACCTTGACTCCCACTATATCTAACACTCCCACAAGTTCTAATGTCGCCACATCTACCACTCCCACAAATTCAAATGTTACCACATCTACAACTACCACTAACGTATCAACCACATCTAATGTCTCCAAGCCTACCGTCTCCCATCCCGTTGTCACTTCCACCACCATAACAAATGTGACCCTTCCATTCCTCAAATCACCTTGGACATCCAAAGCAACCCCATGCACACGAGTTCCTCCACAAGTGTGCCTCCACTCAACTCCCACACCATAGCTTACATGAGTCAATTCTTGCAACCACCTCACAACACGATCAACCCATCCAATGTCAACCCATCCAATCTCAAGTATGTACAAAATCCCGTAATATCATCAACACAACATAATCCCAATCCCTAATTGCCACCTCACATTCTCCAAAAAATCCATGCTTGCCAACAATATCTTGTGCAACTTAACCAAAACACCATCCCACAAAATCAAAACATCATATTCCAAAATCAAAACCTCCTCCACCAAACCCAAACAAACCAATACCAAACCCTACCCAACCTACAACATCTCATCAACCAACAAATCTACATCCCACAACCTCCACCCACTCCTGGCCTAACAACCGTTGTACAAACCTTGATCCAAAAGGTAGACGATATGCAAACTGGGGGCAAGTACAAACATTATTCTTTCAAGGATATTTGTCCCTACCCATTTGATCAGACACTATACATGCCTCCCTTTCCTAAGAACTTTGAAACACCTAAATTCAACAAAAATAAAGGAAAGGGAGACCCTAGGGACCACCTTAGGGAGTTTTACCTTGCTTGCCTCGAAGTCTCAAACAATGACACATACCTAATGAGACTTTTTCCTAGAAGCCTCGACGGTCAAGCTACTGAATGGTTTGCAGAGAAATTTGTCAACCATTTCTCCTATAATTTTGAACATGAGATATCCATGACGGACCTTTGCAACACCAAACAAAAAAGTGGAGAATCCTTCACTTCATTCTTGCAAAGGTGGAGAGGCTTAGCAAGCAAACTCCCTTGGCCGATTCCCAAGAAACAATTAGTCACCATGTTCGTGGCTAATCTTAACCAAGAAATGGGCTTTCACTTACAAATCCTATGTGCATCCACTTTTGAGGAAGTAATTGACAAGGGCACTACCATCGAGAGAGCCCTTATTGCTAAGGGTTCGATTAAACTATACGACAACACGCCCTATAACAACAACAACAACAATAAAAAGGTCAACATAAATGTCCCCAACACAAGAAACAACAACACACAATCAAATGAGAAACCACGCTTTTGGGGTAAGAACAAGAACACCCTCAACGATTGTGTCACCGACGTGAAGGATGTCCAACATGTGCAAAACCAAGCACCCCCAAGCTCATACACCACCAATGTAAATATTCCCAAGGGTCAACCTAAGCAAAATAAACCTCAGAGATAATTCACACCCTTAGGGGAACCACTCAAAGACATCCTCGATAGATGTCTAAAAGATGGCTTAATGACTCTCCCACCTATTAAGCCCCACCAAGAAAATCAACTCAAAGTTGTGTGGTACAATGAAAATGACTATTGTGACTACCACCGCATTGTGGGCCATAAGACATCTGATTGCATGAAATTAAGACATTGTATACAAGACCTCATAGATCAAAACAAAGTCCAACTTGAGCAAGCCTCCCAACCATCACCCAATGCCAACTTGGGAGCTTACAAGGATCCTCTACCAAATCACAACAAAGGAAAAGCCTCATCCTCTAATCAAGCCTACAATATCACTCCACCTCCCGCTTCCTATGATTCCATCATAGGTTAGATATAACCATCATCCAACTATATCAACACAATCACCATTCAGGCTCGAGCATCCAATTGTGTCGTCACAACCCGTCGAGGCCATGTGTCCATCCGCACAACCCATACCACCAACCAAACACCTCCATCCACATCAAATCCTCAACTAAATCGTCCATCCGTTCGCCCATCACCAACCAATAAATACAATCTCCTAGAACATCTAGGAAAGACCCCTGCATAGATCTCCATCCTTGAGCTGCTCCATACGTCTCCTCTCCACAAAGAAGTCCTCGACAAGGCTCTAATGGAAATCCAAGTTCCCACCAACCTGAATGTGGACCAATTCCAAGCCATGGTGGGCCATATCGCCTCACCCCATCATCTCACTTTCTCAAAAAAGGACCTCCCCATCTCCGACAACCTCCATAATGATGCTTTACATATTGAAGTCCGTATCCACAAGCATATCATCAAAAGAGTCTTAATAGATGGTGGCTCTGGCCTAAACCTGTGCACTCTAAAATTGTTAAAACACTTGGGATGCTCACATGTGGTTGTGGACACTAGTGAATGCATAACCATCAAGGGATATGATGACATTGAAAGACTCTCTGAGGGTACTATCAAACTCCCCATCTAAGTAGGGCAAAAGATATTGGAAACAAAATGTTAGGTTCTTGATCTCGACCTCCCCTACAACATTCTTCTCGGCTGACCATGGATCCATGCCATGCAAGCTGTCCCCTCCACATTCCATCAATTTCTAAAGATCCCTCATAATGGCACAGAAGTAACTATCTATGTCGATCCTCGCACCTTCCAATACTATAGCTTCTTGGAAGGACACGACCATACTTTATATCCATACAACAAGACTATCACAAAAACTAACCCCCAAACTGATCCTACAACATCCACCTCATACATCGATCCTACCAACATTGCTACCACTTCATCTCAAGCACCTCCCCCACCCAAGGTCAAGATCAAGATAAGCGACATGGGATGTGGAGACTATGACCTACATGGTACCTTTTGTGTAGGGACATCACCCAATCCTAAGACGTTTGGTGCCTCGAAAGAGGGAGAAGTCTCCATAGTGGTTATCAAATGCAAGCCATCCCCGACCTTTGAAAAGAAGCACCTTCTTGATCAAGACGTGCTTGAAGACATATCATCATGGATGTATAAAGATGAAGAAACAGAACAAGAAGCCCCTACCATACCATCCAAAATCTATGGCAAAGGGTCAGAAATAGTCAAGAACATGGGCTATAAAGGACAAGGCGATGTTGGCCTTCATGAACAAGGGATCATAGAGCCAGTTCAAGCAACAAGGAATCCCTATACTCAAGGGTTAGGGTATGGTCAACGACAACGTATCCTCACTAGTGGCGAGTGTATCTTAGCCAAGGTCACTACGGTTTCCCCCGAAGTCGATAACATCAACGAAGTAGGCCATCAAGACTCCTTTAGTGACTTCACTGAATTCTTCGAATCCTCCATATGCACCATCTACACAGTAACCACCCTAACATCCTCATCTAAATACCTACCCCTTGTATACTTGGACCTTATCAATTGGGACCAACAAGGACCTCATGTCTTTGATGTAGCACAAAATGATGAAGCCATAGCAGAAATGATGGGGGCCAGAGATCATTTCCCCCTAGGAGATCACAAAGCCAAATACATAATGGAACTTGACACGTCTGCCTATTTCGGTGAGACCACCCATGCTTCTAGTCGCAAAAACATAAGAATAAAAACAACGTCCCCTAGTGAAAACCACTCTGTGGCACTTTTGAATGAAGAAAAATTAAAAATAAAGGACATATCTTTTGGTGAAAACCTCCATGAGGCTCTAGAAGATGGAAGCATGGGCCTTCCTAAAATAGAGAAAGTATAGCCTGATAGATCAGCAATCCTAGTAGAGCCATCACAAGAGATGAATCTTGGATGAAGCACCTATTCCCTTAGAACATCCTACACTCACAGAGTTCCCTGATGAAGCCATATTGACAGTAGCACTAGTAGCAAAAACATGGAAAATGTACTTCGATGGGTCGTATACACACAGAGGCTCAGGGGCAGGCATCTTGTTTGTTACCCCTCAAGGTGACACCATCCCTAAATCATTCAAAATCACATTTCCATGCACCAACAATGTGGCAAAGTATGAGGCCCTCATCACAGGACTCCAAATGGAAATCAAGTGGAAAATCGAGAAGCTGACAGTATATGGCGACTCCTAGCTAGTCATCTGACAAGTAAATAATGAGTACAAAACTAAGGATGATAAACTCCTGCCTTACAAAAAGATGGTTAATGACTTCAAAGACTATTTTGATGATATTCACTTTGAACAAATCCCAAGGCTAAACAACAAAGCTATAGATGCCATGGCAACAATCGGATCCCTGGTTGATATGAAGAAAGATAGCAATTTATGTGCGAGTTCCTGATCGAAGAGCTCCCTGTTCCAGCATATGATGTTCCCCAATCAAAGCTAGTGTGTAAAATTGTTGGTCCCTTAACCCCATGGTATCAAGAAACTTATATGTACCTCCATGATAACATCATTCCCCAAAACTTATCTGCCTCACAATGAAAAAGCTTCATCTGCTGAGCCTCCCGCTTCATTCTCATAGGAGACACCCTATACAAAAGGAGTCTTGATGGTACGCTTTTATGATGTTTAGACTCGAGGGAAGCTGAAGTGGCCTTGCAAGAGGTACATGGAGGCATTTGTGGGGCACATTCAAGTTGACCTACTCTAGCTAAGAAGATCCTGAGAAGCAGATACTATTGGCCAACCATGGAACGAGACGCCTACCAATTTGTAAAGAAGTGTCTACCATGTCAATAGCATGGAGATCTCATTCATGCACCATCACAGGAATTGCAGCCAATTACGACTCCACGGCCCTTCTCACAGTGGCAGCTTGACCTTGTAGGAAAGATCCATCCACCATCATCCAATGGCCATAAATTCATCATCACTGCTGCTGAATACTTCACTAAGTGCGTGGAAGCAATACCACTCACTTTCACCACTAGAACATAGATATCCAAGTTCATCCTCCATTATATCATATTTCGTTACGGCATCCCCCATTCCATTATCATAGATAATGGAAAACCATTCAAGAACCAGGGAGTCCGCACCCTGTGTGAGAAATTCCAAATCTAACACCATTTCTCCACTCCATAGTACCCTCAAGGTAATGGTCAAGTAGAAGCTTCAAACAAAACCATTCTTCGTATTCTAAAGAAGATAGTTAATAAAGCTGGCCATGACTGGCACCTTCAGCTCAATCCCGCCATATGGGCCTATCGCACAAGCATCTGTACACCCATAGGAGCCACTCCATATTCCCTTGTATTCAGATCTGAAGCCATCTTACCTATTGAGGTCAAGCTCCCATCCTAAGAGTATATCTACAAAACATAATCACTGATGAGGAATACTGAGTTGCAAGGTTGCATGAGCTAGAATTATTGGATTTAAAAAGACTGGATGCACTTAACCATCTGCAGGCTTACCAAAACCACTTGAGAAGAAGCTACAACAAGAAAATTAAGAACCATAAATTTGAAGTAGGCGACGTTGTCCTCATGGAAAACCAGAAGAATCTGCAGGAATGCCCTAAGAAAGGAAAATTTGAACCTAATTGGCTAGGGCCCTATGTCATCACAACCAGCTATGGATTAGGAGCATATCAGCTTGTAACACCTGAGGGGCAGCCTCTGGAAGAGCCTATGAACATTCTGCATCTGAAAACGTTCTATGCATAACCCTTCGAGTATCCCAGGTAAAAATACAAAAAAAATCAAAAAATATAAAAAAACCAAAAAAAAAATCAAGAAAAACCTGAGTGAAATAAAGATGTCCAATGATGAAAATAACTTTGGTGACACCTTGGATTGGTACCATGGTGAAAACTTGTTTCAAGCGCCATGTGTAGCGGTCGGATCTACCATCTGATAAGTCCTCTTTCCATCACAACACTCCTACCAAAAACACCTTCCATGGCTTGGAATTTGGAAACAGCAATCACCCACCCTGCATCATCCCACCCAAGGCTAATCCATGGTACAAAGATCTTTGTAAGCTTCCTTCTGTATAGCTAAAATTAGAAAAATGCAAAAATAATAGAAAATCAGAAAAATCCAAAAATAATAAAAAATTAGAAAAATCCAAAAAAATTAGAAAAAATAAAAAACCCAAAAGCATCCAAAAATTAAAAAATCCAAAAAATTCTAAATCCACTCCCATGACATCGTCATGATTTCCAACATCCTCGTAATCACCCAAAATCATCATCCTCAACATCCATCCTAAACTATTCCCACATCATCAAGTCTTGCCAGAACTACATATTCATCTCACCCGCATCTTGAAAGTAACTTGATCCCATGGACACAGGGTATGTAGGTAGTCTAGAATATGAAGGAAGTATCCAGTACTCAGGTACATAAGATGCACCCATCTAACCCATTTGGATGGTCCCTATTTACTGAGCTTTCTAGATCCAACAAATGATACACTAAGTATATGCTTGAAACATCGTGCCTCATGCAAAAATCATCAATCAACATACCAACTATAATCCAACACATGGCCAGACTATCCTTTTGGCCACCTTTTAAAAATTATCCAACAAAATCTAACCAATTCGTGTCCTAGGATATATCGTTCCTACAATGGACAAGAATCTATCATCCTATCAACACTTATCTTGGCAAAAGTACACAATAGCCATTTGTATCTTTTGTTGGTCTTTTTGATTATTGATTTTTATCTTCTTGTCTCGCTCTAGGTCACTTCCAAAGCTACCTTGATCTCATTATATCATGGTAAGTTGCAGACAACACCTGAAGTAGACATGGTCATTGTTTTTGTATGTTGTACTTATGGGTTGGTTTCATTACTCCAAGAATAGTATTCATATCTTATATATAGGCATTAATACCTTATATGTACTATGAGCACTCATGGCTATGAGTCCCCTTCCTTGGCTAGGCAAGGTTATATTACCTTGGGCAGGCATGAAATCAACCTATTGTCTGTGGGTCTAGTCCATGCAATTGTGGGATATATATCATCACCTAGGTCATCTCATACCTTTGTGAAGTGTATCCTATATTGCTATAATAAACTAAGAAATGCTCTCAATTAACTTTATGCAACTACTATTGCTAGCTCAAATCATCTTCCTCTCACTCATCCAACCATACTATCTGGGCCTAGATTTTTTATTTCCCCCCCATCTATTCCCTCCCAATATTCTCTGACGCATCCTGAACTGAAACAAATCTCCCCTCAATGACATGGTGTTTCATGACCTAGAAACTCCCTTATCCCCCCCCACTCCCTTCCCCAATCTAACCATAACCAATCCTAACCTTACCCAGTCCATAAACCATTCCCCCTCCTAACCTATCCCCCTACCACCAAGCCCCATCGTCTAGGGTTGTACAAAAACATCATGAGTATCATGACTTCATCACTGCATAAATCATTACATTAGGCCATTAGTTGCATTATCATAATCATCTAAACCATTGCATTTTCATTTTTCCATTTGCATACATAATATGTGTTTATTAAGATAAACATATATTTCCATTCCATTACATTTTGCATCCATAATAAATGTTTATTAATCTGAGCATTTATTTGCATTTCACATTCACATCATAATCCACAGTCAAAACATGCATACATATCACATAGATAAAACATATAACATCCATGATCTATCATTATCATAAATCCTGTTGTTATTACATGTGTATGAAAATCTAACTAATAACACATGGAAGGTATTGATTTAGTACCTGTTATGATATGATTGATCACACAAACTATAGAGCCAATAATTCACATTCTGCATCCATCCAATCTAACTGAACATCCATCATAAGCAAATCATAACAATTATATCCATCACATAACATTAGTAGTACATCCATAGCATGTCATAAAATCATCACATCATCATCATATATACGTGTAATCCATAATTGCATGGTATCCATAAACATAAACATAATGCATCCATAAACATAATCATCATCAGGAAACATAAGCATCAATACATACATCTATACATAACACATCATCAATGCATAAATCATTAGCATCATAGATCATCAAGTGTCATAATACATCATCATAATCATAATGTACATCACTCAAAATAATACAAAGTCATCATACAATACGCCTCATAGGGCTCAAAATGTACAACACATATATATCAGCCTTGGACTGATGAACCTCTGCCTGACTCAGTAGGGGATCCTACCTGTGACTGTGGTTGTACCTACTGTTGCTGTGGTACCTACGATGGGGGGACCATCGGCTGCTGCACTGACTGGATAGATCGAGATTTGTGGGACCCAGACCTCCGAGACCCGCTCTACTAGCTGTAGCTTGGGATCCTTTGACCCTCTGGAACAGTTGAACAATAAGCAACATGATAATACTTAGCTCGTCAACTCTAATCCAAAACCTGTGCTTGTAACTGAGTAATCTATGTCTACATCAGTGTCAATACAAGGCCATGCCTATCCCTTCCACAACCCCTTGTAGGCTAGCTACCAACCCCTTTGCTTGCTGAGCCCTCTCTCCATCCCTCTCACCTATCATGGTCACTATCTCACCCTGTGCCTAGGCCAGTTGTGCCTGTAGTGCACTCATCTATCCATCTAATCCATCCAATAATGCAGCCATGCCCCACAACTGCACTAATTCAGCATCTCGACTCTCTAAGGCCTCTTGTAAACTAGTGACCTGACCCCGTAGGCTCTCTATCTCATCCTCCTCGCTCCGAGGCCACTGATGCAATTATCGCTCTCTCAGCACTAAACCCCCGCCTGCCCCTGAGCTCCCTACCTCGGCTCACCCTGATCCTGTGAAACCCATAGCAGTCTCCGGAATGTGCTGCTGCACATTCCTCTGCCTGTTGTGCCATAATAGCTACATGTATTGGCTGCTGCTGTGGTACCTGTGGTGGGGGCATAAGCTCCCTATCAGCTCTCTACCTCTACTGCCTAGACCCCTGCTGTCGAGGTGCCCTCTACCTTGGTACCTCTCCTATTTGTACCTGTTGTATAGGTACCTACTATTGTACCTATTGTTGGGGCAACTGCTGAGCCCCACCTACTTGTCCCTCTCCTCCAACCCCTACCTGCCTAGCTATTGCTGTTGCCAAAACACCAATCAGATCATCATCATCCCCGACCTCTACCTCCTCCTCCACAATGTAATCCTCAATAATCTCATCCCCCTTTGATATACCCTCCTCATCTCCCTCCGATCCACTCTCCTCATCCCCCTCAGCTCCAACCTCATCTGCCATGACTACCTCCTCCATCTGATCTGTAAACCATGTAGGCCACCACATCTGCCACCATGTCTCATATGCAGGTGTGGTACCTACATCTCTGACCTCACTCCTCCAATCCCACATCAACAGCTCCAAGGCTGCAAAGTCTTCTATGGCAACTTGGGGCTGTATGGCTGGGGGCCACAAATGTGCATCTCAGGGAGTCCATGCAAATATCACCATCGGCTACGGAACATCCTGCCTTAGTCCAAACTATTTCATGACCTATGACAGCAGATACATATCAATAGTACGGTCCCCTTGACCCATCAAGTACCGCTACTAAAATGTGTAGGGCATATGAACATCATCATCTGGCCATGGCTCCACTCCGATATAAGGTTGCCAGATAAATCAAATCACGTCATCCAAAACCCGCCGCCAATATCAAACCTGCCCTATGTATGTGTACTCTACATCTCAATATAAAAACACATAGGCCTCAAATTGCCAATGATAATATCAACCTCTCAGCTTGGTAACCGCAATATGGTCCCAAGCCCACACATGAAGAAAAGTAACTCCAGCTGATAGCGTTGAATTGCAATGATAAAGGACTATATGCATCTCATGGTATAGCTGTGCTATCATATAGGGCCCCCAGGTGTATACTATCCCATGTCAAACCATCCCCTCAATAACCTCTCCCCATCCAACTGTAAAGCCTCTCCCTCGCTAATCTGGCATCACTACACCACCAATCAATGCACACAGGAATAACAAGAAATGGTCTCTACCCACCTCAAGTGTCCCCTCATAGCTCATCTCTCGACTATCTGAAACCAACACTATCCGACCTCGGGTAAATACTCTAAGTAGAGCCTTCCGTCCCCTCCTCGTATCATATATCACTCGTTGCCTATGAATGGGTATCTTAAGGATGCGATAAACATCCTTAAGTGTGATAGTGATCTCTCCCGTAGGAAGCAAAAAGGAACATTTCTCGGGGTGATAACGCTCTAGGAGAGTCGTCATCAGAGTCCTATGAGCTCGTAGCACTAGCATCTGTACGGGTGTCAAAAGCCCTAGCTGCGCCAGTTGACCGCGGGTAGCATCATCAAAAGCATCAAAAAGCTCCATCACTGAAGGCACCCGTCGCTCTCAAGAGTACACAATAAAAGACCTCATCACCTGTAGTGACAAATGCTTGTCAGTTTTCATATCGCATTTCTTCTGTTGGAAGTCAAATCAATTTTGGCATCAAAATTCTTCTCTTTTGTGCCAACTTTACAGATGGTGCTACTTAACCCCCATATGGTGCTAAAACAGAGTATAGCACCACCGCGCAGAGTTTCTATGCCATTTTAGAACATTGCGCCACTTTGCCTTTTAGCACCAATCCAAAGAATGGTGTTGCTTTACCTAATAGTGCCGATCCAGATGATCACACTATTTTCCAATGTAGCACTCATCTAAAAGATAGCACTATTCCAGACCTTTGCACTAATCGAGAAGATAGTTCTACCCTAACCCCCTTTTAGCACTAGTCTGCCAAACCCTAGCCCTGTGCGATATTGCACTAAAACAGATGATGGCACCAAAACATGATGTTTTAGCACCGATTCACCCCTTTCCTATCCCAAGTGGATAGTGCCAATCTAGAGAATGGCACTAATTCGCACCCCTTTTTGCGCTAGGCGACAACCTGATAGCACTAAAACCCTAAAATCCTATTTCCTAGCCTAAAAAATGTGACAAAACAAAAAATGACAAATCCAAGGTTAGGGCCTACCTACGGTCCAGCCTCTTGTGACCTCCTGTATGGTCAGAAGTGCTCAGAAATGTGTGTGTATCGTGAGAACATTGGATTATGCTCAGCCATCTCCTCTTCTCTCCTTCTTCTAAGTGGCTTGATGTGTGCAAATGTGGCACTCTTAGGGCCCACTCTTCTAATTATAGTAAGCCATGTCATCCCTCCACATAGTTTTTCTTCCCCAGGGTGCAGATCACAACTGTTTTTCCCTGTTTTTCTTCCTATCAACTCAATTTTCTCTCCCCTATCCAAATTTCACCCCCATCTCATCCTTTCAAGAGCTCGCTAAAAAAAAATTATTCATCCCTCACTCATTTCATTCCTTCCTGGCAGCTGGGGCATATTTTTCTTTGACCTAACACCACTTTTCTATTAGGTCCTAATGCCACATCAAAGAGAGGCAAATGTAGACACATAAAAATGTCTTCACCATCAAACCGACTCCTGACATCCCTAAACATACCAATTTCTCTTCTAATCAATTAATTAAATTTTTATTTAATTAATTATCCCTTCATCACCTAATTTTTCATCATTTTATCCTCCATAATTGGATTAATTTAATTAATTCAATAGTTCAACCTTAGCCAATTAATTAAATAAATATGCAATATTTATTTGGTTAATTCCCCCTTTTCACTAAATCCAAATTAATTAGGTAAATCATGTTTATTTAATTAATTCAACATATTAATCAACCTATCCCTACCCTAGTTAATTAAATATCTATTATTTAATTACCTAGCCTAACCTACATGACCCTAGACCTGGGATTAATTAAATAAAACCTTATTTAATTACTCTAAACACCTCACTAACCCATTCCCTAATTTTTCCAGCCATATTAATTAGGCTAAACACCCTAATTAAGATGGTCAAACCTTGATTAACACTCCTCCCCACATCCCACAAATAAAAAATTTAAATATATCTCATATAAATCATTTTTTTTTACACATGTGTCATAACCCTCATTAAAACCTCTTACACATGTCATAAGCATTAATATCCACTCTTCCCCAAATGAATTTTAAATTCATTTTACTCTTCCCCATGTGAATTTTTAATTCACATAAAATCCATCTCACCCAACCTCATTTAATTCACCCCTTTCCCAAGATGATTTAAAAATTCATCTTTATTCCTAGCCCTCCATTCTCCAAGATGAAATCTAGGCCCTCCACATCACTTTCATCCTCCACCATTGATCTCCCAAATCAATCTCAACCATTGGATCAAAATCTCTCCAAAAAGCCTATAAATACAACATCCTCCAAGCCATTTGATCATCCAACTTCTAAGTAGAGTTATCATGCCAAAAATTCTCTTGAGCTAGCTTGTGAGTTGCATTTAGATAGAGCATTTCACATTGAATCCATTATCTAGGGTATATCTAGGAGCTCTTGGGTGCATGATTCTACAACCCTATCTTGGATTTGTGAGTCATAGTGAGGTATAATGCTTGTTTATGCATTTGTTTTTGTGTGTTCTATCTCATTTTGATTTCACCAAATCATAATTACATTCACTTCTATATTCACATAATGATATACATCTCATAATAACACATGATGCAACATCATATCCGAAGTCACAATAATACCATTCCTTCAAAAGAAAATAAGAACTAGCAACACAATTAAATGAGTTTGGTAGAGGAACCCTAGTCATTTCTCAACATTCACATCCATACATATAAGCATAAGTAACCTTGGCTATGTCAATGGCATTTAATTGTTCACCCAAGGCAAGATATGCAACATTCTTATTACCTTAGCATTCACTATTTTTAGTTTGCATCAAAGTACAAGTGTTCACCTATATGATCTCATTAAAACCACAATGCAATTGAGGAGATCAAATTTCATCAACAAGATATTCCACCAAACAATTACCATCCTCATTCAAGTTCATTAAGCAAGGAGACACTTATTAACATATAATCACTTTCAACACATAACCATAACAAGAAGAAGTTATTCTTCACTAATTCTTTTACTTATTGCAATGTTCACATGCTAATTAAATCCATAAGCCATCAATTTAACATCTTGTCAACTATTGTCAACTAAGAAGAGGAGAGAAAGATAGATTTCATCTCAAGTCAAGACATTATATGAAATCCAATATTCACCATATGTAAACATGTAGATTCTATTAAGGGGAAGTTTAAGGCACCGTTAGTACACCAATTACTTCAGTTTGTAACTAAAGAATGATAAATGTAGTAATCTAGTACATCAAGAGGTTACAAGCAAAATTTGGTCTCATCACACCAATTTTAGCAACCATACATCACTTACAAGAAAGCATGCAACATTCATTCTAATCTATTCACATCTGCAAACATATACACACTTTCATCCTTTACATCTATAATACAAGGAAGCATTACAAGAGTAATCAATAACCAATTAGGGTCATTTCATTCACTAGCAACATAAAGGAAGATACAAGAAGAGCATATCCAAGCAAGGGTAATTAAGCAACCCAAGTTACCTTCAACCCACAAACACACAAGGCAGAACATTCCTACCCTCATCTTATAACATGGGAGAGTGATCACTCTTAACCATGGGAGACTCACAACCAAGGTCAACACTCTAGTCCCATTAAGTAAGGTAAGGCCAAGGAGGCTATTTCCTCCATGATTTCTAAGAATGGGGTTGTAACTTAACCCACTAATGCCATGCTAAGGCATGAAAGCAATCAAGACTATAAAACAATATAACAAGCTCACACCACACACAACAAAACATAGAAGGCTCAAGTAAGCTAGAGCTCCCAGTGTGTGAACATGGGCTCTGATACCAGATGTAACAACCCACCATGCAACCACAAAGGGTAAGAGCCAAAAGAGGGAAAGAATTTTTTTTTTTTGACATAAATAGATAACATACACATAATACGGTTGCCGACTCGATCGATCAACAACATTCATGGCCAAGTATGGCCGACACAACCCAAAGGAGAGGACTAAATCACCCTCTAGTGAAACATTACTAAAGCTACATTCATTTTAAACACCAATTCAAATGTTCCTAATACCCAAATCCACTTTTAAACATAAAGCCATAATGATCATCATATTACAAGTGGGTCCGATACCAACACCGGAAAACCGTTTAAGCCAAATTTGGAACAACATCACATTTCTTCTCATTACTATAATTTACATCATCTCTCTCAAGAGAGTACAAAAATTACATAAAAGAATATACAAGTACAATGGCATAGCCATGAATATGATATAATAAGTGAATGAGTACAACAATTGACAAAGTAACAGAGAGAGAGAGAGAGAGAGAGAGAGAGAACATCTCCAACTAGTGTTCCAATAACCTGTTCACCAGTCCCCAATGGCAGTGGCAACGCCTCCCAACCATGTGGACTCAAAAGAGGCCACCCCACCATGCTCAGAAGTAGTCACAAGGCCCAAACAGAAGAATAAAGGCAAGGAATACAATGGCCAACACTCATATCAGTCACGGAGCAGACATGACACACAATTCATAAAGCCAATGTCACAAGATAGAGATGCTCATCAAATATAATGTCAGGTACTACTCACGACTACTAAGTTTGATATTCCTTCATCTTCAAGTGCTAGTCATAAATGAGCAATGAGCTCATTTAGACACATGTTAATATACTGAATAGAGCAAAAATGCATCATTTTGTGCCAAGGAAATTATGTTTGTATACATGTCTTTATGCTGTCACTATTTGTAATGAAGGATTGTGAAAGAAAATTTATTAAGGACAGTCATCAATGACTGTACCAGCCGAGAATGTACTAGGATAGCTTATAAGGGCAAAGTGCAGTCATGGCTGTAGGAAAACCTCAATGAATAGGACAATCACCATTAAAGGATCTATGATTGTAGATCAAGCGAGTCATTCATTACATCAACCTCATAAGATTAGAACATAAATGAACAGTATCAAGATAGTCCTCTATAGCTGCCCAAGTTGAAGATACAAAAAGAGGGATAGTCAATTATGAAGTTCTCAATTAAAAGAGGCCATTCAAGGTATACACCATGTCAAAAAGGTCTACAAGTTGCTCCAAGACACATCATGCACTGTCCTACAGCCAAACTCACAAAGTAGCATGTGCAAATGTCCATAATGTACAGGTAAAGTGATTGTTCTTAACCATAAGTGACAAGTATAAAGATGCAACATGGAGTCATCATCATGAATAGAAGGAAAGTATATTGTGATGCTCTTTTTTTTCAGCTTTAAGGTCATGTACATGATTGAAGTCTGCTACACCAAAACTTACAAATACATAGTCAAAATGCTCCAATAAACCCTTTCAGGAGAATGATAATGTTTGGTGTTGTAGAGGCTTGTTTTGGAAGCCCAAGGTTCCATCAACTTGCAACCCTCGGGATAACAATTATAGTCAAAGCAACATGCTCAAGAGACAGTAGCAGTGAACGATATAGAGAACAATCCTTGACATTATAGGTGGTTTTGAGTGGACTGTGTGTATATACTACAAGCCAAGGTTACGAGTACAATGATGTGATGTAATATGCCAAATCACAGTAAAAGCACAAGAATGTCAAGGGAACACAAATAAACTTGTGAAAATATATGCAAAGCACGTGAATTGTTTGATAAAATGTCTCAGAGAAATGTGGTCTCATTCTTTACTATAGCTGCTAGATATGCAGAATTGAAATAAATTACAACTGAAAAGGATAGTTACATGGAGGTAGGACAGTCACATTGCCAAATATAGGACAACAAGACAATAGTCACGTGATTTCATCATATCTTGAAAATTACGAACTGGCTTTTCATGATTTTTTGATAAGCCTTAGGAAACAGTCAGATGAAAAAACCCATTAAATTTTATGAAAACACAGTTTGTGGTTTGAGAGAAAGTGTCATCAGTCTGAGACAGTATGAAGTATGCAACTTTGGCACAAAGAAATAGTCATGGAAACATTTTGAGAAGTCACTTCTTATCAAAGAGTAGGCAAAAGTCATAAGGTATAAATAACAACTATAAGAGTTTGAAACAATAATAAACAATGAAATGACGAGAGCTTCAAAATATTCTTCTAAAGGCATAGATAGGTTTGCAAAGATGAAGCAATTTTTCATACAAGAATCATTCATCAAAACAATGAGAACTCTCCACTCATAACTCATCGTAAAATAGACTAAAGTAGTGCTTTCCTATATTCACTATCATTCTTCTACAGGTGCAAAAAGAAAAGTAACTTCTCAGCTCTCATGACAGATAAGGAGAATAACTATTTTCATTACCATTGCTGAAGATGAAACCCTACAGGGGCCTTATATAAGGAGACAAAGATAGAAAGCCCTAACATTTTTCTACATTTTTCATTGTTATTATCACAAAAGCATCAATACCAGGGTTTCCATTTTTACAAAAGGCACGGTAAGAAATCAAAGAGATAAAGTTTTTACCAGGTTGCCAATGAAGAAGAAAGAAGTACAAAAGCATGATACTTATAGGAAGGCAAAGTTTTCACACAACTAGGTAGCCATCTGGAGCAACAGAACCTCCAAGTCTTAGAAAACCTTCAAACCCACAAACCTTCATTGCAGTGCTCAGGAGGTAGCAAGCTGAATGAATAAAAAACAAAAAAAAGGATCTCATCTTTAGGGTTTGAAAACTCTTTAACTACCCAATGATGCCCTCCCAATCATGTGTATCAAAAATATGATGAGAGAAAAACCACATATCCCTCCTTTTTACTTGCTATCCCACAAACTTAGTAATTTATTTTTATTATACTTTTTATTTCATTCAACTTCTAATTTATCATGCTTTATAATTTATTCTACCCCCAAGGTCAATGAGGAAATGGCATGAACATAACTTGAAATAAAAGTTTAAGAGGCCAATTAATATAAGACTAAAACTGACCCATCACTGGAGATCATGCGGAAACAACACTATGACCACATCACGAACACATATCACGGTGAAATAGAAAATACACAAATATACACCCAAACAACCATAGGGAACTGACTCCAAAACTACACCCACTCACTACGGACTCAATAAGGACAAGTCATTTGGACGACAACTAGGTGGCGTATGAGGGAAAAACACATGTCAAGAACTCATCCCCAAATGGAGACGATGATGAGGATAAGGTGGTTTAGGCCAGTGTGACTATCTCCAATAACCACCATTAGGGAATATGAGTATGCTCAGGCCTGTGAGTCCAGGTGGAGTCGATACCTAATACCTGCATCACTTCGATCACAAGTCAAAGCACATGTGCATATAACATACATCATAGCCGAAGAAACAGTAAGCATCAGGAAGAGGGTCATGACATCGTAAGCCTCTTGGATACGAGTGTTACGAAATCATCCCTTTCTTGTCCATAGTCATACATAGCAATGATAACCATATATAAACATATAAGTATGTAATTCCAGCATGATAACTAATCATGTCAACATCATAATAGTATCAGAATCCATCAAGGAAAAGAAACAACCAAAATGCAAACACAGGGGTCATTACACTAGACCAATCCTCTCAAGGATCTCAAAAGTCCCAACAAAATGTCGTGCAATCTTAGAATTGTAAGGAAGCTAAGGTAGTGGAACAACTTCCTACAGTAATCTTGAGAGGAGGATAATACAAAACTTCACAGATCTTTAATAGTTACATAAACTTAAACATAAATAAACATAGATATCATGCATACCACAACACAGTGATTTACGTGGGGAAAAGCCTTTCAGGAGAAAAACCCCACACTCCAAAAGCCACCCAATATATTATTCAGAAATCACAAAGATTACAATATACTTGCAGAGAAAGCTTCTCACAAGAGTTTCACCACCAGAGATCCAGAGATGTCATGACTGCTATCAGACTCTCAGAATACATCACGATACCACAGTCATAATGCAATACCCTCATAAAATAGGGTTACCTTCTAGAGCAAGACAAGCCAACAAAATATCTGCCATCAGATCTAAAACCTAATAATGAATGGTTTAGATTTACAATATATCATTAATTTAATGTATGTCGGTCCTTTAAGAGTTTTTTCTAACAAAAAAATGTTAACACATATCCCACTCCACCCCATGCTCCCATTGTATATTACACCTATTGGTGTAACTAGGAAATATATAAATATATATACCCTATCAACAATAAACCTTATATAATTGCAAGCTTGAGACACATTTTCCCAACAAATCTCCCACTTGTTGAATACCTTGCAAGAGCAACGAGAGGAAGCAAACATCATCTCTTAATTGTTAGGGGCTAAAAGGCCCATATTCTCTGAACACCATCTGAACTTTTATGTGCTCACAGGCTTAGTTAAAGAATCAACAACATTCATCAAAGTTTCTACCTTAACCAGCATCACCCTACCATCTTCAACCATATCTCTAGCAAAATGATACTATACATCAATGTTCTTGGTCGAGGCATGAAATATTAGGTTCTTACCTAGACAAATCACACTCTGACTGTCGCAATAAATTGTCACTACACCTTATTTTATTCCAATATCTAAACACAGTCTCTTAAACCAAATGGCTTCTTTACAAGCATGAGTAGCTGCCATATACTTAGCTTCAATAGTGGACAAAGCAAACACATCTTGTCACTTACTCATCCAACTAATTGCACCACCAAATAAAGTAAACACATAAGCACTGGTGGATCGTCTACTATCAATATCACCTACACAGTCTGAATCCACATAACCATGAATATCAAGGGAAATATCGTCTTCAATCAAATTACTATGATAACACAAGGAATACTCTAAGGTACCGCACAAATATCTGAAGACTCTTTTAACTACATCCTAATGAGATCTACCAGGATTAGGCATATATCTGGAAAGAACTCCCACTGCTTGGGCAATGTTTGGTCTAGTACAAACCATAGCATACATCAAACTTCCAATTGCACTCTAGTAAGACACTCTGCTCATCTCTTCCATCTCTAATGGAGATGTTGGACAATTTGAAATAGATAACTTTGTTCCAACTAAAAAGGGAACACACAATGGTCTACAGTCTTGCATGTTAAACCTCTGTAAAATTGAATTGACATGCTTACTTTGGCCAAGCCATAGCTTTCTGTTCACTCTATCTCTTCTAATTTCCATCCCAAGAATGTGTCTAGCTGCACCAAGGTCTTTCATTTCAAATTTAGCAGCAAGTTGAGATTTCAGTTCTGAAATCATACCTTGCCCTTTACCAATAAATAACATATCATCAGTTCATTTAATGCAATAAACAAGAAATGATCACCATCAATTTTATAATAAACATAATGATCTAATTTAGAACGCTCAAATCCCAAACTCAACACATATGTATCAAATTTATGGTACCACATCCTAGGACTCTATTTTAGGCCATACACAGATTTCTTCAATTTGCAAACCAAATTACCTTTACCTTTCACCAAGTAGTACTCTAGCTGTGTCATATAAATATCCTCCTCCAAGTCACCATGAAGGAAAGTAGTTTTCATGCATCCATTTTCTCAACCTCTAAATCATAAGTAACAGTAATAGAAAGCAAAAATCTAATGGATGTCATTTTTGCAATAGGAGAAAATATCTCACCATAATCAACACCCTCAACTTGAGAGTAACCTTTCACAACCAACCTTGCTTTGTACTTCTCAATACCTCCATCTGAACCAATCTTTTTCTTGAATACCCATTTGCAACCAACAGGTTTTCGTCCTTCAGGCAATGACACAAGATCCCATGTATCATTCTTTTTCAAAGATGTCATTTCTTCATCCATAGTAATCTTCCAGGATTCTACATCATTCATACCTAATGCCTCTTCTACAGGTCTGGGTTCATCCATGTTAGTATTCAAAGAAAAAATACATCTGCAATCATTAGGTATATACCTTTCAGGTGGTTGTCTATGCCTTATAGACCTACGAACAAGCTGAGTTGGAGGTTCTTCCTCCTCTTCTGAAGATTCAGAGCTAGATGAGATCTCCTCAATTTCTTGTCTATCCATGGGCCTCGATTCAACTTTCTTAGGTGTAGAAGGAAATTGAAACACATCTCCTTGTTTACTTTGTTCTAGCTGCAATGTAATAGAAGAAGGCTTAGTTTCTCTAAAAATAACACTTCTACTATATATTACCTTCTATGCAATAGGATCCCAAAGTTTGCATCCTTTCACACCATAACTGTATCTAATGAAGATACATTTCACAGCCTTGTTCTCCAACTTTGTTCGCTTCTCCTTTGGCACATGTGCATATGCCTCGCAACCAAAAACACTAAGATGCATTAATGAAGGCTTGTGACCCGACCATGCCTCTATAGGTGTTTTATCAACAAGAGCTAATGTAGGAGACCTATTAATCAGATAATAGGTAGTGGCAACAACTTCAGCCTAAAACCTTTGTTCTAGACTAGCACCACTCAACATACTCCTAGCCTTCTCCATCAATGTCCTGTTCACTCTTTCTGCAACTCCATTCTATTGTGGAGAATACAGAATTGTCTTTTGTTTATGAATACCACAATCTTTACAAAAACTATCAAAATCATTAGAGAAAAATTGACCACCATTATCAATCCTCAAACATTTTATTTTCTTTCCAGTCTGCAACTCATCCATTTCTTTAAATTGACTGAAAACTTTAGATTTACTCTTTAGAAAGTATACCCATGTCCTTCTAGACTATACTCATCAGTAAATGAAACATAATATGTGGATTTTCCAATTTAAGGAACATCTACAAGACTAAAAACATTAGAATGAATAAGATCCAATACACCACAAGATTTATGAGAACTCAAGTAAAACTAAACGCGGTTTTGTTTTCCATAAATGCAATGCTCACAGAACTCAAACTCAAGATTACAATCAGACAACCCTTCAACAAGGTTTTTATTTTTCAAGGTCCTTAGATCCTTTTCTCCAATGTGGCCAAATCTCTAGTGCCATAACATAGTTTTGTTTGTAGGTAACTTTGATTCAGAAGAAAGAGCAACCTTGGGTACCCAAAAGCCATGACCATCTGCTAAAGATGAAACCCTCACCTCTTCCATAGACTTGCTTTTCACAGAAGTACTATTGCACTCAATAGTGCATGCATCAAGCTTATATAATGTGCCATATCTAACACTCTAGCAATCACCACAGCACCTCTAACCATCTTGCATCCTGCATCAAAAAATACTACTTGCATAGCTGCATCTGTTAGTTTGCTCACAAATAACAAATTTCATGCTAATCTAAGGATATGCAACACACCATTAATCCTATTTATTCTACCATCAAGAAAATTGATTTTAACTTTACCATGGCCAACAATATTTAAATAAGAATCATCACCTAAGTACACCTTACCTCCATCAAATTCTTCATATTCTAAAAATCAATATCTATTAAAGGTCATATAGAAAGATGCACCTAAGTCAATTAGCCATGCATCATTACCTACATGAGTTGTCAAAGTTGTAATGAATGCATCACCATCTTCCTTCTCAGACTCAGAATTAGAATCAAATCTCTTCTTTTTCTTCTTTTCTTCTTTGTATTCCTTATGAATATGTCCAGGCTTACCGCAGTTCCAACAAACAACTTTGGACTTTCCAAGAGATTTGGATCTCCCCTTAGACTTGGATTTATCATGCTTCTCATTCTTCTTGCCTTTTTCCTTAGGTCTTCCATGAACGTTTAGGGCCTCCTTGGCACTAATGGATACCTTCCTCCTCATCTCTTCAGAAAGAAAAGAACCCACCATATCTTCAGTCTTCAATATAATAGAAGTACTCCCACATAACAAGAGAATCCCATGAATCATACAAAGAACAAAGCAATATCTGACATTTCTCCTCATCCATTTTGACACCAACTGATGCCAATTCAGCCACTAGCATATTGAATGCTTCTAGGTGGTCTGTAATTCATCCACCCTCTTCCATTCTCAAGGAATACAATTTATTCCTCAAGAAAATCTTGTTCACTAAAGATTTGGCTTGATACATCTCCCCAAGCTTCTTCCATAGTTTTTGTGTAGAGGTCTCTCATGGACATTGATTAAAATAAAGTCTGCAAACACAATCTGATTAGACCCTTGGCTTTATGGTCCATAACATCATGTTGAGTAGCTAAAGTAGGATTTGTAGGCCTTGAAACCTTCTCATCAATAGCATCCCATAGATCTCAATCTATCAACAGATCCTCCATCTTTAGCTTCCACATTTCAAAATTATTTCCAAAAAATTTATCCACCTCTATTCTCCCTGATGAACTTGCCATCTGAGAATTCCTGCAACAAGATCACAAAGTGTCTTCTACACAAGCTCCCACTCAAATCTGGATTAGTTCAAAAAACCCAACAACCCACAACTAAAACCAAAGGTGATCAGGCTCTAATACCACTTGTAAGAAAGCTAAGGTAGTGGAACAACTTCCTACACTATTCTTGAGAGGAAGATAATGCAAAAAACTTTACAGATCTTTAACAATTATAGAAACTTAAACAAAAATAAACATAGCTATCATGCATACCACAACACAGTGATTTACGTGGGGAAAACCCTTTCAGGAGAAAAACCCCACACTCCAAAAGCCGCCCAATATATTATTCAAAAATCACAAAGATTACAATATACTTGTAGAGAAATCTTCTCATAGGAGTATCACCACCAAAGATCCAGAGACAACACGACCGCTATCAGACTCTCATAATACATCATGATACCACAGTCGAAATACAACGCCCTCATAAAATAGGGTTACCTTCTAGGGAAAGACAAGCCAACAAAATATCTACCATCAGATCTTAAACCTAATAATGAATGGTCCAGATTTACAATAAATCATTAATTTAATGTATGTTGGCCATTTAATAGTTTTTGTTAACAAAAAATGTTAACACGCATCCCACTCCACCCCATGCTCCCATTGTATATTACACCTATCGGTGTAACTAGGAAATATATATACCCTATCAAAAATAAACCTTATATAGTTGCAAGGTTGAGACACATTTTCCCAACAAGAACCTTTTCCATAATGGATTGGACTCCTGTGTAGCCACACTCTTACAAATGCATGGTCACCAACTAAGAAGTGTTGATCCAATCTCTTAGCATCGACATACTTCTTCTATCTTGGGTAGTCAACAACTGTTCTCTGATTTGAACTACTGATTGTTCCATGTCCTAAAGCATCTTAGGCTAAGAACAACTCAATCTTCAAGCCTATCCCAACTCAAAGGAGTTTAACACGGATGTCTATACAAGGCTTGGAATGGTGACATACCAAGATAACTATGGTACCCATTAATATAAGAAAACTTAACTAGATAAAATAGTCCTCCAATTTGGATTGTTGGTCCATGATGTACATATAGAGCATATCCTCTAACACCTGGTTCACCCTCTCCATCTAACCATCTGTGTCAAGGTGGTAGGTGGAGCTAAAATTAAGTTGACCACCCAATGCAAGCTGCAAGGATATCTACAACAATAATGTGAACATAGGATTATGGTTTGATTTGATCCTATAAGGCACTCCATGCAAGCATACAATGTCCTCCATAAAGGTATGTGCCTCAAACATAGTACTATAGGATACCTTCATGGGTGATAAATGGGAAACCTTGGCTAGCTTGTCTATTATCACCATGGTGGCATCATGACAACAAGAATACACAAGTAAAACAATAATTAAATCTACAAAAATCATGTTCCATTTCCATTCAGCAACATCATGCAGCTACAAGAAACCTACTAGATGTTGATGTTCTACCTTCACTCTCTAACACTTAAGGCACCTAGCAAAAAAATTGACAACATTGCATCTCATTCTTGCCTAATGAAGCAACTAATAGAGGTCAGCATGCATCTTCTTCACACCAGGATGTGCCATGTATGGAGCACAGTGCACCTCAGTCAACACAACCAAGTGAAGGCACCAAAAACTAGGACATAAATATGACCAAGATGTCGCAATAGTCCATTAGACTCTAAAGAATACCCAAAATACTTGCCTAGAAGGGCTCTCTAAGACTCTATCTAAGCTCTAACCTCCTAATAGCATGAATCCTCTAGAATATTTTCCACACTAGAACCTCATAGATTTGTGCTCAGGGAAAAATTTGAGACCTCATGCCACCTCCTACTTAAGGCATTAGTGACCACATTCTCCTTCCCCTTAATGTACTAAAAACAAAAGTCATACACACAAAAATTCCATCCATCAACATTGATGAGCTTTCAATTTCGACTACGTGAAGATGTACAATAAGCAGCAATAATCATTACGAAGCTCGAATTGATGGCCCAAAAGAAATGTCTCCATTACACAAGTGCATGGACAACAACTACCAACTCAAAATCCTGGGTGGGGTAATTCAACTCATGTTCCTTGAGCTTTCATTACTCATAAGAAATCCTTTCCCTCTTGCATAAGGATCGCTCCCAACCTTCTAACGGTGTATTCGTGCAACCACAAAATCTATTGTATGATCAAGCACTGCAAGGATTGGTGCACTAGTCAACCATTCTTTGAGACTCCAAAAGGCTCTCTCACACTAATCTATCCAAACGAACCTCTTCCCTTTTCTTTGAAGAGAAGTGATCGAATGTTCCAACCTAGAAAATTCCATGACATATCAACAACAACAGCCTACTAATCCAATGAGATTACAAACCTTAGGGATGTTCATAGAGGCTAGTCGATACACACTAGGTTGGATCTTCTAGGGATCAACTAAGATACCCTCACCAAAAATAATATGACCCAAGTACTTCACCTCTGACCAGAAGAATTCACACTTTGCTAAGTTACCAAAAAGTTGGTTATCATATAAACATTGAAGAACCTGGCATAATTGGACCTCATGTTCTTCCACTATCTTGGAATAAATCAAAATGTCATCAAGAAACACAAGGACAAACTAGTCAAGGTAAGTATAGAATTGTTCATTTATCAACATCATAAACACAAAGGGAGCATTCATCAACTCGAATGGGACTATAGTGAAATCATAGTGTCCATAATGAGTACAAAATGAAGTCTAATGGATGGCTGCCTCATGGACGCGAAGATGATGGTATCTAGACTTTAGATCAATTTAAGAGAACACTCTAGCTCCCTTTATTTAATCAAACAAGTCATCTATCCTCAGCAAGGGATATTGGTTCCTCACTATCACCTTATTTAACTATATATAGTCGATACACAAATGAAGAGATCCATCCTTATTTTTTACAAAGATAATAGGTGCAACGCAAGGGGATACATTAGGATGAATGTGCCCCTCCTCTAGAAACTCATATAACTACAATCAAAGCTCACTAAGTTCCTGAGTGGTCATATGATATGGCACACATGCTATGGACTCTTCTCCTGAAATAAGATTAATGTGGAAGTCCACATCTTGTTTAGGTGGCATACTAGGATAGCACTAGGAAACACATCAACAAACTCCCTTAAAGGGGATGATCATGAAGAGATACCTCACAACATTCATTCCTAGAAAGGTCAGTCACTGAGACAAAAAACATTTAACATCCCTTTTGCATGCTCCATTTTAGCTACATAGTTGAATAATGTGAGGGGATATGGGTCTCAGCACCCCCATTACCTCAACTAGATGACCAAGATCATCCACACAATCCATTGCCTTATGGTGCCAATCAATGTTGGATTGATAAGCGTCAAGCCAATCCATGCCAAGGACAATCATGTAAGATCTCAAGGGTAGAACATGGAAATCAATGGTGGTGGTGAAGATTCTGAGATCCAACACACAACCACTCACAAGTGAGTCTATAGCCACCTTAGCACCTATAGCCAACTCAACTTGCCATCTATCATCCTACCTTGCTGCCACAAGTCTACAATGTTTAACCAAGGATGGGGAGATAAAATAGTCTAAAGGACCAACATCAAACAAAATGGAAGTATGAACACCATCCAACAAAACTGAGGTCTTCACAACTATTCTATGATGCTCTACTTGGTAATTCTCTACCACATCAAAAACTCTATGATTTGCCAACATCTCCCACTGTTGACTTTGACATTGTAGCATGCAAACCCCAACTTCCACTAATCCCTGAGGGTATGTTCTTGCAAAGTGATTATCCTAAACACAAGAGTAACATGGTCCCACAACCTAATTAGGAGATGACTAAGGTACACTTGACTACTAGAAGCTAGAGTGACTGCAACTGGGTTGGCCACTTCAATCCTGCTATTAGGACTAGAAATTCCTCATGTTTCTCTTTTTTCTCTACGTAGGAATGTCTACGAAATCCTTTCCTACTCTAAGAAACCTTGTAGGGATTTTGCCTCTATTGCTATTTCTAAAATTTAAACATCTCTCCTAGAACAATGAAGAAAAAGATCATCTCCATATCCCCTTTTTCAATCCTCTTAAAACACAAAATATAACAACTCTCAAACTGTAATTTCCCCTTAGATAAGGTTTAGAATAAAAGAAAAAATATTATCTCCATATCTCAATGAAAATAATGCCACAAAATAATCATGGTAAAAAATGCATGCAAACCTTAACTCATCATACATGAATACCATAGAAGTGTAATAGGATCCTAGGTGTCATAAACCTTTCTTAACCTATCCCATTATACACATCACCTAGATTTAGTTGATTATGATTATTATTGTTAAGCTTTAATGATTATTGATATTGGAATAGAGGAATGAGGAATTGTTACAATAAATTTAATTTGTAATTATATCTATTTTTGGTTATTTATTATATAGACATTAACTTTTGATATCTAATTATGGATGCAAGAACAAGTGGAAGATGTTTGGAACTTAATGTTGTTATGGGTAAGTGACTAAGGGTACTGGCTAAGGAGGACATTGTCATTTTCTTGGATCTTCAGTGTGATATTAACCTACAAAGAGTTCCTGTGTGAGAGAAGAAGGTTTGGGACTTTGAGTCCCTATTAAAAAGTTTGATCATTGACTAGTAAAATAGTGTTGGAAGCCTAGGTAATAAAATAATAATGAGAATTTAGTCTATGGTATGACATGGAGGTATCTTAGATCTAGGTGTTTACATGGTAGCAACTACATGAGGTTTGGTTAAGTTATAGTTACCGTATCATGAACAAAGTATGTTGTTGGAGTAAGTATGGTAGTGTAGATGCACATACAACATCGTTAGAGTGCATTTAGTAATATATAAGGATAGGTAGATGTTCTAGGACTCTAGATTACCATAGGTCACAAGAAAGGTTGTCTCTGCTACTACATTACATGGTGTGGTCACAATGGTACTAGAGGAAGACATGGTTCATTATCAAGTGTGTTTGGTCAACAACCATGACTAAGTCATGCCCTGGTTATTTAATAAGATGAGTATATTATCTATTTGGAAAAGTCTTGGTTGAGTGACATGTGGTATGTTTATGTCATGTTGTAGTGGTGTGACAATTGATATTCCATAGGTTGTTAAAGTGTTGAGTTAATTGGAATTTTAGGATAATGACTTAGTGTTACATCTAGTCTATGGTGCCAATCCAGAATAGCTTGATGCAAAGGTTATGTCTAATGATGTGATATGTTTTGAAGCATGTTTGAGGTTGTACACTAAACTTTGCAAATTAAGGAAGATTCTAAGAAGACATTGTAGTTGGATTCTATATTTATATATTATTACAATTTTTTTTGTTCGATGAGTGGGGGAATTTTTAGTCTGGCTCGATCTAGGTGAGGCCACAAATGGGGGACCTCATCCCCAGTATGAATACACAACTTATAATCATGACATAGTCCAAACCTGTGAGCTTCGTGGCCCAACAGGTGCACAAAGCCCACGAGCTCATTGACCCAATGAGGGTTTAGAATAGGAAGTCAACAACATGGAGGGACTTCACCCCCTAACATCAACACCTTGGCATGAACACCTACATTAACACATGAGTTTTAGACCTGTGAACTCATTAGCCCAGCAAAGGCACATGGCCTTGCGATCTCTTTGGCCCAGTAGGAGGTTTGAACCCTAGTGGCCGCCACTACAACCGAGCGGCTTGACCACCAAACCATGCCATGAATGACAAATTAGGACCAAGGATGTAACCCTAGGCCACATGCAAATGCCCCACTCCACATGCCGTGAGTAAGTTAGGATATAAGATTTTGTGGTCCCCTCAATTGTTGGCATAGTAGACAGCAACCCTACGAGGTTTGAACCTGGGTTGTTGGCACTATAGGAAAGAAGCCCCACCATTTCACCACAGGGTCTCCCCTAAAAATTAGGACCAGGGATGTACCCCTGGGAGACATGCAAATACCACACTCCACATACCATGGGTAAGTTAGGATACAAGATCCTGGGGGCCCCTTAATTGTTGACATAGTAAAGGGCAACCCCGCGAGGTTTGAACCTGGGTTGTTGGAACTACAGGCAAGAAGCCCCACCATTTCACCACAAGGCCTCCCCTAAAATTAGGACCAAGGATGTACCTCTAGGTGACATGCAAATGCCCCACTCCACATGTCGTGGGTAAGTCAGGATACAAGATCCTGGGGGCCCCTCAATTGTTGATGCGGTAGAGGGCAACCCCGCGAGGTTTGAACCTGGGTTGTTGGCACTACAAGCAAGAAGCGTCACCATTTCACCATAGGGTCTCCCCTATGTATTATTACTATTGTTAACTCTCTTTTCCCAATGGCTATTTTCTCAAAAGGGTTTCCCAAGTTGAATTCTTATGTCTCATGTGTATGTGGATTGTGTATGATTTCATGTTCTTCCATAATATTTGCTAATTAAATTGAAACAAAAATGTAACTATAATTTGTATCACTTAATCTTAAGGTTCTTACCAATTAGATATCAATAGTATTGGGATTAAATTCCCAACATTTGGTATCAAAGATTACTTGTTTGATATCGAAACCTCTTATTTTGAAATTAGAGATTTGTTGTTTGGGCCAAGGTGAAGTCATTTGGTGTAATAGTCATATGTGTTTGGTGATAGAAGCCCTTGATGGCTTTGTGCGAGGGTTTTTTCCATAGAAGGAAGGCAACACCTTTTCTTTCCATGCATGTGTATCTAGTTAGAGGGAGATTTTGGAAGACTATATGAGAATATAGAGAACTTGTTTAATTCATGGCTAGCATATCCAGATATGAGATTGAAAGATTTAATAGCCAAAATTTCAAGTTATGGAAGTTGAAAGTAGAAGGTCTACCTCTTGGTGTAGAGAGTTCAATGGACAGTGATTTCTTCTTTATTGAAACCTATAGGTATGTATGATGAGGACTAGAATAAACTAGATAAGAAAGCTAGAAGTACTATCCATTTCTATCTTTCAAATTCTATAATAATGAATATGTCAGAAGTACAAATTACATTATTTTGTGAAAGAAGATAGGAACCTTGTATCAATCCATGAATCTAATTAATATTTTTTATTGAAAAGAAATTTGTACTCTTTGAAGATGAAAGACGGACTCTATTAATAATCATCTCAATGCTTTCAATTTAATTCTATGTTAGCTAAAGTTAATTGGATTCAAGTTAGATGAAGATCATAAGTTCATAATATTACTTTATTCCTTACCTAATTCATGAGAGAATCTAATTATGAAAATAAGTGATAATTGTTCTTCACCTAAACTTAAGAATATTTTAGGAGTTTTTAAGTCAAGATATTAGTAGAAATTCCATGGATGAAACCTCTAGTGATGCCCTAATTGTGAGGGGTAGGTCAAAGGATAGCGGGGTAAGAAGAAGGTGGGAGATAGGAAGTCTAAGGGAAAGGTAGTCCAAGTCTCATGGTAAACCTAAAGTAAAGTGTTGGAATTGTGGAAAGAGAGATCACATTAAGAAGGAATACAAATCTAAGAAGAAAGATTATTCCCCTAATAAATCCTTAGACAATGATATTAGTCATGATGCTTTTATCTCTATTAACATTGTTGGTGATGATTCTTGGTTGATTGACTTAGGTGTATCATTTCACATGAATATTCATAAGAAGTGGTACTCTAAGTACAAGGGGTGTGATAGAGGATAGGTTTTCCTCACTGATAATAGTTATCTTTGTATAGTTGGTCAAGGAAAGGCGAAGGTGTCATTTAGGGTTGGGAGAGGAGATATTTTCTGATGTTTGTATATTTTATCTAGTAAGAAAGTTTATTTCTATTTGTAAGATGATTGATTCTAGAATGCATGTTACCTATAATGAGAAGGGTTGTAGGATGACTTGAGGGAATTCAGTTCTAACTAAAGGAATTAGGCATGGTACAATCTTTAGGCTATAGGCATGTAACTAAATCCAAACTAGGTCTGTTGTGGAAACACATGTTGGGTCACATAGGAGAAAAAGATTTGAAAACCTTGGTAAGTAGAATTAGGTTGTAGACATCAACTCTATGTAATATAGCCAATGTAATTGAACCCAAACTAGGTATGTTGCGGCACCATAAGTTGGGCCACATAAGAGAAAAATATTTGAAAACATTGGTAAGAATATGGTGGAAGGCCTTTTAGATTAAATTTTAGTTGGTTTTGAGTTTTGTGAACATTGTGTGTTTGGAAAGTAGAATAGAATGAAATTTTCTTCAAGAAGTACTAGAGTAAGAGAGATTTTGAAAGTGATTCATAGTGATGTGTTTTGTCCTATGGATGTGCACTCCATTGGTAAATCTTAGTTTTATGTCTTCTTATTAATGATTATTCTAGACATGCTTGGGTATATTTTATTGGAAATAAGTCTTAAGTCTTTTCACAAGTTTAAGGATCTTAAAACACTTGTGGGGAATTAAATTGGTAAGAAAATAAAAGTGTTAAGGTTAGATAATGGTGGAAAGTATTGGTCTAAGAAATTTGAAGTGTTTTTCAAGCACACCAAGAATTGTTAGATAGAGGAAAACACCCTACACACCTCAATGGAATGGATTATCTCAAAGTTTGAAAAAAACCTTGATTGATTACACAAGTAGCATGTTAACTAGTGTTGGTCTAGAACAAAAATTTTAGGTTGAAGTAGTAGATATTGGTTGTTACTTGATAAATAGTTCTCCCACTTATGCCCTTGAGGATAAGACACCATATGAAATGTGGACAAGTAAGAATCCTCTTGTTACAAATTTGATAGTATATGTCTATGAGGCATTTGTTTATGTGCTAAATGAAAAATGATTTAAGTCAGATTTTAAAGCTAAGAAGTGTATTTTCATATGTTATGTTGAAAATATAAAAGGCTATAAGCTTTGGAATCTCATAATGTTTAATTTTGTCTATTCAAGAGATACATTGTTTATTGGGAACTTAGAGTTCTATCCAAGGATGAATAACCAAAGGATGCATTTTAAGAATGGAATAGAGTAGGAAGATGCATTTGTAAATTGACAAACTAGTGGATAAGATATCATGGATGGAGAGGAAGAATGCTAGGGAGGATCATTAGGGGTAAATTCTAAAGAACGTAATTCTAATATGGTAAAGTCTTTAACAACTATGATAAGGTCTACAAGGTAGTGGAAATTACCAAACAAGTATAATCTGTTAGATTTTTTGTTGTGTTGTGTTCTAAATTGTACTAATGGTAAACCAAGCTCTATGGTAGAAGCTCTCTCTTCTAGAGAAAGTAATTGTCACATCTCAAACCTTTGTGATTGATTTCATTTCCATTAATGGATAGAAACTATTGAACTCTATTGATGATGTTTGATTTATTGATGATGATACATTAGTGAATTTGTGATTTAGTTCCTTATGTTGCTTCGGCTATATTTTTTGAAACTAACCTATTGACTGTGGGAAATGAGTGGAAATGAATGTAGGTTTTGTTGAAGGCAAGAACATGTGTTAGGTAAGGGGACCTAGCCACTTGGCAACAATCGATGAGTTCTATCTGGTGTCCTTTCACGCACACTCACGTAGACTCATAATTCTTGTTTTGATGAATGTTGTTTAACATTTTCGGTTGATTTTGTCGTTCTCATGTGAATGTTTCTATGCTTACTTGGATGTCGTTTCATCTAAAATCGAATAAGCTAGTTTTGTTTTTTTTATCAATATAAAATAGATTGTATTAAAGATTATTTCGAAGAAAAAAATTAAAATACCTATATAGATATAAATGCCTTAATGGATTATTATTAGTGTGCCTATCCTTGTAATTATATATAAATAAATAAATATTAAAATTATATGAAAATAATATTGCTTTCAAAGAAATATTAGCATTAAATTAAATAATATTGTGAAAGTATTCAAAAATAAATGCTTCATAAATTGTCTATTTATAAAAATAAAATATTAAATTATAAATTATTATCTATATATAAAATATATAGCTTTTATTTCATTATAAAAAAAAGCAAATAAATATTAATGGCATATTATGTAAAGAAATAATAAAATACTTAATTTAAAATCTATATTTATATAAGAATAGTTACATTCATATAATTAGGGAGATACTACACATGCATGAAAGAGGAGTTCATTAGCAATAAAATAAAAATAGATGGGAATTTTACATGAGAATGAACGTGGGGAGGAGAGAAAAATTAGGTTTTGATAATAATAAAAAGATTGACACATTCAGAAAAGGGGGATACACGGCTGGAGGCAACCAGAGAAATGGGGAAGGAAAGAGTTGGAAGCTCAGAGACAAATCAATGCTCTATCACAGGTATTTTTCATATTATGTCAGCTTCTGCCATATATGTGACCTCTGACAGTTATTAAGTTCTGATCTAAATTTGAAGCAAACTCTTCTTTATTTTGATCTGTCCGAACTGGTATCTTGATCTATTCTCATAATCTGAGACTAAAAACCCTATCAATAGACCTTTCCACTCATGATAATTGGTAGACTATGGGCTTGAATAGGCATAGGATCTGATTTGCCTTCCTCTAAACTGACTTTAGCAATGCCAAATGGCCTCTGCCAATCTCTTTCTCAACGTATTTTTGTGATCAACATCTTTCGTAAACCAACCCCTATCATAGTATTCCAGATCGACCCTTCTGTTATCATCCACTCTAGGCATCCATCAACCAATGATATGTTTTTGATCTTACCTCCCACTTCTTGAAATCACACCGGCCTCAGTGTTTTTGTTTTGATTTAAACTTCATCTCAGGCTTCTAAGTTAGAGCACATCTGATCGGCCTTTTAGAACATCTACGGCCTCTGAAGTGTTTGGGTGGCTCATTTGTCATTTTTTTTATTTTCACATTCAGTGACTTGGACAACATCACTTTGAATTATTTTTTAAGTCTTGACCTGCTTCCAGTTATATTTGCTTAAACTGTTGAAGGCACGCCATATTGGGCATTGTTTGAGCAACCTTACCATAAAAGCATGTTGATTCAACCTATTCTTTCATTAAATTAGCCAGTTCCTATTCTAAATCTTCTTTTTCCTTATGAATTCGAAGCAACCTATTCTTTTTTTATCATCCTATTTATCTTTCTATAATTCAAATCAACTTTCTTGAGTTTCTGTGGCCTATTTGTTGCAGCTACCTGTCAATACTTGCTAAGCGGCCCTTAAACTCATCCGTCGACTCTATTAACTTCAATGTCCATCGTTAGCTATGCTTTAAATAGATTGAGCAATTGTTGTTTGATTTTCTTTTAAATCTTTTTACTCCCTAATTCTAATGGCTTATCTTTTACTAAATGGCATACCCATAAATTGGCCTGAGTTACAGTCATGCAACCTCTCTATTTATATATTATACTGTAATAGTTTTCTTTATTTTAAATAAACTTGTGTTGACTATTGGATTTTTCATCAATTCCATCAAGTTGTTCAGCTTGAGTCATTTTTCTTAAAAAATAGCCTTTCAGCTTGTTGGATCACTATCCCAGTAATTTCCTTTTGTTTCCTCACCTTTACCTTATTTTTCTCTTAACTGCATAGCATATAAATAATTGACAAGTCAGACTCAACTCTTTTACTTGTTGGATATAACTGGCCTCTTGACTTCTCATTTCATATATGATTCGTATGTATTAATCTCACTTATGAAGTTTTAATTAGCAATATTAATAGATTATAATTGGGTATATTTTTTTTAAAGTAAGAGTACAATATATTAAACATATATGATTTTATTAAAAATATCTTTATTTAGAATCATATTAACGCACTTTATAGCAACATGCAAATTTAAAAGGGGAATATCTATTTATCTTTCCTTAAGGCTAGTTAACCTTGAACCACCCAACAATACGAAGAAATGAACAATTAAACAAACCAACGAGGTTGAAATTGTTTTAAATCACTCTGTGATAGAGATTAATAAAACCAAACCATGAAACAATTAGCTCCTAGTTTTCTCAGAAATATAGTCTTCATCTTGTGTTTTTTTATTATTTTTTATTTTACTTGCATGGAATGAGTTTTCATCTTCTTGAGTTTCATAAATTTTATGCTTGGAATGTAAATGGCTTTTTGTGTTCTTTTTATGCCTTTATACTTTTGGGAAAGTTGCCTTCCAAGACGGGTGCCGAATATGGGGAAACAGGGAAGTAGGTTTACTTTTCTAAATATGCACACCGTTAATCAGATAATACTTTGGCCAAAGTAAATTTGACATTGAAATAGACATGTGTACCATTGAAACAGATGGTTTTGATTGCCTAGTTTATGCATTTATTTTTCCCTACCATATCCTATTAATGAGATGTTGCATTCTAATTAGATTGCATGTAGGTTAATAGGCATGCACCAGATTCCACCCTGTGCTTGTTTACAGATTGCAAGGCCCTTTGAACAGGGTTGGGCATTCCTCAGTTTGAGGAATACAGGGGAAGCGCAAGCTTCGTGGTTGGGCAGAAAAGCGCCTGAACCATGCTCTTGTCCTTCAACGCAGTAGATGGCCAGATGGTCGATGGCAGTCAAGGACTTATTTCTTTGGATTACTTGATATTGATGATAGTTGTACTTATTCATTGAGCTCAAAATGATATGTAAGGTGAAAATCCATGATTGAAACTTGTATATTGTTATTTCAGAAAGCTTTGTAATTGTACTTTAGAAGGATGTAATGAAAGGTGAATGTGTATCAAATTTATGAATGGAATTTTCATGGACAATGAATGTTAAATTTATCTCTTTTACTTGATGATGTAAATATGGTTACTTTACTTTACTTTACTTGCATTTAATTTAGCTTTACTTCGGTTATGTATGTTGTGGATTTTCAGTACTTTACAGTAATTTTTAGAAAAATGCCATGAAAGAGGAGATGTTGGCAATGATGTGGTGTAAGACTTGGGACTTTGTTGATCTTCCTTAGGGAAGGAAGTCCATTGGATACAAATTGGTACAAAATAAGTTCAGTGTGAATGGTACATTAGAAAAGTATAGGGCAAGACTGGTGGCAAAAGGGTACTCTCAGATTGAGGGAATAAATACTGGTGAGATGTTTTCTAGTTGCTATGTTAAAATCAATTAGCATTATGTTATATATTATTGTAACATGTGATTTTGAAGTAGAATAGATGGATGTCATGTCTTCATTCTTGCATCGAGATTTAGAGGAGTAAATCTACATGAATAAGCCTAAAGAAGTTAAGGTCAAGAGAAAAGAAGGTCTAATCTGTAAACTTTAAAAAGGTATTTGTATGGTTTGAAGCACTCACTATGTATGTGGTATCAAAAATTTGGTGCATATGTGATGGAACTAGGTTTTTCTAGGAGTAAGGTTCATCATTGTGTGTACTAACAATATGTTGGTGATCATATATTAACTATTGTTTTATGTGTTAATGATATGTTGGTCATTAGAAAAAATAAGACAATAATTAGGGAACTCAAGGCTTAGTTGTCTAAGAAATTTGATATGAAGGACCTAGGGACTGCAAGGTACATACTAGGTACATAAATAAATAAAGATAGGGCTAATAAAAAGTTTTTATTGAAGCAAAGGAAGTATATAGAAATAATTTTGTAGATGTTTGTATGCATGATAGTAAGTTTGTAAACATCCCTTTACTAATAGGCACTAGGTCAAGTTTGGAACAATGTCCTAAATCTCAAGAGGCTTTGCATGACATGTGCAATGCTACATGTGCAAGTGTGGTAGGAAACCTAATATATTCTATGGTCTACACAAGGCCAAACATTGTCCAAGTAGCAAAAATTCTCTTAGAGGGCTCATGTCAAAGATTGATAGAGAACATTAGACTCATGTGAAAAGTGTTTTTAGGTACATAAAAGGAACTTCAAACTAGTGTTTCTGCTATCATGGTTATAATGATGTTAGCTAGATGTTGAATATATTGTATGTGTTATCATGGTACCAATGATGTTTGCAAGATGTTGAATATACAAGGATTTGTTGATTTTGACTAGACTAGAGATCTAGATGACCAAAGATTGATAGGTGGCTATGTGTTTACTCTATTTGGATCAATGAGTTAGATGACTGAGAAACAACCCTTAATTGCATTATCCACTACTGAAACAGAGTATATGGTTACAACACATGGTTTTAAAGAAACAATATGGTTTCAAAGACTTATTTGTTAGAATTAGTTTTAAACTTATGACAAAAACTATGATAGTCAAAGTGTAATTTATCTAGCAAGGAACCTAATTTACCATGCTCAAACTAAACATGTAGATTTGCAATATCATTTTTTTAAGGAGATGGTAGAAGCAAGGAAGATTCAAATGGATAAAATTGACACTTAGGTGAATATGGCTAACCTTTTGACAAAACTAGTGAGTACTAGATGAAGTTTTTGTGGTGTGGGGATGTAATGGGTTTGTCCCTTTCCCATGCATAGTTTTATTCTTGTTTTATGATGCAAACTCTCCTATAGTAAATATCAACTAGGAGATTGTTTATAATTTGTTGTACTATTAACTTCCTAAGAGTTCTTGAGTGAGAGAAGAAAGTTTGGGATTATGAGTTCTTATAAAAAAGTTTGATCGTAGATTGGTAAAATAGTAGAAGACTATGTAGGAAAATTATGGTGGGAGTTAGACTTTACAATATGGCACGATGGTGTATTAGAGCTTGGTGTTGCCATGATATCAATTGTGTAAGGTATAGTTAAGTTATGGTTACAACATTATGAACATAGTATATTGCCAAAGTATTTATGGCAGTACAAGTGCACATGCAACATTATTGGAGTGCATGCAGTGATAGCTAAGATTAGGTAGATTTTTAGGAGGCACTATAGATTACTATAGGTTATAAGGAAGGTTGCCTTTGTTATTGAAATCCATTGTTTGGTCTTGGTGATACTATAGGAAGACATGGTTCACTATCAAGTATGTTTGGTCAACAACCCTTGATTAAGTCATTACAAGGCTATCTAAGCACATGAGCAGATTGTCTATTTATAGAAGTCTCATTGGAGTGACATGTGGTAGGTTGATGTCATGGTACGTTCATGGTACAATTGTGTAATAGTGGATATTCCACATGTAGTTAGAGTGTTGAGTTGATGTATTTTCTAAGATAATGAATCAAGGTTACATCTAGTCCATGCTATAGATGAAATAGGGTGATGTAGAGGTTATGCCTAATGATGTGATAATGTTGTGAACTATGTTTGAGGTTGTAAACAAAAGTTTGTAGATAGAGGAAGGTTACAAAGAGACTTATTGTATTTGGATTTTGTATTCCCAAATTAATAGAATTGTTAACTCTCTTTAATTGCTAGAATTTTTCCCAAAAGGGTTTCCTATGTTAAAACCTTCTATTTCATTTGTATGTGGACCATGTATGATTTAATGTACTTCCAAAATATTTTCTAATTGAATTGTAACAACAAAATCACTATAATTTGGATCACTTAATCTTAAATTTCTTATCGATCAAATATCACTCATATTGGGATTAAATTCCCATTTTTTATACCTAAAGGCACCCCATTGTCACTATTAATTAACCACTATTTGTATATGTGCATTAATGTATCAATTAAATGACTATATGTGACCCTTATTAATGTATCTAAAAATGGATGTGTGTATGATGGTCATGTGTCATGGTCATTTAGTATGTTGGAACCTAGTTTGTTGAGTCATAGGACCTATTGACTTGTTACTATTATAAATTTATGATTAAAGCTTATGCAATAATAATAGAATCTATATTTATTAAGTAATATTGTGTGCCCTAAAATCATGTCACAACCTCAAGAGTGAACTTGGAGTTGCATTAGCCCTAGGGAACAACAAAGAATACCACTTTTAGAGAATTTGCATGTAGGAATTTTTGGGTCTCCATAAATGGTGGAAAAGGTAATTATATGAGGCATAAATTTAACTTCTCGACTAAAAATAGATTTCTTTAATGTATTTAAGAGAGTTGGGATTCCCTTGTAAGGTGGTAGAATATGGACATATATTGGGGTTGAAAGAGATGAAAGTTTAGAGCTCTAAGATCACGACCATATGATGGTTGGTTGGAATCCTAATAGCTAAGTAAATGAAGACTATTCTTTGTGTGAAGCATCAAGAGTTACTCTACAGTATTTAGAAGTAAGGATAAAGAATAAAAACCCTCTTTTGAATTCTAAAGGTTGGTATAAGAACTTATATCCTCACATTGAATATACATAGATATGGTGAATATTGATAATGTGTAATTGAAGGGAGGATTGGAAGCCTCTTGTTGGAATGAGGTTCCATTATTTAAATCTTGGAATAACGTGGCTAAACCATGATAGCAAGTTTGGATTGTGTTAATGGTTTGACTCTGTTTAAAGATTAATTGAGCTTTAAATGCCATTCAATTATATAAATGTCAATCAAAATGATGGCATCCACGCACCTGTAGCACCAATAATCAGTCCACCACACCTCTTTCTAGATGTTAAACAATGGGAGTTGCGTTGCTAAAAGCAACCCATGTAGCTCACAGAAAATCAAATGTCTCTGGTTGCAGGGAGTTATGCAGTCATCAGCCCAACCTCAATGGATACCCTCTCAACTTAACTATTGCTTTAGGTAAAATGAAAGCACACACATATACATGCATATAACAGCCTTTACAGGCAATAGCTAATGCACAAATAACCAATTTTGTAGGCAAATGAAACCCCAAAAAATCACCCAAAACATATAAAGATTGACACATTAAAAGGAACAGCTACAAAGTGAACCAATCTTTATTTCATTAACTAATAAATTAATTTTCATTACATATATGGACTGGGATTAAAAAAACAAGGCAAAAATTTACTTCCTATGTTCTTCTCTCTAATTCACTCACCCCTATTTTGTAGTCCTCCACAAAATGATAAATCTCTCCTGATGGCAGTGGCCCACTCTCTTACCTTCTCCAAATCTAAGTTACTCTTTCTTTTCCTCCTTATGTGGGTCTCTTTTCTGGCTCATATAGGGATGGTACTTAGATTTTGCTAGGAAGAATGGTAGCTTCTACCTCCTTTATCTCACATAGCATGTGTTTTCTCCCTTCTACACATACACAACTCCTCCTTGTTCATTCCCCTACCTACCCTTCTCCCCCCCTTTTTTCTACCCCATATCACTCAAATTTTCCCATTTTCAAACCTACTTGCTTGAAAGGTCTTGCCATAAATTTTGGATGTGCCTGAATCAAGTTTAAAATCCTACTTAAATTCTTTTTCAGACCTATCTTTAGGGCTACTATGCCTTAAAGTCATTTATAGTAGGTGAGACAACTCCCTAAGTTCAAATGGCAGCAGAACTTGAACTTTAAATGGTTGGAAAAATTTAGAATTTCAAAGTTTGTGGGCACAGGAAGTAATCACTATTTTTGAGTGACGAGGCACATTACACCTACATAAAACCACCTAGGTAACAAAATTTGTGACTCCCTATGCACTATAAAAAATGCATGCTACTGTAAGTTAGCAACCTTGTTGCTACAAGTTGAACCCAAACTACTCAATCTTTGTTAGACTTAAACAAATAGTATCCTCCATTGGTCTGTTCCTCCATTTCACTAAATATTTTTTGCATTCTCTACCTTTGGTTTTCCTAACCACCTAGGAATCCAATATGCTCTCAATATCCTATCATTCTTTCTCAAGTAGTTGTGCCATCCATCTCTCCAATGATTTTATCATTCTTTCTCAAGTAGTTGTGCCATCCATCTCTCCAATGATGTTTCTACTTTCTCTTGTTGATGTGATGTTTGCCCCTTGTAATAGGTGTATAGATTAGAAACATTAACGATTGATGAGATACCTAGACCCATATGTATTTGGTGAAAATTTCTTTACAATTTTGCAAGGTCCTATCTTCTTCCATTCGAGTTTGTTGTATGGTTCAAAAATCTTTCCTTTCGTAGATGAGCAAGCACGATGTCTCCCACTTCAAAAGAAATCTCTCCTCCTTGAATCCACTTGCTCTTTGTATTGTTGGTTACTCAAACTCAGCCTTTCCTATACATGCTAATGTAAATCTTGCATATGCTTGGAAACTCTTCACCTTCAACACTTCTTACATGACCCTTAATATTGCAAGTTCCCTTAATTCTAGAACACCCCTAAGGCTATATCCGTAAACAATTCGGAATAGAGTCTTACTTATACTTTTATTGCTAGTCATTGTATGCAAATTCATCTTGAGATAGTACCAAATCCCATTATTTAGGTTTGTCACCAACCAAGCACCTTAGCAAATTTCCCAAGCACCGGTTAACAAAATCTATGTCCTAACTATCCACATGTGAAACAAGTTCCTTGAAAACCTTTATCTCAGCCTCTTCCAAGTTTGCCTCTACCTCTCATAGCATAAGGTCTTCCTCTAGTTTCATTATTATCCTTTTGACTATTTGAAGGCTTGACCTCTTCATCACCTCTACCTTTTGTTGTTCCTTGCTACCTTCTTGCTAGTTTTTCTTCAATTTTTAGGGTGTACTGATATGCCTCTTCAACAGTCCATAGCCTCATCATACTTAACTCATCTTGTATATTAAGGTCTAACTCATTATGGTCTGACTTGATGGAAATCTTATGAAACTCTTTCATATAGGCCTTCACACTAAGTTCTCTTTGTGGAAAATTCTACAATTTCTTTAGTAACTCAAGTTGATAGTCACCTGGTATAAACTTTGCCTTCATCTTGCTCACCATTATATCCCACAGAGTGATTTTATCTCTACCATTTCTCCTTCTTTCAACTTGTACCTCCTTCCACAAAAGTGTTGCATGTCCTTTCAGCATAGTTTGGGCAACCTTTCAATCTTCTAGGGTCCTCTAATTCATCATACTCAAAGTATTCCTCCATTTCTGTCAACCAATCTATCAACTCATTTGGCTGCAAACTTCTCAAGAAGCTTGGCATCTCCATCCTTATTCCTTTCCTAATGTTGGAGATGGATCTTATTAGCTTTCTTTCTCCTACATCCATCTTTACATCTACATTTTCATCTCCTTGTTCCATTGCTTCAACTCCTCCACTCTCACTGTCAGCACCTTCATGTGCTCTTTTCTCCTATCACCTTCTAGGGCATCTATCATTGCTTTCACTCCCCTTATAGCCTCCACTACCTGATCTATCCTACCTACAACATCTACTACTACAAAAACCTTCACCATTCTTCTTATTGGAAGGCATCATTATGCCCTAAATCTCTCTTTCTTTCTTCTCATTGTAACTCTTCTACCTACAATATCCCTTGCTACAGGGATACACACTAATGCAGGAGCATCCAGTGGTGTAAGGGCAATCTTGCATCACCCAAAAAGAAGTTGATTCAAAATCATTGTAGTTGTTTTCATTTATTTCCCTAATTAGTGTTTTTGGTTCCATGATCTCTTGAATAATGATGTAGGACTTTCAGTTTTTTCCAAACTACTAAAAATAGCAACCTGCCAGTTTTGGAAAGTTTAACTGCCATTTTAGGAAAGTTTGCATTTGGGCATAGATTGAAGTGAAAACTTAGAGAAAGCTTCATAACTGAAATATAAGACCTTTGGCGAAGGAATCAGGCAAAGATCATTTGTGAGCTGAAAGATATTAAAGTTTTTGTTTTTTGAAAAGCCCCTGAAAATTTCTGAAACGAGATATGAGATACTAAAACATCCCATAACATCCCAAAATGTTGATGGAAATCTATTTATGGATTTTTGGCATAATAGTTCACATCATGAGCTTTTCGGCACTTAAAATGGTTTGTCAATCGGACACCCGGATCGAAAGTTATGCTTTCCGAAAGTTGACCTACTATTGGAGGGAGTTGCAAATTTTGAAATTTAGCTGGAGGCCACCAAAAAGTGTTATTTATGACTATTTTGGGAATCCTGGGTGGTAGAGAGTTAAGGGGGAAAGTGTAGAGTCAAGAATAGTCAGGAAAATAGAAACCCTAGCTAATTTGGGGTTACAGAAGGTAGAAGATTCTAGAGCCCGGTGAGGTGTAGCTATAGTGTGTTGCAGCCTATGGAGGATTGATTCCTCTTATTGCAATTGAGCTTCTGTAATGTAATGAGTTGCCCAGATCAATAAAGAAATATTATATTTTCTATGTATCATTTCTGTTGTTGTGTGTTTTAGGATTTACCCCCTTCATCAAGTGGTATCAGAGCAAGGGTTCCTGAGTGTGTAGACAGATCCCCGACCGTGAGGCAGTTTGCACCAGGACCTGAGGTTGTGGGTTTGCTGCAGAGATCAAAATGCTAACATGAAGAAATTGTATTGGGAGGAATGCTTTGACGGAAGAGAATTTTAGAGCCCTGCAAAGGTAGATCGATGCATTGCAAGAGGAGCTGCGAAGAGGGTTTGATCTAAGAACAAGAGAAGAAAGTGAGGATGAAGCTGAAGAAGAGCTATCTGAGGAAGAACAAGAAGCTACAGGAGATCCTACAGAAGTTAGGTTGTTGAGGGCCATTTCTAAGATCGGAAAGAGGCCCAGGATCAAAGTTTCTACATATTTTGAAGATTTGAATCTGGAACAGCTTATTGACTAGATCAATGACATGGAGGAGTATTTCAAGTATGAAGATGTGGAGGACCTAGATCTGGTCAAGTTTGCAAAAACAAAGTTGAAGGGCCATGCCAGTATTTGGTGGAAGGAGGTCAAGTTAGAGAGAAATAGGAGAGGAAAAGGAAAGATCACCAGATGGGATCAGATGGTGGAGAAACTGAAGAAGTAGTTCATTCCTGTGGGCTATGAGATGGAGTTGTTGAAGAAGCTACAGGGACTGAAGCAAGGTAACAAGTCTGTTAAGGAGTATATAGAAGAGTTTTATAAGATTACTATTAGGACAGGCCATGCAAAGGCCAATAAGGAGAAGGTAACCCATTACATTAATGGTTTGAGGCCAAGTACTCAAGAGGAGTTGAGCCTGGTCAAAATGACAACCATAGAAGATGCATATCAATTTTCATTGAAGGTGGAAAAGAAGTTGAATAAAAGATTTAATAGCAAGCAAAGGGGAAGAGGTCAAGGCTAAAGGACTGGTGGAAGACCCTATGGAGGCCGTAATGAAAATCAAAAGAAAAGTGAAGAAGCTGGCACCAGTCAGAATTAAAGAGGAGATAATGCCTACCACCCTTGTGACCAGAACAATGGTGAGCAAAGAGGATGAGGAAGAGGTTGACCTGGGCAAGGACCTAGAAGAGGAGGTTTCAGAGGAACTTGTTTCCAATGTGGAGAAGAATGGCATCAAGCATACAAGTGTCCACAACATCAAGGGAGGACAAATAGGAGACCTGAAGGTAATGCACGAGTTGCACATGTAGATAAAGATGTGCAGTCTGAGCGTTCTGAAGATGCTAAAAGGGGAGAAACCCTAGTAGTCAGAAGAACTTTGTTGAATGAGGAGAAAGAACCAAATTAGAGGAAGAGTTTATTCCACACAAGGTGCAAATGTGAAGGTAAGTGTTGTGATATTATTATTGACAGTGGAAGCACTGACGATCTTGTTTCAGAGGAGATGGTTGACAAGTTGAAGTTGACAAGAAGAAAGCACCCACATCCATATTGGATTGCATGGTTGCAGAAGGACCATAGAGCTTTGGTCAATGACCAGTGTTTAGTGAAGTTCAAGATTGGGGACTACCATGATGAGGTGCTATGTGACATCATACCGATAGATGCATGTCATATGTTATTGGGGAGGTCGTGGCAGTATGATAGGAGCGCTGTCTATGATGGCCGTGCAAACACATATTCCCTAACAAAGGATAGAGTTCATCATAAGTTGAAGTCCTTGAAGGAGGTGGAAGAAAAGGTATGTAGTACTACTAGGATTTGCTTAGTAGATGGTAGGAAATTTTTGGAGGGTATGAAGCATGAGCGTCATTGCTTTGCATTGATTTCTAAGATTAGTCAAGAGAAATGTGAAGATGTACCAGCAGAAGTTTCAGATATGTTGGAAGAATTTTAGGACATTATCTCTGATAATGTACCAGAAGGTTTACCCCCAGTAAGTAAGATAAGTCATCAAATGGATTTGATACTAGGAGCCAGTTTGCCAAACAAGGCAGCCCATAGAATGACCCCTGCAGAGAATGAAGAGCTGAACAGAAAAGTTCACAATTTGTTGATGAAGGGACTAATAAGGGAGAGCCTGAGTCCATGTGCAGTACCTATAGTACTAGCACCAAAGAAAGATGGAGAGTGGAGAATGTGTATAGATTATCGGGCCATCAATAAGATCACGATCAAGTATAGATTTCCATTGCTAAGAATGTATGATATAATGGATTGTTTGAGTGGAGCCAAGTACTTCACGAAGATTGACCTGAAGAGTGGGTATCACCAGATCTGTATCAGAGAAGAAGATGAATGGAAGACAGCCTTCAAGACAAATGAAGGCTTGTATGAGTGGCTAGTCATGCCACTTGGGCTAACCAATGCACCAAGCACATTCATGTGGCTCATGAACGAGGTATTGAAAGAATTTTTGAGAATTTTTTTATTATTTATTTAGATGATATTTTAATTTTCAGTAAGACTTGGGATGAGCATCTGATGCATATCAAAAGAGTTTTGGAGAAGCTGAGGTAGGAGAAGTTGTTGATTAATCTGAAGAAATGTAGTTTTGCTAAGAAGGAGTTGGTATACCTAGGATTTGTTGTCTCAGAGGAAGGTCTTAAGATGGACCCAGAGAAGGTGAGAGCTATCCTTGAATGTCCTATGCCACAGAGTGCCACAGAGGTGAGATCTTTTCATGGTTTGGCAAGTTTTTACAGAAAGTTTATCAGGAATTTTAGTAGCATTTGTGCACCCCTAACAGAAACAATGAGAGGGGATAAAAAAGAGTTTAGATGGACTAAAGGAGTAGACAAAAGCTTTGATACATTGAAGCAGAAAGTCACAGAGCAACCTGTTTTGGCACTTCCAGATTTCAATAAGGTATTTCATGTAGATTGTGATGCAAGTGGTAGTGCTATAGGAGTTGTTTTGAGTCAAGAAGGTAAGCCCATTGCCTATTTTAGTGAGAAACTTAATGATGCCAAGAAAAAGTATTTTGTTTATGATCAGAAATTTTACACAATAGTTCAATCTTTGAAGAAATGGAGGCATTATTTGTTGCCAAATAAGTTTATTTTATATATTGATCATCAGGCTTTGTAGTATCTTAATAGTCAAGGAAAGTTGAACCAAAGGATTTTAAAATGGGTTGAGTTTTTGCAGAGTTATACTTTTGTTTTGAAGCACAGGAGTGGGAAGTCCAACAAAGTTGTAGATGCCTTGAGCAGAAGGCAAAATTTGTTGACAGAAATGAAGATAGCTGTTGTTGGGTTTGATGAGATCAAGAGTTTGTATCCATAAGACCTAGATTTTGCAGAGGCTTGGAAAGCTTGTCTGGAACCTGTTACTTTAGACAAGACAAAATGGTTGGATTTCATATCCAAGATGGTATGTTGTTTAAAGGAAGCCAGTTGTGCATTCCGAGGAGTTCCATGAGAGAGAACCTGATCAAGGAGAAGCATAGTGGGGGATTGGTCGAACACTTTGGTTAAGATAAGACCATTGCTATTGTTGGTGAAAATTATTATTGGCCACAGTTGTAGCAAGATGTGAGGAAATTTGTGAAGAGTTGCAGAGTGTGTCAGATGGCAAAAAGAATAAGTCAGATTATAGGGTTGTATCATCCATTACCTATACCAGAGAAACCATGGGATGATATTAGTATGGATTTTGTTCTTGGTTTACCAAGGACACAAAGAGGACATGATTCCATTTTTGTGGTGGTGGATAGATTCTCAAAGATGGCACATTTTATTCCTTTCGAGAAGACTAATGATGATGTTCATATTGCAGAGTTATTTTTCAGGGAGGTGGTGAGATTACATGGTCTACCAAAGAGCATAGTTTCGGATCAAGATACCAAGTTTGTTGGTTATTTCTGGAGGACATTGTGGAAGAAGTTGAAGACAAATTTGAAGTTCAGTTCTGCATACCATCCACAGACTGATGGGCAGATGGAAGTGGTGAATAGGAGTTTGGGTAACCTGCTACGATGCTTAGTAGGAGATAAGACCAAGGGATGAGATTTGATTTTACCCCAGGTAGAATTTGCTTACAATAATTCTATCAATAGGAGTACTAGTAAATCACCATTCTAGATTCTATATGGCAATAGCCCAATAAATGCTTCTGAGTTAAGGAAGCTGGACAAAGGAAAAAAGACAAGTACTGAAGCTGAAGACTTTGCAAAACATCTGAAGAATTTGCATGAAAAGGTGAGAAAGCACATTAATAAGATGAATATTTAGTACAAGGCTAAGGCAGATCAGAAGAGGAGATATAAGGAGTTCTAGGTAGGAGATGAAGTTATGGTTCACTTGAGAAAAGAAAGGTTCCCAATTGGAACATACAATAAGTTGAAAATGAAGAAATTTGGACCATGCAGAATATTGAAGAAGCATGATTCAGGAAATGCATATGAGGTAGAGCTGCTAAGTGGGATCAATATTTCCCTTGTGTTCAATATTGTTGACTTAATAGAATATCATGAAGGTGGCACAGAGGATGGACCAACAGAAGAACAATGGAGTATTCCGGCATCTACTTCAACGGAGGAGATAGAAGAGATCTTGGATAGTCGTGTCGGAAGAAGTACTCAGAACAAGCAATATGAAGAATATCTGGTGAAATTGAAAGGAAGGCCTGTTGAAGATTCTTCTTCGTTGTCTAAGGTAGAGGTTGACCATTTCTATTTTCCTCAAACAAACCCCTAAGATGTGACATGGTCACTTCTCAAATTACTCTGGGTGTCTGATACAGGAGCATCCAGTGGTGTAAGGGCAATCTTGCATCACCCAAAAAGAAGTTGATTCAAAATCATTGTAGTTGTTTTTATTTCTTTCCATAATTAGTGTTTCTGGTTCCATAATCTCTTGAATAATGATGTAGGACTTTCAGTTTTTTCCAAACTGCTAAAAATAGCAACCTGCCAGTTTTTGAAAGTTTAACTGCCATTTTAGGAAAGTTTGCATTTGGGCACGGATTGAAGCGAAAACTTATAGAAAGCTTCATAACTGAAATGTAAGACCTTTGGCTAAGGAATTAGGTAAAGATCATTTGTGAGCTGAAAGATATTAAAGTTTTTGTTTTCTGAAAAGCCCTTGAAAATTTCTAAAATGAGATATGAGGCACTAAAACATCCCATAACATCCCAAAAAGTTGATGGAAATCTATTTATAGATTTTTGACATGATAGTTCACATCGTGACCTTTCTGGCGCTTAAAATGGTTCGTCAACAGGACACACGGATCAAAAGTTATGCTTCTCGGAAGCTAACCTACTTTTGGAGGGAGTTGCAAATTTCAAAATTTAGCTGGAGGCCACCAAAAAGTGTTATTTATGACTATTTTGGGAACCCTGGGTGGTAGAGAGTCAAGGGGGAAAGTGTAGAGTCAAGAATAAGTGGGAAAATAGAAAGCCTAGCTGATTTGGGGTTACAAAAGGCAGAAGATTCCAAAGCCCAGTGAGGTGTAGCTGTAGTGTGTTGCAGCCTATGGAGGATTGATTCCTCTGATTGTAATTGAGCTTCTATAATGTAATGAGTTGCCCAGATCAATAAAGAAATATTCTATTTTCTGTGTGCCATTTTTGTTGTTGTGTGTTTTAGGATTTACCCCCTTCATCACACACCCATAATCACTGCTTATAGGATTTCTTCCAACCCTAAGCCAAAGCCAATACTTTCTTTCCTAGAGCTATAACATACTTTGATACCACACTAATGTGGTTGGACACCTATAGTGCCAACAATTATTCCACCACACCTCTTTCTATTGTTAAATGATGGAAGTTGTGTTGTTGAAAGCAACCCACACAGCTCACAAAAAATCAAATGTCTCTAGCTGTAGGGAATTATGCAATTACTCAACCCAACCTTAATGGACACCCACTTGGCTTAACTATTGTTGCAGGTAAAATGAAAGCACACGCACATACACATACATGCATATAACAGCCTTTACAAATAGCAATTCATGCATAGATAACTAGTTTTTCAGGGAATTAAAACCCCAGAAAATCACCCAATACATATAAAGATTGGCAATTTGGCACATTAAAAGGAACAACTACAGAATATTACATACATGTACTGGGATTATCAAAAAAAAGTAGAAATTTACTTCCTATGTTCTCTCTAATTTTTTGCCAGCATTCTACAGTCCTACACAAAATGACAAATCACTCATGATGGTGGTGACCCACCGCTTACCTTTTTCCAAATCTATGTTATTCTTTCTTTTCCTCCTTATGTGAGTCTCTTTCCTAGCTCATATAGGGATGAAACTCATATTTTTTTGGGAAGAATGGTGGCTTCCACCTCCTATATCTCACATCCCTCCACACACAGTTCCGTGCTGTTCATTCCTCTGCCTGCTCTTTTTCTTTTTTTTTCAACCTTTTTTCTACCTCCTGATCACTAAAATTTTCCCATTTTAAAACCTGCATGCCTGCATTTGGGCGCCAAGATCTTGTCATAAATGTTAGATGTGCCTAATCAAACTCAAAGTCCTGCCTAAATTCTTGCTCAGGCCTACCTTCTAGTTCTAGCACTGTTGTGCATTAAATTCGTTGGGAGTAGGTGAAACGGCTCCCTAAGTTCAAATGGTGGCAGAGTTTAAATTTTTTTTTTTAAAGTTAGAATTTCAAAATTCATGGGCATACCAAAGGGTTGCACTTCAATGGGTTAGGTACGATTGGTTATCCTTAAAGTAGCCACAAAATTATGTGGGTCTTGGACAACGGATGACAAAACCCCTCCCATGCTGTAATTTGTTGTCATTACATCATTAGTAACATTGGCCAATAAGTATACTATTATGGGATATCTTTTGCAAGAGTAGGGAATGTTATTTTCTTTAAGACAAGAGAAATCTCCTTGCTTAGTTGCTTCACTGCCCAAATTATCCTATACAACTTCCTTGCCTTTCCAACACTTTCCTTAACTCCACCCTGGATACTCAATGTTTTTGTATGGTCAAGATAATTAGAAATTGTCACCAATGCTTGAAAATGTGCAATTCAACAATACAATCAACATATTAGAATTGAAACAAGTATGCGTATACAAAGAGAATGAGATAGAGATAGAGACATCATAGCCATCATCTATCCAAGATAAAATGCCCCACTTGGCTATTATATTGCCATTAGGCTCCATTGGGTCCAAAGTAACACCTGCACATAGACTCCTTTTTGGGCAATAATAATGTGATGAGATGGATATATGTTATGAGACTAAGTTATTATGGTCTTCTGCTTACCTTGTCGTATCTGTATGAGTACGGTTTGGGTATAGGTGTGGGAACGAGACAATCAAGGGTTCACCCAGGGTCTACCCATGACACCTCATATTTGTTGTGGGTTCTTCTTATTCACTGTAGATTCTTCAAAGAATAACCCATAGCAAATCCAGGGCACCTTGGGCGGACCCCCTATCTCAAATTTGTTGTGGGTTCTTCTTATTTGACGTGGGTTCTTCAAAGAAGAACCCATAGTGAATCTGGGGTGCCCTAGACAGACCCTAGATGAACCCCCATCTTGTCTAGGATCCAGGCATATCCAAGTGAAAGTCAATGAAAAATGTTACAGGGTTGTTGTCATCCAAGTGTTCAAATCTCATTTTACCATCAGTGATCACTGTGTCTTCAAATAATACATTCACATATAGGAATAATGGGGTCTGACTTTTCGATCATAGCTTTCCATTCCATTATTTCATCCCAAGTGAGAAAGGTTGTGGGTTCAGAATCACCAAACTAAACAATTCCAAGAATGCATCATTCGGTCTCAATCATCGCTATCAAAATCATGTGTTGTTGGGTTGCCGAAACTAGAAATAAAAAAGAATTATTATTGTGGTTGAAGGTTTACGTGTACTATATATTCTTGATATTTTTATTGTAATTTTCATTTTGTATTAGCATTTGACAAATCACTAAATTATGAACATTTTCTTTTCTGTAAATTATGATTTAAATGTTTTGTTTGTTGACAATTATGAGTATTATTGTTTGTATAATTTTTAATATATATAAAATTAAAATTATATATTATATAATTATAATTTATTATATAATATTATAATAAATTATAATATATAATTTCCCCTGACACCATTTTTTGCATGGGATGGGGAAGCATGGAAGAGATGGCCAGATCTTACAATTCTGAACCATTACCAGGACACAAAGAAAATGGAGGAAAGGAAAAGAAAACGAGCCCTCACTAAATGGTTAGCCCCACCCCCGGGAAGGCTGAAACTAAACTTCGACGGGGCTACAAAGGGCAACTCAGGCACCTCTGGCACAAGAGTCATCATCCACAATCCCCAAGGATAGTTGATTTGGGGTCTCTCAAAAAAGCTACCCGTTGGAACAAATAACGAAGCAGAATTTGCAGCCTTGCTAGCAGGCCTTCGCCTCTGCAAAGACCACCACATTGTGGATTTAGAAGTAGAAGGCAACTCTCTCCTTTGCATAAGAACAATTACCACTAAAAACACTTCGAGCTGGAGATTGAAATACTTGGCGGAGGCCATCTGGGAATGCTTGGAAAAGATGGGGAATGTGTCTTTCGCCCACACCTACCGAGAAGGGAATAAAGCTACAGACTTCTTAGCAAACTAGGCCTACATACAGGATCAGGATGAGATTGTGGCAGACTCATGTGCTCCTTGGCCAGGACTGTCATTAGAATGACCCATGATAGCCAACTTGGATAACAAATTCACATGACCAAGATCTTATAAATCCTTTTCTTATGATGGCGGCATACTAGCTTCAGAAAATGGCAGCGTCCCAACTCGAAGTAAATCATGAAGACCGTTTATTTAAGGCGAGTCGAAACCTGATCCATCCAAAAGATGGAGATCGAATGCGAGTGCATTTGCTAGAAGAAAGTGGAGAGTCCAGAGAATGCTGAAGGTGATGAGGAAGAAGCAGTGGAGGGTGATGACGAGCCGCAGGAGGAATCAAGAATAGCCCAGGTCAAACGACTCTTCTTAGCCGACGACACCATTGCTAAAGCAATCCTCAAGGTGATTGGTGAAACAAACCTGCCTGAAGGCCACGTTCATGATGCAGTTTTCTATGAGGAATTCCTGTCCACTGGTGTGCTCATCCTTGGGAGGAAGACAAGGGGATGCATTTTGGTTAACTCACTAGTAAAGAAAGATATGAAAGAAGCTGCCTACGCAGCTATCACGGCTTTCAACAAACGGCCAACTAGGGGATCGATAGGAGGGATCTTTAGTGCGACTACAGTCAACAATGACCAGGATCCACCGACCGTCTCTGCCCAAGCCTTGGTCCTCCTCCGTGAAGGGATCATAAGAAACAAAATGGAAACCTTCGCCTATTTCATAGGCCAGTATGGCGACCTCCTGTCTCCACAGCAAGTGGAAAGGGCTAACGAAGTAATAGATGGACTAAGAGTGCTGTGGCACTCCTAAATGTACTAGCCAGCTATGGCACCTCTATGCTGCTCCATGGAGCAGGTTTTTGTATCTCCATTTTTATTAATGAAAGGGAGCTACCCCCTACAGTAGTGCTTATCTATCAATAAAAATATATATATAATTTTAATTTATAACTTTATATATTCTATGTAATTATATATATAGTTACATTAAGAATATACATTATAAATTATATAATAAATAATTATAAATTATAATTTTATATATTATATATAATTTTATTTATTATATACAATTATAATATGTTATTATTACATAACTATAATTTATAATTATATATAGTCATACTTGTACCTGAGCAAAAACAATTGGCATATCCACATACCCAAACCCTGAACCCGTACCTATCCTCGTACTAGGATTGGCAACTTAGCTATGAGAAGCTTAAAATATCAAGGTCCCTGATGGAATGTGTACTTATTCAGAAAATGGGGCTTGTGCTTTGTAATGCATAATATAATTCATGATGCTATTCATTCCTTTCATCTATCTTTTGTAGGCCAAAAGAATATTTATTATTTTATGTTTAGAAATGGGTATTGGTTTGAAGCTTAGTTAGTGTTGGTATACTAAACTCAAACTTGTCAATCCATCCCCACTTAAATTATAAAATGATAGAGACACTTAGAAAGGATTGAACCCATATCTTGTCCATTTCAAAATCAAAAACAACACCTAACATTCATTTTGAGATGTTTAACAACATGACAATATTAGCTAGGGCTTATATGAAAGCTTGTGTACAAACATCTCACATGGTGAAATAATTCCATTTGCTGGAATGAAGAAACTAACTTGAGCGGTATTTTAACTATCAGTTGTGAGCAATTAATGGAACATAGATCAAGAGGGGGAAAATAATATTTTTCTTCAAAAAAGAGAAATTCATTGTGCATTACCCTACAGAAGCTACACGCATGCAATAACAAACTTTAGTTAACTGGATTGATTATAAGAAGCCATTTTTAAAATCAACCAGTCACCAACTAATACCATTAGCATCATCATATGTAAAAAAAAGTAAAATTGAAAGTTTTTTATTATCACAATCAAAGTAGCAACTTATGTACAGATTTTTTTGTATGTAGTGGGTTTTAAATATGGAAATAATATCATTTCAAAAAAAATATAATAAATTCAATATTATATATTTAACAAAGTTTGGATGGTTGAATGAGAAAAATAAAAGGGAAAATCATTATAAAAGAAATGCATAAAGATATATCACACTACATTGATAGAATCTAGAGATGGATTTGGTTTTGTATGTTTATTACTATGTGGGAAAGTATTCAATTCAATCAAGTCATAACTTATTAGTGCTCCAAGCTAGTTTACAACACACAAATCTTCCCACATGAAGACTTTCGTTGAGAATCAGGGCTCCAAGTAGTGCAACAATAACTGCCACCAAAGGATTGAATATTGGCATAAAGACAAGGCCTTTCTTGTGAATAACCCAAGTGGACAAATAAAATGTTATCCTTGAACATACAATCCCCTGCAAACAAAAGAGTTGTTTAACAACTATTCTAATCAAGAGCACACAATATATATCCATGATATGAATGTAACTAAATTGTACACAACACTATTATAAGAAAAGGATGAGTTTTATCTTTTCATTTTACATGAACTTATAGTGTAAGTTATACTAAGGAGTTCAAGATTCCATTATCATTTCCAAACTGTAGGATCATGCTCAAATATGAGTGTGGAAATGGTGGACTATATTGTTGTTATAAAACACATTAATGCTATGATTGACATTTGTGTTGGACAAAGCCTTGTAGTCTATACCTGATGCTCAATAAAAAATTATTGCTAAACATGGCATTCTAGTCAACTGCTAAGTATAATGGGACACCCAATTTAGCGAAATTGAAAATGAAAACTAGACTGGATGGTTTAGATGACAAGATCTAAATTTAAGGTTAGATCACAAAAGATGTTCATATTGATATATATATATATATGAGAATGGCTATGGATAAAGGTTAGAATCATCATCTGCATGATAATCCATGAGGACCAAATGACACAACTCTTGAAAGAAGGGGAGGTCCAACTATCATATGTTGGTGTGAACGAGGTATATTACCTAACTAGCTCCACATTACGTGATTTTCACACTTGTCTAGTTAATTTTACTTAGGGCATACTTAGGGTAAACTAAGGATAATTATCACTTTGTGCCTCAAGTCATAAGATTAAGACACTTGTCATAATCTTATGTTGTCATATGTTTCACCTTGGTCTATATATCCAAGAGATTATCTTTGTAATTCATATCATGTACATATTGTTTGTATATTGCATCCTTTGATAGAATAGAATTATTCTCTCATGTGGGGTCTCTCTTGTGCTTTCATTGAATCTCCAAGATCTTGCGTATCTACCTTCATAGCCAAATCTTGCATGGTATAGATCATTCTATACCAACTCTTACATGGTATTAGAGCTAGTTGCTTAATGGTTAGTAGAAAATTTCTTTCAGGGAGGCACAATGGCTTTGTGGCATAATATACTATTTGAGCCAGAGACGGGTGGTTTTGCATTTCTTAGGTAGTTTTTAGAAAAAAAAAACATCAATAGTTTCAGGTTCCCACAAACATATTTTGGGAACAAGGAAATATTCCATCACCTAATTTCCTAAAATCAACATGACGACATTGCTTGTCTTCTCCCGAGCCATACCGCTCTCCAATGAAGTTTTCATTTTGATATTTGAACTTCAGAAGCATGTTTCTTGGTCATTTGGACTCCTTTTTGGGAGCTTCTTTATTATTTGGGTTAGAATTTCACAGGCTTTGTGGTGGTGCAATTAGTTTTTGATTTTGGTGCCTAGTTTTTCTAGAAATTGTATATTTTCACACCTCTTGCTAAGTAGTTCTCATTTTGGGAACTTTTGAGGCTGCATTTGGGCTCATACAATAACATTTTTGGGTGAATTTTTTTGAAAGTGCATAATTTTTCAAGTACTTCATAACGGCATGATCAAATTGATTCAATTCTAGATCAAAATTATACTTTCATTTTATGGCCTAATTTGGCATTTGCATGTACTAAGATCAAAAGACCACTTTATTATTTTGGCTAGTTGCAACTGTAATCACACTAAGTGCAAGATCATAATTTGTTGGGGGGATCATTCATTTAGTGAATTTTAGGGGTAATCTTGTGCTTTTGTTGGATTGAGTCTCTTGATTGGTCTATTGTGTGACTAAATTTGAAGAGTTGATCATGGGTATCAAAAGGCATCCTGCAATAATAAGATTAGAGAGATGGAATCTTGACACATTTTAGGTGGATTCATCCTTTTCCCTATCTCTATGGAATAGTTCCTAAACCTACATCCTATTGGTAGAAACTTGTGTGGGATTTTAAGATTGAACAAATCCTAGGAGTGATTGGTTGTAGTGTTGATATTGACACCTAGATGGCCACCATTGATATTGAATTCCCTCATGACTTTTGGATCAAAATTTGGGAGATGTATGGAGATCTAGTTGATCCTCCATTCCTAGAAGATCCTAACTTAGATTGTTTTATTCCACTTGATGTTTTTTGACCATATGATCATAAACCAGTTGCAGTACTTAATGAATGGGAAGAGCTTGAATGTTGAGACTATTGAACACACCTAGATACTGAGAGGGGGAGTGAATCAGTATTCAAACAAATCACAAACCCTCCAAAGAAAACTAAAACTTAATTTTTATAGCATTAACATAAACATAAGCAATCAACACAATGTGCACAACACCACATAACACCAGATATACATGGAAAACCCCAAAGGAGAAAAACCATGGTGAGAAGAGTTGCTAGGATCTACTGTCCTAATCTGGCCTCACAAAAGAATCATAGTTACAACTTTGTTTTAGGGCTACAACCCAAGGAAGCTACTACTCCTTGTAAAAATGTTTTAGGGTTACTCCCAAGGAAGCTACAACTCCCTGTAGACTTTGTTTCAGGGCTTCGACCCAAGGAAACAACTACTCCTTGAACTAAGAAAAAACTCAGAAAAGATTACAACATGACAGTCCTCCTGTCTAAATATGACAATGAAGATCAATCCTTTTGATGATTGCAATTCTACTTTGACAACTTCTACAACTTCTTCAAATGTCTTCTCTATAGCTTACTGACTCACTACTTTCAACCTTCAACAAGTATTACCTTTGGCTCACTACCTCCAGCAATCAGTTAGGCACACTCTTCACTTCCCTTCTATCTCAAAAATATCTTCAAGATGAATCCAGACAGGATCTATTATTTCTATTCTTTCTCTTTCAGTCGCACATCATAATACACTACACTTCCACATTCTTCTTTACACTCATACTTTTCAATCATACCTCACCCAGAGCAACTAGGCTTACAATATATACATTATATTACATTGATTACTTTGCATGTCAGCCAATGACAACAAGAATATTACAATTACAAGTGGGCCAGAGATCAATCACCATGAAACGTGTAGGGGGTAAGCTCTAAAAAGAACTACATGCAACACCAGGAGGAGAAACATGTCTTGTGGGTTCCAATGCATGCTTAACTTGGTCCTAAACATCATTCACAACATCATTCTTCAAGGAATAACATCTGTATGCTTCACACATTTGAAATAGGTTGGTCTTAAGCAAGAAATAATTAAGCTTGTAGCATGTCGACCATAACAACTTGGCGGTACACATGAAGGATTAAACATCATTTGTGGTTCTCCCAAATGAGTCATCATGACCCATACAACATCTCCAAACACTCCTTGAACTATGCACAATAAGGACTTTGTGGCGTACATCTTCAATAGGCCTCAATTGGCCAGACAAGAGCATAACCTAGCAACACCTTCATTCCAGACCACACCCTGTTTCGGAGAAGCCAAAAAACACCTTGTGGAGCAACATGAAACATCACTAGATCCTCAAGATCATTCTTCATGAGCTAATTCACCACTTCATACCACAACAAGTTGGCGCAAGCCAACAGACACTGAAACTACCAAACAGACAACATTGTCCTGCACCCTATCACTTACAACTTTCTCTGCAGAGGTACAAATGAGATGAAACTTTGGATATAGTACCTTCACAGTTTAATGAACTTAACTTCTGAACTACATGATCATAGCTGCAAACATGGAAGAATGTGTAGCATTCTCCCAAACAGTCTTCAAGGCAACTTCCTATAGCAAAAAATTTCACCAACATCTGGAGACCAGAACCTCCTTGTAGCAACACATACTTGTTATATGGAGCCTAATCAGACTTGGAGGTTAAATTTTCCGCACTTTTATTGGCGCGGTTTCCCCCTAAATTATTTAACGGGGGTTTGGGGGTAGCGCCCCCAAGACAGGGTCAAGGAGCAGCACCCCTTGTGGGGTCTAGGGGCAGTGCTCCATATCGCAGTACAGGGTGCGGTCAAGGGGCAGCGCCCCCAAAACCTCAAACAAATTTTATTATTTTATAAAGGTGTCGGGAGTTATTTTTCTACTGGTTGACATAAAGAAACCTTTTTTGTAACTGACATAAGGCTTGATAAAAGCAGCTAAGGGTTAGGGTTTCTGTTGATGTTGTATTGTAGTATTTGCAGTGGTATTAAGATGCAAGGATTGTTGGTTGTAATCGATTGAATTGCTGGATAATAATATTGGACTCTCTGTTGGTGGATGTAGCCCGAGTTTGGGTGAACCACGTTAAAAATTGTCTCTCGCTGTTATTATTTATATGTATTTTTCATTCCTCTGTTTAATCTCTAATTACATTTAATTGATATCTTCTGCATGCAATTCCTAACAAGTGGTATCAGAGTGCGTTGTGTTCGATTATCATCTGCAGGAAGGTCTCACGGTTGAGTGGGAGTCTCATGATTAAGTGGGAGCAATGGCGGATGAGCGTAAGTTGAAGGTAGATAAATTCAATGGCCAGAACTATTAGTTATGGAAGATGCAGATGGAGGATTATCTTTATCAGAAGGATTTATGGAGGCCTTTGGAAGGAATAGCCAAGAAACTGGTAGTAATGACTGATGAGGATTGGAATCTTTTGGATAGAAAGACATTGGGAACCATTCAATTGTGTCTGGCACCATCTATGGAGTTTAATGTAACAGAAGCGAAGACAATAGATGAACTAATGAAAGTTTTGGCTAATTGTATGAAAACCCTTAGCCTCAAATAAGGTATTTCTCATGAAGTGTTTGTTTAATCTAAAATTGATTGAAGGTGGATCTGTGATAGATCATTTAAATGAGTTTAATATGATTATCGATCAGTTTAACTTCTATAAATGTGAAATTTGATGAAGAGATGAGGGCTCTCTTGGTTTTATGTTCTTTGCCAGGAAGTTGGAATAGCTTGGTAATGGTTGTAAGTAACTCTCTCTATGGTTCAAACACTTTAAAATTTGATGATGTTGTTGGTGTATCCTTAGCAAGGAAATGCGATAGAAGAGCTCAAGAGGGTCCACATCAGGTAGTGTTTTGAATGCAAAAAGTAGGGGCAGATCAAAGGAGAGAGGAAATGGTTCTAGAGGTCATGGGAAGTCATGAGGAAAATCAAAGGACAAGAGGTCCTAATCTAGAGGATAGAAGGATTGTTGGTACTATGGGAAACTAAGTCATCTGAAGAAAGATTGTTGATCTCAGAAGAATAAAGGAGACAAACAAGAAGGCAATAAGGAGGTAAATGTGGTAAGCAATAAATCTGAAGATGATGCTTTGATTCTTTCCCCAGATAATGCTGATGATTCATAGGTTTTAGATTTAGGGGCCTCATTTCATGCTACGCCCCATAGAATTTATTTTCTTGATTATGTCCAAGGGGATTTTTGGTTGGTTTATTTGGGAGATAACGAACCTTATTGGATTGTTGGAAAGGGAAGAATCAAGATTAAGTTGCAGAATGGGAATCATTGGTTACTAAAATAGGTAAGGCACATTCGAAGGCTGAGTAGGAATTTAATTTTAGTAGGGCAGCTAGTTGATGAAGGTTGCATAGTTACTTTCAGTGATAAAAATTGGAAGGTTTCAAGAGGTGCCTTAATAGTAGAAAAAGGTGTGAAAGTAGGCACCTTATATCTTTGTACAGGTCATACTATTCCTTCTACTTTAGTTGTTGTAGAAAAGAATCAAACAGGTTCAGGAACAGTTACTGCAGGTTCACAGGAAGAGACTGAAACAATTGCTGCAGGTTCTGAGACAACACTGCGGCATAACAGACTTGGGCATATGAGTGAAAAAGGTATGAAGGTACTTCATTCTAAGAAAGTTTTACCAAGTTTGAAATATATTAATATGGATTTCTGTGAAAGTTGTGTGTATGGCAAACAAAAGAGAGTTAGTTTTCTCAAGGATGGGAAGCAAAAGAAAGATGAAAAGTTAGAGCTTGTGCATGTAGATGTATGGGGACTGGCTTAGGTATCTTCTCTCGGTGGCTCTTGATATTATGTTACATTCATAGATGATGCAACTAGGAAGGTTTGGATTTATTTCCTTAGGCAGAAACCTGATGTATTTGAAACATTTAAAAAATAGAGAAGCTTGGTTGAGAATGAGACGAGTAAAAGATTAAAATTTCTCAGATCTGATAATGGTGGTGAGTATTGCAGAAAAGAATTTAAGGATTATTGTTCCTTTAATGGAATTCGTAGGTAGAAAATGGTTCCAGGAACTCCACAGGAAAATGGAGTGGTTGAGCACATGAACAGGACAATAATGGAGTGTGCAAAGAGCATGAGATTGCATGTAGGCTGCTTTTAAACATGTGGGTAGAGGCTATCAATACCACTATATATTTAATTAATAGAAGTCCTTCAGTTCCTTTGGGTTGTGGTATTCTAGAGGAAGCATGGACAGGTAAAAAGGTGAGTTATTTTTTTCTCAAAACCTTCAGATGTGAATCATTTGTACATATAGGTGATAAAAATAGAACCAAGCTGGATGCAAAATCAAAAAAGTGTATCTTTGTTGGATATGGCATTAATGAATTTGGTTATAGGCTTTGGGATGTTGAAAATCTAAAAATTGTGAGAAGCAGGGATGTTGTATTCAATGAGAAGGTGTTACACAAAGATTAGTTGTAGTAGCATGAAAAGAAATAAAAGGATTATGTGGTGTTGGATGATACTCTAGATAATGATGTTCTAGTGGTTCCTCATGCTTTGCAACAACAATAAGAAATACCACAAACTCTAGTGAATGTTAGATGCTCAATAAGGCTAAGTAGACCTAAAAGGTTTTCTCCCTCTTTGTATTCTATTTTGTTAATAGATCCTGATGAATTGGAAGGGTATGATGAAGCTATGCAGGTGGATACAAAGGTTTAGTGGGAGCTTGCAATGAAAGAAGAAATGGACTCCTTGCCAAAAAATTAGACTTAGCAATTATGTAAGTTGCATGTAGGTAAAAAGGCTTTACCAAATAAATGGGTTTATAGGTTGAAAGAGGAAGATGGAGGTAAGAAAAGATTTAAAGCCAGGTTAGTTGAAAAAGGATTTACACAAAAAAAAGGCATTGATTTTGATAAGATTTTTTCTCCGGTTGTTAAGATGACTTCTATTCGTACTGTCTTAAGTATTATGGCTGCTGAAGATTTGCATTTAGAATAGCTAGATGTGAAAACTACCTTTCTCCATGGTGATTTAGAGGACATATATATGGAACAACCACAAGGATTTGAGGTCAAAGGTAAGGAGAAATTGGTGTACAGATTGAAGAAGAGTTTATATGGCTTGAAACATGCACCTCGGCAATGGTATTTGAAATTTGATAGTTTTATGGCTAAGCAAGGCTACAACCGGTGTAATTCTGACCATTGTGTTTATTTTAAGAGGTTGGATAATGACTACATTAGTTTATGTTTATATGTTGATGACATGCTTGTATCAAGGTCTAACATGGATCACATAAGAGAGTTAAAATAGTAGTTAGCACAATCATTTGCTATGCAAGATTTGGGGGTAGCGAAACAAATCCTTGGTATGAAAATTTACAGAGATAGGAAGAACAGAAAATTGACTCTATCTCAGGATGATTATGTTGAAAAGGTGTTGCAGAGATTCCATATGGAGAATGCAAAAGCTGTCAGTACACCTTTACCTAGTCATTTGAAATTGACTAAGGAGATGTGTCCTAAGACACAAGAGGAGGAAGAAAAAATGTCCAAGGTACCATGTGCTTTAGCTGTAGGAAGTTTAATGTACACCATGGTATGCACGAGATCGGATATTGCACATGTTGTAGGAGTCATAAGTAGGTATATGAGTAATCCTGGATTGAAGCATTGGAATGCAGTAAAATGGATTCTCAGATATTTGAGAGGTACATCCACTAAACACTTATATTTTGGGGGCTCTAATACTAATTTAGCAGGCTATGTGGACTCAAATTTGGTAGGGGATATTGATACCAGGCAGAGTACTACAAGTTATGTCTGTACTATAGGTGGGACAATAGTGAGTTGGATTTCCAGATTGCAAAAGGTGGTTGCTTTATCCACCAGGGAGGTAGAGTATGTAGCTACAACAGAGGCAAGCAAGGAGACGATATGGATGCAATTTTTCATAGAAGAATTAGGCAAACAATAGGCTAATAGTTATTTGTTTACTGACAGTCAGAGTGCCATAAATCTTGCAAAGAATTCTACCTTGCATTCAAAGACCAAACACATATAGCTAAGGTATCACTTCATCTGGTCTGTGTTGGATGATGAACAATTACGGCTGGAAAAGATACATACAGATGAAAATCTATTAGATATGTTTATGAAGGCAGTGACAAGGGAGAAGTTGAGCTCCTCTTCAGCTTCAGTTGGTCTTCAAGACAAAAAATAATAAAATTTGAATAGCAGGGTCTAGGGTGCTTATTTCCAATGGGAGCCACAGGTTTAGCAAAATTATGATCAGTCTCCAAGTGGGAGGTGATATGGTGTGGAGTCTGATCAGTCTCCAAGTGGGAGATTGTTGTTATATGGAGCCTAATCAGACTCAGAGGTTAAATTTTCTCCTTTTATCAATGCATTTTCCCTCCAAATTATTTAACGGGGGTTTGGGGGTAGCACCCCCAAGACGGGGGCAAGGGGCAGAGCCCCTTGCAGGGTCTAGGGACAGTACCCTTGAAACCTCAAACAATTTTTATTATTTTATAAAGGTGTCGAGAGTTATTTTTCTATTAGCTGACATAAAAAAAACCTTTTTTTAATAGACATAAGGCTTGATAAAAGTGGCTAAGGGTTAGGGTTTCTGTTGATGTTGTATTGTAGCATTTGCAGTGGTATTGAGTTGCAAGGATTGCTGGTTGTAATCAATTTGATTGTTGGATAATAATATTAGACTCTCTGTTGGTGGATGTAGCTCGAGTTTGGGTGAACCACGTTAAAAATTGTCTCTCACTATTATTATTTCTGTGTATTTTTCATTCCTCTATTTAATCTTTATTTGCATTTAATTGATATCTTCTGCATGCAATTCCTAACAATACTTCCTTAGGAACAATAGGAGAGATCATACAACATGCTTCAAACCATCATCAACATCTATTCAACAACATCATTACTTCTAGTCCTCATCTTGATGCTTCTAATTCCCATCTTAATATATCATCTTGATGTTTCTAATTCCCATCTTGATATCATCTCTTCAGACAACAAACAAGGCATGACAACCAACCATTAACATCAACAACATCATTGTTACCACACTATTATAGTATACCATCAACAAGCATATATGATAGCCCAAACTGAGTGTTGACATCAATGATAGCCATATCAGTGACAACCTTAAGTATGCAGACAAGGTAGTTACTTTTTGATGAAAAAAGGTTGGGTCATCTTGGTGGCCTTGAACCCAAAATTGAGGATACACAATAGACATCGCTTCAAGTATTTCTTCTTGAGGGAGTGAATTATAAATCTTTGTTGAAAGATTGCTTGCAATTTCCTTCAAATTATTACTAACAGATTCAACAATGTCATCAAAATCTTCCTTTCTAATAGGTACTTCTCTGATAGAGCGCTTGACCGTCTTACAATGGTGCAATGGTATCTCAAATCCACGTACAAAGGCACATAACTACCCACTTGCATTAAATTATAAATAATTTTTAGGATGATTCAAATTTGTAATTATCTACCACCTAAAAAATTTGGGCTTTGAGAAGTTAGATCTAGATATAGATTATCGAGGGCCATGCATGTCATTCTACATAGTTTGGTATACTCATAGATATGCATAGTTCTATCTTGGGCTTCCTTCAAAAGATTGTTCATTTCATCCAGCATGGGGAGAAGACTGGCTAAAGTTAAGAGTGTCTCTATATTGCTTAACCTATGTAAGAAGTCAGGAGCTTTGTCTACTATGTTGCGATGCTCGTACATTATTCCAATCAAGGATGGATATTCTGAAAGAACTCGTTGCACTGGTCCATGTAAGGAGATCCATCTGGTATCAACATCCTTAAGAAGCTTGTTTCCTTCTGTTATTCCCACAGCAAAATTTTGAAATTCTACAAAACATTTGGGACTTCGGCAGAAGTATGCGTGGAGCTCGCAGACTATATTTTTAACTTTTAATACTGTAGGAAACTTGCTTACAATTTTAAATGCTAAATTTATTATGTGGGCCATGCAGTGAATTCCAAGCATGTATGGTGCACAAGTAATTTGTAATTTTGTGCAAAGATTGGTCCTATGACCTTGCATTACTGCAATGCCATCAACTTCTACACATGCCAACTTTTTGGCAATTGTCAAGTCATCCATACCTGCAATTTCATTCAAAGACTTCTTAACTAGTTCAAATAGATTTTGTGATGTTGAACTGTCCTTCATTTTATGAACACAAAGTAGATGAGCTCAGTGGACATGTTCTTTTACAGTATACACATGCATACAGACCCAAGAAGTATTATCTACCGCAGTAACTTCATCTAAATATAATGCAACGAAGTTTGACTCTTTTACATTCTCCTTTAAATCTTTCTTTTCCACTGTAGTGAGATAGTTTGCCCATTCCCATCTAGCGTTTATTGACCAATGTGTGCTAGGATAGTGAGGAACACTCAAAAAAGATAATAAATTACTATATTCTAGGTAGTCTGTCATAGGACACCTTCTGGACAAAATATGAAAAACAACACTCATCTAAACAATTTTTGTTAGTTGTGCTCCTTCCATTGCTTTTCCAAATTGAGCCTTGATTGTACCTCCACTTGCAGCAAGCTTTGTCATTCTTTTCTTATGCTCATCATATTTTGCGGCATACTTAACATGAAGACATTCTTCCTTTGATTTCCATCTTACTACTAATGTTTCCTTTCCATCTATGATTTGTTTTTCATAAACTTTACCGATATGTTTTTCTATAGTGTCAAGCTTTAGCTGCAACTTCTTGTCTCTTTTACATTTCCAACTACAAATCATACACTTGCATTCTATTGGTTGTCCATCTTTGTTTTCTTTGTCCACTGGTTCAATGAATGGGTACTTTGACACCCAATCAAGCTGAAAATTCCTTGTCATTTCCCACTCCTGCCTGATTTTTTATTTGAATTTTCTTTTATTTAAATTTTCTTTTATTTGAATTTTCTTTTCTTTTCTTTCTTTTCTTTCATTTAGCCAACATTATGAACACTTGAAACTTCCCGCCAGTTATTATGACTTAATCAACTGAGCTCTTTCAAAGCAAAACATAATAGAACCAAACCAACTCCACATCTTTGTGAACTGACCAAGCAATGAACAACTATATCCTCCTGATGTCCTGCAACAACTTACATTATCAACTGACCACACTTTTGACATCAAAGAGCTTTAGTTGTTTCAAAGAGCTCTTATAAGATATTTGTCTATGTTGGCTAAATGAAAGAAGTCAATTCATAACACTTTTCTCTGCATTTGGTTTTGCAAAGTGTTGTTTTAGGAAAAGCTTGATGGTGAAGGTTGTGCAATCTTGATAGGCTGATTTGTATAATGGATCTTGGATATTCTCAAGAAGTTCTCTTCAGATGTTATCATGTATTTGTTGATTGAAGATTGAAGTATGTTTCAGATGTGGTGATATATATATCAGATTTGACAGTGTGTTGTAAAAAGATGTGCAGAAACAGCAGGATGGTCTTCATTCTTTTTTCTAAAGGGGTGTGCAAAAATAGATTGGTTGCAGAATAATAGTTCATTGACAAGGACATCTCTTGTGTCATATTCATCATGGATTGTGATTCATACTGATTGGTGAAAAGTGTAGTCATTGCATGAAATTCAAGTTCATATCAATGAAGTCAATTTGATGGTCATATCTACTACCTTGTTGAGATATGTTTTTATGGCATATGTTTTGCATAAGTATTGAAGCTTTCAGGTGATTTGGAGATAGTGTTTCACTTGTTTCATTGATGATCTTCCTCACTAATATGTTTCAGGCAGAGTTCTTCAAGCTATGACATTGATGACATTGATGGTGATATCCTGCATTTCATCAGAGGAAGTTAAAGGTATGTTTTGAATCAGCAATAGCAAATGGTAATGTTCAAAAAGGTTTGTCATATGTTGGCTTCAGGATTGTTATCATCATAAATCATTACTTGTTGAAAGGTTAACAGGAGTTTATGCCTTCAAAGTGTTCATAATTCAATATGCTTATAATGGTTATGATCATGCTATAACATCTTTAAGTGGAGTTGTTCTCAGGGGGAGTTAATCAGAGGATTGAGTTGTCACTATCTTGGGAGATTTGAAAAGAGATATGTTTTCTTCATGCTCATATTGGTATTTCTTGTCCTGACTAATTCAAGAAGTGGATAAGTGCTGAGTTGAGTTGAGTTATGTTGATTAGTCTTGTCAGTGTTTACCAATGGTATTTCTGAGTAGTGTTTTGTTTGTGAACTTTAATACATGGGAGATCTTGGAGATTTGTTATTTCAGGTCAAAAAGTGTTGGTTCAGGAGTTTGTTAAAGGAAGTAATCATTGATGTCAGTGTTTCATCTTCATCTACAAATTTGTGTTGTGATTAGAAGTGGTATAGTGCAGTCTATGGGCAGCTTGTAATAGTGGTTTGGTTCTTGGTTTGATATGCCTTACATGATTGTTCGATGTCTTGTTGCTCTAAAGTTTTTATGCAGATGAACATGGAAAGAGCTTAGAGCTCTCAGGATAAGTTTTGGATAGCAAATTGCAAAAATAATCAGTGCCTTAAGTGGTATTTCAATTCTTGGTTGGTATGAAGGATGATAAGGTGAGTAATAGTGCTAGAGATTCAAGAAATGAGAACTGATTGATATCGGCATACTTTTCTAGTCTCTTGCTAATGATCTATATGAGTTATTTTTCTCAGGGGGAGATAATAGTCTTTGTCATCAGATGTCAAAAAGGGGGAGAAAGAAAAAGAGTATAAGGTGGTTTTGCCATCAATGACAAAGGGGGAGATTGATAGTGACAGGTTGTCATTGATGTCAAAAGTGTGGTTAGTTGATAATGTAAGTTGTTGCAGGAGATCAGGAGGATATAGTTGTTCATTGCTTGGTCAGTTCACAAAGATGTGGAGTTGGTTTGGTTCTATTATGTTTTGCTTTGAAGGAGCTCAGCTGATTAAGTCATAATAACTGGCGGGAAGTTTCAAGTGTTCATAATGTTCTTCATGGTTAAAGTGACATGGTTTTCAGATATGTGCAGCGGATGATAGGTTTAACATTTTTCAAAGATTGAAAAATTCTTAAGGGACATTATTAAACCTTAACATCCTTTTATTTTCCTACACCTCTCTCCTTGTCATTTAATACATGCATTTTTGTTTTAAATAAAGTTTGACCCCTTCACCCCAAAAATAAAATAATAAAGTCTTCTATTTTAAAGAATTAGTGAGTGGGCAGATTTATATGATTTAGTCTACAAAGTTTAAATATTCTTAGAAAGGGGGGCAGATTTTGTTTAAGCTTTTTAAAAGTTTTTTATAAACTTTAAAAGCTTATTATTACTCTCACCCGTGGCTTTCTTAAAGGAGGGAATTATTTTTTTTTTAAAAAAAGAAAGGGGGCATCTTTTAATAAAAGATTTCTAAGACTATTTTTAGTCTTTTTAAAAGGAGGATTTTAAGGAGCTTATTATGGTTTTTTTTAATTCATAAACTTTGTTTTAAAATTGGTGGGTCCTCTATATGTCATTTATTTATGACATTAAATAAAGTGGTATTTAATATTTTCAAGGAGAAATTTTTGGAGATCAAAGGCAGATTTTTTTGTGTAAGATATTTTTGGAATTTTAAGATGAAAGATTTATTTCTTTTTCTCTTGTGACATGGAAGCTAAAAAGTTGGAACTTTAATAGGGTGGAAGTTTTTTTTATGTGTCTTTTATTAAAAAGGAATGTATGGGGATTTTTTGTAGAAGAATTTTGGTGGTGAAAGTTTGAAGAAAGTTTTTATTATTTGCAGAGGGAAATTGAAAAGTTTTTTTTATGTAGAGATAAATATGAAGAGTTATATTCTTGAGGAGAATGATTTGTTTTATGTAGTGAAGTTGAATGGATTTGAAGATCAAAGACATGGAGGCAATTTTTAAAGAAAAATTCCAAAGAGAAATTGAATTCATTGAAGATAATTTTTTTGGTGAAATTATGAGGTCAAATTGATGAAGTTTGTTTGATTGATTTTATTTTCTTTGCACATGAAGATGAAAATGTTTTTACAGATTGGAGTTTGCAGAGTATTTTGTAAAGAAAGAAAAAAAATATGAAGGGTCATTTGGGAACAAAGATTTTTAGATTGAAAAAGAAGATATTCTTGCAGGGAGAAGTGAAATTCCAAGAAGTCCTATTGATTATAATTTTATTGCAGGATGTAATTGTTTATGCAAGAAGAAGAAAATGAATAGTCATGGGCATGAAAAAAAAAATTAATTTCTTCTCAGATGAAAAATGATTGTGTAGAATATGAAAGGTTATTCAATTTGTATAAAATTGTTTTTCAGGTGCATTAATGACAGGGTTTTTGGGAGACAGAGATGATATACACAGATGATTGAATACATATAGTGGGTGTCAAGGTTACGCAGATTAATGATGCAAATAATTTGATGATACAGATGACAAATTTGTAGAGTAGAAGAAATATTGAATCAAGCTTTGATTGCAGTGATTGATGAAAGATTGACAGAGAAAATTATTTATAGAGATTTGTATATGGAGCTTGTTTGCAGAAGTATGTAAAAGAAAATGGTCTTGATTTGAAAATCAAATAGGAGGAATAAGGTTGTATATAATGGTGCAATCTGATTGAATGGCAATCATGTCTTGCACACAAAGTTTGATGTTTTTGTTAATAGTGATTCAGTTTCCCAGTGAGGCACAGTATGCTAGTGAGGCTTCTTGTGGTCAGTGAGACCTTCATATGCCAGTGAAGTTTGTGGTCAGTGAGACCTTTCAAATGTCAGTGAGACATAATATTCAGCCAGTGAGGCTTTGTAAGAAGTTTTAAAGTTAAGCCAGTGAGGCACTTCATGAGTGGTTTTTCTACCCCAGGAGGGTTTTCCACTCGAGAAATTTCTGTGTTATAATTTGTCTCTATGTGTGCATATTTGTGTTTTATTTATAAGTTTTTGATTCACATCTTTCAGTATTAGTGTTGTGCATATGAGCTCAATAGATCATTAATGTCTTTCTTTCTACTTGTCTTGTAAAGTTTGCAAAAAGTTAAGTATTTACATAACACTGATTCACCCCCCCTCTCAGTGTTGTCCTTGACTCCTACAAATTCCTCATCACAAACCTTTGACTTTTCTCTTTGTAGCTCTCTCTTTCACCTTGCTGGTGAAATATGAAAAATGTGAACTTATGGAAAGTTTGGTTTTTATCCAATTTGCCAATAATCTATGCCTTAGTCTTCTTTCCTCTCTATTAGAAAAATGACCTCTTTTAGAACCAAGAGCTTTGGGGTGCCACTTCTCCTTTATCGACAAAAAATCCTTTTATCAAATCTTGACATTTGATCTCCCTTTGTCAACGAAAAGACCTATTGGCGAACTGCCACAAATCTGAACTAAATTTCTTTAATTTGGCTTTTCACCAATTCCCCTACAAAGCACTTTACCCTTATCATGCCTTAGTCCAATTTCACCCCTTTCCTTTATCGAAAAATCTATCATTTGCTGAACTTTTTCCTTTCCTGCTTCACTTTCAGAGAAATGGTTGTCAGCGAAACCATCTGTCGACAAACTTGGAGGTTCGCAAACCTCCAAAGCCTTCCTTTGTCTTATTCGTGCCTTAGCCAATTTCCTACGTTGATAAAAATGAACTTTGCCAAACCAACACCTTATCCCTTCATTCCACGTCGTACCAACTTCCTTCTTCTTTGTCAACGAAGTCCACCATCGGTGAACCTCCAACTTTTTGAACTTATGCATTTCACTGATAAAAGGATTTATCCCTCCATTGTCTTTATCCTTTTGCCACCAGCTTGTCTTTTCTTGCCCTGATGTCGCCTTGTTCGTGAATCAGAAAACTAGCGAAACTCTGAACTAGTTTGCTAGTTCAAACTTTCACCGATTCACTAATAGAAGAAAAAATTCCTTCCTTAGCCGCTTACTTAAACTTTATTCCTTTTGGAGTGACTCCTTAGCTGTTGCTGATTCCTTGTCAGTGAATCAGCAAATCACTAAACCTGAAATGTTAGGAAGTTTGGGAAAAAGCCAATTTACCAACAAAGGCAAAAAATTAAAAATATTCTAAGGCAGAAACCACTTTTGACCAAGGCAAAAAAAAACATAAAGACCAAACTTTGATCAATATAACTCTTTCATTTTAAATTATTTCAACATGGTTCAAAAGGAAAAGTTGCTCAGAATTCAATTCTCTATTCAATGGTGACCTTGGCTAAGGAATTTGTAAAGGACTTTTAGATTTTTGGGGGCAGAAAGGGCACAATAGGAGCTAGTTTTTCTGGGCACCAACAGTGGCTCTGGTTGGGGACATGTGACAAGAAGTGTCACTGTGAGGATCCAAAATATCTTTGGGTAGACCAACACACAAAACACATATTTACAAAGAAACACACAGTAAAAAATGACTGCAGCCAAAATTTTGGGAGACTACAGGCCACCCCTATAGAAAATTGAATGAAGCTACTTGCCTCTATCAAAGACAAGCCTATTGAAGGAGCTAATCTCCCTCAATCCCTTGCTATACTAATCACCCAACATCAACAACAAAATATTTTGCATGCATGCACATACAAAATATAGACATTCATATCATCATGCTGAAGATTGAAAAATTTTTTACCAAGGCAAGGCAACCATAGATAATATGATTCATCATCATGCTGACTCACATATAAGAACTCACCTTCAAGTCCCATGTCAATAAGATGTGTTTCTAGGCCTGCATAAATATCAACATGGAGAAATTGATCAAACTAAAAATCATCTAGCCCAACTGCACTGATGCTAATGCTTTCTTCCATGACTAAATCAAAAGCCTGATTCAGATTTAAATCTCCACCATTAGCATATAAATATGAAATTTGAGGCACTTCAGAAGACTCATAATCTTCAATTTGCCTCTATGTTTTGTATTCCTTGGCACACACTGCTATGTAAAATTTGTTGCTAAGAAAATCAGAAATGATTTTCTCCTCATCACCCTGCAGGTCAACAACTTGACCCACACTTGAACGTCTAGCCTCAATGTCATCAGGCCCAGCCAATGAGCTCAAAAATGTGTTCTTAACATGATCCATATTAATTAGAGGTAACTGCCCCAAACAAAGATCTAAAAATCATCTGTTAGATGGTCTTCAAAGTGGGAGATAATTACCCAAAATTGCTTGTAGTTGTAGCATTACCCTCATGATGTCCAACTAAAGCATAAGTCAAATCATCCTAATGCAGACAATTGTCAATGACCTCATTGTCATCATCAGGGATAAATGAGGGTAATACACTAAACAAGAGACCAGTCTCTTGTTCACCCTCAACATAATTTTATATACATCCCTCTCTTTCCACTTGTTGTCCATAGGCAGCCGGGTCATATTGCATAAAACTCTCCTCCTCCAAAGATGATAGCTCAAACTCACTGAACTCTAAATTAGTTTCAAAAAGAGGATTATCCATGCACCAATCATAATAAAAAATAGTGTTCTTACCTGATGGACTTGCATGTTCTTCATAAAGGGCTTTATGTCTTATGCTCATCTCTCCATCATTTGCTTCATCAATATACATTACATAATCAACTATCTGAGCTGATTCACTCGATGTCTCACTTGCATACATACCTTCCAGGCAGTCTACAATACAACAATAGGCAGTAGGGTCAAAATTCTCTTCACTAGATTGGATGCCATCATTGATTTGTTCATTTTCATCATCCACTGCTGACTGCTCCAATTGAAGGTAGGTGCAGTCACTATTGTCTTCATCTGAATTACTATCATAAACTACACTAGCACCTTCCTCTACCCTTCTACATACAAAATCATCACTTGATATTGTGTTTGGATCATAAGAAACATCAACATCCCTGCTCTCTACAATAGCTTATTCATTACCAGCTACCTCTGCATCTGAGGATATAGATTTTGCAATCATATCCTTCTTAACTTTGTCAACATAATCAGTGAATGCATAGGCCTGTCACTTGTTATTGTGTTTGGATCATAAGAAACATCCACATCCCTTCTATCTACAATAGCCTATTCATTACCAGCTACCTCTGCATCTGAGGATATAGATTTTGCAATCATATCCTTCTTAACTTTGTCAACATAATCAGTGAATGCATAGGCCTGTCACTTGTTATTGTGTTTGGATCATAAGAAACATCCACATCCCTTCTATCTACAATAGCCTATTCATTACCAGCTACCTCTGCATCTGAGGATATAGATTTTACAATCATATCCTTCTTAACTTTGTCAACATAATAAGTGAACACATAGGCCTATTGCAAACCCACTATATTGAATTCCTCCCGTAATAGAACTTAAGCTTATAGAATCATCATAAGATCTCAAATACATATCAATACACATAGGAAGACTAGGTCTAAATTTTTTTGGGATGTGAGATAGGGCCATTGCAAATCTGTGGCTGAGATCCATGCTAGACTCCCCTTCTTGCCTTTTGATATCTTCTAGTTTTTGGACAACAAAAACAGGGTCTAGACTACTTGCAAAGTCCTCAAAGGCAGCCACCAATTGATCCCAGGAAGCAAAATGTTGGTTAAGGAAACTAACCAGCCACTTCTGTGCTACTCCACATAGAGATCTCAAAAAAAATCTCATCCACATATCCTCATCTCCAAACTAAAATTTATCCATGAAGTCTAAAAATACATCAATGTGTGCCTTCCCATTGAAAACCTCACACCCATCAAATAAAGGCATCAAATTGTAAATCTTTTTGGGCATGGATTGCTGCTCATAACTGACCCATGAGAGGTCTAGTTGTCTATAAGTGTTTTCACTAGCAATAGGAGGAGGCCAAGGAAAAGAACAACTAGGAATAGTGAGAGGGGAATCAGACTGGGGCATGGACTGATATAGCCTGATTTGGCCTTCTAATTCTTTTTCTTTTTGCAGCAGAGACTCTAACAATTGCTTTTTTCAATTTTATTCTATAGCCAAGACTTATTTCTATTATGCAAGGGATCAAAAAATTTTGGTTTTGTAAAATTGGCAGGGCTATGATCAGAAAATGCATTAACTGTATGGTCAAAGGCCATATAATTCCTAGGGTTTGCAATGTAAGTAGATGCACAAGAAGAATCCTCCCTAAGGTATCCATATTCATTTAGATTGGCCATGACCAACTACAAACCATTTGAGCAATACAAAGGAAAGCAAACAACATGTTCCTTTATTGAGAAAGAAACCATGGTCAAGGCAGAAAGAAAAACTTGTACCTTAACTAGCTGCAACCTCCTTGAAATGCACATACAACAACAACACTTTGTTTTCTCTTCACAATAGAGTTGCCACCTCAATGAATGAGGAAATCCCTTGAAGTGTGATTGATCTTCAAGGCTTCAAAACTAATTCTAGGTTGCTCATGCTAGCAGAGTCTTCAAAAATTTTAACCCAGCATTACATAGGTGCCAATCCGTTGGCATAAGTTGAAAGGCTGCCAACTTACCCACAACAACAATGTACAAACAAGGGTATGAAAAAAAAATTCACCCTTTTAAATCCTCCCCAGCAACGACGCCAAAATGTTGGCATAAATTGATGGGCTGTCAACTTACACATAGCAACAAACTGCACCACTGCAAACTTTCTATAATGGCTATGTTGTAAAGGTCTTTCAAAATCTAAACCAAAGTATCACATCCTCAGCAATGATACCAATCTGTTGGGACCCAAAATAATGACAACACAAAACTCTAAAACGTTCCTAAAACACCCAGGCCAGGGATTGTCGTCACAGTGAAAGGAAGAGGTTTTTCAACAAGTAAAGGAGAATTTTGGCCAACTATAGGAGTGGGTAAACTCCTCTGCTCTTCAAGCTCAGCTAGACCTAGGAGGGATATTCCTAGAGGCATGAAATGAAATACAAATTAGCATACACATCCATACCCAATGTACACTTGACCCCAAAGCTATCACTAGATCAAGACACACTAGTTGTACATGCCCCTCATTACATTGATTCAACTATGTGAATGTACATGCACAAGAAAGATGGTTTTTACCCTAAACCATAGATAAAAGATTTGTTTGATTTATAAAAAGTGTTTGATCCCTCTCTAATATGGACCAATGCCTATTCTATTGGACAATAGAGTCATGTAATGCAAGGAGGAAAGGAAAGACACATCAAAGGATCGACTGAACTAGACATACATTTACATTTATGACTTTTAGATATATCTTCATATAATGGACATACTTAATGATCCACTAGAGAATTGCAATGATTCACATGCAACAAAGAAATGGAAAATACAAGCCTTGTATTAACTTAGATGCTGTCGCACACCTCCAATCCTCTATTACAATCTTACCAGCAAATGTGGCAAGAGAAAATACACAACTACAATTATATATTTACCAAAATCAAAACAAACTCCTATGGAGACATACCATACATTCAAATCTGAATTACATAATCTTCCTACTCTATATTGAACAAATCCCTTCACTAACAAACCAGATAGGTCATGTGTTGATGCTAGAGAAACTCCTTAGGCTCTCCCAGACTAGACTATTGGCTTAGAGACCAACCTAGAAAATGACTTCATTTCATGTATATATTGGAAAGATTGGGAAGACTTCTTGGGCACCCATGCCTTGCAAATTTGTTTCACGTCCTTGAGAGGACCAGCAGAAGGCACGGATGCTAAAACACACCATCTCCATATTAAAACATGTACCTGCGCATTGATGGCAGACACTATTTCTGCAATCACTTGACATATGTATTTCTACAACTTTACGCTTTCATGGCAGCAAAGGAGAGAAGAAAGGCACCTTAAATAAGAGCCCACCAATAGTGTTTGTAAAGTTTTTACAACACTTCAAAATTTTAAAGCCTTTACACTTTACAAATCCATGCTTTACATCTGATTCTGCATTTCAATTTTGCCTTGTCAGAAAAAGTCTTCCAACAGGAACTTATCTCCATCGGCACATTTTGTCTCCTGCTAGCCACCTCCATTTTCTCCTCTTGCCTTATCGGCAATTTTCTGCATTCACGAACTTTGACAATTTTCCCCTTTATCAGCAAATCTTTAATTTGCTGAACTCTATTTTGCTTTGTCACTTTCCTTCCTTATCAGCAAAATCTACATTTGTCAAACTTTATCTTTGCCCACCCAATTTACCTTTATCGGTAAATTACACATTTGCCAAACTTTATCTTTTCATCCTCTTCATTTGCCTTATCAGCAAAAGACAACTTTGTCGAACTCCACTTTGTCCGCTTCATTTCTACTCTATCAGCAAATATCCACTTTGTCTAACCCATCATTTTTGCCTTTGCCACTACTTAGTCTGCAAAATTTGGCCCTTCCAAACCTAAGCTAATTTGCCTTTATCAGCAAATTCTATCTTTTCAGAACTTCACCCCCTAGCCAATTTCCCTTCCTTTGTCAGTGAAAATGCCTCATCACGAACCTTTGACTTTTCTCTTTTTAGCTCTCTCTATCGCCTTGTAGGTGAAATATGAAAAACACAAACTTATGGAAAGTTTAGTTTTTAGCTGGTTTTCTAATAATCTATGCCTTAGTCTTCTTTCCTCTTTATTGGAAAAAGGGCCCCTTTTAGAACCAAGAGCTTTAGGGCGCCACTTCTCCTTTATCGACAAAAATTCCTTTTGCTCAATCTTAACATTTGATCTCCCATTATCAGAAAAAAGGCCTATTGGTGAACTGCCACAAATCTGAACTATTTCTTTAGTTTGACTTTTCACTAATTCCCTGACAAACTTTGCCCTTATCATGCCTTAGTTAAATTTCGTCCATTGCCTTTATCAGCAAATCTATCATTTGCCGAACTTTTTACTTTCCCACTTCACTGTCAGCGAAATAGTTGTTAGTGAAACCATTCATTGGCGAACTTGGAGGTTCGTGAACCTCCAAATCCTTCCTTTGTCTTCTCCATGCCTTAGCCAATTTCCTACATCAGTAAAAATGAACTTTGCTGAACCAACACCTTATCCCTTCATTCCACGTTGTAGCAACTTCCTTCTTCTTTGTCGGCGAAGTCCACCATCGGTGAACTTCACCATCGACGAACCTCCAACTTTTTGAAATTATGCGTTTTGCCAATAAAAGGCTTTATCCCTCCTTTTCCTTTATCTTTTTTCTACCAGCTTGTCTTTTCTTCCTTTGTTGTCGCCTTGTTGGTGAATCAGTAAACTGGCAAAACTTCGAACTAGTTCACTAGTTCAGACTTTTGCCGATTCACTGATAGAAGAAAAAATTTCTTCCTTAGCTGCTTACTTAAAATTTATTCCTTTTAGCACAAATCCTCCTTAGTTTCTATTGATGCCTTATTGGTGAATCACCAAATCATCGAACCTGAAAAGTTAGGAAGTTCGAGAAAAAGCCGATTTACTGACAAAGGCAAAAAATTGAAAATATTCTAAGGCAGAAACCACTTTTGACCAAGGCAAAAAAAACATAAAGATCAAACTTTGACCTAGCATAACTCTTTCATTTTAAGGAATTTCAACATGGTTCAAAAGGCAAAGTTGCTCAGAATTCAATTCTCTATTCAATGGTGACCTTGGCTAAGGAATTTGCATAGGACTTTTAGATGTTTGGGGATAGAAAGGGCACAATGGGAACTGGTTTTTTTGGGCACCAACACTATGAAAATCAAGATATTTGATATATGCATGCAAAGATACCAAATAGAAATGACATGAAGGTGTCATAATAAAATGTAGTGGAGTGGCAATGCACAATAAGATCTTTTCATTTATCAAATACAACCAATATGAAAGACTTTTGTGCACCAAAAACACACTAGTTTGAGGAAACTAGGTTTTGGAAGCTTGTTACTAAAACCACAAACACACTAGTTTCCTTACAAATAGAGTGATTAAGATGTAAAAAGTGCTGCACAATAGGTAGTATAGACCAGTTTTAAGATTTCTTGCAAAGAAATGTTAAAGAGGTTAAATTGCCTATGTTGAAATACACACTGTGTAATTGAAAAAGTTGAAAGTTTCAAAGATAGGATGTGAAAGTACGCACTATGATCCAACAATACACTTCAAAATCAGCTTTTAATGAATGGTGAAAAGCAATAGCAAAGTTTGAAGATGAAATTTTGTCTACAAACCCTAGTTTTTACCAAGGCTAGGTTATATGAAAAATGCAACCTTCAAGCAAAACCCTAGCAAATGAGATATGCAAATGTAAGGTAAAAGATCATGAAATGATGAAATGCTGTAATTTATCTCAGATCTGATGTAAATATCAGAAAATTAAATGTTTTCAATGATATGCAAGAAAACATAGTGCAAACTATGCCTTAATGCAAGCCCAGAATGCTTTTTTTTTTCAAAATTTTCAAATGTATGCAAGATTTTTGAATGTATGATGATGAATATGATATGAATGAATGAAAAACTAATTACAACACTCAGCAAGATGTAAGTTCAATAAAAACACAAGTTCACCAAAATGTTATGTATGAAAACAAGATAAGGTTGAAATGTAGTTAAAGTAGATTCAATCAAACCCTCCTTTCACAATAACACTCAAGGACAACAATCTAGCCAAGTCACTACAAATGGAGAGGAATTTAGCTACAGGTTGATGTCACTTATGAATGATATGGAAAGATAGAATAGATTGATGAAGTTTTAAACCTTAGTTCGATTAAGCCTCAAAACCCTAATTATATGAAATTAGATACAAACAAACAAGATATGACAAATGATTGCACATGAAGGCACTAAATACATATTAGAAACATACCAAGATTTGAGTTTTTAGAGGCAAAAACTTCAGGGATAATGGGGTGGGTGCCCATGTCTAACAAAGCAATTTTTTTGTAGATCTGGAATAGTGAGGTGTGTAAGACTGCAACCTACTTCAAGGTTTCTAGAGATGCCACTCATGAGGACTATGGGGGGGGCACCCTAGTCTAGTAGGTCTAATTTTCTACACTTTCTTCTCAGATCCTAAATATCTATCCTCTGCTCTACTTCTTTGCAACTCCACTTTGCCAAAACCTGCACCTGTAACCTACAATGGCAAAGAGAGGGGTTGGGGCTTGTGGTGTTTAGGAGCTTGCCTTGGTCAAGCCTTGAAATGGCATTCAAGCCTTCCAACACCATTGTTAGATAGAGTGTGTGTCCTTGGTGGATAGAGGCCAAATCAAATGATGAAGTAGATTGATTGAAACACAAGTAGATGTCACCTTTGAGGTGAAACCCCTACGGAGATGAAGAGCCTTCAAATCATGAGGAGATGGATTGATGAAACCAAATTTGCAATAAACAAACACAATAACAACACAATTCTGCTCTGCAACATAATGAATGCCTTGAAATCCCTTATCTCAAAGTCACAAGTTCACATTATCCATCTAGGTATAAAAGGAAGTCCTAAACATGTTTATATATGCATTCCCACTAAACTTTCATAATTCAAATTGAAAAGACCAACAAAGGAAACCTTTTTAATGGTCACAAGCCGACATCTAAAATTTAGGCCCTGACAAAATAGGCCTGGACTTGGGCACGTGCATCTAAGTCCCAAGGGCTATTTTGAGTCATAATTAAACATTAAAGTGGACCCCTAGTCCCCATTCAACATGGGTTCTGAGGGAAATTTCTCTGGGATAAGTTTTAAACATGCATAATGAAAATAAGGGGACCTAGGAGCTAAACTAGGAGGTTAAAAGTCCTAGGGAAACTTTTTATGACATAACAGTCACATAGGAAGACTTTCATCACCATACTGGCACGTCACAGAGGAGAAGAAAAAACATAAATGATAAAATATTGAGTTCTTAACGTTCAAGTCTAACAAGAGGGTTGTATGTGTTACTTTTCAAAAAAAATTCTTGAAGTATAATATCTTGCCACTAGATCGGTAAAAATTCCATATTTTTTATTATCAAAAGTTAAGAAATACACATTTTAACATAAAGAAACAACCACTTAATCGGGAGAAAGTGCAGGGAACTTAAGAGACAATAGATGAAATATGTGGTGCAAAAGCTAGAGGAAGTGAAGAGATTTGTAGTCATAACACAGTAGTTATACCAAACAATGAAGGGGCTACAATAGATGATGTATGTTTTGAACGCCTTCATAGTTGAAGATAGGAGAGCCAACAACCAAATAGATTGGTATAGTATTTTGTAGATTGATTTGCTTGCATTTGAAACTCTCACTAATAATGCAGAGTAAAAAATTGGTCCTATTGGTCCACCCCCACAAACATATAAGAGAGGCACTCAAGTGATCTTTCAATCTCATTGAAGAAGTAGTAAGATCACACATCTTACTCAAATTATCCACTTGGAAAATGTACAATGTAGATCTTATTTCATACATCAAAAGCACATCTTGCCAAAGGGCCAGTTCATAAAACATACAATTTGTAGACAATTTTCATGTATCAATCTAGTGCATTTCTTATTTATGTGGCACTTTGATTTTACATGCAATGCAATTATCAATGAATGGGGGTAAGAAATCACTCATATCTTGTTCATCTAAGGAAAGAAAACAACCTAGTCCTTCATATCTTGTTCATTTAAGGAAAGAAAACAACCTAGCCCTTCATATCTTGTTCATCTAAGGAAATAAAACACCATAGTCCTTCATAAAATTATATAATTATGCCAAAATGAAGCCTACAATTAGCTCTAGCATTCACATTGAAAACAATTCACCATGAAAATGTGTGCTTTATGAAAATAAGAAGAGATAGTTGCATGAATTTGTCTAAACACTAAAATGCTTCATAACTTATGCAAGGACTAAATTATATCCTTACCTGCCACTCCAATGCTTCATGCCACCCACCTTTCATTGAACTGAGAAACTAAAGATCCCAAAATTAAGAAAATCAAACCCTAGAAGTTTTATTTTTTTAAAAGAAAACAAGAACGGAACATTTCAAAAAAAATCAAACTATGAGTGGTTGACTTAATACCATGGCTAGTTAGTCAAGGCATACATTTGTGACCATCCAATTGAGCATCGAAGATATTTATGTGTAGCAAATGAATGAAGGGTTAATAGGTTACCATGGGAACTAGGTTGTTCATGGTTGATGTAAATGTGAGAGAAGTGTAATGTAGTCCTAAAAAGTAAACATTATGATTGATAGTAATCTTACAAAAGTAGAGCCAAAACAATTATATGGCCACAACATTAATAAGGTATAATTTAGTTTTTCCTTATGTCCTTTGCCAAATAAAAGCACCAAAATTATTTTCTACCTCCATGTTTCCTTTACATGCATGGCGCTTATCAATAAAACCATATACCATCTATAATGAAATGTGTCAGCTACCTAGTTCACTACTAGATACAAGTGGCAACTAATTTTCTCCTGCAAGCTTTAGAGATAACAAGTTTTACAAACTTTACAAAAATGTTTGATATTGTGCTTGCTGCACCACACTATTGGCCTACCTTTTTTCCTAATTAAAACTAATTGAAAATTCAACAACTCTCCTAAAAACAAATGTACTAGCCGATGGAGTGTTTTCATTAAAAATAAAAAAAAGCACATAAAAATTGTTTCCATCTCAAAACATTAGACAACATAACAAATTTTCTAACTGGTGCTAATTTAAATGCAAGACTAATACAATTTCGTATAGTCGAACACATTAATCCCCTACCTTTTAAGCAGAGACTAATAATTTGATGAAATAATATAATAAACTATAAACTATAAAGAAAAAATCATAAAATAATAACGTACATGTAAAAACAAGTAAAAAATAAACCAAATTTTAATTAATATAAAATAATATTTAATTGTTCAATAGACAAACAAATGTTCTAAAGATTAAATATAATCAATATTATAATTATAAACTAATTATGATACATCCTTTAAAATAAACTTATGAGGTCTAGAGGCTTTTGGAAGGTGGAATGCACTCTGCAAGGGTTTCTTGTGTTTACGTTTTTCCTTGGTTCCCCTTGCATCATACCGTGCCATTGGTGTAGGATTTTTTACTGCATTTGTGAGTACGACTGCATTTACTGCAATTTTAGGGGTTTATAATGCCTCCAACTAGCTCTAACCCAATAGTTCTTACTGGTGTTGGCAGTTTGAACACTCTACTCAATGGCTCCTCCCCCAAACAAGCATCCCTAAAAATTTCTTCTGAAAGTCTTTCATGAGGTAAGTCTTTTGATTCTCTTGCAGATGTAGTTTTACCCACACAGGATTTTGATTCTGCATGTCAATGGTTAGAACAACATACTCTTGTTGGTTATTTTGTTGGGAAGACTCCCCCTAAAAGTGTGCTTAAAGATTGGGTTCAAAAGGCCTGGGCCCCCCATGGGGTCCGCCTTGATATGTTCCAAAACTTGACAAAAGGATTTTTTTTGTTTTCGCTTTGCGAAAGTCAGTCATGTCCAGGCCATCCTGAATCATGGTCCTTGGTATGTCCGGTCCTCTTTGCTGGTCTTCCATCCCTAGACCTGGGACTTTGCTGTCTCAGATGACACCAAGTTGCAGGTGTTGGTATGGGTTGAGTTCCCCAGTTTGCCCTTGCCTTGCTTGCATTTCTTACAAGCGATTGTTTCCTCCCTGGAGAGAGTTATTTGTGTCGAACCTGATAGGTTCTTTCAAGCTTTCCCTCAAAAGTGAGTCTATGTTGAAGTGGACCTTCCTAGTATTTGAAAGAGTCCATTGATATTCAAATTGGCTCTTTATGTCATACCCAAAAGGTCACCTATTTCAATCTGTCGAATACCTGCTATCGATGTCAGTTTGCTAAACACAAGATTAAGGATTATCCTCTTGCAATCCCCCGTACTCCATCTCCACCATGGTAAACTAAGAAGCCCCGCCTGGTGGACGGAGCTGCCACTAAAACATATGAAAAATGGTCAACGGTTACCAACCAGAAAAACAAGTCCAATGGATCCGAGCTGTTTTCCAAAACCATTGCATTGACAAAAGATGTTTCAAACCCTTCTGCGAAGGGGAAGGAAACCCACAAGGTTTCTCCTAGCACTTCAACTCAAACCAAGTCGTTAGCTACGCCCCAGATTGTTTCAATTATGATCACTCAGCCTACTGAGTCTCCTCCTATGTCAAGCTCTCTCAAGCACTCTCGCAACCCTTCTCGATCTCTTGAGGTGGGAGAATACGTGCATGAGAAATGGAGACATGCATCTCCTCTCTTTCAGATTGGAACAAATCTCAACAAAATTGTTGCAGAATCGCTATTCCTCCCTAGAAGAGCTAGATTCTGATGCCATGGTGGAGGTTCTTGAATGAAATTTCTTTCATGGAATGTTTGAGGTCTCACCAACCTCTCTAAGTAGTATTCTGTTAGGAATACTCTTTAGAAGTATGCCGATGTTGATGTTTTGTGTCTTCAGGCAGTGAAAGTAACTAGTTTTTGGCTCTCTTCGGCTTGCCATTCTATTTGGCCTTCCAGTTAGATGTTTTGTACAGATCATGAGGTCAGCCGTGGCAGAGCAGTCATCCTTCTGTCCCCATGGTGGAACTCTTTAGTGGTTACTCATGGGTGTGACCCCATGCACCAAGTGATCTGGATTCTTCTGAACATTGATAATCATTCCTTTGGGATTATTAATGTTTATGCCTCCAATGATGCTGTCGAAAGATCTCGCCTTTGGCATTGGATTGCTGAATCATTACTAGTTGGCATCTGGGTGCTTTGTGGGGATTTCAATATGGTTGAAATGACATATGATAAAGAAGGTCACCTACCATTTCTTTGGGCAGCTGGTGAAAGAAAGATGTGGTTTTACATGCACCATAAATTGGGTCTTTTCATTCCAAACATTGGTCAGCACCATTCTCATTCTCTTTGGCATACTTCGAGCAATTTTTGAGCTGGGTCTGACGGGATATTTGAATGCCTTGATTGGGAAATGATTTTGGCACAATCTTTTTTCTCTTTCACCAACTCTTCACCGCTCCCGGTAACGTCGTTAGTGGATGTGATGTTATCATACCACTTTCCCATTATGTTTTGCATTGAATGGCATGCCAGACAAGCCCATGTTAGTAGGACCCAATTTTTTTTAATACCTCTCTACTGAGTCACTAGCCCATGCTAGCCCACATCCTCACCATCTGGAATCTTAAATACCATCCACCTAGCTCAACAAGTTGGATCCAATGGTGGAATGATGCTATCACAAGGACTGCGAGATTTCTCTGCATCTATGGGCATCAGTTGGCCATCTTTTGCTGGTGGTCTTATGCAGCCACAACAGCTGACCTCCGTGCTGCCACAGAGGCATTGGCGGCCAACCTTTTCTCCCCATCTCTACAAGTCTAGGTTTCTGAATTCTGGCATCACAAGCAAGTTGCTGACAGTTATGCAGCCAGAGGGGCACAACTCAAAGCTAGGTTACATTGGCTCAAGATTGGGGATCGTGCTTCAAAATAATTTTGTATGCACTTCGAGCTAGACATTCCTCAACTGACATCAAGCGCATCAAAGAAGGCACCAATGTGCTTTTAGAGTTACCTGATATTCTTCAAGATTTTGTTAAGCACTATGAACAAGTTTTTATAGCCTAAGAATATACTCCTAAGTGGTCAAATGTTCTTGAGGAATATCTTGTTGTTGTGCCAAATAGGCTTTCCTCAAACCAGACAGCCTTCTGTGAGTAGCTTCTCACTATTGAAGACCTCAAAGAAGCCATCCACTCTATGGCAAATGATAAGGCTTTGGGAGTTGATGGATTTCCCTGTAAATTTTACAAAGCTCTATGGCCTTGTGTTGGACAAGATTTGCATAAAGTTTACCTTAAAGCCTTTCATTCTAATTCTCTAGGTAATCTTATCAATAAAGGTAACATAAAATTCATACCTAAGGCTGGTGATCCCAAGGATATCTATAACTAGTGGCCCATCACGCTCCTCGATGTATCTTACAAAATCATTGCCAAAGCCCTTTTTCTCAAAATTTGCCTCCTCTTACCCTAGGTTGTCCGCCCTGAGCAGACTGGTCTTATTAAATCCAAGTTCATCTTGGACAACATCATTGCTGTCTGGGAAGGTATGGAATGGGTGAGACACTCTAATCAATTGGCCATTTTCCTTAAGATTGATTTTGCTAAAGCTTATGACCGCATTGAATGGCCTTTCATTTTAGCCATGCTTTCAAAGCTAGGTTTCGACCCTAATTTCCTCCAGTCTATTAATATGTTGTTTTTTGACACCTCAACTTGCATCACTATTAATGGCCGCCAATCCCAATTCTTTGGTTTGTTCCGTTCCATTCGTCAAGGCTGCCTGCTTGCTCCTCTCTCTTTATGTTTTGGCTGCTGAAGGGTTTGGCTATCTTCTTGCTCACTCTGTTTCCTAGGGATTGGTTCATGGGATCTCCTTGCCTCATTCATCCACTCAGCTTGTCAAACTTTGTTGATGATTCCTTCCTCACCTTGCTGGAAGAAGAGAATACTATCAAAATAACTTTGATTTGTCTTGAGACCTTTTGCTTGGCCTCTGGTTCGACCATTCAATGGCACAAAACCTTATGTTATAGACAATCAGTTCTTCGCAGCCCCCTATGGATTCAATAGTTTGGGTGGAAATTGATTACACCCAATGAAATCTTTCAATTTATTGGCATTCTCTTTGCCTTTCAGGCTTCTTCTATTGATCTCTGGCAAGCGGTTCTCTCTCGCATTGAGTAGAAATTGGCCTTTTGGATTACTAAACCATTTTCTTTGGCCAGGAAATTTTAGGTATGTTCCAAAGTTCTTGCAACAACTCATGTGTATTACTCTTCTTGTTGGGCCCCTTCCAAGGCCTCATATGCTAAATTGGAGAAACTACTCAGAGATTTTCTTTAGACATCTTTTAAGACCCATTGTCGATTTCACCATGGTGCGTGGGAATTTTGTTGTCTCCCAATAGATTCTGGTGGCCTTGGCCTTCTCTCTACTCAACAGCAAGGCATTACTCTATGTGTCAAATGGATCATCCATACTCTTACTGGTAACGAGGCCTGGAAAATCCTCCTCAGGCACAATATTGAAGCATGTTTCCCCAATCACAAACCCTCTTGGAAGGGAATTGGTCTCCATACCCTTCTTATTATGTGGGAGCATGTTTAGATCTTGGGTACCTTTGTCACCAAAAGCATATGGCATGTCTAGGAAGCGGTCAAACCCTAGATCTGTTGGTCAGGGAATGGTTTTTGTGATGGGCTCTCCCTTAATCAGAAGAATAAATGGTGGTCTCCTCTTTTACCCAATACTGGTCAGCCGTTGGCTAAGCTTCCATGGCTTAAGGCTCTCAGATTTCACAAGACAGGTGTTAGAACTTTACAATATATCTTTCATAGACCCACCATGTGCATTCTCTCATGCGAAGATTTTTGTGCCCAGTTCAACTTTCAAAACCACAACTGTGAAACCTACAATGGCCTGGTGAGTGCCATTCTAGCTGAATGCTTCATAAAGTGGGTATCCATTCCAATAAACCATGGTGGAAGGAATGGAAGTGGTTTCCATAAACCCCTTTTAGAAACTACAAGCCTCAGCTTGGATATCAATGGCTTTTGCCTGATTTTCCCATGATTGATGCCCTCAATCAATGATGGCTTCTTCAGTCCTTGATAGCCACTTGGCAAAAAAGGTTCTTAGCTATTTGGTCTACAATTGTTGAACCCAAGCTTGCCCACTTTTCTTGGTGTATTCTTTTCCAAGGTCTGTCGGTGGGAGCTCACCTATTTCATTTAGGGATTTAGGACCTTCGTTGCCCCTTCTATGGCTAGGCTGAATCATTCCAACATCTCTTTTGGTACTGTGCCAGAGCACAACAAATGTGGAACTAGATCCACAATTTCTTTTAGCCTTTTCAGCCAAAGCCTTTTTCCTGGCATACGGCTCTATTGGGACTCTCCCAGGATTCCTGCAAAGTATACCCAGATTTGGCACACTTTCAGGGTGGAAATCCTCTTCACTTTATGGAAAGATATAAATTCATGCATCTTTTCTCATAGCAAGATGGATACCATTGTTTCTTTATATTCTAAAGCTATTATTTTCTCTAATGTTCTTCTACAAATTTAAGTGCAAGCTAACAAAGTTGCGCTTGAAGTTTCTCACCTTTAGGAGCTGCTAGACCAGTGGGGTAATGCCCCTTGCACTGTGGTGAGTGTTCCTCCCTCTCCCACTTCTTCAAGGGGCCGGTTACCTTCACGGGGCCAGTGGAGAAGTGGCTCTACTAGGGACTCTTGCCCCCACTCTCAACCTCCTTCTCGTCATGGCTCTCACCCTCGCCGGCGGCGATCATCCTCTCCTCCTTTGTAGGCTACCCTGGGGTGGTCTTCTGGTGGATCCATTCCTAGCGGTGGTTCTGGTTGGCCCACAGGTGATTCTAAATGGGTCCTGCATTTGGATCTGGCAATTTCAACTCACCGTGAAGAAAATGCTACAGAAAAAGAAAACGATGACGATGGTTGGGCTCCTCGTGATGTCATCCCAGACCTCGCTGTTGTATGGGGCAACCCAAATGACAAGGATCCTCCATTTGCTAGCATTGCTCTGGCCACATAATGGCCCTCTCTTTTATATTGTTTATGTTATTTTTTTTAGTTCTAGGCTTAGGCCATGACTTTATGAAATTTTGGGCCCTGCCCATGTGACTTCAGGGTGTGCCTTCTTACCACCCATCCTTTTTTTGTGAATATGTGTACTCTATTTTCTTATTAATATAGATATAGTCGCTTATTCATCAAAAAAAAACTTATGAAAAGAAACCAACCCTCTTAAATAAATAATGGAAAGCCTAAATAAAAACAAATAAATAACCCTAAACTAACATGACTTTTATGAGATAGACTAGTGGTAGATGTTTTCCTTGAGTTTATGAGTTTTTGGAGATTGTGACATGTTGAAATTTTCCATTATTTGTTGTCTATTATCAACATAAGCTTTTGACTTATATTATATGCCCAACTAATGTATTTTATGCTTTATATGAGAGCACAATTAAACGTTTTGAATATTCCATTGTGTGTTCCACCCATCTTAAAGAGATTCCCCTTGTCTACTTATTAGTAATTCTCTATTGTGTTGTGGTTTGGTGCATGAACATACTAGTGAGGCATACTTTTTAATAAATGAGATTTTTTTAATTATTATAAGAAAATATACTTGAATATTAGGTTTAATAAATAAGGCAATTCAAAGCTATGAAGAAGATTGTATAGTAGATTTTTAAATTTTGGAAATAATAAAATTGAAAGTATTTAATTGATTGTAGTGGTTATTAGATAGATGTTTATTGTTTTTTAATGATAATTTAGAATTGTAATTTATATGTTTTGGAAGGAGAACAACGAGATATAAACTAGGTTGTTCTTAGGATTCAACAGATCAATCCCAAGCACCATGAATTTGGTTCTATGTATTGCATAAATAACCTAATGCACAAGAATGAATTGTAACCTATGAGAATGATCTAACAAAAAATTACCATAGAGAAAAAGCCCTACATTTTGTTGTGTTCTTTGTTTTGCTAAGGAGATGAGTCAGGATTTAATTTTGATACACATTGAGAGGCATCAATAGAAACAATATATTAAAAATCAAACAAGAGCCTCAACACTATGGAGTTTGTGACAGTTTCTTTTCCCGTCAAAGTTTCTGTTGGAGTCAAACATTTGAAAGTAGTTCCACATGTCTCCATGACGCATTCCCTAAAGTTTTGATAGTTGCAACTAATTTCCTGTTGTGCCATTGGCTAGAACCTTCCATGCAGAATCACCATGCATCATTTTGGATTGACATGCTTTGGCAAAGTTTCCTGTTGTGCTATTCACTGGAACTTTGAAAGTGGAATCCACATGTCTGTCTCCTGCACCTTTGAAAAGTTGACAGTTATTTCCTATTGTGCCATTGGCCCATGGTGGACACGTGGCATCACCACGCATAAGATGAAGTTTTGAGAGGTAAAGCAGCATACATGTTGGTGGGTCCCATTAGAGTCTGCAACATGTCAAACATTTAGTGTCATTTAGTGGGGCCCAATGGAGGAAAGAAAGAAGTGGACACACGGTATCACCACGCATCTTGAAGGGGAAAGGTTTCTGACAGATATTTCCTATTGCGCGATTGGTCGAGCCTCTTTTTCATGCAGAGCCTATTTCTTCATGCAAATTCTTTTGTTTCATGCAGCGCCAGGGAGTCTTTAAAGCTACATTTTGAACTAATAGCAACATTTTCTATGATTTTGAAGTTTTAGTTAACTGTTGGTTTTCTTTTGGAATCTTTGGTTGGAGATTGGTTTAAATAGGTCTACAATTTTTGTTATCAGTAATGGAAAAAATTCAATAGAATAGTAAGAACTAAAAGCCTCTATGGGCATTTCTTAGAGAGGATCAAATATTGTATGTCTGTGCAAACTTCAACCTTGTATACTTTGTTCTCCAGTCAATAATGAAGAGTAATGACATTCTGTGCCAACTTGTTTAGATTCTTATTTATCATTCCTAAAGTATTGTGGCTTATGTGATCCATTATCAAGTAATAAAGTAATAACCTTTAGACTCTACTATAAAATCATACATGTATGCTCTTTGAAAGCTACGGTTCATTTGTTATTACTAAGTAACTAAAAGCATTGAGTCTTTTCATTTCCAAAGTCTGAAATCCACTTCGACACATCACCATAGTTAAAGATTTTGTTTATGGTTATTTACTTTTTACTATTTCTTTCTCTTTCCCACATATTAAAGATTCAAAGAAGAGTTGACTTCTATAAAACTTGGAGGTTATCTCATAAATCAAGTCCCACATTTTGAGATTTCCTGTTGTTGTTGGTTACATGCAAATTTAATCATCGACAATTTTTGGCATGCCTGGTGGGACATATTTTGGTTGCCAAGTTGAAGTTTTGATTGCATGAGCCAAGAACCTACTACAAGGACTCGTTCAACCTGTTACATGGGACTTATAGTTCCACCATTAGTGACTATTACTTGAAGAAGGACAACCGGAGTAGGCACATCAATAGTATAGATGGATGTAGCAGCACCTCCTAGAAATTTTGTTAATTGGAACAATCCTAGCCCACTTATTCCCCCAACAGCCCCAGATACATGGGATCCTATCTTGACCAATGCTCTAAAGGCACTTCCAAAATTCATGAGAGAAGATTCCAAGACTTTGGCTAAACATTTGCAAGACGTGGCAGATGTGTGCACTATGCATCGTATGACAGAGCAGAATGTGGCTTTGCAATTACTCACTACATCTTTTAAGGGGAGGGCTCTAGACTGGTATTGATCCCTTCAGTCGAATTCTATAAACACATCCAGGATCAATTAGGAGATCTATTTTTTAACAAATTCAATGAGAAGGGAGATCGGTCTGTTGAAATGTGCTAGACAACTGAGAGGGGGGCGAATCAGTTGTCCCAAAAACTCAATCACTTCTGCACTTAAACATTAATCACTTGTCCATAGTTATTTTGATTAAACAATGGATGCATGAAATTAGAAACTTGAACATAGATGCAACATTAAACACAAGAGACACCAGATTTTTACGTGGAAAACCCTAAGGTGGGGAAAAACCATGGAGAGGATTAGCTCTCAAAATATATTGCAATCTTTGAAAAATGATGTTCAGCCTTGGTCACTCCACAAGCCCAGAACATGCTAGCTCACTAACATGAAGTACATCTAGGTCTACCAGGCCCACTACCTCAACCCTAAACCTAGAAAGATTATAATGAGGGCTATTAAACCCTAAGGGTTGTTAAACCCTACTGGTGGCTCACTGCCAAGATCAACATCTTCTTCATGTTAGAGATCAATACATTGAAGTACAATAGTTCCTCTGCTATGCTCTGCCTTTTCACTTCTTTCCTTATCTTCACATCTTCGCTCAAGGACATATTTTCCATGACTCAATTACAAGTATTTATATACTTCATCAACCTTGGAATGATCATCAAGGTCGGCATTACAATCATCAACCATTGGAACAATCTCCAATGTCGGCATTACAAACATTTACAAAATAGGTCTTGACCCAATTCAAAATTACTCAAAGGAAATGTAGTATAGATGTGTGCGAATCATGCCATGCCTTAGCTGGGACTCAAACATGATCTTCCACACCACAATACACTTCTATAATCTTTAAGAGATCTCTGCAATCACTGGAGTTAACCAAGTCGGCTAAGATTGGTTACATGGTATGTTATCTAGGAATAATCTTCAAACACGATCTCAATTCCTTAACACAGACCAATGTAAAGATAGGAACATGATCAGGAGGTATCCACAAGCACATTGAAATCTCTAGGAGCAACCACACAAAATCAAACCACTTTATCCATGAGATTCTTCACACCGGAGCACATGAACTTCACTGTCTTCAACTGTCATAAAAGAAAGATAGCTTGCGGACCACCAAAACATGAACCATTGAAATTGTAGGAACTTATCATCATCCCAGACTTCCCTTTAGAACCATAGAGAAAAACACTTTAATGCAGAGGAATGCGGAGCAAAATACTTTCTCTCAGGCACTAGTGAATAATTAGAAAAAGCAAGTTTTACTCTGGTGAATGTAACTCACTCAAATCTTCATACCAGAGGCTCAAACTCAGGATTTAGCATCTTTAGACATGCCTCTAAATAAATTCCAATCCACAGACCAATATCTTCAGCCAACAAGAAATGCAAAGCAAACTTTTGGACTATTCTTCAGTATGCAACTCACTGTCTTCACTGTTTACTTTTTGATTTTTCTGAAGGGGCTAATTTTCTCAATATCCTCAACATATAAAGCTTCTAAACAAATAACAAAATAGGATACAATTGACACCAATGACAACAAATATATGTTGACATCAATGACAACACCGATTAGGCACATACTTGTAACACGGTCATCCCTGCTTCAACAATTAATTACTATCAAAAGAGCTCCTCAAGAGGTTGTAACAAATTTCAATAGGGAATTCCAGAAGACATGGCAAAGGATTCCAGTGGTAGTGTGACCCCTAGCAAGTATGGTAATTTTTTTTTTACTTAAATGCTTTTAATTTTGACATAGTAGTTATGATTCAATCATTAGGAGGACAAACTAACATTGTTGCCTATGATTTAGCTATAAGGGCTGAGAACAACTTGATAGATTCTAGGAAGCTTCCTTCAAGGCCCCCCTATGCCTGTATTTCTCGAGTTGTCCATCCTTGTTCAAGTAGAGGTTCCTAATTTGTTGCAGTCTAGCCCTTCCATGTATGTCTATCCTACATTGCAAGCTCCAATAGCCTTAGTATCAGTGCCACATACATCTGAAATGGAAGACATGAAGAATATCCTGTGGGTTTTTTTAAATGAAATTATAAACCTAAAAAAGCAATAAGCTACTTATCCAAGGCCCGCTTACCAGGGTTTCCAAGGAGCCAAACTTCCTTATCAACCTCATCAATACCAGGGATCCCAGAAGCTAGGTCCATCTCAACCATCAAATCCAATTGTTCTGGTCCTGACACCATTGCAAACTATTGCACCTTATTCTCACCGAGAATTAGTCGTGGGTTAGAAAAATTTGGTAGAGGAATTGAATGCTTTGTGTTTTCCTTGTAATAACGCTCATATACCTAAAGATTTCCCCATGGGGAACTTGTAGAAAAAGGTGGCAGAGCAGAGAAGGAAAGTAATGCAAACAAAATGCCACCAACACAATATCAATACCAATCACGTGACATGCAATATGTAATCCTAGTAGCTCAAATGCAAGGAATGTCTATATAGAAAGAGGCGGAAATCACTCCAGAGCACACACTATTTTCATGGGTTGAAGAAGAAGAGATGGTGTTTGCAAACGAGGCTTCCACTTCAAAGGCTCTACAGGTACAATCTGATTACTATACTTAGTCTAAAAGGAAGATTATTGAGGTTCCAGAGAGCATACTACAGCTTGAAGTTACTTTCAGAAAGAGTCCAATGATTCAAGCCACTCACCCACAAATGCAAAAATAAGACATTGTCGTAATAGCACCAAGTAATGGTGTTACAAATCAATCAGCTGAAAGGATGAAATATCTTGGGTATCTCTAGAGATCACAATCGTTGGGTCCATTGAATGTAGTGGAGCAATTAAAGAGGGTGTCTACTAATGTTTCACTATGGGATGTTTTATCTATTCTAGAACAAAATACTCTGCTTCAAGCACTAAATGAACAGAAAGGATAAGTGACCACAATTCACTCAAGAAGTACTGGCAAAAACAAAGGATTCACCGAAGAAGAACCAGAGACTTCTTAGCCAAATATGATAGATTCTCTAGTGATTTCAAAGGAGAAGGGAGGTAAGACTAAACCTACCCCCTTTTATTTGACTCTCATAGTAGAGAACAATTATGACACAATTCTATGATAGACTCAGGCACAAGCACCACTGTGATGCACAAACAAATAGTGGATGCCTTTCAAATAAAGTATGAACCCATGGAAAAGGGGGTGATGCAATTAGATGGGAAGAAGGTACAGATAGTAGGATTCCTCAAAGATCTCCCACTTACATTGTATGCATGCCCAAATATCATTGTGCTACTAGAAGTTTTTGTAATAGATATTCCCCTAGTCTTTAGCTTATGTTTATCTAGGGATTTTACAACCAAAATTGGAGGTTATATTTCTTTAGATTGATCTCATCTGATTCTAAGAACCAAGTATGGTTCTAAGATGAAAGTATTATCAGAATCATTACATAAGGAACATATTACTGACGAAGTAGTAGCCAATTTTGAAGCAACATATGCATTGATCACTAAAGATGAGAGGCTAAACATGGAAATGTTTGATGAGGAAGATGTACTAAGTGATACAAATGAAAAGGAAGAGGTGCTTCTATTAGAAGCTATGAAAAATGATCCTTTTGGGAATTATGGTTCCACTAGATTAGGGACATATGTGATTTTTGAATAGGATGCTCTGATTCCAGAAACAACTAAAGCATTAGGGAAAAAGAGCAAGCCTCAGAGGGAGATTCTACTCTTTGGACTTTACATTTTGACGGTGCCAGATGTAGAAATGGTTTAGGGGTTGGTGTATGTCTTGTATCACCTAAAGGAGAAAAAATTATTAGATCCTTTCATTTCTAGTTTAGATGTACCAATAATGACGTTGAATATGAAGCTTTAGTCCATGGCTTAATACTTGCCGAGAAATTGGGAATCAGATAGTTAAAAGTGTTTGGGGATTTTGAATTGGTAATCAAACAGGTCTGAGGAATGGCAGTGGCTAAGAATGTCAGAATGGGGTCTTATCATCACCAAGTGTGGGATCTGATCAAAGGATTTAACATTTTTAATATTCAAGTTGTTTTGAGGGCTCAAAACACTGAAGCTAATATGATGGCACAAATTGGGGCTTAGTTTGACCTAGAAAATGATCTTTGGGTCAATGAAGATTCAATAAAGATGATTATTTAGCTGATTGTCCTAGATAATGGAGATCACTAGCAAGTCTTTGAGAGTGATGATCAAATTGCTTTATTTATACAACAATCAAGAGAGTTTGTTGACCAATTCCAATCCAAAATTGAAGAAGCTTATGGCGATCAGATAGTCCAATTGAAGTCAAATAAACTTCCAAAGGGATTGATAACATTGGAGAGTCACTTTCATTCTGATGATGCAAAATTGGACAAGAGAAGGTTTGTAGCAATTAAAGATGATTAATCCAAGTTAGAGGTCAATGATGGAAAGAAAATCAAGGTAGGAAATGTTACTACTCAGAATGAAAGAGACAGTTTAATTTCCTTATGTGACAAATATGATAAGGTCATAACCTAGAATTATGAGGATCTTTAGGGTTATGACAAAGAAGTAGTTCAACATACAATAGAATTGGTTGAAGGAGCAAAACCAATCCAACAAAAATAGAGACTTGTGAACCCAAAAATTGAAACTCTCATGGCCTAGGAACTCAAGAAACTGATTGAATCCAAAATTATCTTCTTGATCAAGAATTCAACATAGGTGTCAAATTTGGTCCCAATAAAAAAGAAAAATAGTGAAATCAAACTTTGTGTTGATTTTTGAGACTTGAATCATGCATCTCTTAAGAATCATTTGTTGCAAGTATGAGGTGAGCCTGTGTTGTCATTGATGTCAACATACTCATATTGCATTGACAAGAAGGATTGGATGAGCTGTGTGCTGAGGACATTGAGAAAATTAGCCTCAGTCAGGAACAGTGAAGAACAGTGATGAGAAGAAGGCAAATGTATTGTATAGGTTGAGAACCGGAGGATGCGGATTAAAGGGTTTGTAGATATGAGTCTTGAGATGATTCAGTTAAGATTTCAGAGGTCCGCATGAAGATCTGAAGGAGTTGTGGCTGTCGGTGTAGAACCGGTTCTGGCAAGTATTCAGAGGTGACAGAGGATCACAAAAAGGTCCGGTGAGGTCCGGAATTGTATTATCCTAATCTGCGGATTGGAAGGAAGTGTTTGGGATGTCCTTGTGATGTGTCATCCTGATTTGTGTATGATTTGGAGGTCTGGAAGTACCTTTTGCATTATGACAGAGGCGACAGACTGTGTTCTTGAAGTTCCGGATGAGGAAGACAAGAGATTCCAGTAAGTAAAGGAAGTGCGGATGTATCCGGTCGTTCAGGCAGGCTTGTGAAGGTTTTTTTTGGATCATGTTGAGGTTGTGTTGTTGGTCCGCATTGATAGTAAAGCCCGGAATTGAAGTTATTCTTCTGGATGAAGTTCTTGCTCTATTTAGCCGACCGGATGAGTTGTTCATCCTACGAATGTTCTTGTGGTGGCCGACCGGATGTGTTATTCATCTTGCGGATACTCTTATGGTTGTTTGCCGACTTAGATGTTTGTTCCTAAGTCAATGTCTTGTATAAATAACGGTTTGTGAGTTCATTTCGATGTGTGGATTGTGTGGATGAGTATGGCATAGCGAAGAGAAGTGCGAAAGGCAGAGCAGAGGTTTTTGGGCTTAAATGGAACTGATCCGGACATGGTAGAGATGTCATTCTCCAGTTCAAGACTGTGATTTTTATCACTTTGTAGACAGTGTGTCTCCTTGTAGGCAGTGGGCCTCTTTGTGAGCAGTGTGCTCGGGCAGTGAGCCCTAATTGGCGTGTGCCATTCATTCTTCTTTATTCTTCTAACAGAGAATAATTCTTGGGTTAATCACCCTGTGGTTTTTCCCTTAACCAGGTTTTCCACGTCAAAATCTGGGTGTTCAATGTGTTGATGTTTATCTGCTCTTGTGTTTATGTATTATGCTTTCATGGATGATTAATTGATATGCTGCCAACTAACAATGAAGAATCAAGTGTTTGAAAGAAGAAGAAGTTTTATACAACTGATTCACCCCCCCCTCTCAGTTGTATGCCCTAGATCCAACAATTGGTATCAGAGCCAAGTTCCTCTGAAAGGAGCTTAACCGCTTGAGGAGATCCAAGATGTCGTCATACAAGAAGGATAGTCTGAAGTTCGATGGAACCAACTTCACTCTCTGGAAAGGTCGCATGAAGTGTCACTTGGAATGTATGGGAAAAGCATACTTGGCTATGGTTTCAAAACCATATGTACCTCCACAAGGTGGTCCGACAACTCTGAATGAAATCACAGAAGCTGAAAACAATATGCGGACCAAGGAAGCTCTTCTAAGCGCATTGAATGACTCAGATCTCTCAAATGTTATTGACCTACCAACTGCATATGAGATCCTGACTAAACTGGAACTTCTGTATGAAGGAGATGAGTTTGTCAAAAGTGCAAGGTTGCAAAGTCTGAAAGGGAAATTTGAAAGATTGAAGATGAGAGATGATGAAAACATCACTACCTTTATGCCAAGAGTGAATGAGCTGGTGTGTGGAATTAGAAATGCTGGTGGAACTCTAGATGAAAATGAGATTGTCTGCAAAATCCTAAAATCCCTTCCTGCTGCCTACAAAATCAAGGTTGCTGCCATTGATGAATTCAGAGCCCACACAACTATCACAAGAGAACAACTGGCTGGCAAACTAGCTGCATTTGAAATGATCGAGTTTGGAGATGATCCTCCCAAGACTGAATCTGCTTTCAAAGCCAGTGCCTATGTGAAAGGCAAACAGAGATTTGATCCGGGAGAAAACTCATCAAGGAAAATGTCATGGTATGATCAAGCAAGAAGAGACATGGAAGAAGAAGAAGCAGAAACAGCTCAACTTGAAGCCCTCATTGCAAAGAGACTGCCAAGAGGATCCGGTAAGTATGAAGGAAAACTACCCTTTAAGTGTTTCAACTGCAATAAGATTGGTCATTTTGCTTCAAGATGTCCGGAAAGATCTGCAAGGTCTAATACTAACAGACAAAGGTTTCAAAAAAATTGCTATTATGTTCATGAAGAAGATGACAATGAAGGAGTAACAGATGATGAATCAGAACTAGGAAGCAAATCCAGAAATGAGTGGGTGTTTATTGCCATCAAGGAAGAAGATTCAATACTCTCTGAATCTGTCAATCACAAAGTTGTTGAAAAAGCTTTGGCTGCTCAAGTGGAAGAAAAGGATGATTGGGTTATTGACAGTGGATGTTCTCACCATATGACTGGTGACAAGAATAAGTTCTTGAATTTGGAAAGGTATGAAGGAGGAATGGTAAAGTTTGGTGACAATTCTGCTGGCAGAATCAGAGGCAGGGGAACTATTTCCTTTGATGGAAAGAGCAAAACAGGTAACGTACTATATGTTGAAGGATTGAAGCACAATCTTCTCAGTGTTGGTCAATTAGTGGACAAAGGCTATGATCTCCGGTTCAAGAATGGAAAATGCAGAATCTTTACAAGCTCCGGAACTGAAATTGCATCCGGTACTCAGACAAAAGGTAATATCTTTCATCTGGTTGGTTCAAATAAAAGTTGTTTGTTTGTTCAAATTGATCAGAGTTGGTTATGGCATAGAAGAATGTGTCATGTAAATTTTGATAACATCATCAAGATAAGCAATACTCAAGCTGTACGAGATCTTCCAAAATTGATGAAACCTACAAATAGTTTGTGCAAAGAATGTTAGCTAGGTAAACAAAGCAGAGTCTCTTTCAAAAGCCAAGATCAGTCTTCTACCAGATTGTTGGAATTAGTACATACTGATCTCTGTGGTCCAACAAGAATCAAGAGTCTGCAAGGTGATAGATATTTCATGTTGTTAATTGATGATCATTCCCGGATGATGTGGGTTACCTTTCTAAAAGAAAAATCAGAAGCATTTGAGAAGTTCAAAATCTTCAAAGCTATGGTAGAGAATCAAACCGGATTGAAACTAAAGTGTCTAAGGTCTGATAGAGGTGGTGAATTTACATCTGGTGAGTTCATTGACTTTTGTGAGAAGCAGGGTATAAGGAGACAGTTGTCTGCTCCTAGGACTCCACAGCAGAATGGAGTAGTTGAGAGAAAGAACCGGACCATCCAGGAAGCTGCCAGGACAATGATGTTGGAAGCAAATGTTCCTCAAATGTTTTGGAAAGAAGCTATCAGCACTGCAGTCTACACTCTCAATCGAGTTCAAATCAGAAACAACACCGGTAAGACCCCCTATGAACTCTGGTTTGGCATCACTCCTACTGTGAAATATTTCAGAGTATTTGGTAGCAAGTGTTATATTAAAAGAGATGAAGATCTAGGAAAGTTTGATGCTAGAAGTGATGAAGGAATTTTCTTGGGTTACTCCACTCAAAGCAAAGCATACCGGTGTTACAATAAGAGATTGAGGAAGATGATAGAAAGCACCAATGTGAAAGTTGATGAAGGAATTGAGAAGCCTTCAAGATTTTATGAGTTTGATGAAGATGACCAAGACAGTGTTCAAGGAACTCAATCCTCTCCGGTGAGACAGAGTCAGCCTGATCCGGTAAATCAAGAAGAAGAGATAGGTTTGAATGAGCCTGATCAAGAAACAGCAGTGCAGGATACTCCCAAAATTCCAAGGTATGTAAGACTGAACCACTCTGAAGATCAGATCATAGGTGATAGAAGCAAAGGTGTACAAACTAGAAGGAATGTTGCTCAAAATCAGGATGAATGTTGTCTGATTTCAAAGATTGAACCTAAAACAATAAATGAAGCCTGCAATAATGAAAACTGGACCAAAGCAATGGAAGATGAATTGATGCAAATTGAGAAAAATCATACTTGGGATCTTGTTCCCAGACCTAGAGACAGGAATGTAATTGGAACCAAGTGGGTCTTCCAGAACAAACTAAATGAAGCTGGTGAAGTAATCAGAAACAAAGCTAGATTGGTCTGCAAAGGGTACTCTCAAATAGAAGGAATTGACTTTGAAGAGACTTTTGCTCCAGTGGCAAGAATTGAAGCAGTCAGATTACTTCTTGCATTTGCTGCCTTCAAAGACTTCAAGGTATATCAGATGGATGTCAAGTCTGCTTTCCTAAATGGTGATCTGGAAGAAGAAGTTTACATTGAACAACCGGATGGATTTCAATTGTTTGATAATGATGATATGGTCTGCAAGTTGAAGAAAGCATTGTATGGACTAAAGCAAGCCCCAAGAGCATGGTATGAAAGGTTGGATAAGCATCTTGTGCAGATTGGATTCAACAAAGGTACTGCTGACAGTAACTTATATTTCAAAATTGATCATGAAAACATTTTGATTGTTGAAGTGTTTGTGGATGATATCATTTTTGGAGGAAGAGATAGTATGTGCAAAACTTTTGTAAATCAGATGAAAAGTGAGTTTGAAATGTCTATGCTTGGTGAAATGAATTTCTTCTTGGGTCTGCAAATTACTCAAACAAAGAAAGGAATCTTCATTTCTCAGACCAAATATGTGAAAGAATTGTTAAGGAAATTTGGTATGGAAGATTCAAAACCAATGAACACTCCCATGGCAACCGGATGTAAGTTGAGCAAAGATGATGACTCCCCAAAGGCAGATCAGACAAAGTATAGATCAATGATTGGTGGATTGTTGTATCTCACTCAGACTAGACCAGATATAATGCAGGCTGTTGGTCTTGTGGCAAGATTCCAGGCTGATCCTAGAGAATCTCATGTTATGGCAATCAAAAGAATTTTTAGGTACTTGAAAGGAACAGTTGAGTATGGTCTATGGTACCCTAGAGATCCGGATTTCTCTCTTCATGCTTACACAGATGCAGATTGGGCAGGAGATGTGGATGACCGGAAGAGCACTAGTGGTGGAGCATTCTTTTTGGGGAAGAGATTGGTTTCTTGGTTAAGCAAGAAACAAGATGCAATATCTCTGTCTACAACTGAAGCAGAATACATTGCAGCAGCAGGTAGTTGCACTCAAATCTTATGGATGAAGCAGATGCTAAGAGACATTAAAGTTGAATATGAGGAGCCTATCACAATTTTCTGTGATAATTCAAGTGCAATTAATATTTCTAAGAATCCGGTATTGCATTCTAAGACTAAGCACATATCTATCAAGTTTCACTTCTTGAGAGAACAAGTGAACAAGGAAGAAGTCAGATTGGAGTATGTTCCCTCCAAGGATCAGATTGCAGATATCTTTACTAAACCTCTTCCCAAGGACTCTTTTGAATATATCCGGGAGAAGTTAGGGGTCATGGCCCCTCCAGTGATGAACTAGGATGCACTGATGTGCATCAGTCCGGTGGATATCACAGTCATATCTTGTGATCCGGATTGATGATGGGGAGCTGCAACTAAGGGGGAGCAGCTGGTATGATTCTGATGTATGAGAATTACAAGTATGAGCCCTTTGCCATTGATGTCAAAGGGGGAGAGAAGACATGTGAAAAACAAGTGGTTGATGATCAAAGGGGGAGCAGTAAAGGAAGAGAAGACATGTGAAAAGTTGTTGTTGATAGGGGGAGCTGTGACAGAAAGGAGAAGTTCTTGTCTTGATGGTTTTTCACATCACATGTTGCCATCAATGACAAAGGGGGAGATTGTTGCAAGTATGAGGTGAGCCTGTGTTGTCATTGATGTCAACATACTCATATTGCATTGACAAGAAGGATTGGATGAGCTGTGTGCTGAGGACATTGAGAAAATTAGCCTCAGTCAGGAACAGTGAAGAACAGTGATGAGAAGAAGGCAAATGTATTGTATAGGTTGAGAACCGGAGGATGCGGATTAAAGGGTTTGTAGATATGAGTCTTGAGATGCTTCAGTTAAGATTTCAGAGGTCCGCATGAAGATCTGAAGGAGTTGTGGCTGTCGGTGTAGAACCGGTTCCGGCAAGTATTCAGAGGTGACAGAGGATCACAAAAAGGTCCGGTGAGGTCCGAAATTGTATTATCCTAATCTGTGGATTGGAACGAAGTGTTTGGGATGTCCTTGTGATGTGTCATCCTAATTTGTGTATGATTTGGAGGTCCGGAAGTACCTTTTGCATTATGACAGAGGCGACAGACTGTGTTCTTGAAGTTCCGGATGAGGAAGACAAGAGATTCCAGTAAGTAAAGGAAGTGCGGATGTATCCGGTCGTTCAGGTAGGCTTGTGAAGGTTTTTTTTGGATCATGTTGAGGTTGTGTTGTTGGTCCGCATTGATAGTAAAGCCCAGAATTGAAGTTATTCTTCCGGATGAAGTTCTTGCTCTGTTTAGCCGACTGGATGAGTTGTTCATCCTGCGAATGTTCTTGTGGTGGCCGACCGGATGTGTTATTCATCTTGCGGATACTCTTATGGTTGTTTGCCGACTTAGATGTTTGTTCCTAAGTCGATGTCTTGTATAAATAACGGTTTGTGAGTTCATTTCGATGTGTGGATTGTGTGGATGAGTATGGCATAGCGAAGAGAAGTATGAAAGGCAGAGCAGAGGTTTTTGGGCTTAAATGGAACTGATCCGGACATGGTAGAGATGTCATTCTCCAGTTCAAGACTGTGATTTTTATCACTTTGTAGACAGTGTGTCTCCTTGTAGGCAGTGGGCCTCTTTGTGAGCAGTGTGCTCGGGCAGTGAGCCCTAATTGGCATGTGCCATTCATTCTTCTTTATTCTTCTAACAGAGAATAATTCTTGGGTTAATCACCCCGTGGTTTTTCCCTTAACCGGGTTTTCCACGTCAAAATCTTGGTGTTCAATGTGTTGATGTTTATCTGCTCTTGTGTTTATGTATTATGCTTTCATGGATGATTAATTGATATGCTGCCAACTAACAACGAAGAATCAAGTGTTTGAAAGAAGAAGAAGTTTTATACAACTGATTCACCCCCCCCTCTCAGTTGTATGCCCTAGATCCAACATCATTATCCTCTTCTTTCAATGGAATAGATTCTCCAAATAGTAATAGGAGCAGAAAAGTTCTCCTTATTGGATGGATTCTCAGGATACAATCAGATTTGGCTGAAAGAAGAAGACTGGCACAAGACTACTTCTACTACAAAATGGGGGACTTTCACTTTTGCAAAAATGCCTTTTGTCCTTTCAAACATTGGAGCTATCTTCTAATGCGCTATGGATATTGCTTTCAGTGGGTTGATAAACAAAATTATTCTATCTTATCTTGATGATCTCATTGTGTTTACCAAATCAAAAGATGACCATTTTGATCAAGTTGAAATGATATTTTAGAGGTGTCAGGAGTTCAGGATATCCTTGAATCCCAAGAAGTGTGTTTTTGGTGTACCACAAGGTAAGTTTCTTGGGCATATTGTTTCTAAGGAGGGAATCTCAATAGACCCAGATAGAGTCAGGGCCATCATAGATTTACCTTTACCAGTGAATAAGAAGGTAGTGTAGTCTTTCTTAGGAAAGATCAATTTCATGAGTCATTTTATTGCAAACTTCACTAGATTGGTCAGGCTCGTCACTGCAATGTTGAAAAAGGACTTGAATTTCAAATAGACTCTGAAGGGCATGCATGCCTTCAAAAGGGTCAAAATGTCTATCTCTATAGCCTCAGTTATGGTCAATCCAGAATTCTCTAGAGATTTCATGATGTATACGTATGGAGGGGAACATAGTGTAGCCACAGTATTGACTCAAAAGGATGGTACTCAGTCTGAAGAGCACCTGATTCCTTTCTTCTCAAGGACCCTATGATGATATGAATCTAAGTATAACTTTGTAGAAAAACAAGCCTACGTAGTGGTAAAAGGTTTGAATAAGTTTTGACACCTGGTAACTGGAAATAAAATCATAATATTTGTGGCTTATCCAAGTGTTTGGGAATATATAATGGAAGGAGGGATTAATGAAAAAAAAGAAAATTAGATTACCAAGATATTGGAATATGATGTTGAAATCAAACCAACTAAACTTGATAGGGGGAGAGGGCTCCACGAGTACATGGTCCAGAGTCTAGATTATGTAGCAGAGCACGAAGAAGATTCAGCAATGGTACTGGTGAATCAAGAGGACTACTCAGGTTCATGAATAATGGATAGGGTGTGTTTTATGGAGATAGGGCAATATCCAAGTTAGTTACCTATTCATAAAAGGAGATTCTATAGGCTACAAGGATCCAACTATTCTTTGATTGATGAATTTCTTTTCAGATGCTACTTTAATGGCATTTTGCTCAGATGTGTGGAAAGAGAGGAAGCTGATAAGATTCTGTATGATCTACATTATGGGACATCTGGAGGGCATTTCTCAGCCAAAACTATAGCAACTAAAGTACTTTGTGTAGGTTATTATTGGCCTACCCTTTTCTCAAATTATCATGAGATGGTTAGGAAATGCCAACAGTGTCAGTTTTATTTAGGAAAAAGGAGAAATGTTGCTATGCCTCTCAATCCAATCATGGTTGAAGATCCATTTGCCCAATGGGGTCCAGACTTAATAGGAATGATTAATCTAGTGTCTAATGTAGGTCACAAGTGGATCCTTACAGTGACGGATTATTTCACTAAATGGAGTGAAGCGGTGCCATTAAAAGAAGCCACAAAGAGTGTTATCCTAAATTTTTTGGAAGAAATTGTTACCAAGTTTGGTCCTCCTCACACAATCATATCTAATAATGCTAAGGCATTTCTTGGGTCAAGGATTTCAGAGTTCTCCCTAAAGAACAAAATTTTCTTGAAGACAGCTTCAAATTATTATCCGCAGGGGAACGGTTTAGCTGAATCAACAAATAAGAACTTGATTCAACTCATTAAAAGGATGGGTGTAGATCACTAGAAAGAATGGCACAAGTATTTGAAAATAGCATTACATGGGTAGAATGAATCACTCTAAAACAAATCATCAAGACATCTCCGTATGATCTAGTATATGGGAGAAGGGCCTCAATGCCATATCAATTGAGATTACGGCACTACAGCTTATTAAGCGGCTTGATATTGAGGAAAATGGAGCAATGCAGGTGAGGCTCATGAAATTGATGGATCTTCAAAAGAAGAGGGAATCAGCTTATGATGTGACATTTGATTTCCAGTCAATAGTAAAATGACAGTTTGATCATGGAGCTACAGAGCCAGGTTTCAAAGTAGGCGACTCTAGTCAAAAGTGGGAAGAGAGAGCTACCAAACCAGGGCAACATGCAAAGTTTGATTCCCTATGGAGAAGCCTCTTCAAGATTGTTACCTACAAGCCAAGTAATGCCTATGATTTGGAAGGTGTAGATAGGGAGGTCTCAAAGATTCCTATTAATGGGATCTTCTTGAAACATTTCAATTGATCAAAATCATGACACCTATATATAGTTAGTTTTAGTTGTACATTTTTCTGTGAGGTTGTTATTTCCCATCTTTTTTTTAAATAAGTGTCAACCGCACAATGTTTCAATATTCAATAAAACCATTGAGGTGTTTGTTTCTTGGAAAGAGTTTTGGGTTGCAACATGAAGAGACGACTCAACTACCAGAAGTGATGAGGCATCAAATGATAGAATCTTCTTAAAGCTCACGTCATCATGAAAATCTTTGAAATCTCCAATGACAAGAGGTTAAAGCGTGTGAATTTAGGTCGGTTGTGATATCATGCCAATGGCAGAGTTAGAGTCATAAATGTGCACGAAGGGAGTGGCTATATAAATGGAATCTCAGAGTTGAACGATCATTTGTGAAACAACAGAGCTGAGAAATTTTTCAAAGAAGAGAAGAGAATTTTTTGTGAGCTGTGATGTGATTGTTTTAGTTTTCTTGTGGGGTGTTATCGATTCAAGTTTGAAGACTCTGTCACAAAATAGAATCATTAGACCTAGCTTCTGGAAGTGAAACTCCTATGAGAGAAGGGAATTCAGTGGAGAATAAATCATAGGAGCTTCCCCCAGAATTGGCGAACAACAATTAATAGGCTTCTACTCCTGCACAGCCTAAACCGAAATTGCCAAACATCAAGGAGCTCAAGAAAGGTAAGTGTCATGATTCCATTCTAGTTTTTGATCCTGCGGATCACATATTTGATCCTGTATTGTCGAAGAATCCCAAGAACTTAAGAGAAGGAGCCCATGCCCGCATGCTTGAGAAAGATAAGGCAAGAGACTAAAAAAAAATTGGTATAAGGATGTGGAGTTCTAGGCTAGCTCAGTTTGTGGTCCCTCTGGTTCACTCTTGTCCTGAACTAGTTAATGCTTGCATCTGGTTTTATGATCAAAACACCAAAACTATCACTGGGAGAAATCTCAAAATAGTAATTGATGCGCAGTCTGTGAGGGACATGTTAAGAATTGAGTATGATTCTACAGTAGATTTCAGTAGTTTTGTCAAGTTACAAAAGATTTGGGATATGAGGGACAATTAGTTGGGTTTCCTTAATGCGGAGCTTCATTTGGTACCAACCAATACAGTGTTGCTGCTACTACCCATTGCATTATCTAGTTTCACCCGTGACGTACAAGATGTGTACTCTATGTTGGCCTTCATCTTTGGCCTCGATGATGATATTAATGTACATGACTTTCAGTTAGGCACCATCTTCCACCTCAAAATGCTCACCGAGAAGCAAGCTTACAAAATGGACTTCTCAGAAGTTGACAAATTATCTTATCAATTGGCTAACTTTAGCCACCAATAGGTTTTTAGGTATACATCCTTTTTACTGCATTTGATGTTGTTTCAAAATGACCAATTTTTCTAGCCTCACATTGAGTTGGTAATGACTAATGACTCAGTCAATGCGCAAAGGATAGTTCTAGTTTTGGCATGGACTCACCTCCTATTAGCTACTACCAATTATTATGAATTTTCTAAATGTTTTATGTCTCAAGCTCTTATTGACCTCAACTTGGATCACATTAATTTTAGGATAAGTGATAAACATAGAGGCATATTATCCAGCACCCATGTCCCCTGTGATTGGTTCTTTGGGGCTCACCACATGATACTCAGAGTTCACGGTTTCAAAGAGGAACCATTCAGGCTACCCAAGTTTTTGATTGATAGAATTGTTGCAATTGAACTAGCTCACTAGGTAGATGTGATAGATTCTGAGTTTGGAGAAGGGAGGAAGAAAAAGGTTATATATTGTTGATAACTGAGAGGGGGGGGGTGAATCAGTTATCCTAATTGTTTCCTTTATTGAACTTTCCTTTTAATTGATGCAGCATAAAATCAAACATAAAACATTAACCATAAAACAAGAAACACATGACACAGTATTTTTGACGTGGAAACCCTGTTAAGGGAGAAAACCACGGGGTGATTAACCCAAAATTATTCTCTGTTAGAAGAATAGGAAATTACAAAGATGGCACTTGCCAATTAGGGCTCACTGCCCGAGCACACTGCTCACAAGAGGCCCACTGCCTACAAGAAGACACACTATCTACAAAGTGATGAGAATCACAGTCTTGAACTGATTGGAAGCATCTGCATATGCTGGAGTTCAGTTCCGGTTAGGCTCAGTACACTGATCTGCTGCACTTCATCTTTCCTCTGTTCTTTATTCTGCTATCTTTCACATACCGGATCCTTTTTGCTACCTCTGCTCTTTATCTGGACTTATTCGCATATCTCTCCACATCAACACCCACTTCACAACTAAATCCATCCTTTATATATATCTGCACAAGTAATTTCATCACCTTTCTAGTCGGCATCCGGAACAGTCTAGTTTCTTATAAACTTTCATTCTGTCGGCTGAATCCTTCCTCACCAAGCAATGCGGATCAAGCATATACTTGTAGATATCATTAATCATGTCGGCCAAACATGATTCATGCCTTCACAACCTCTGTCATCAATAGTAACCCATCCGGAAAGCAGTCTGATACTCTGCCAGTCAGTTCTTCCTCTGTTTTCACTGTCTCTCAGGAATCCGGTACTCAACCATTCATATCTTTTTCCTTGTCCATCACCGGAGGCTAAATCCTTGGAATATACCACTCAAGGTAGTCCTCTTGACTTCCCCAAATCCGCACTACACCAAGACACTTCCTCTGAGAGGTCCGGACCAATCTGTCGGACCTTGCCACATGCTCTGTTCTTCTTCACCGGACCACAACTTTCTTTATTCTGACTTCCGGTAGAGACACATCATGACTTGCGGATATGTGGGATGACCTTTGTTGCCATCAATGACAACAACCATGAATCCATATAGTGTCTCTTGCCAACAATCTCCCCCTTTGGCATTGATGGCAACACTTAGTGAAAAATGACTAAGTGTTTTCACTATGCTCCCCCTTTGCTGATGCTCTGTCTTTATATACAATTTCTGGAACTCCCCCTTAGTTGGATTCCTCATTTTTCACTGCTCCTCACTCCCCCTTTGACATCAATGGCAAAGGGTAGGGTCCGCATATCAAAATTTTCAAAAATTTCTTATACTTGGCCGCATATTTACATACTCACATATATTGAAGAATGTCTGCAAAGGATGTCTGTAATTGAATCATTTCGGTAGCCCAACTTTGCTTCATTCTGTCCAAAATTGAAATGTGACCACTTAACAAAAATGCAAACGCTTCTGCCCGCTTGAGATCTGTCGGATCTTTTGTTTGGGCGGTGGTCCTAGCATCACTGATGGCCTCATGCATGGTTTCCAACTTAGGGATTATAATCCTTCTAAGTTCTCCCATCCGGTTGGTGATGTTCTTCCTTTCCTTCTCAAGATTCTTTATTTCGTTCAAGACTGCAATAGTCTGACATTCTTGATTTATTATAGAGGAAGAGAGAGGATCAAAACTTTGAGATAAGCTTTGTAGCTTATCCTGTTCCTCTTTTATTTTCTTGTCAAATGCTGCTGTTGCCTTTGACCAGGATATACAAAATTTATAGATATCACCGCCATCCTTAAGAGCATTCTCTAAGCTCTTTATTCCAATGCTTACAATCTTCCTATCTTTAGAAATTAATTCTAATATCTCTGAAAATCTCTTATCCAAAAATTCCTTCCGGACCTTTTCTTCAGCTGATTTTTCTAGAGAGTCAAAATGTGTATCAACACTGCTGACTAAGGTTTTTAGATTACCGGAAGTGGAGGCTGTCGGATCTATTTGGATTGATGGCATGATCTTCACAAGTACTCCGGAAGCAGCCTCTATCAACTCACAGTCTTCCATATGAGACTTCAGGAGCTTTTCATTTGCCTTGGCATTTGCAAATGAAGCTATCTTCATTGTTTGTACCGGAGAGAGAGAGTCAAAATCAAATGGGCCTTTTAGAAGCTCCGGTTCATCAATCTCTAGAGTTTCTTTGCTCAAAAATTGTTGAACAGTTTGTGCAGTGTCTCTTGCCGGAGACAGATGTTTCTTCTCTTCTGCAGTCTTAGAACTGTCAACCTCTTTGTCTTTCACCACTGCTTCCTTCTCCTGTAATTGCTCTTCTTCTTTGGATCCGGAGACTGTAGGGGAAACCGGAGGAGAGATGCTAACTTGTTCATGTGCCACTTCTTCTGGAGCAGAGGGTCCCAAGTCCTCACTTGTCTGTTCAGGGCTCACTTCTTCCGGAACAGAAGATTCCAAATCAGCAACTGTTTCTGCACCTAAGTCCTCTACAACAGGAAGATTGAACCTTTTGAAGGCCTTCCGGAGGATCTCTTCTGTTTCTTGGGCCACTTTGTCAGTCTCACCAAGCATGAGTTGATTCATCCTGGCTTTGCTTCTGAACTCATCTTTGCAGTCCTTGAAGATAATGTTCATTGTCTTGGGATCAATTTGAGGATATAGCTGAATAGCTATCTGCTCCCGGATCTCAAGATCTTTGGCATGAGCATTATTCTTTCTTACTTCCATTTCCTTCTCTAGGCTTTTAGGAATGAGAGATATGATCTCAATGAAAGCCTTATTGTATATGTTCAGATATTTAACTGTGGCTTCCTGCAGAGTCTTTTGGTCTGCCTCACTGAAGTCATCATAGGATTCAGTCATTGGTTGAAGGTTTCCATCCACCGTGACCGACTTGATTATGCTCTCTAGTGACAGAGTGGGCTTTTCAACAGTTACCTCTGCCATTTCATCCTTGTCTTGGCCTGTGGAGGGCTTACCGGATCCTTTCTTCTTCTGTTTCTTTACTTCTCTTACTCCCTCATCTGATTCTGTTTCCTCTTCATCCTTTTGGCTTCCATAAGCCCTTGTGGCTTTTGTCTTGGATCTCTTACCGGATGCCTGGACTTCCGGTTTTGAACTTTTGGTTGTGGAAGGTGCAGGTCTCTTTGATGATCTGGTCCGGGTGGGAGTTTCAACCGGAGCACTTTCTTTGCTTTTCTCTTCTTCCTCGGCCTTCCTCCTCTTTTCCCGGCTGGCATCAAGTGCCTCCTTTGAGATACCTAGGCCTTGAGCAATGTGCTCTACTTCTTTTCTTACCTTTCTTTTAATCTCAGGTTCCCTGAGTTCTACATGTATTTTTACACTCAGCTCCTCAAAGGTTCCAAACCTTTCTGCCTTAGGATCTTTGGGCTGACTTAGCATGTGTTGAACATGCAGCTCCACTATCTGTTCATCAACTTCATACCCCATGGGCATGATCCAAACAGTCCTTGGCTCCACTGCCTCCATTAGGCACTGATCAGTGTCAACCATAAAGCACACTGAGTCCTTGTATTTCTCAATGAGAGACTGGGGAATTCTCTCTCTTGCTTGCATCATGCTCTGAAAGTTTTTGAAGTATCCCCATAGAGCTGTATTTCTCGCTTTTGCATCCCCAAGTCCATGCAAATAGTCTCTTATCTGGACTGCAACAGGTTTGTCATTCTGCCATACCCATCCACTTGTTCCGGGTAGCTCATTCATGAAGTAGAAGAATAGACATACAATCAGAGTACCATACTTAAAGGAATTCTTCTTATCCTTCTTGATTTTCTGTATATTTTCCATTAATTGGCTTAGCAGTAGTTCGCAGAGATCATACTCTGCATTCTTTCTTAGCATCTCATAGGCAGTGTATACTGCAGTTCCGGATACAGAATTCTCCCTGCTGGAGTGGTAGATCTTGTATCCTATTATCATTGATGCATATTTGATATCCGGATCGGAGATGTCTTCAATGGTCATTGCCCTTTTGTCAAATTTTGATCCGGTGGCCTCAGTTACAATGTTGTTCTTGACAGATTTGAGGATAGGTACTCCTCCGGAAGAGTATAGGCCAGTTACTGCTCTAATTGCCTCTTTTGTGATCTTGCAGGGTCTATCTAGCCATAGAAAGTTGTCATGTATCCTGCTCAGTACATACCGGACCCATTCATCCTCTTCAAAACAGGGGAAATGAATAAATTGCTCAAATTGTTTCTTCTGAATATCCTTATACTCTGGTTTAAGCTCAAAAGCATTGTCAATCAGCTGCTTGTGATAGAGGTCTCTTAATTTGAATTCCCCAAATTCCTCAATGTTTGCATGTATGTAAACCCTAATGTCTTCGGTGTGTAAAACTCCGTGGGGAACACTAGAGAAGGCTCCTAGTGGGTCTACCTCCAATGATTTGTAGGGATGTTTCTTGAATGAGGGGCGAGGTCTATCAGAGATCTTAACTATGTTTGGAGTAGCCATTCTTCAAAGATTTGCAGTGAGGTAATGAAAAACGGAGAATACCCTATGCGCCTTCGGTTTGCACGGAGTGGTTGGAATGATTTCTTTATGCAATAGCTTCGGCAGGAGATCCTTGGTGCTTGATGAACCTTGTTGCAGAGCTCCACTTTTCGCTTCTTCTCGAGTGCAGAATGAGCAAATGACCTTTGAGAAATCCCTTAAATTGCTCCGCGAACCCTAATATCTGTCTGCAATAAATGCTTCACCTACATCATTCCGGTTTGCCTTGTCTGGATAGTTTGGAGTATCCCGGATTGGTTCTGATCTAAGGATATCATCCGGATCTTTCAATCATGAATAAATCGAGGTAACATATTACAAGAGCATCCCAAACACTCTGTCCAATCCGCAGAACAAGATAGTGCATTTCCGGATCTTTCCGGACCTTTTTGTAATCCTCTATCATACCGGAGCATCTCCCTGAACAGGTCTTATTTGATCGATCACAGCTTCTTCATAACTTCATGCGGACCTCTGAAAACTTGACTGAAGTATCTCAAGACTCATATCTACAAACCCTTTGGTCCGCATCTTGTGCCACATCCGGTACCACTTGTTTGGCTGGGGGAACAAGATTTTCTTTGAGTCTCCCCCTGAGCCTGAGCTCACTTTTTAATTTCCGGAAGAAATATCAGCACCAGAGTCTGGTGCGGATCCAACCTCTACATTCTCTGAACTTTTCTTCACCCAGATCTTGCTCATCTGATTCCTAACCTCATCCGCATTCATCTTTTGTTTACCCTTGTCTTGATTCTGATTATACACCGGACCTCTTTTGTCCTGATTCTTGTTTCTGCAAACTTTAGCATTATGATCGGACCTATTGCAGATTTGGCAAATAACATTTCTTTGCATATTTGACTGATATCCTTTTGATCTGCATTGATTAGCCATATGACCTACTCTATTGCATGTGAAGCATCTACCTTTGAATGATTTGTTTACTTGCATTCTTCTGCATTCATGGGATTTGTGTCCATACCTTTTGCAGTTGAAGCACTGTCCGGAGAAGGATGAATTAATCTGATTCATTCTCATTCTGCACTGATTAGCTTTGTGACCAAAGTGGTTGCAGCTGTGGCAGTATCCATTGAAGGATGGATATCTTTGAGCATTTGGCTGTCTTACCGGAGGTCTTCTAGGCCTGCTTCTTGGATTTTCTGATCCAAGATTCTTCTGACCGGATCCAGAGCTTTCTCCTTTCTCATATCCCAAACCATACTTGTCATCTGTCCTCTTTTGACTTCCAAGGAGAACTTCAAGTTGAGCAGAACTTATCTTGAATTTCTCTTTATATTCATTTGCTGTTTGAAGGTCTCTTTTGAGAGAGGCAATTTGATCCTCAAGTTTTCCTTCATTATCTTTGGCATCTTCAAGATCAGATTCAAGATGTCTGATAATCCTGTCCATCTGGTGGCATTCTTCTGATTTTTCTTTAAGAGATTGTCTTAGATTGTCTTCAGCCTTTCTTTTTTCTTCAATCTCTTGAGTAAACTTTATAGTTCCTGATTCCATTTCATGTCTTAACATAATGACTTCTTTTGATAACTTTTCACATAACTTGGTTTGCTCAGTCAATTCTTCATTTGTATTGCTTTCTTCACTTTGTCTTGCCAACTGTTGAAGCAGCTCCTTTCTCTTTTTCATAGAGAGACTTAATTTGTCTTTTAATTCTCTCATGAATTCATCAGCCTGTTTGAGTCTTTCCTTTAATTCACTGACTTCAGAATTCGACTGTTCAAGATCCTCAAGAGCAATCTTGAGTTGCTCCCTTAAACCATATGCATCCATTTGAAATCCCAGATCTTCCTCAAGCTGTTAGGCTCTATTAGGAGGAACTTGGCTCTGATACCAATTGTTGATAACTGAGAGGGGGGGGGTGAATCAGTTATCCTAATTGTTTCCTTTATTGAACTTTCCTTTTAATTGATGCAGCATAAAATCAAACATAAAACATTAACCATAAAACAAGAAACACATGACACAGTATTTTTGACGTGGAAACCCTGTTAAGGGAGAAAACCACGGGGTGATTAACCCAAAATTATTCTCTGTTAGAAGAATAGGAAATTACAAAGATGGCACTTGCCAATTAGGGCTCACTGCCCGAGCACACTGCTCACAAGAGGCCCACTGCCTACAAGAAGACACTGTCTACAAAGTGATGAGAATCACAGTCTTGAACTGATTGGAAGCATCTGCATATGCTGGAGTTCAGTTCCGGTTAGGCTCAGTACACTGATCTGCTGCACTTCATCTTTCCTCTGTTCTTTATTCTGCTATCTTTCACATACCGGATCCTTTTTGCTACCTCTGCTCTTTATCTGGACTTATTCGCATATCTCTCCACATCAACACCCACTTCACAACTAAATCCATCCTTTATATATATCCGCACAAGTAATTTCATCACCTTTCTAGTCGGCATCCGGAACAGTCTAGTTTCTTATAAACTTTCATTCTGTCGGCTGAATCCTTCCTCACCAAGCAATGCGGATCAAGCATATACTTGTAGATATCATTAATCATGTCGGCCAAACATGATTCATGCCTTCACAACCTCTGTCATCAATAGTAACCCATCCGGAAAGCAGTCTGATACTCTGCCAGTCAGTTCTTCCTCTGTTTTCACTGTCTCTCAGGAATCCGGTACTCAACCATTCATATCTTTTTCCTTGTCCATCACAGGAGGCTAAATCCTTGGAATATACCACTCAAGGTAGTCCTCTTGACTTCCCCAAATCTGCACTACACCAAGACACTTCCTCTGAGAGGTCCGGACCAATCTGTCGGACCTTGCCACATGCTCTGTTCTTCTTCACCGGACCACAACTTTCTTTATTCTGACTTCCGGTAGAGACACATCATGACTTGCGGATATGTGGGATGACCTTTGTTGCCATCAATGACAACAACCATGAATCCATATAGTGTCTCTTGCCAACATATATGACATTCTCTTCTCCAAGGGAGGTATCATAGTGATTAAGAGGCAGGCAGAACATCTATTGATGTTGAAACTGGTGGACTTGGGTCTTGATCAGGTAAAGGACCAATGGAAATATGACCCAAATGGTTTTATGAAGAAATGATTATCCCAATCAAAGTCCTCAATTCCTTTTGAGCATCAAGTTCACCCATTCTTTGAGGCCAGGAGATCGTCTATGGTCGACACTAATGATGTTTATGTTGAGTTGAATCAGATTCTAGCCAAGTCTCATCCCCCATGGGAGGCATTCTATCAGCCTAAGAGGGCTTATGATCCTTCAAAATTAATGACTCATGGTCTTAGGGCTGCTCTTTTAAAGGAAGACTGGAGTACTAAGAAAATCAATGCCTATTGGAAGTATAGGCAAGAAATTTTGGTGATGTTCCTATTGATGAAACTTGGTAGCGGGTATGGAATGATGAGCATGTGGAGCCTGCTTCACCTTATGATGCAAGAAACATTTTTGGAGAGAAAGAGGAACAAGAAATGGATTACGATAAAGAGCAAGAAGAAGAGTCAGATCAGGAGAAACCAGTGAAGAAAAGGTGGAAGCTCAAGTTGCAAGAGGAATCTGAGGATGAAGAAGATGTTTATCATTTTAACACCCTTATTTGGGCAAACATCTAGTTTCACAACAATCAGAGGCACTTAGGTAAATATTCCTATGCCTTCTTCTTCTTAGTCTTTCCTTGATCCTCAACTCACTCACCTTGCTACTCAAGTCTCTCCATTATTTGCTAGCTCACCCATAACTCCATCGCTTTCCTTTTCTTCACCTTCCACCTCATAATTGTCTGCCCCTCCTCTATTAAATTTTCCACCATTTTCCCCTTTTGTTCTAATGATGCAATCACCATTGCCACCTAGTCTTGCTACCACTTCGACGTAATAGTAGGTGACCATTCCGTATGGGTTGCCACAAGGTTTTCCTTTCACTAGTGGGGTGATTTAGTCCCTAGTAGAATTCCATCAACAGGTTGAGACTACTCAGAAGGCCCGGGAACCTCACCTAGAGAAGTAGTGGAAGAAAGAAGGGAGATCCCTTATGGTTCCCCACGTGCAATCCTTATATGATCATTCATAGCGGTCATTGATGATCACCCATTTGACTCTGACTATAATTATGCCACAAGAGCAAATGAAGCCTAACATAGATTTTATCAAAATGGGAAAGAATCTTGAGAAATAGGTGCTTGAGCTATCATGCATGAACGACACTGTGGATAGACTCAACGTAGAGACGAAGACCAAGGATATATAAATTTCTAGACTGACTCTAGACTTGCAAAATAAGGTGTTCAAGGAGGCATTACAGGAAGAACCAGCCAAGAGCACAAGATTGCAGTCAAAGTTAGATTTGGCTAAGGATTTGGTTGAGTCACTGAAACAAAAGAAGAGTATGGCAGAGAAGAATCTCAGTGACATTTGGGATGAATTGAATTAGTTGCATAAGAGTCTTTTAGATTAGAGAGATGCCAATAAGCAACTATACAATGAGATTTAGGTTAAGGAGTAGTAGATTCTTCAGCTAAAGCAGGAGCTCATGCAAAGGACCTCAACATCTAGAGTATATTGCCTATGATTCAAGAGTTGTATGTGTCTTACTGGGGACACATGTCTGGAGAAACCTCCAAGATAAAGCCTATGCTAAAGTTCATCTTAGATGCCCAGAGTCTTAGTGCAGAGGTGGGTGTGGCAGTAGAATAGACTCTCTCTTCTGTTTCCCCAAAGGTAGTTCAATCCCAACTACTGGTGCAGAGTTAAACAATGCTTCTAAAGAGATTCTCCAAGCAGCAAGGGTTGACAATAGAAGGATAGCCACAATGAAAGTTAATGAATTCTTGAGTTAGAAAAAGGCTGCTCTTAAGTGCAAAGAATATCTTGATGCTTTCAAGCAAGTTGTAAAGGAAATGAAGGGACACATTGAACATTTGGTCCAGTTAGGACTCCCCTCTCCATTTCTTGATGATTCTACAGTTTTGGCAGAGGAGAAAATTAAAGCCTTGTTAATCAATAGGAAAAATGACCAAATGTTTTTTTCAGCATTGAGCTAGATGCCCAACATTTTAGACCTGTAGAAACTATTTTGTAACCACTTGCACATTTGGAGTTCCAAATCAAGGCTACAGTCCAAAGCTTACAGAGTTTCTTCTATAAGGAGATCATTGATTCAGACAAGGTTTTTGAGGCACTTAAGAAGAATGTTTAGCCTTCTGATAATGAATGAGCCACTTTATAGCTCACACTTCAAAAGATTTAAGTCAAGAATAAATTGTGTTTCTACATTTTTGTTGTTTTCTCCTTTTTACTGTCAAAGATTTTGGATTATTCTCCACAGGTGTAGATCCCTTGGTGAGTTGCCAAGAACTGTAGAGCAATAGCCCTACATTTTGTTGTGTTCTTTGTTTTTCTAAGGAGATGAGTCAGGATTTAATTTTGATAGAATAAATGTTGATATGCGTCAGGAGGCATCAATAGAAACAATAGATTAAAAATCAAACAAAAAGCCTTGACATTATGGAGTCTGTGACAGTTTCTTTTCCCGTCAAAGTTTATGTTGGAGTTAAACATTTGAAAGTAGTTCCATGTATCTCCATGATACATTCCCTAAAGTTTTGATAGTCACAACTGATTTCCTGTTGTGCGATTGGCTAGAACCTTCCATGTGGCATCACCGTGCATCATTATGGACTAACAGGCGTTGGAAGAGTTTCATGTTACGCTATTCACTAGAACTTTGAAAGTGGAATCCTCGTGTCTATTTCCTACACCTTTGCAATGTTGATAGTTCTAACACTATTTCCTATTGTACCATTAGCCCAAGGTGGACATGTGGCATCACCATGTATAAGATGAAGTTTTTGTTGGAGTACAATCAACACTAAGAGGGGGGGTGAATCAGTGTTGTATCAAAAACCAAGTTATTTATTCCTTATCAAACTTGAAAAGAGAAGAATAGATAATCAACCATGACAATATGCATCATCAAATGAAGGAGTCAAATACTGAATGTACAAGTATGAAGAACAATCAAATCACACAAGATTGAAATTAGGATACAAAAGATTTCATGAGTGGAAAACCCCCTTAGGGATGAAAAACCACTCAAAACTACCTCACTGGCTTAATCATGAAAATCAACAATTACATAGCCTCACTGGCTGATGAATCCCTCACTAGAAATAAATAGGTCTCACTGACCATGCAACCTTCACTGGCTATAATATGCCTCATTAGAAAAAACATGAACACTTTCAATAACTCCAAAAGAATAAGATGTGCAATTAATGATTCTATGTAATCAGGTATACACCATTGTATCTCACTTGTTTAATTGCAAGATTATGATCATTAAGATTATATCATCTCCTCAATCTGCATTTGTCATTTAATTGATGAACAATAAGACCTTGTTTGATATTTACCACATAACTATCAATTCACTACACATGCCCCTGCAATTGATATCAAAGATAATATAAGCAATAAACTTCTTAGAGTTATCTCAGACTCATTAAGAAAACAACATCCCTCTTCTCATGATAAACCAAAATTGTCAATCAAAACACAATATCACATGTTCTCTATTTTCCACAATTCAAAAACATTGCATCACTTTCCTTAATTCATGTCAAGGACATACAAAACTCTCTGAAGGTAATCAATGCAATCTCTATAATAAAATATGCTCCTCTGACTATCAAAAGTCCTCTCCCTCTTCAACATGCATCAACTCTCCATTTTTCTAATTCACATCTCAATCAACACCCACTTTATTGCAATTCATACATATATTCATCTCTCAAAAGAACCTATACTTTATCTTTAAAAATCACACACAAATTATGTCTTCAATGTTGCATATTGTTCCACAAAAAAATCAAATCATAATGAACCTGTAATTTCATTATAAATGAAATGACTTTTCATCTCCTCTTCTCTTTGCAAATCAATTTTCCTTTTTCAAAAATAAAACCATAAAATGTCTTCAAAATTTTTATTGAATCTGCCCTGTTATCTTCCATCCTCGAAGACACTCACTCATCTTCATGAGAAGAAAATAAAATCATAAAACCCTAATCATCATTCATAAAAGAATTAATTCACACTAAGACACCTACCCTCCTTTTAGAAATAAAATAAACTTCTCCTTTTCCTTTCATTGCCATGAGAGGCTCACTAAAGAAGTCTTAAAATTAGAAACAAATCTCCCAAAGATAGCCTTTAAATCTCACAAAAAAATCACCTTTTTGAAACTGTCAACAAACTTCTTTTTAAAGTAACTAAAAATAGCCTTAAAAGGCTCTCCTTACTATCAACAACAGTGTTGACGTTCCAACAACCATCAAACATAGTGCTCGAGGAGTTGGGAGACAAGTTTAAATGATGGCCTTGATTTCCCATCATGCACCCATCAAGCATTCAAAGAGAACCGTCAATCAACCTTTTGGTGGCCACACTCACAAATACACACCGATGTAGCCAGTCCAACTAGGAAGAGGGGGCTGGTCAAACCACGACCGTGACCCTATAAAGATGTCACTTAAGTGACTCTTAACCTATGATAGCAGGTCAATATGAAAATGTAAATAAAGTGCAGATGGGTAGAATAGGGTTATAAAGAATTTGTATAACCTTTTAGGGCTTAGTTTGCTTAAGGACTTAAAACAAGGTTTAGGGTTTAGGAAAATAGGCATTAAAAAAACTAAACTCTTAACTCTACTACAGAGAGGTAGCACAAAGATAGAGATATATAGGATTTTAGATCATTGCAAATTTGATCTATAGAAGATAACAACTCATCAAAGCCCACTACTTTGAAGCAACTCAATTGACATCTTCAACACCATGAATGTAATCCCTTCAATCATCTTATCAAACCATATATTGTATCTACATGCTATATGAAATGTATAATACTATGATGTAGTCCCATGATGAAGTCATGTAACATAAGGTGAGAGATGAACATTCTTTGTATAAGATGAAATTATCTGCAAGGATCACTTAAATATCACCATGATCAATATCATCAAACAAAACTCATGATGTCCTTATTTGAACATGAACCTCAAAACCAATCTGAACACTACTTGCTGATGTCACAATAACTCTAGCATTTCATAATAACACTGGCATAAGATTGGCAACAAACTAGGCCTCAAACAACATCATAGCACCATTATGCCCTGAACAAACATCATCATGATGAACAACATGATCTACAAGGTAACCACCACTCTCTCAACACATCTGAAGCAGCTCAACAAAGCATAAGATATGATCATCAACCCTAGACATCAAAACACATGAACCTCTTAATTCTGCCATACCAACTGCCATCAACTCTACCATTAGAGAGGTCTGATAACCACATACAAGGAGATAAAGCACCAAAGTCCTAATCAACTGCCACATATAGTGTGATCAACTACTTATGTCATGTTAACACCACAACATGTAACAACATCACAACAACCTGATCAAGTACAACTTGATTAACATGACTTCTTTGAGCACAACCAATGTATCATGTTACTTCTTAGCATATACAACACATTACAACTGATATCTTCATATTAGCCAAAACCAAACTTACCGAACCAACTGATTGTAACTTGAAACACAAAATGTACCTTGCTGATCATCATCACCATGATATGAAATCTTTGTGTCTTCTCTACTTTGCATCTTATCACCTTGCATCTTATCATAAACATGAAACATAACATATATGCATTGCATCATACTTGCATCATCATTTCTTAAACATGAACATGCATCATGCATGTGAACCATGTGAACTCATGTATGATCAACATCATCTCTTCAAGCACATGACTATCATCAACATCTAGGACCTCAACACATCACAACACCTTTATGATGCAGAGCATCTAGGACAACAGAAGTATACTTCAAAACTTCAATGCAATGGCTCTCAAGATTCACTATTTTCTATGACAAAGACCAAACCACCCATGGAGAAGAGTTGTAACACAACAATGTACTTGTTCTTGACATATAAAATGAGGGACTTCAAGACACCTATCCCAAGATGCCTAACTCCATTCAGTATTTCATCCAACCCACTCTGCAGGGTCTGCAGGACAGCAGTCTTCAACAATGTCTTCTAAAGACAGTCACACAATATAGTCATAGCATCCTCCTTGGGATGATCTCCATCAACACAAACTCAATCTCATTGCAGTATACCAATTCAATAACTTACCAAGCACCTAATGTCTTCATTGACAAACCAATAACATGACAACCAAAACTACTACCTTCTTTGTAGTGACTGTCTCCAAGAGGACTGGCAGAGTTAGCAATCAACAGGCAGAGGGGACTAACTCCTCAGAGGATCTCTCCATATTTCTTATCATAGGGTCATTGCTAGATCTAGAGCCCTTTGTGTTGATCACAATGCATAGCATTCTCTGATTGACCACTAAATACAGTCAAGGGTAAACACCTATCTGTTGCTGTCCTTCACTCAATTCCAACACATGGATTTGTAGAGTCATTAACATGACAAACTCACACTAGGCCATTCTCCTACCTCCACAATCCTCACAAGACTTTGCCCTAACTATTATACAACCCATTCCACTTATCAGAAACAGAAAAGATCAGTGGAATGAGGAGAAATCCATCGGGTACTTAGAAAAAACCCTAGCTTAGGTTTTAAGATAGCCTAGCACAAAAATAGTGATTTCTCATACCAAATCTAATGCCAAGACTTCAAACAAGACTCAAATCAAAGATACTTCAATCCTCTAACCTTACATTACAAACATGGGCTATGACTGTTCCGTACAGGCATGGGTACGAACTAATAACAGCAAATAAACACAGAAAAACATAGAAAAGCAGGAAAATGGACGTTTCTTTGGTTATATTTCACTTCCTCCAAATGTCTCTTTCACAATACACCTTGGCAGGCTTCAAATAATCCTCCTACATCTGAATCAAGGAGTATGGGAGTGGTTGGGGTTGATGAAACTGCCCCAACCATCGAGCTTCTTTCTTGTTTCTAACTGCAGCACTAATTGATGTTTAGTAACTGTCCTCATTTAGGATTACATCGATGGTTTTATGTTTAACAATGCATTTTAACACTTGGTTAACCTTTGGACAAGGTTTTAACAATCCTCCAAACCTCTGACATGCCTCCAACTAAGAGGATTGCCTCCTACACACATTAGGAGGGCTACAAACCTATATGACTTGCCTTTACAATATGACTGTCCTCCTTTACAATATGAGAGTAGATTTGATGTATTTGGACATAGTCCTTTTACAAGCATGGATTTCAAGCCTTATTACAACATTGAATGGTCTCAAGGACCTTATTGAACCAAACAAAACAACTTGAAGATTTAACCAAATCCTAGATGTCTTGGTGCTCCTACACCATACTCCCCAGCATGATGAAAACTCTTGTCCCAAGAGTTATGGCTTCTTCTCCAAACATTCTTCAATCTTGTTGGAATGTTCCTCTGACTAGGAAACATGAACTTGCCAAGAGTTATCTTCCTCCTTCTCTAGCCTACATGGCTCCTGTAAATAGTGTTAGGACCATAAAACATGTTGTGATGTCCTTGCCTAGGACCCTACTGTTGTAATGCTTCTGCTCTTCCCATCTTAAGGTTCTGATTTATTCCTCCCTGTACTATCTGTTGTTTGCCTTCCTTCTTCTGCCTCCTTATAGGGCAGTCAATGTCCCCAATCTTGACATAATTCAAGTTCCAAACCTGTTGTTCTTTAGGACTGTCTTCCACCTTCTTCTGTTGCAACTGTTCCTATTATTTCCCATCATCCTTAACCTACACATTCAACTGCAATTTCTCTCCAAAACAAATAGTAACATGTTCCTTCTTATCTTCACAAGGTAAAGGCATTAGTTTGAACTTTTTATCATCTTTGTGCACCAAATAGTTATTAGTATAACCATCATGAATTGTCCTTCTCAAATGCTGCCATGGTCTACCCAAAATGATATGCCCACATGTCATTGAAATGACATCACACAAAACATAATCCTGATATGGACCAAGTGAAAAATCAACATATGCCTTCTTACTAACCCTTACTTGTTGTTCTTGACTTACCCTAGTGACATTGTAAGGACTAGGATGATCAACTGTTTTCAAGCCCAACTTGTGCACCATTTCCCAAGAGACTAGATTATCATGTGAACCTAAATCTATAATCAACTTGCATATTTTTCCATGGCTTAAACAATTAGTTTTAAAAATGGATACCTGTGGTGTTTGCTGTAACTCACCTTTTTCTACCATGAGCATTTCTCCAACCATTACTAGAGAGGCTGATAACATTTCCTGTTCTTCTTGCTTCTCCTCCTCTTGTGCCAAGTGAACTCTTCTATCCTTGCTTTTATCAGCATCATCCTTCTTAGGACATTTGAAAGATGTGTGTCCCACTTCATTGCAATGATAGCATCTACCTGTAAATATTCCTCTACCTGATCCAAATCTACCTCAACCTCTATATCCACCTCTCTGATCTGTAGAAAACTCTTTGCCTTTCTCATTGATGTTCTGTACTTCATTAGTAGGTATGCCCCTACCTCTATATCCTCTTCCACTACCTCCATGTCTTTCTTGCTTCCTCTTCACCCTCTCTTCAGCCCTTATGGCTAACTGAAAACATTCTCCAAGTGATCTTGATACTGTCAACCCAATCTCACCTTGCAAGTTATACCTAAGCCCATTAAGGTGTCTTGCCACTTTCTCTTCTTCATCTTCCAATCCTCCTCTAATACTAAGCTTATGAAATTGCTTAGTATAGGACATAACATCCATGTCCTTTTGTTTCAAATTCTACCTCATCCTCTTTGTTTGAATGGAGTAATCAGATGGAAGAAATTGATACTTCATCATATCCTTCATCCTACCCCAAGAAGTGATTCTTATTGCACCTCTAGCCACTCTTTCTGTTTGCACACTACTCCACCATGTAAGTGTTGTTCCTCTCAGTTTTTTTTTTGCAAATTTGATCTTCTTCTCATCACTCATCTCCTCATACTCAAAGAAATTTTCTAGGGTATCTATCCATCCTAATACCTCTTCACTATCCATCTTCCACTGATAGATAGGTAACTCTATGTTTGCCTTTGTCCCACTACCTTGAACTACCTTCAACAATCTCACAAATTTCTTTTCTTCAACATCCAACTCATCCTCAGGAGGATTCTCATCTACCTCCTCATCTCCTTCTTGATCATCTTGCTCATCCCTTCTAGGATTCTTCTCCAATGCTTCTAATCTTGCCAAGATTGATGCATTCTCTCTTCTCACTTGTCTTAACTCTCTTTCCCTTGCAGCATCCTGTTCTCTTCTCTCCCTCAACTCTTTTTCTCTTTCCTCTAAGGCTTCTCTCAATTCATTGTTCTCCCTAGCCATTTGATTTTTAGGGGCCATCTTCACACTTTCACAAACCCTTACTATTTCACAAGACCCTACTACACCCTCAAGGATCTACTTGCTTGCTCTGATACCAATATGATGCAAAGCATCTAGGATAACAGAAGTATACTTCAAAACTTCAATGCGATGGCTCTCAAGATTCACTGTTTTCTATGACAGAGACAAAACCACCCATGGGGAAGAGTTGTAACACAACAATGTACTTGTTCTTGACATATAAAATGAGGGACTTCAGGACACCTATCCCAAGATACCTAACTCCATTCAGTATTTCATCCAACCCACTATGCAGGGTCTGCAGGATAGCAGTCTTCAACAATGTCTTCTAAAGACAGTCACACAATATAGTCATAGCATCCTCCTTGGGATGATCTCCATCAACACAAACTCAATCTCATTGCAGCATACCAATTCAATAACTTACCAAGCACCTAATGTCTTCATTGACAAATCAATAACATGACAACCAAAACTACTACCTTCTTTGTAGTGACTGTCTCCAAGAGGACTGGCAGAGTCAACAATCAACAGGCAGAGGGGACTGACTCCTCAGAGGATCTCTCCATATTTCTTGTCATAGGGTCATTGCTAGATCTAGAGCCCTTTGTTTTGAACACAATGCATAGCATTCTCTGATTGACCACTGAATACAGTCAAGGGTAAACACCTATCTGCTGCTGTCCTTCACTCAATTCCAACACATGGATTTGTAGAGTCATTAACATGACAAACTCACACTAGGCCATTCTCCTCCCTCCACAATCCTCACAAGACTTTTCCCTAACTATTATACAACCCATTCCACTTATCAGAAATAGAAAAGATTAGTGGAATGAGGAGAAATCCATCGAGTACTTAGAAAAAACCCTAGTTTAGGTTTTAAGACAGCCTAGCACAAAAATAGTGATTTCTCACACCAAATCTAATGTCAAGACTTCAGACAAGACTCAAATCAAAGCTACTTCAATCCTCTAACCTTCCATTACAAACATGGGCTATGATTGTTCCGTACAGGTGCGGGTACGGAATGATAACAGCAAATAAACACAGAAAAACATAGAAAAGCAGGAAAATGGACGTTTCTTTGGTTCTATTTCACTTCCTCCAAATGTCTCTTCCACAATACACCTTGGTAGGCTTCAAATAAGCCTCCTACATCTGAATCAAGGAGCATGGCAGTGGTTGGAGTTGATGAAACTGCCCCAACCATTGAGCTTCTTTCTTGTTTCTAACTGCAGCACTAATTGTTGTTTAGTAACTGTCCTCATTTAGGATTACATCGATGGTTTTATGTTTAACAATGCATTTTAACACTTGGTTAACCTTTGGACAAGGTTTTAACAATCCTCCAAACCTTTGACATGCCTCCAACTAAGAGGATTGCCTCCTACACACATTAGGAGGGCTACAAACCTATATGACTTGCCTTTACAATATGACTGTCCTCCTTTACAATATGAGAGTAGATTTTAGGTATTTGGACATAGTCCTTTTACAAGCATGGATTTCAAGCCTTATTACAACATTGAATGGTCTCAAGGGCCTTATTGAACCAAACAGAACAACTTGAAGATTTAACCAAATCCTAGATGTCTTGGTGCTCCTGTAGCATACTCCCCAGCATGATGAAAACTCTTGTCCCAAGAGTTATGGCTTCTTCTCCAAACATTCTTCAATCTTGTTGGAATGTTCCTCTGACTAGGAAACATGAACTCGCCAAGAGTTATCTTCCTCCTTCTCCAGCCTGCATGGCTCCTGTAAATAGTGTTAGGACCATAAAACATGTTGTGATGTCCTTGCCTAGGACCCTGCTACTGCAATGCTTCTGCTCTTCCCATCTTGAGGTTCTAATTTATTCCTCCCTGTACTATCTGTTGTTTTCCTTCCTTCTTCTACCTCCTTATAGGGCAATCAATGTCCCCAATCTTGACATAATTCAAGTCCCAAACCTGTTGTTCTTTAGGACTTTCTTCCACCTTCTTCTATTGCAACTGTTCCTGTTGTTTCCCATCATCCTTAACCTGCACATTCAACTGCAATTTCTCTCCAAAACAAATAGTAACATGTTCCTTCTTATCTTCACAAGGTAAAGGCATTAATTTGAACTTTTTACCATCTTTGTGCACCAAATAGTTATTAGTATAACCATCATGAATTGTCCTTCTCAAATGCTGCCATGGTCTACCCAAAATGATATGCCCACATGTCATTGAAATGACATCACACAAAACATAATCCTGATATGGACCAAGTGAAAAATCAACATATGCCTTCTTACTAACCCTTACTAGTTGTTCTTGACTTACCCAAGTGACATTGTAAGGACTAGGATGATCAATTGTTTTAAATCCCAACTTGTGCACCATTTCCCAAGAGACTAGATTATCATGTGAACCTGAATCTATAATCAACTTGCATATTTTTCCATGGCTTAAACAATTAGTTTTAAAAATGGATACCTGTGGTGTTTGCTGCAACTTGCCTTTTTCTACCATGAGCATTTCTCCAACTATTACTGGAGAGGCTGATAACATTTCCTGTTCTTCTCGCTTCTCCTCCTCTTGTGCCAAGTTAACTCTTCTATCTTTTCTTTTATCAGCATCATCCTTCTTAGGACATTTGAAAGATGTGTGTCCCACTTCATTGCAATGATAGCATCTACCTATAAATATTCCTCTACCTGATCCAAATCTACCTCCACCTCTATATCCACCTCTCTGATCTACAGAAAACTCTTTGCCTTTCTCATTGATGTTATGTACTTCATTAGTAGGTTTGCCCCTACCTCTATATCCTCTTCCACTACCTCCGTGTATTTCTTGCTTCCTCTTCACCCTCTCTTCAGCCCTTATGGCTAACTGAAAACATTCTCCAAGTGATCTTGGTACTGTCAACCCAATCTCACCTTGCAAGTTATACCTAAGCCCATTAAGGTATCTTGCCACTTTCTCTTCTTCATCTTCCAATCCTCCTCTAATACTAAGCTTATGAAATTACTCAGTATAGGACAATTCTGCCTCATCCTCTTTGTTTGAATGGAGTAATCAGATGGAAGAAATTGATCCTTCATCATATCCTTCATCCTACCCCAAGAAGTGATTCTTGTTGCACCTCTAGCCACTCTTTCTGTTTGTACACTACTCCACCATGTAAGTGTTGTTCCTCTTAGTTTTATTTTTGCAAATTTGATCTTCTTCTCATCACTCATCTCTTCATACTCAAAGAAATTTTCTAGGTTATCTATCCACCCTAATACCTCTTCACTATCCATCTTCCCCTGATAGATAGGTAACTCTATGTTTGCCTTTGTCCCACTACCTTGAACTACCTTCAGCAATCTCACAAATTTCTTTTCTTCAACATCCAACTCATCCTCAAGAGGATTCTCATCTACCTCCTCATCTCCTTCTTGATCATCTTGCTCATCCCTTCTAAGATTCTTCTCCAATGCTTCCAATCTTGCCAAGATTGATGCATTCTTTCTTCTCACTTGTCTTAACTCTCTTTCCCTTGCAGCATCCTATTCTCTTCTCTCCCTCAACTCTTTTTCTCTTGCCTCTAAGGCTTCTCTCAATTCATTGTTCTCCCTAGCCATTTGATTTTTAGGGGCCATCTTCACACTTTCACAAACCATTACTGTTTCACAAGACCCTACTACACCCTCAAGGATCTACTTGCTTGCTCTAATACCAATATGATGCAGAGCATCTAGGACAGTAGAAGTATACTTCAAAACTTCAATGCAATGGCTCTCAAGATTCACTGTTTTCTATGACAGAGACCAAACCACTCATGGGGAAGAGTTGTAACACAATAATGTACTTGTTCTTGACATATAAAATGAGGGACTTCAGGACACCTATCCCAAGATGCCTAACTCCATTCAGTATTTCATCCAACCCCTTGTGCAGGGTCTGCAGGACAACAGTCTTCAACAATGTCTTCTAAAGACATTCACACAATATAGTCACAACATCCTCCTTGGGATGATCTCCATCAACACAAACTCAATCTCATTGCAGCATACCAATTCAATAACTTACCAAGCACCTAATGTCTTCATTAACAAACCAATAACATGACAACCAAAACTACTACCTTCTTTGTAGTGACTGTCTCCAAGACGACTGGCAAAGTCAGCAATCAACAGGCAAAGGGGACTGACTCCTCAGAGGATCTCTCCATATTTCTTGTCATATTGTCATTGCTAGATCTAGAGCCCTTTGTGTTGATCACAATACATAGCATTCTCCGATTGACCACTGAATACAATTAAGGGTAAACACCTATCTGCTACTGTCCTTCACTCAATTCCAACACATGGATTTGTAGAGTCATTAACATGACAAACTCACACTAGGCCATTCTCCTGCCTCCACAATCCTCACAAGACTTTGCCCTAACTATTATACAACCCATTCCACTTATCAGAAACAAAAAAGATCAGTGGAATGAGGAGGAATCCATTGGGTACTTAAAAAAAACCCTAGCTTAGGTTTTAAGACAACCTAGCACAAAAACAGTGATTTCTCACACCAAATCTAATGTCAAGACTTCGAACAAGACTCAAATCAAAGCTACTTAAATCCTCTAACTTTCCATTACAAACATGGGCTATGACTATTCCGTACAGGCGCGGGTACGGACTGATAACAGCAAATAAACATAGAAAAACATAGAAAAGCAGGAAAATAGACATTTCTTTGGTTCTATTTCACTTCCTCTGAATGTCTCTTTCACAATACACCTTGGTAAGCTTCAAATAAGCCTCCTACATCTGAATCAAGGAGCATGGGAGTGGTTGGGGTCGATGAAACTGCCCCAACCATCGAGTTTCTTTCTTGTTTCTAACTGCAGCACTAATTGTTGTTTAGTAACTGTCCTCATTTAGGATTACATCGATGGTTTTATGTTTAACAATGTGTTTTAACACTTGGTTAACCTTTGGACAAGGTTTTAACAATCCTCCAAACCTCTGACATGCCTCCAACTAAGAGGATTGCCTCCTACACACATTAGGAGGGCTACAAACCTATATGACTTGCCTTTACAGTATGACTGTCCTTTACAATATGAGAGTAGATTTTAGGTATTTGGACATAGTCCTTTTACAAGCTTGGCTTTCAAGCCTTATTACAACATTGAATGGTCTCAAGGACCTTATTGAACCAAACAGAACAACTTGAAGATTTAACCAAATCCTAGATGTCTTTGTGCTCCTGCACCACTTTACTAGTTTGACATCAATGACAATCAACCTCCATCAGTTTTGAGAGGTAAAGCAACGTACATTTTGGTGGGTCCCATTAGAGTCTGCAATGTGTCAAACATTTAGTGTCATTTAGTGGGGCCCAATGGAGGAAAGAAAGAAGTGGACATGCATCATCACCACACATCTCTAAGGGGAAAGGTTTTTGATAGATATTTCCTGTTGCACTATTAGTCGAGCCTCTTTTTTATGCAAAGCCTATTTCTTCATGTAGATTCTTTTATTCCATGCAACACCAAGGAGTATTTAAAGCTACAGTTTGAATTGATAAAGGTGTTTTCTATGATTTTGAATTTCTAGTTAACTGTTAGTTTTATTTTGGAATCTCCGATTGGAGATTGGTTTAAATAGATATGTAATTGTTGTTATTACTAAAGGAAAAAATTCAATAGAATAGTAAGAACTAAAATCCTCTACAAGCATTTCTCAGAGAGAATCAAATATTGTATGTCTGTGCAAACTTCAACCTTGTATACGTTGTTCTCCAATAAACAATGAAGAGTAATGATGTTCTGTGCCAACTTGTTTAGATTCTTATTTATATTTCATAAAGTATTGTGGCTTATCTGATTTATTATCGAGTAATAACCTTTATAATCTACTGTAAAATCATGCATGTATGCTCTTTGAAAGCTACAGTTCATTTGTTATTTTTAAGTAACTAAAAATATTGAGTCTTTTCATTTCCAAAGTCTAAAATCCACTTCGGCACATCACCATATGTAGTTAAAGATTCTATTTATGGTTATTTACTTTTCAATATTTCTTTCTCTTTCCCACATATTAAAGATTCAAAGAAGAGTTGGCTTATATAAACCCTAGAGGTTATCTCATAAATCAAGTCCCACATTTTGAGATCATTGTTGTTAGTTACATATAAATTTAATCATCAACAATTACAACAAAGATTTCTTTCCCTTCACCTTCCCTATGTTTGAATCTATCAAGTGGTGTTTACAAATAGCTTAGGGGAGATTTTCTAATCACTAGGGTTAAATTCTCCTAGGTCAACCCATTTTTTAGACTGACTTTATAGTTTTGGCCAAATGATCAAAGATAGCATATGTAAAAGCACAAATGGCCTATATGTTTCTAATGTAGATTAATATTATTTATCCCTTAAAAATTGAAGTGTACTCTAATATTTTTCCTTATTAACCCATTGTAAAATATTTCACATTGAATGTCTTTAACTACCAAGACATAACCACAATTTGCAAAAACATGTACTATATTAGTGTTGGAATAAACAAACAATCTCTAATCGAATTGTTAATAATCAAATCACCAAGATATAATACCAATTTGTGAGATACAAGGCTTTGACTACTACAAAATAGAAATTTAAAAATTGTATGCAAATCTGAAAATTAAGTTGCCTTAGTCTTTGAAATACCATGAAGAGATTCAACTTCTTTATGATGCTAAAATAAGCCACTGTAACATGCTTGATAGAACCACCTTAATGAACTTATAACAACAATAACATCACCATAAGATAGCATCAACAAAGAGGCACAAATCACCAACATAAGAATGCAAGATCTCACAACACAAGGTAGAAATGGAACAAAAGAATAAACATATAACATAGTGTTTACGTGGAGAAACCCTTGCAGGAAAAAACTCCACCAAAAAGAGAGGCTCAAGTTGTATTATCTTCAAAATAGGATTACAATACATCCACTTCCAATCTCCTCTTCAATTCAATCCATCAACACTTGTGTATAGAAAAAACTCTCTCATGCAGCCTGTTACCTGCAAACAAGTTTTCCTCTTCCTATTACTCTACCAAACTTCACTCTCAAGTCTCATATTTATAAAAACGAGTAACCACAAAAAACATTCATGGGAGATGGACAAAATACAATTTTTCTATCTTGGGATACACCAAAATCATCTTCTTAGAGATTACCTTACACTTGTCATAGGCATATTCCCAATATAGGTGCCTAGAACCAAGAATAGGAACTTACAAGACAGTAATTGTTGTCATAGAATCTCTTACACCTTATGACAATTGTAAGTTGTCATAGATGCTCTTACAAACTTATGACATGTGTCATAACAACCCACTAATACGTTTCCCTAAGATATGCACCAAGATTCTCCATCTCACCTCATTTACTATTTATTAAGATTCCTTGAGCAGTAAAAGTAACTCTGTAACAACCTGTTGATAACTAATTAACTACTAAGGCCAATAAATAATTTACCACTGATGGTGAAACCTTCATCCCTTATGAATAAATTTACAAAATTAACACCCTATCTCTAGGGATGTTGGAACTCTCTAGGAAACTTGGAACTTTCCAAGAATAGTGGAACTATGTGTGAGGACCGCCCTTTTTACTACTGTTGTTATGACTATTTACAATACTGTTATTGTTACTTTCATATTTGTGGGATAGCAGTTCCCGAAATTTGTCAGACTATTTAACTTTATTATGTTTTCGGAAAAACTAATTGGGTGATGTTTGGATAAGTTACTTTTCAGAAAAATGAATTAGGTGATGATGGAAAAATTGTAATATGATTTTTAATTATGTTAAATTGTACTAGGGCATGAGAATGCATGTGTTATTTAAGTTGCTTCGGCTATGATGAATTTATGTGGTTACTGATCTTGTAATTGAGTGTGCAGGGACTACTAATCAAACCACAGATTTCGGAGATCATTCCACACCTTGTTATTTGTTATTCCCTGTTAAGCCGATCTGGTTCCACGAGGAACCAAGATCTCTTTGTGTTTGATGTCATGATGTAATGTGGTCTTTCGTATGGTCGAGTGGGTTAGGTTACCCTCATGTAACATTATTTTTTTTATAAGTAAGTGTTGTAAAGAGATTGAATTTGAAATTTCTATTTCTTTTATTTTAATTATGAGGCCCTTTTTCTTGTGCTTTACCTTGACCTGGGGTGTCTTGTATGGGTTAAAATTGACCCTGGGTTCTACCCCATGGGTCCAGGGGCCCATTTGACATGGGTAACCCTTGAGTAACCTCCATCTAGTCAACTTAACCTTCCCCTGAAGTTAAGTGGCGAAAATTGGAGGTAGGAGGGGACATGATGGGTTGTACCAACACTCAACCCATCCCCTCTACTTTTCCCTAGATAAGAGATGCCATCCATTAGTGAAAGTCACCTCTTCTTTAGTAAGATTCCCCCATGTACTATGGGGACACCCATGTGAAGAAAGGAGAAAGAGGCATGGGTCACCTGTCTTGTTCCCATTTAACTCTTTTTTTATTTCTCCCATGAGAAAGTGGAGTCACATGAGAGGAATAAGGAGTACCCTTGGGAATGGAGAGTGACATAAGCCACCTGGACAGAATAGTGGTTTTTGGGAAGGGTGAGGAGGTGACAAGTGTCACTTCCCCATTTCTCAAAATTAGAAAGAAAGAGAATTTTGGGTTATTTATTTTCAAATTTTGGGATGAGAGGGAGTTAGTTGAATTTTTGGGGAAAAACTTTCATTTTGGCCTTACCAAAAATAGAGAAGTTAGTTTGGAAGATAGAGAAGGGAGAGGGAGTTGGTGGCTAAGGTTGGAAGTGAACTCTGTGGACTCTGCAACAACTTCATCCTAGGAGGGCTTTGCAAGGTTGGTCTGAATTTTACCTTTGTTTTGGTAGAACTGAAATGTGCATGAAATGTGTGTGAAATATGTGTTTAAATTTGTTTTCTGTGGGGTTCTTGTCGGGTTGTTTGACAGAGCGTCTCCCACTTGGGAGAAATGCTCATCAAGTTTGGGGTAGGGGAGGAGAGATCCTCCTCGGGTGCATACTTGTTTCCATCTTTTGGGATGTTGAAAGCCTTGAGGGCATGTATCTGTGACTGTATTTTTGACTTGAGAGTCATATACAGATTTCTTACAAATTGTGATCACACTTGGTTGAGACCAAGAGAATTTTATATTAGTTCATTTATCTGTCAGGGTGACACTCTGGAGTCGAGTGTGTCCACTCTCCTGCCCCTTATGAAACTCACTGTAGTTGAGTTTCCGTATTGTGTAAAATACCCACGGGTGTATGTGTGCTTTGGGATTGTTGTTGTTTCTGTTGTGAAGTGGAGTGTTTGAGTACCCAGGTGTGAGTATGGTCTCCCTAGCTCGGGGGTGACCCTCTTGCGGGTCTACGGTAGGGAGGAGAGCTAGACGAGTGGTCTTTTCTTCTTGTTTGTCTTTGATACGCAGGTTTTTCTCTTGGAGCTTCTGGTTGGCTATTTATGAAGAAACAGTTCATCTTCTTGTCATGAGAATTAGGCCTGGTTCATTTCATAGAGATGAAGAGAGAACACCTCTCTTGTTATTGTTGTAAATTAATGATATTCTGGGAGTGAAGAAAATCACCTCCCTGATCTTGTTATTATTGGACTTTTATTGGTTGTCATAAGTTTTCAGTGGTATACTGTTTGGGAGGAGAAAGTTCATATCTGGGAAGTTGGTATTCATGATTGAGAAGCTGTAATATGAATGTGCTTAAATTTTAAGTTGATGTTTGCAAACTTTGTTCAATAGCAATTTTTGTGTTTCAAGTATTACTGAAAGGAACAAGTTCGTTTTTGCAATTTAATCTGAGTTGTTTACATTTGAAAGTTTGGAATTGCTTCACTGAAATGCTAATTTTCTTTATAGTTCAATGTTAAAATGGAAAAGACAGTTTTAAATATTGGAGTTATTCTCATGGATTCTGATAATTTAGAGGAAATCTAGCATGTAAATATATAATCTGTTTGTAAATTTACGAAGTCTTAAATGTTTATGAAAATGGAAAATTATACTTATAATAAGGGGATAGCTAGTTACCATTTCTATCAATTAAGTAAAATTGGGATATATATATATATATATATATATAATTGTTATGACAATTTCTTATAACAGGTTGATTTGGAGAAAATGCATAAAATAGTGAAATTGAGAAATTTAGGAATTAGTTAAGCACATATAAGAATATTTTTATATATAAATAAATTTAAAAATATGTATATATATAGATATATATATATATATATATATATATATATATATTTCATATTTTGAGTAATTATCATTTTCTAGAATAATAGAGAAAATTGAAAGTAAATTATCATTTTTATGAGATTGACTGATAAATATCAATATAAAAATAGATATATATATGTATATATATATATATGAAATATATATATATATCTCTAATTATATAATCATTGATAAATATAAATATATATATATATATGAATATATATATATATATAAAAATATATATTTTATTGTTGAGAGAAATCAACGAATAGCACATAAGAATGGCGGTCCAAATTTAAGCCGCGGATAGAAAAAAAAACACAGTCGCTATTTACAATGGGCGGTGGGGAGAAAACCCCACCGCAGTTTTTTTTTGTTACATTTGGAGGTGTGGAGTGGGGCGGAGCCCCTCCCACACCCCACGTCGTGGGAATGTGGGTGGGGCTCCGCCCCACTCCACATCTCCCCCCCCAATCCCTTATACCTCCCGCGGCCTGCACAGGCCCGCCGCTCTGCGGCCTCCCCGACCCTGCTTCTCTGTCACAGCGGCCACCGCCGCCCATGGCCGCCGTCGGCTGTGTAATCTAAGGCAATAAAATGTTAGGGCTTGGGCCCTAACATATGATTGGTTTATTTAAATATAAATACAGTTTTTATATAACTCTATATATAGGCATATATATATTCTATATATGTCTATGTATATAGCTATATATATAATATAATAATGATTATATATCTATCTATATCTATATATTTATATATATATATATAGAGAGATATAGATATATAAATCGTGGTAAACCAATTTCGTCCTATGCATAGACATTAAAATAAATATATTATATATATATGTATATATATATAGATATATATATATATATATCTATATCATATCGATAGGGGTAAATCTATGAACCATTTTGTTGGACCCTCGTTTAAAATCGTTATAAACTATGTCTCATGGATATAGAGAAAAAAAATATATATATATATATAACAATTATATTCTCACAGTAGATGTTATTAAATGTTAAATGTTGAACACAACAACCAAAGAAGATATATTACCATGAACAGAGTTTTATAAAGTGGTGAACCACCTACATCTATTGACAACGTCATACGAGTCACAATCAGTGTATGAATCGTAATTAAGAGTAACAGTAACAACAGTAATTCTAAACAAGAGAAAATAAAATTATAATGTAAAAGAGAGTTTAGGAATATTCAGTGATACTCTGGAAAGAGTTTCTCGGAAGTTTCAACTATTAATGTACTAATAATCACCCGGAAAATGAAGAGGAAAATTACACAACTCCTTGCTCAAAAGAACACTGGAAATAAACTTAAGAAGCCACCACTGACAATCCATGTGGCCATATTAATCTCAACTGTAGCAAACGATCTCATATGTAAACCTGTAAGAGGTTCCGAAGAAGAAAAAAAAAAACTAACATTGGAAAACACAGAGGAGAAAATGCGCGACATTTCTCACATGGGATAAGAGAACTAAGTTGACGGACTCTTCTGCCAAATTTTCTTAGGAACAAGTTGACTAAGTATATACGAAGAGGAGGAACCTAGATCGGGGAAGATTAGGAGACCGAGTCCAGCGAAATAGTAAACCAGCCTTTGTGACCTAGATCATCCTGACATTAGGTTTAATATCAACAATAGCTGCAGTAATAACCCTGATTGACGTAAATCATGAAGAAAGGTCAGGATGCACATAAAGAAAGCATAGAAAATGAAAGAGAGAGAGAGACCGAAATATAAACACACTAAATGAACTAAGAAATAGTTAAGGTAAGGGCGATAAAGATATAATCAAAATTAAGAACTTGTGAAAAGGGAAGAGAGGGCAACCAAACTGCCTTGTTGAAAATGCTAAGTCATAGGAGAAGTATGTTTCAGGAAACAAGAGAGGAGACAGACAACCGTGCCTGGCTGAAAAATGACTAAATAGGGAGATCACTAGCCGGTTTAGTCGGAACAAGGCGTCGTGGGGAGTGGATCCTCTATCAGCGAACCACATGCGTAAATGAGTGCAGCGTAATTCCCACTAACGCCGTAAGGCATTATGCTACCGAACATTGCCGAGGGTTTGATTTAAGAACTTTGGTAATCTCACTCTTGCAATGACGTTAGCAGCGTTGTATAGACCCTCTTGTGGATCTATATGCTTCTGGATGCACGCAATTGTACTTGTATTCCGCCGAAGAGTGTAGCGTTTCGCCATGAGAGAACACCGTTGAGCATGTGTACGCATGCGAAGGGGTTTTTTAGGACAGTGTGAGAAAATTTTTTCATATCTCGTGTCATAACCACATGACAGATGTGGCTATGACATGTGCATTGTGTGTTGTGACCACATGGAAAATGTGGGCATGACATTTGGTATCAGAGCCAAGTTTGTAAACACTGGGCGTATTTGGGCACGTTATTATTCCGCAACTTTGGCTAATTAGTTTCTACCTTGTTTTGTAGGATGCCTCCCCGATGTGTTCGACGAGCGCGATCACGCCACACAGCGTCAGTCGAGGTGCACAGCGATTCCTCAGCCGAGGGATTGGCACCCGCAGATTCAGCAGCACCACCTACACCACCTGTACCACAAGCACCACTAGTACCACAGGCGACACCAGTATCGGATATAGGTCCACAGATCTTACAGGCACTACAGACTATGCTAGACAGGTTACCACCAGTGATTCCTGAGCCACGTATAGAGCCTCGTGTTGATCCGCGAGAGGAGCCACGTGCCGAGTCACGTATTGAGCCACGTATGGAGCCCCGCGTTGATCCACTAGAGGTGCTACGTGTGGAGCCCTTCGTTGAGATTCCTGACACAACAGTAGAGGAGGTAGGGTCGGCCTCCCGAGCACGGAGCAGGAGTCCTCCGAGACTTTTGAGACAAGAACAGGTTCAGCAGGGAGTATATGAGGATGGTGTGGAAGAGCCACTTGGGAGACTTAGAGACAGAGGGGACCCTATCAGAGATCTACTGAGGCTCAACCCACCCACCTTCGCAGGAGCTACAGAGGGAGCTGTGGCCGAGGCTTGGCTAATTAGCCTAGATAGGTGTTTCGCATTGCGACCGTATGGGAGCAACACGAAAGCACGAGTGGCAGTTCATCTTCTTAGGGATGCAGCAGCCACCTGGTGGCGCACAGAGGAGTGCAAGCGCCGACTCTCCGTGGATACACTCACATGGGACACCTTCATTGAGCGCTTCAATGCGCGATATTTGTCCGAACATTATAGACAGCGCAGAATCGATGAGTTTCATGATCTACAGCAGAGGGGACTCACCGTTACTTAGTATGAGAGCCGATTTATAGAGCTTTCTCGTTACGCGGAATACCTCCATGACGAGAAAATCTTAATACATAAATTCATCAGGGGGCTAAATCACGGGATAGCAGGACCAGTTCGTATGGCAAATCCCCAAACCATGAGCGAGGCTGTTGAAAAGGCCCTTATATCAGAGGAAATTCAGGGACGAGGACAGAATTCACGCCCATAGTACCAGGAACGGAATCCCCAACAACAGCAAAATTTCTGAAGGCCTCAAAACACAACACAGAGAGGAGGATATAATCCTTCGTCATTACCTCCTAGGCCTCCACAGCAACAGCAACATCAGCAAAAATCCAAATTTCAACAGAGGGGACAGGGAGGACAGAACCGTGGATGGCAGCAGCAGGGACCACGCAGGGATCAGAGACAGCAGGGTTCATCGGCAGGACCCGCAAGGTCCCAGCAGTCTTACAGAGGCTCACAGGGATCCACCGGACGGACCGGGCAACAACAATCAGGCAGAACACAGTCAGGGCAGTTACAGGTTAGAGGACCATGTTATGTATGTGGTGGGGCAGGGCATCTGGCTAGAGAGTGTCCGCAAGGATTTACTGCAGGGGGTCAGCCCCGATCAGGAGGGTCTGAGCAGACCGTAGGTGACATGGGCAGATCTCACCACATGTTTGCAGCGATTGATAACCGCCAGGCCGATTTCCAGGCTTCTGTCATCGAGGCAGTAGGTACGATTAGAGACTTTCCCATCTCGATCCTTTTTGACTCAGGAGCTACTGACTCCTTTCTGTCTACATCGTTAGTGGAGCGTTGCAGGCTGGTGGCTTCTAGGCAAGACATTAGGTGGGAAGTTGAGTTGGCCTCAGGGGCCAGGATGTCAGTAGATACCTTGGTTAAAGACTGTGAGATCACATTGGGACCCTTCACCACAACATGCGACCTTAGGATTATGCCATTAGGGTCTTACGGAGTAGTTCTGGGTATGGATTGGCTTGCGGCACATAGAGCCAAGCTTGATTGTCGCCAGAGAACGATTAGCTGTTTAGACGATCATGGTTCGTCGGTTGAGATAGTGGGCATTCAAAAGCCCACGGCGGTTCGTATGATATCCGCACAACAACTTAAGCGCTGTATGCGGAAGGGATGTCAGATGTTTGCCATCACAGTCAGTGATAGAGCAGAGGATGAACCTGAGGCTACTTTAGATGATCACCCTATCCTTAGAGAGTTTGCCGATGTATTCCCGCCAGAATTACCTGGTATGCCTCCACGTAGAGAAGTGGACTTCCACATCGACTTAGTGCCAGGTGCAGAGCCGATATCCCGCACACCCTATAGAATGACGACCCATGAACTCACGGAACTTAAGCTGCAGTTGGAAGAATTACTTGAGAAGGGACACATCCGACCTAGCGTTTCACCATGGGGCGCACCAGTGATCTTCGTGAAGAAGAAGGATGGGTCTCTTCGTCTATGCATGGACTACAGGCAGTTGAACAAGGTGACGGTGAAGAATCGTTATCCTCTACCTAGGATTGACGACCTTTTTGATCAGATGCAGGGAGCCAGAGTGTTCTCGAAAATCGATCTAAAATCTGGGTATCATCAATTGCGCATCACGGAGTCAGATATTCATAAAACTACTTTTCGAACCAGATATGGCCATTATGAATTCACAGTGGTACCTTTCGGGTTGACGAACGCTCCTGCAGTATTCATGAGTCTCATGAACGGGGTGTTCCGTACTTACCTAGACCGGTTCGTGATCATATTCCTAGATGACATTCTGATTTATTCACGGACTGAGGAGGAGCATGTAGAGCACTTGCGTCAAGTTTTGCAGCAATTACGAGGGCAGCAACTTTATGGCAACTTGGCGAAGTGTGCCTTCTTCAGGACAGAGGTGCAGTATTTGGGACACATTTTATCAGGCGATGGCATCTCCGTAGATCCATCTAAAATTAGAGCAATCCAGGAGTGGCCGGCACCCACGAATGTGACAGAGGTCAGAAGCTTTATGGGGTTAGCCGGGTATTATCATCGGTTTGTCGAAGGTTTCTCCAGGATAGCACATCCCATTACTTCCCTTCAGCGAAAAGGGAAGGGTTTCACTTGGACCGAGCAGTGTGAAAAGGCTTTTGGAGTCCTCAAAGAGCGTCTTACGAGCGCTCCTATTTTAGCAGTTCCAAATCCTTCAGAAGAGTTTGTAGTTTGCACGGATGCATCATTAGAAGGTTTGGGAGTCGTGCTTATGCAGGATGGTCGAGCGATCGCATACGAATCACGGAAACTAAAGACACACGAGTTAAACTATCCTACGCACGACTTAGAGCTTGCAGCTGTTGTTCATGCCTTGGTTCGCTGGAGACACTTTCTCTTAGGGCGACGCTTTGAACTCCATTCAAACCATCATAGTTTGCAGTATATTTTTACACAGCCTAATTTGAACGCCCGCCAATGGCGTTGGATGGAATTCCTATGCGAATATGACTTCGATGTCCATTATATCAAAGGGAAGGAGAACGTGGTCGCTGATGCTTTGAGTCGAAGACGTCACGAGATCCAGACCCTGACCTTGAAGATGGACTTGAAGGATCGCATCTTACAGCATCTGCCGGAGGACGAATGGTTTCTTGAAGTGCAGCAGGCAGTACTAAATCAGAAGGCCCTTGAGGGCAAATTTACAGGATATACCCTTGATTCTGATGGTATGCTTCGACATCGGCAACGCATCTATGTAGCCCATGCGGGTAATCTTCGTACAGTAATCCTATCAGAGGCTCATAGAGCACCCTACGCAGCACACCCAGGAGTGAAGAAGATGCATGCTGATTTACGACAGCTTTATCATTGGGCTGGGATGAGGCATGACATTGCCGAATTTGTTGCTCGTTGCCTGGAATGTCAGAGGGTCAAGGCCGAACATCAGCATCCAGCAGGACTGTTGTACCCTCACGAGATACCTGAATGGAAATGGGATACCATTTCTATGGATTTTATCATTGGTCTACCTATGTCATCGCGTCGCCATGATGCTATTATGGTGACAGTTGACAAGCTGACCAAAGTGGCGCATTTTTCACCAATTTGTACAACATACAATGCACCATCAGTGGCAAAGGTGTTTCTTGATCAGATTGTTAGACTTCATGGGGTACCTCGCCGCATTATATCTGACAGAGACTCCGTATTCACTTCATCGTTCTGGAAAGCCTTACATCAGGCGTTGGGCACACAGCTCAACTTCAGTTCCGCATATCATCCGGAAACCGACGGACAAACAGAGAGAGTTAACCAAGTGTTAGAAGACATGCTTCGCATGTATGTGATGGACCACCAGTCTAGATGGGAGGAGTACCTGTATCTAGTTGAGTTCGCCTACAATAATGGGCATCATAGCTCGTTGGGTATGCCTCCTTTCCAGGCATTATATGGCAGACCATGCAGAACACCTCTGAGTTGGGATCGTATAGAGGACAGAACAGTCATCGGTCCAGAGATAGTTCAGAATATGGAACTACAAGTTAAACAGATAAGACAGAGGCTTCTGGAAGCACAGGACAGGCAAAAAAAGTATGCCGATGCTAAAAGGACAGACCGAAGCTTCTCTGTGGGGGAAAGAGTATTTTTGAGAGTGCGGCCGCACAAAAGTCCAATCCGTTACGGAAAAGGCTCTAAACTCGCACCTCGATTTGTAGGACCTTTCGAAATCTTGGAGCGGATAGGACCAGTAGCCTATCGTCTAGCCTTGCCACCTAGCCTGTCACGTATCCACGATGTATTTCATGTATCAGTTTTACGTCAATATATTTCTGACTTATCTCATGTGTTGGATTGGAGTGCTCTTCAGGTAGAGGCAGACGGACAACTGGCGTTGGAGCCAATTCGCATATTGGCTCGTCGGACGCTGGCCCTTCGAGGTCGAGAGCTGGACCAGGTTAGAGTCCAATGGGACTTATACGACGAAGTCACTGCAACATGGGAAGATGCAGAGAGATTGAAGACCCTGTATCCTCACCTTTTTGACGACTTCCAGGAGGAAGTACCGTCTTAGGGGGAGAGGATGTGAGGACCGCCCTTTTTACTACTGTTGTTATGACTATTTACAGTACTGTTATTGTTACTTTCATATTTGTGGGATAGCAGTTCCCGAAATTTGTCAGACTATTTAACTTTATTATGTTTTCGGAAAAACTAATTGGGTGATGTTTGGATAAGTTACTTTTCAGAAAAATGAATAAGGTGATGATGGAAAAATTGTAATATGATTTTTAATTATGTTAAATTGTACTAGGGCATGAGAATGCATGTGTTATTTAAGTTGCTTCGGCTATGATGAATTTATGTGGTTACTGATCTTGTAATTGAGTGTGCAGGGACTACTAATCAAACCACAGATTTCGGAGATCATTCCACACCTTGTTATTTGTTATTCCCTGTTAAGCCGATCTGGTTCCACGAGGAACCAAGATCTCTTTGTGTTTGATGTCATGATGTAATGTGGTCTTTCGTATGGTCGAGTGGGTTAGGTTACCCTCATGTAACATTATTTTTTTTATAAGTAAGTGTTGTAAAGAGATTGAATTTGAAATTTCTATTTCTTTTATTTTAATTATGAGGCCCTTTTTCTTGTGCTTTACCTTGACCTGGGGTGTCTTGTATGGGTTAAAATTGACCCTGGGTTCTACCCCATGGGTCCAGGGGCCCATTTGACATGGGTAACCCTTGAGTAACCTCCATCTAGTCAACTTAACCTTCCCCTGAAGTTAAGTGGCGAAAATTGGAGGTAGGAGGGGACATGATGGGTTGTACCAACACTCAACCCATCCCCTCTACTTTTCCCTAGATAAGAGATGCCATCCATTAGTGAAAGTCACCTCTTCTTTAGTAAGATTCCCCCATGTACTATGGGGACACCCATGTGAAGAAAGGAGAAAGAGGCATGGGTCACCTGTCTTGTTCCCATTTAACTCTTTTTTTATTTCTCCCATGAGAAAGTGGAGTCACATGAGAGGAATAAGGAGTACCCTTGGGAATGGAGAGTGACATAAGCCACCTGGACAGAATAGTGGTTTTTGGGAAGGGTGAGGAGGTGACAAGTGTCACTTCCCCATTTCTCAAAATTAGAAAGAAAGAGAATTTTGGGTTATTTATTTTCAAATTTTGGGATGAGAGGGAGTTAGTTGAATTTTTGGGGAAAAACTTTCATTTTGGCCTTACCAAAAATAGAGAAGTTAGTTTGGAAGATAGAGAAGGGAGAGGGAGTTGGTGGCTAAGGTTGGAAGTGAACTCTGTGGACTCTGCAACAACTTCATCCCAGGAGGGCTTTGCAAGGTTGGTCTGAATTTTACCTTTGTTTTGGTAGAACTGAAATGTGCATGAAATGTGTGTGAAATATGTGTTTAAATTTGTTTTCTGTGGGGTTCTTGTCGGGTTGTTTGACAGAGCGTCTCCCACTTGGGAGAAATGCTCATCAAGTTTGGGGTAGGGGAGGAGAGATCCTCCTCGGGTGCATACTTGTTTCCATCTTTTGGGATGTTGAAAGCCTTGAGGGCATGTATCTGTGACTGTATTTTTGACTTGAGAGTCATATACAGATTTCTTACAAATTGTGATCACACTTGGTTGAGACCAAGAGAATTTTATATTAGTTCATTTATCTGTCGGGGTGACACTCTGGAGTCGAGTGTGTCCACTCTCCTGCCCCTTATGAAACTCACTGTAGTTGAGTTTCCGTATTGTGTAAAATACCCACGGGTGTATGTGTGCTTTGGGATTGTTGTTGTTTCTGTTGTGAAGTGGAGTGTTTGAGTACCCAGGTGTGAGTATGGTCTCCCTAGCTCGGGGGTGACCCTCTTGCGGGTCTACGGTAGGGAGGAGAGCTAGACGAGTGGTCTTTTCTTCTTGTTTGTCTTTGATACGCAGGTTTTTCTCTTGGAGCTTCTGGTTGGCTATTTATGAAGAAACAGTTCATCTTCTTGTCATGAGAATTAGGCCTGGTTCATTTCATAGAGATGAAGAGAGAACACCTCTCTTGTTATTGTTGTAAATTAATGATATTCTGGGAGTGAAGAAAATCACCTCCCTGATCTTGTTATTATTGGACTTTTATTGGTTGTCATAAGTTTTCAGTGGTATACTGTTTGGGAGGAGAAAGTTCATATCTGGGAAGTTGGTATTCATGATTGAGAAGCTGTAATATGAATGTGCTTAAATTTTAAGTTGATGTTTGCAAACTTTGTTCAATAGCAATTTTTGTGTTTCAAGTATTACTGAAAGGAACAAGTTCGTTTTTGCAATTTAATCTGAGTTGTTTACATTTGAAAGTTTGGAATTGCTTCACTGAAATGCTAATTTTCTTTATAGTTCAATGTTAAAATGGAAAAGACAGTTTTAAATATTGGAGTTATTCTCATGGATTCTGATAATTTAGAGGAAATCTAGCATGTAAATATATAATCTGTTTGTAAATTTACGAAGTCTTAAATGTTTATGAAAATGGAAAATTATACTTATAATAAGGGGATAGCTAGTTACCATTTCTATCAATTAAGTAAAATTGGGATATATATATATATATATATATATATATAATTGTTATGACAATTTCTTATAACAGGTTGATTTGGAGAAAATGCATAAAATAGTGAAATTGAGAAATTTAGGAATTAGTTAAGCACATATAAGAATATTTTTATATATAAATAAATTTAAAAATATGTATATATATAGATATATATATATATATATATATATATATTTCATATTTTGAGTAATTATCATTTTCTAGAATAATAGAGAAAATTGAAAGTAAATTATCATTTTTATGAGATTGACTGATAAATATCAATATAAAAATAGATATATATATGTATATATATATATATGAAATATATATATATATATATCTCTAATTATATAATCATTGATAAATATAAATATATATATATATGAATATATATATATATATATAAAAATATATATTTTATTGTTGAGAGAAATCAACGAATAGCACATAAGAATGGCGGTCCAAATTTAAGCCGCGGATAGAAAAAAAAACACAGTCGCTATTTACAATGGGCGGTGGGGAGAAAACCCCACCGCAGTTTTTTTTTGTTACATTTGGAGGTGTGGAGTGGGGCGGAGCCCCTCCCACACCCCACGTCGTGGGAATGTGGGTGGGGCTCCGCCCCACTCCACATCTCCCCCCCCAATCCCTTATACCTCCCGCGGCCTGCACAGGCCCGCCGCTCTGCGGCCTCCCCGACCCTGCTTCTCTGTCACAGCGGCCACCGCCGCCCATGGCCGCCGTCGGCTGTGTAATCTAAGGCAATAAAATGTTAGGGCTTGGGCCCTAACATATGATTGGTTTATTTAAATATAAATACAGTTTTTATATAACTCTATATATAGGCATATATATATTCTATATATGTCTATGTATATAGCTATATATATAATATAATAATGATTATATATCTATCTATATCTATATATTTATATATATATATATATAGAGAGATATAGATATATAAATCGTGGTAAACCAATTTCGTCCTATGCATAGACATTAAAATAAATATATTATATATATATGTATATATATATAGATATATATATATATATATATCTATATCATATCGATAGGGGTAAATCTATGAACCATTTTGTTGGACCCTCGTTTAAAATCGTTATAAACTATGTCTCATGGATATAGAGAAAAAAAATATATATATATATAACAATTATATTCTCACAGTAGATGTTATTAAATGTTAAATGTTGAACACAACAACCAAAGAAGATATATTACCATGAACAGAGTTTTATAAAGTGGTGAACCACCTACATCTATTGACAACGTCATACGAGTCACAATCAGTGTATGAATCGTAATTAAGAGTAACAGTAACAACAGTAATTCTAAACAAGAGAAAATAAAATTATAATGTAAAAGAGAGTTTAGGAATATTCAGTGATACTCTGGAAAGAGTTTCTCGGAAGTTTCAACTATTAATGTACTAATAATCACCCGGAAAATGAAGAGGAAAATTACACAACTCCTTGCTCAAAAGAACACTGGAAATAAACTTAAGAAGCCACCACTGACAATCCATGTGGCCATATTAATCTCAACTGTAGCAAACGATCTCATATGTAAACCTGTAAGAGGTTCCGAAGAAGAAAAAAAAAAAACTAACATTGGAAAACACAGAGGAGAAAATGCGCGACATTTCTCACATGGGATAAGAGAACTAAGTTGACGGACCCTTCTGCCAAATTTGCTTAGGAACAAGTTGACTAAGTATATACGAAGAGGAGGAACCTAGATCGGGGAAGATTAGGAGACCGAGTCCAGCGAAATAGTAAACCAGCCTTTGTGACCTAGATCATCCTGACATTAGGTTTAATATCAACAATAGCTGCAGTAATAACCCTGATTGACGTAAATCATGAAGAAAGGTCAGGATGCACATAAAGAAAGCATAGAAAATGAAAGAGAGAGAGAGACCGAAATATAAACACACTAAATGAACTAAGAAATAGTTAAGGTAAGGGCGATAAAGATATAATCAAAATTAAGAACTTGTGAAAAGGGAAGAGAGGGCAACCAAACCGCCTTGTTGAAAATGCTAAGTCATAGGAGAAGTATGTTTCAGGAAACAAGAGAGGAGACAGACAACCGTGCCTGGCTGAAAAATGACTAAATAGGGAGATCACTAGCCGGTTTAGTCGGAACAAGGCGTCGTGGGGAGTGGATCCTCTATCAGCTAACCACGTGCGTAAATGAGTGCAGCGTAATTCCCACTAACGCCGTAAGGCATTATGCTACCGAACATTGCCGAGGGTTTGATTTAAGAACTTTGGTAATCTCACTCTTGCAATGACGTTAGCAGCGTTGTATAGACCCTCTTGTGGATCTATATGCTTCTGGATGCACGCAATTGTACTTGTATTCCGCCGAAGAGTGTAGCGTTTCGCCATGAGAGAACACCGTTGAGCATGTGTACGCATGCGAAGGGGTTTTTTAGGACAGTGTGAGAAAAGTTTTTCATATCTCGTGTCATAACCACATGACAGATGTGGCTATGACACGTGCATTGTGTGTTGTGACCACATGGAAAATGTGGGCATGACACTATGTAATGGGATTTACAAGGTTGATGGCACCTTAATCCCAACACTCTCCCACTTGACATCGTACATTGTAAATACATATCCATAGGAAAAATTAACAAGGGAAAAACATCCCTTAGCCAACCATGTACTATTGATTCTTCAACATGCTTTTGTGCTCCAACAAGATACCTACAAAAGCAACCATGATAACCACCATCTCAAACAAGAAATCCTAACATTGTGTTACCCATGATGGGACAAGGAACATGCCAAGGTGAAGCATATCAACTGTCACTGAAAAACCTACACTAATCTATACAAGAACACAAGCATCAAATTCAAATGATAACAAATGACTTTGACTGACTGCCACACTCATACCAAATTGGAATAGCAATTACAATAAGTTGCTAGCTCATCCAAACTATCCATACCTCAAACCAGAGTAAACAAACTATCATAGGTAAAACTTCGTGTTATAAGCATAACAACCCAAATCTGCAAACAAGTCCTTGTCTATCCACCATCCTGCAAAAGAAGACTCCAAGGTAATAACACACAGACGTGATAAAAAACCTCTAAAGTAACTCACTATAGTAAAGTGTAACCAGTCCAAGAGACATGCCCCTCCCATATAGAACACATATACCTTTTGGAACTCCCACTGTATAGGCAATGTCAAATCTGAAAACAAGATCATAGCATTAATAAGTCCTCCTATAGCACTTCACATAGAGGATGTGGCTAACTCCTCTATCATAGTGTCAAAGAAGCATACAATGATATGCAAAATACATCTCTCATTACCAATCCAAATAAATCTCCCAAGTCCTCCAAACCAATGAAGAAAAAGATCAAGGAGCTACCAAACTGTTACCAAAAAACAATGAAGTGCAAACAATAGCACATGACTCCATTCAAAACCTCAATTCCATAAACATAAGAACCTTCAGGAAGAAGACAATATACCAGGAAAGAGAGAAATTGCAAATCAAACCATGTCCTTATACCACACTAACATATGCTAAACTGTGTAAAGTAATATCTCCTTCAACACTCCCAAACTAAAAGTATATAAACATCTAACCATTCAACTTATAATGAAACATGGCTACAATAGATGTAAACCTCTCACAAAAAGTAGATCAAACTAGCCAAACATTCCCACAACATAAGGGAATATGCCCAAAGCCACTAACCATCTCTTGTACCTCTCCTAACAAAACTTTAGAACTAACCCAAGGTAAAGATTGCAAGGAGAACAATGGAAATACATAAAATCATGCATCTACTTCTCAACAAGCCCTCAAAACTCAACTTTCAAGAATAATGCACAAGAGAAGACAAGATACATATAAAGAATGCATTTAATAATTAGGTAGGAAACACCTCTTAGATCATTCACCTGTTGAGTAGACCAAGAGTGGGATACAAGATTGTCATGTGCATACAACACCAAGCAATATAAGCTTTCAATAAAGACAACCTTCTCATCAAGTCTATGATGGACTCACATCTATTTCCAGGTGTAGGCTCCTCAGTCTTTACTGTTGAAAAACTGTCATAACAAGTAACCATTCCAACACATATCTCTTAAGTACAAGAGATTTCTAGCCTAACCCAAGTCTCTGTAATATCCATGAGCACCCACAAATCAATATATGCCAACTTCAAATGCAACCTGCAAAATCATGAAGCTCCAATTAAATGATTAATACTCAAAACCAAATAGAACTACCTCCTCTCCAAAGGAAGAACAATAACACCTTTACCAAAGACTCTAACGGTCCTCCATGAAACAAGATGTTAAAAACCTCTTCAAATCACATGAAGATAACCATATCTTGCCAAAACTCCCACTGAACCATGACATCGAGCTATACATGGCAACAAGATAAACATCAAACCATCACTGTCAAAATTCCCACTAAAACATGTAACCAAGCTATCCATGACATTGTGACAACCATCTCCTAAATGAAGATCATCCATGGCCTCAACACAATCAAAGAATCCCACTATAACAACAACAGCTCCCAAAAGGTCAAGTAAACCATAATCTCCAAACCAAGAAGATAGAACACACTATGTAACTGCACAAAACTCCCACTAAAAGTGATACAGAGCTTCTCATGCACCATAAATTACAACTATAGATTCTAATGAACAACTATATCAAGTACTCCAAAGCATCATTTTGTCTCACTGCAATAAACATACCAATGTAATCAAGGTGACCAAGAAGAGGCCAACCAAATAGAATCCTCATCAGATAATTTACAATATTTGTACTCATGCAACATCTCAAAGGAGAAAAACATGGTTAGTGCTCCAATCTCAAATAACTAAAAAATAGATTCAACCCCACATCAGCAACATGTAGAACAAATATAACTAGGAATAACATGTAGATTTCCAAGACTCAAACACCAAAATCAATGCTAGACTTGACTTGCCAAACAAATCCACATAAGAGTAACCATAGATTACAAGAACCCAACAAGTAGCCCTGCAAATCTATAATTATTTCCATCTAGAATACTCTAAGAGTTTGAATACAATCTTTCCACAGATCTACAAACCACAGGTTTTAGTTAACAAGTAAAACCTGAAAAACCATCTCTCTATAAATCTGAAATCACTTAAACATCTAGATGTTCACACCATATATGTCATATGAAACAATAAAATATCACAGATCTACGAATCCACAGCTTTTTGAAATAGGAAAACTGTAAAACCTACATATCCAAAATAACATGAATATGAAAGAGGAGGAACTAGGTTATCTAGGAGTTTCCATATCACTAAAATACCAACTCCACAACCCACATGCAACTGGTGGAAAATCATCCAATGCTTTCATGTAACCAAGGGCTAAAACCCATGAATCCAACATAAGCACTCCATACTATAGTCCAAAAAATAAATGTTCTTCGATGTAAATAGGGTACCAAAATCAACCACCCAACATGAACACCCCTTCACTTCACATGACTACAAGGTAAAGGAACATAACCACCATGCAAGAGGATACTCACATATTGCCAAACTGGATCTCCAGATCACCATCCTATAAGGAACAAACACATGACCAACTCTATGAAGATCCATAACCCTGAGCCTCAAGATCCCACCGTATATCTCATTGACAATATACATCTGAAAGTTAGATACCATGGCTTCCAATCTCACAAATCTGTAAAACAATGCCAACATATAGAACATCCACTACAACCCAAAAACCTCCAACATTCTACAATTCCTTCCAACAGATTCACAATCTTTACAAGCTAAATACAAAAATGGGGGAATACCTAGAACCAAATTACCATGAATCCATCACATGCAAGAAACATGCAAGTCCATGCAAGTACATGCAACTCACATGCAAGCAACATGCAAGTACATGCAACTCACATGCAAGCCATGGAACAACCTTAAGCTCTGATACCAATTATTAGAATAAATGAACAATCTCTAATCCAATTGTTAATCATCAAATCACCAAGATATAACACCAATTGGTGAGATACAAGGCTTTGACTACTACAAAATAGAAATATGAAAATTGTATGCAAATCTGAAAATTAAGTTGCCTTAATCTTTGAAATACCATGAAGAGATTCAACTTCTTTATGATGCTAAAATCAGCCACTCTAACATGCTTAATAAAACCACCTTAGATGAACTTATAACAGCAATAACATCACCATAAGATAGCAGCAACAAAGAGGCACAAATCAGCAACATAAGAATACAAGATCTCACAACACAAGGCAGCAATGGAATAGAAGAATAAACACATAACATAGTGTTTTTGTGGAGAAACCCTTGCGGGAAAAACTTCCACCAAGAAGAGAGGCTCAAGTTGTATTATCTTCAAAACAAGATTACAATACATCCACTTCCAATCTCCTCTTCAGTTCAATCCATCAACACCTGTGTACAGAAAAAACTCTCTCATGTAGCCTGTTACCTGCAAACAAGTTTTCCTCTTCCTATTACTCTACCAAAATTCACTCTCAAATCTCATATTTATACAAAATGAGTAACCACCAAAACAATTCGTGGGAGATGGACAAAATACAATATTTCTATTTTGGGATACACCAAAATCATCTTCTTACAGATTCCCTTACACTTGTCATAGGCATATTCCCAATATAGGTGTCTAGAACCAAGAATAGGAACTTACAAGACAATAATTGCTGTCATATGTTGTCATAGAATCTCTTACACCTTATGACAATTGTAAGTTGTCATAGATGCTCTTACAAACTTATGACATGTGTCATAACAACCTAATAATAGGTTTCCCTAAGATAGGAACTAAGATTCTCCACCTCACCTCATTTACTATTTATTAAGATCCCTTGAGCAGTAAAAGTAACTCTGTAGCAACCTGTCGGTAACTAATTAATTACCAAGGCCAGTAAATAATTATTTACCATACCAGTAAAAAAAATTTACCACTGATGGTGAAACTTTCATCCCTTATGAATAAATTTACAAAATTAACACCCTATCTCCAAGGATGTTAGAACTCTCTAGGAACCTTGGAACTTTCCCAGAACAATGGAAACTATGCAATGGGATTTACAAGGTTGATGGCACCTTAATCCCAATAGTTAGCTCACAATGACTAGTAGGAAAGAGTTGAAGTCTAGAAATTTGAATTTGATTTTTTTGTACAGTCAATTTTAAGGCACTCAGGCTTGACCTGGGATTAAAAAAATGTGCTAATTTCAAGGCAATGAACAAATGTGTGGTCATGAAATCAAATGTAGGCTAATAGATCATGTGTAAATAGAAAATATACAGGGATGCCCATAAAAGGGATGAGATAAAGTCAAATTCATAGAAATAGTTGTTAATGAATGTGAAATATATAGGGATAAGCATTGGGTCATGAACCAAACTTAGCACATGAGTGTGCCACTTGTTGATATGTAATTATATTATTTTTTCTATCAAAATAGGCCCAAACTTAATGGGAATCAACATGGGTATGGTAATTTCACCCTTACATTTTAGCCCCACTTTGAGGTGCATCCAAATTTAAAATGAGTATGTATTTCAATGCATATGAACATTCCTAGCCAACATGAAAAATAAATATTCAGACATTTCAAAAGGATATTTTTGGTCAATCTAAAGTGATGCCATAAATTTGATATCAATCGCATCAAGCAAAATATTATGTTTATACACTATGACAAACAATAAGTCTAGGTGAATAATAGTCTTTGTCATTCTATACTATTAAACCTAATATATTAAAACTAGAATAATTTTTCAAATATTCCCAATAGGCATAGATTTACTTTAATAAGTGTCACTGTTAGATTGTAGCCATTTCTAATTAAGTGAAAATAAAGACTTCCTAAGACTTTTTGAGTATACATAAGAATACTTCATAGATGATCATGCATTTCACCAAGAACTTTTAGGATAGAATGAATTTACAATTTTAATTGTGTAATAAATTGTCTTAAAGATATATTGTAATGGTAGTGGTTTTGCAGTTTATCAAATTATGTGATGATTTATAGAGATTTTAAACTACACAGAAATGGAATCTCATGAAATGAAATGGTTACAGATAAGCATAAATTGGATTTGTATTAAAGGATTTAAAAATATATATTTAATTGTGTGCAACGGGTAGATGTAAATCTTCTCTAAAATTATAAAGCAAATGCAACAACGTTGTGATTATTTTGCTGGCTTGCACACTAACTTATAACATTGCACATTGATGACAATTAATCTTGTATTCTTACGCCAATCACATCTATGTACTCCTCAAGTAATGCAACAAATTTTGGCTCCTTAGAGTTGAACATCGCATTCTTCTCTTTTTATGCAAGATTGATTACTAATGCATCATAGTCCTATAATTCTCCTGCCTAGTTGAGAAACTCTTTTTCTAACAATAATAAAACTTTACCTTTATACACACCTTCTTCCCCATCCTTTATAATAAATAGCGCATACTTCTTGTGACCCTTCTTGATAATGAAAGTATTCTTGATTGCATCATCTACTGTATGTATTTCATACTACCATGACCCTTCCAATAACACATGGTATGCGTCCATTGGGATCATGTCACTCCATACCTCATCCACATGTCCACCAATGAGGAATACGACTTGAAATTGATTGGTCACCATAATTTTATGTCTCTTTTGCAACCAAGAAACTATGTGTGGCATGGGGTGCATTACTATTTTTAACCACAACTTTTACACCATCTCTATGGATAATATGTTGTTGGTGTTTCCTCCATTTATGATCAACTTGTAGCACTTCCCACCCAACTTGTGATTAGTTTTTAGTAAGACTTCCTCAAGTATGACTCATTATCTTCATGTGCTAGTTTTAGCATAGCCTTGTGCATCACCAAGTTATCCATAACCTATGGGTATACATGTTGATGATTGTTAGTCATAACAACACTCATAAAAATTTGCACAACAAACCTTTATTATCTTGAAAAGTACAATCAATTTGGAACAAACTAATGACTCCAAGTCTCTGTTGATCAGGTAATGATCTTCTATCATTACTCAGAGGTTGATGTGACATGCTATTTTCCATTTCAATGGGTCTTACACTGTCTGTATTGCAAATCATTGTCTGTATATCTGGCTCTGCATCTATTTCCTGTAAACTTACTTCACAAACAAGGTTATTTCCACTATGCTCCATAGGTAATGATTATATTTATAAGTTTGATCAATTCTTCTGAGCATCTACTGTCATGAACTTGTTTTAGACTTTGTGCACTATGTATTTAATCAAATGATGTGCTTATAAGTAGATATTTCTATGTTTATCACTAATATTCATAGGTATTTGCATGATATTTATCATTTTGACATGCTTTTACTCAAAATATGCTCTATGTGTTCAATTATTTACAAGTTATCAGCATATTTCATGTTTATTTGCTTTAGATTGTATGTTTTTTGCAATTGTGAAGGTGATTTGTAATGAAATTCAAGAAAATGTAAAGAATACTTCTAAATTTGATGAACCTTTAGCTATTGAGTCACATACATTCCAGATACATTCATGAAGAGAAGGAATCAGACCATAATTTCACCAGGTTGTTCCAAAGCTAGGTATGGTTGATGCTAACTTCAAAGGAACAAGGAATGAAAACAACACATGTAGACTAATAAGCACTCCAAGGGACGCAGCTAATCAATGCATATATCCAGATTTCATCCACTGATTACTCAAGATTTACAATTTTTGTAATCAAAACAACTTCTCTTTCATTAAGTACTCAAAAGACATGTATATTCACAAAAGCCTTGAAATTAGTCATAAATGCTTCAGCAATCTAACTTCAATTAATTTTCTAATAATGAACCAAATGCACTCCAACTCCTTTTATAGAATAAGGAGAGGAGGTGGTTACAAGTGACCAATGGTCAAGATTTGTCTATTTAAATCAACGGTCAATATCATCTGATTGACTAAGTCAACACTTGTAAACAAGAGCACAGGTTGTTAGCTGGCAACCATCTATTGGACCTGAGCACCTTTTATGCTAATTATGCATATGACCCAGTCATCATGCATCTCTCTTTACTCTTCATTATCTTCTTACTCATCTTCCTCAATTTCTTCTTCATCATCATCATCTCCTTCATTTTCATCTTCATTATCACTGTCACTATCAGTCACATGATAATCATTCTTCACGTGCACCTTGACCGTTGCCCTGATGGACTCATATAGTTGCACTACTCTTTCAACTTCCACTCCATCTTGGATTCTAGCCCTCATTGCAGCATGCCTGTGGAAATGAGATTGTGCCTGAAGCTTATTCCATTTATTCTTTCTGCTATTCAGATTTTCATTATATGCCTCTACTTTGGCCTTCATCCGCATGGCTTTATTTATTACTTCCTTAGTTAAATGATGAAGGGGATCTTCTTTTGCCTTTTTGAAATTGTCGTGGAAGGCTTGAGTAGCATAATTAGCATCTTTATTCTCTATTTTCCCTTCTACTTTGTCTTCCAAGGCTTCTAAGGTGTCTACTTCTTCTGCCATGAGCCTATGCAACTTGACACTTATGTCCCTGAGTTTGCCACTGCATCTTTTCAATACATCACACTCAAATCTAGTGTCCTCATGCTAGATATCCATCAATTGTGCAGTGTTGTTGTCTAGTACTTTATTGTCCATGAGTATTTTCATAGCAATCATTTTCATCTCGTCCATGGCATCTAGGTGTTTCTCCAGTTTGAAGGATCTCCTCCCTACCTCATTCTACAATTTGTCCACTTTGCTCTTAAGAGCACCCAGTGAATTCCAATTTGATAAGGAGAGTCTAACCACCTCCTCTGCATCAACTACAAAAGAGATAAACCAATTATCCACCAATTGAGCTTTGTGTTTCATGAGGTCTAACCTGGTTATTTCATCTTGAGAAATGATGGTTAGTGGGGTAGCTGGGTCAGCTAGTACATGATCAGGGTTAATTAACCCTTTAATGAATGTAACTGAGAAATATGCTCTTTATGTTATTTATTCTTCTCCTTCTCTTTCTTTATTCTCTTTAATAAATAATCGATGTTGTCTTTGGCCTCTTGACCTTCTTGTTCCTCTGTGGCAAACCCTAAGTCAATATTAGTGATCTGGAATTCCTCAAGACTAATTTTCCCTTTCTCTTTGTCTGCCAATGGCAATGCTACTTGTGCAGTCCTCCTTCCAGTAGTAGGGTCTCTTTTTATGGCAGACATAGGCCTTGCCTTCCTCTTAGGTTTCAGCATACTTGCAGTAAACAATGTGGAAACATCAAAATCAGGGACTTCATCCACTTGTTGCAGATTTATTTCCTATTGCAACCAATACGGAACATCACCCCCAAGCTATTGTTGATTACTTTGCTCATTTTTAGTATCATGAGACTCAATATTATGCCCTACCTTTGGTGGTGAATTCCCTTCCCTCGGTTCTTCCTCGTGCACATTCTCATGAGGGGGATCTGATTGAGGTACCTCCTGTTGAGGGATTTCTTTCTGAGGTGGAGGATCTTGTGCAGTATTTACATTCTGATCATGCACCTCCTCTTATAACTTTTTCTCTGGGGTTTCTTTAACATTATGACTTTGTCCATTATGTGGCACTTGGTCCCTTTGAGAAGATTGTGTATTTTGATCTTGGGGATCACCTTGACCATCCTTGGTCACCCTTCCTATCTCCTTCTCTAGACCTTCACCACGTGTCAGACTTTGTTCTTCATCCTTGGATGTGCTTATTTTTCCACTACTCAATTCTTTTTCATCTGATTTATTTTCTGATTCTGGATTATTGCCTTGATTACTTCCTTCTGTATGCAGTGATGAAACATTTTGGTCCTCCACCCTCTCGGGGATTTCCTTATTATCATGTATATCCTCATCCTGATTATTTCTCTTATCATGTATTTCTTGATCACCCTCCTTTTGAAACTGAGTTTTTATATATTCTTTCTCTGGAGGTGCATTACCTTGTTCTTTACTCTGATCAAGTACCTTCTCATCGGCCTCTTTATGCACCTTAATTTCTACCTTTTCAGATTTCAAGGGCGGATCATTATTTATGTTTTGGCTCAAATCACCTTGGTATGCCAAGTCAATTACTATGGGACTAGTAACCTGCTCTACTAGATTAGTCAAGCCTATTTGTTGAGCTACTTCTTCAAGATTATCCTGTTCCATTTCATCTATTTCAACCTCCTCTTGGTGAGTCACTTTCTTGTTGATAACTGAGAGGGGGGTGAATCAGTTATCTTAATTAATTCAACTTTCTGTTCTTCTTTAATAATTAGAGTAGCATCAAAGCAAACAAGCATCCATAAGCATGAAAGTAGAAACAAAGTCAATACACATAACACAATGATTTTGACATGGAAAACCCTGTTAAGGGAAAAACCACGAGGTGACTAACCCAAGAATGTATTCTCTGTTAGAAGAATAGAGGTACAAAATGGCACTTGCCAACTAGGGCTCACTGCCCGAGCACACTGCTCACAAGAGGCTCACTGCCTACAAGAGATTCATTGTCTACAAGATATAAAGAGAGTAACAAGATACTTGAACTGATGAGAAGCATCCACATATGTTGGAGTTCAGTTCTGGTTAGGCTCAGTATACTGATCTACTGCACTTCATCCTTTCTCTTCTTTAGTCCTGCTGTCCTTTCACATACCGGACCTTCCTTACTGCTTCCACACTTCCCTTCTACTTTTCTTCGCACTTCACACAACACACACACACCTTCATATCCAAATCCATCTAGTATATATATTCGTACAAAGGATTTCATCCTCTTTCTAGTCGGCATCCGGAATATTCAATATTTCCCAAACTCTAGTCTATAGGCTGAATCCTTGCTTAACAAGTGATGTGGATCAAAGAGATACTTATAGAAGCCATCTAACAAGTCGGCCAATCATGAATGATACCTTAAGAATCTTGATCACCATCAGCATCTCATCCGGAATAATGTCTGATGCTCTGTGGGTCAATTATTCCTCTGTCTGCTCTACCAAATAGGACCCCAATACTTAGATGCTCATATCTTTTCACTCTTTCATCACCGAAGGCTCAATCCCTGGAATATATCAGTCAAGGTACTCCTCTTGACTTCCCCAAGTCTGTACTTTCCAAAGATGTTTTCTCTGAGAGATCCAGACCTGACTGTCAAACCTTGCCACATGCTCTGTTCTTGCTTACTAGACCACAACACTCTTCAATCTGACTTTCGGTAAAGGCACACCATGACCTGCGGATGTGTGGGATGAACTTTGTTGCCATCAATGACAACAATCATGAAGCTCCAATATGTCTCTTGCCAACAATCTCCCCCTTTGGCATTGATGGCAACACTTAGTGAAAAATGACTAAGTGTTATACTATACTCCCCCTTGGTTGATGCTCTCTTCTAATGTACATTTTACAGGAGCTCCCCCTTAGCTGGATTCCACATTTTTCACTATTCCTCACTCCCCCTTTGACATCAATGGCAAAGGGTAGGGTCCGCACACCAAAATTCCACAAATTCAAATATACTTAGCTGCATAAGTATATAAACAGGTTATACTTACATATACTGTAGTATGTCTACAAAAGTTGTCTTCAACTATATAACTTCTATCGCCCAACTCTGCTTCATCCTGTCCAAAATTGAGATGTGACAACTCAACAGGAATGCAAAAGCTTCTGCCCTCTTGAGATTTGTCAGATCACTGGTCCGGGCTATTGTCTGGGCATCAGTTAGAGCCTCGTGCATGGCCTCTAACTTAGGGATAATGATCCCTCTGAGTTCACTTAGCCTGCCTATTCTTATTTTCTTCTCCTTCTCAAGCTTCTTTATTTCATTTATAGTTGCAAGAGTCTAGCACTTTTGATTTACTATGGAAGAGGAGAGAGGGTCAAAACTTTGAGATAAACTTGTTAGTTAATCCTCTTGCTCTTTTATTTTCTTCTCAATTTCCTTGGTTACTTTAGTCTAGGATAAACAAAATTTATATATATCTCTGCCATCTTTAAGAGCATTTTCTAGGCTCTTTATCCCAATATCCATAACTCTCCTATCATTTGAAATTAGACCCTGCACCTTAGAGAATCTTTTTTCCCACAAATTCTTTCCAGACTTTATCTTCAGCTGACTTTTCCAAAGTATCAAAATGAGTGCTAACAAAACTAATGAGAGATTTGAGATTACTGGATGTGGAGGTTGAAGAATCCTTTTGGAAGGATGGCATAATCTTCTCTAAAACACCGGATGCAGCTTCTATGAGCTCATAGTCTTCCATGTGAGACTTCAGAAGTTTTTCTTTTGCCTTTGCTTGAGTGAAGGATGCTAGCTTTATGGTTTGCACCGGAGAGAGAGAATCAAAATTGAATGGACCTTGAAGCAACTCTGGTTCATCAAATTCCATCATCTCCTTGGTCAAGAAATCTTTGACTACATCTGCTGTGTCTCTTGCCGAAGACAGAGTTTTCTCCCCTTCTGCACTCTTACCACTATCATCTTTTTCCTTCTCTATTGGAGTTTTCTTTCCTTTTGTAGCCTTACTATTGTCATCTTCTTTTTCTTTCTCCTCTACATCTTGACTGATCTTCTCTTCTACTCTTTCTTTTTCTTTGAATCTAGAGTCTGCAGGGGAAACTGGAGGAGAGAATTTTGTTTGTTCATGGACCTCCTCTTCCAGAGTAGAGGAATCTAAGTCCTTACCTTTTTCTTCACTTATCTCCTTAACCTCTTCTGCCATTGTCTCAGTAAATTTATTTTTGTCATCCATGGTAGATGTTTCATCACCTAAGTCCTCTATGACAGGAATATTGAATCTTTTATAGGCATTCCTAAGGATCTCCTCAGTTTCTTTTGCCACTTTATCAGTTTCTCCAAGCATAAGCTGATTCATTCTAGCTTTGCTCTGGAACTCATCTTTGCAATCTTTAAATACCATGTTTATTTTCTTTGGAGTGATGGAGGGATAAAGTTGAATAGCAATTTGTTCCCGGATTTCTAGATCTTTTGCTTGGGCATTGTTCTTCCTCATTTCAAGTTCTTTCTCTAAACTTTTGGGAATTAGAGAGATGATTTCAATAAATTCTTTATTGTATATGTTCAAATACTTAACTATGGCTTCCTCCAGAATCTTTTTATCTGCATCATTATATGCATCATAGAATTATGTTATTGGTTGCAGGTTCCCATCCATAGTAACTACTTTAACTACATCTTTTAAGGATAGAGTGGGCCTTTCAACAAACTCTTCTGCCTCTGCCTCCTTATCTTCATTGGATGCTTTCTTCTTCTTCTTCATCTTCTTAATCTCTTCATTAGATTTTCTTTCTTATTCATCCTTTTGACTGATATAAGACCTTGTTGCCTTTGTCTTTGTTCTCTTTTCTCCTTTACCAGATGATTTTGCTTCTGGTTTAGATGCTTTTGACCTTTTAACAGTTGTAGGTGCAGAGCTCTTGGAAGATCTAGTCTGGGAGGGGGATTTTACTGAAGCACTTTCTTTTTCTGCTTCTTCCTTTTTTTTTCTTCTCTATCCATCTTTTCTCTATGGGCATCAAGTGCCTCTTTTGAGATTCCATGCCTCTTGGCAAATTCTTCTACCTCTTTTCTCACTTTTCTCTTCATCTCCAGTTGTCTAAGCTCCACATGGATTTTTATACTTAATTCTTCAAAGGTTCCAAACCTTTCTGCCTTAGGATCCTTGGGCTGACTTAGCATGTGTTGAACATGCAACTCTACAATTTTCTCATCAACTTCATACCCCATTGGCATGATCCACACTGTTCTTGGTTCCACTGCCTCCATTAGGCACTGATCAGTTTCTACCATAAAGCATACTATATCTTTATATTTTTCAACTAGGGATTGGGGAATTCTTTCTCTAGCCTGCATCATGCTTTGGAAGTTTTTGAAGTAACCCCATAGTGCTGTGTTTTGTACCTTGGCATCACCAAGCCCATGCAAGTAATCTCTGATCTGAATTGCAACCGGTCTGTTATTTTGCCATACCCATCCATTGGATCTGGGTAGCTCATTCATGTAGTAAAAGAATAGGTAGAGTATCAAACCACTGTATTTGAAAGAATTCTTCTTATCCTTCTTTATCTTCTGCAGATTCTCCAAGAGTTGGTTCAGAAGGAGCTCACAAAGATCATAGTCTGCATTCTTCCTCAACATTTCATAAGCAATATATACAGTAGTTCCAGATACTGAATTCTCCCTACTGGAGTGATATATCTTATATCCAATTATCATTGATGCAAACTTGATATCCGGATCTGTGATATCCTCAATTGTCATTGCTCTTTTATCAAATTTTGATCTGGTAGCCTCACTTACAATTTGGTTTTTGACAGATTTGAGAATAGGCATCTCACCGGTTGAGTGTAATCTAGTTACAGCCCTAATGGCATCCTTAGTGATCTTAAATGGCCTGTTCAACCACATAAAGTTGTCATGCATTCAGCTCAAATATACCGAACCCATTCATCTTCTGGAAAATAGGGGAAATGAATGCATTGTGCAAAATGTTTGTCTTGGATAGCCTTATACTGAGGTTTGAGATCAAAAGGGTCGTCTATTAACTGATTGTGATAGATATCTAACAACTTGGATTCTCCAAACTCTTCAATGTTCACATGAATATATGCCCTAACATCTTCAACATGCAAAACCCCATGTAGAATGCTGGAAAATGCCCCTAAGGGATCCACTTCTAGAGATTTACAAGGATGTTTCTTAAATTTGGGTCGAGGCCTATCAGAAATCTTTACAATATTTGGAGTGGTCATCTTCAAAAGATTTACAAAAATATATTCAGCAACTGAAAATACCTTTTACGCTTCTAGGGTTCGCTAAATGAGTCAGAATATTTTGCTGGATGAATCGACTTCAATGGTTGATCTTTGAGAGTTTGAGACAATTTGTTGCAGAGCCGCTTTTCTTTTCTTCTTGAGTGCAAATGTGCAAATGACTAACGAATGAACTTTTTTATTTCTGGGAAAGCCCTAATTTCACACCGCAATAAATGTGCAACCTAAGTCATTCCGGTTGCCTTATTCTGAGACAGATCTTTTCTGGATCACTGAGATACACTTGGAGAATAGTGATAATCTATCTTCCTTTTCCTAATCATTTGATCTATCCGCAGATCAAAATTCCATAATTTTTGAATCAAGCTGGATCTAATTGTGAGAATCCTATTTGTACCGGATGACTGTTAAACTAGATCAGTCTTGGTAAATTAACTTGTTCTAAACTTCTTGCGGATCTTCCATATTTTAACCACATATTATTTAGATGTTTCTCTGAGAACCTTTTAATCCGCAACTCTCCTTGTGCCAATTCTGGCACCAATTAACTGGCTGGGGGAAAAATGTTTTTCCTTGTGTCTCCCCCTAAGCCAGAGCTCACTTTTTAATTTTCGGAAGGAATATCAGCACCAAATTCTGGTGTGGATCCATCCCCTACATTCTTTGTACTTCTCTTCACCCAAATCTTGTTCATCTCACTTTGAATTTCATCCGCATTTACTTTTCTTTTTCCTTTGTCTCGATTCTGATTATGATGTACCAAACCTCTTTTGTCCTGATTCTTGCTTCTACAGAATTTGGCAATATGACCGGATCTATTGCAAATTTGGCAAACAACATTTCTTTGCATATATGATTGATATCCTCTTGATCTACATTGATTAGGCATATGACCCATTCTATTGCATGCAAAGCATCTGCCATTGAATGAATTGTTCATTTGCATATTTTTGCATTCATGAGATTTGTGACCATACCTTTTACAGTTGAAACATTATCCGAAGAAGGATGTATTAGTCTGATTCATTCTCTTTCTGCACTAATTAGATTTATGACCAAAGTTATTGTAGTTGTGGCAGTATCCATTAAAGGATGGATATCTTTGAGCATTAGGCTGCCTTACCAGAGGTCTTCTAGGCCTGTTCCTTGGATTTTTTCATCCAAAATTCTTCTGACTGGATCCGGAGCTTTCACCTTTCTCATATCCCAAGCCACGCTTGCCATCTACCCTCTTTTGGCTTTCAAGAAGAACTTTAAGTTGAGCAGAACTTATCTTGAATTTCTCTTTATATTCATTTGTTGTTTGAAGATCCTTTTTAAGAGAGTCAATTTGATCCTCAAGCTTTTCTTCATTATCTTTAGCATCTTCAAGATCAGATTCAAGATGTCTGATTATTCTATCCATCTTGTGGTAGTCTTCTGATTTCTCCTTGAGAGATTGTCTTAGATCATCTTCAATTTTTATTTTCTCTTCAATTTCTTGGGTAAATTTCATAACTCCTGATTCCATTTCATGTCTTACCATAATGATCTCTTTTGATAACTTTTCACATAACTTAGTTTTCTCCTTCAAATCTTCATTTGTATCATTGGCTTCACCTTGACTTGCTAGTTGCTGAAGTAGATCCTTTCTCTTTTTCATAGAGAGACTCAGTTTCCCTTTTAGTTCATTTATGAAATCATCAGCCTGTTTGAGTCTTTCCTTCAATTCATTGACTTCAGAATTAGATTGCTCAAGATCATCTAGGGCAGACTGAAGTTGCTCCCTCATACCATACATATCCATTTGAATTCCCAAATCTTCCTCAAGCTGTTAGGCTCTGTTTGGAGGAACTTGGCTCTAATACCAATTGTTGATACTGAGAGGGGGGGTGAATTAGTTATCTTAATTAATTCAACTTTCTATTCTTCTTTAATAATTAGAGCAGCATCAAAGCAAACAAGCATCCATAAGCATGAAAGTAGAAACAAAGTCAATACACATAACACAATGATTTTGACGTGGAAAACCCTGTTAAGGGAAAAACCATGGGGTGACTAACCCAAGAATGTATTCTCTGTTAGAAGAATAGAGGTACAAAATGGCACTTGCCAATTAGGGCTCACTAGCTGAGCACACTCTTCACAAGAGGCTCACTGCCTACAAGAGACTCACTATCTACAAGTTATAAAGAGAGTAGCAAGATACTTGAACTGATGAGAAGCATCCACATATGCTGGAGTTTTGTTCCGGTTAGGCTCAGTATACTGATCTACTACACTTCATCCTTTCTCTTCTTTAGTGTTGTTGTCCTTTTACATACCGGACCTGCCTTACTGCTTCCACACTTCCCTTCTGCATTTCTTCACACTTCACACAACACACACACCTTCATATCCAAATCCATCTGGTATATATGTCTGCACAAAGGATTTCATCCTCTTTCTAGTCGGCATCTGGAATAGTCAGTATTTCCCAAACTCTAATATGTCGGCTAAATCCTTGCTTAACAAGTGATACGGATCAAAGAGATACTTATAGAAGTCATCTAACAAGTCAGCCAATCATGAATGATACCTTAAGAATCTTGATCACCATCAGCATCTCATCCAGAATAATGTTTGATGCTCTGTCGGTCAGTTCTTCCTCTATTTGCTCTACCAAACAGGACCCCAATACTTAGATGCTCATATCTTTTCACTCTTTCATCACCAGAGGCTCAATCCATGGAATATATTAGTCAAGGTACTCCTCTTGACTTCCCCAAGTCCATACTTTCCAAATATGTTTTCTCTAAGAGATCTAGACCTAGCTGTCAGACCTTGCCACATGCTCTGTTCTTGCTTACTGGACCACAACACTCTTCAATCTAACTTCTGGTAAAGGCACACCATGACCTGCGGATGTGTGGGATGAACTTTGTTGCCATCAATGACAACAATCATGAAGCTCCAATGTGTCTCTTGCCAACATTTCTGGGCCATGGGGGTCCCGTGAGGAGTCATTTTAGTATTGGCTACTAGATCCTCCATCTTTTGTGTAGCAAAATCAGTGACTACTTCATCATCTGATAAGTACACTGTGTCATCCAATGGAAGGGGTGGCTCTTTTCTAGCCTTCTATCTTTCTTCTATTTGCTCTTCCATCTTTTTAGTTTTAAATTGAATAATGTCTGGAATTGGAACTTCATGTTGTAGTTCCCTCATAAAAGTTAAACCACCTGCACCCCTTAACATGATAGGTTCAATGTTAACATTTTCCCTCATTGTTGTCTTCTACTTCTTCTAGGGTGGTGTTTATTCTACTCTCTTTATTTTCTTCTTTTTTATCAATAGGTCATCATCTCTGGGCTCTTCATCCAGATGTTCTTCATCTAATGGATCTTCTTCCAATGGCTCATCCTCCATTAGCTCTTCTTTGAATCACAGGAACAGGCTTTATAACCTTCTTGCCCTTTTGTTTGGCAGTGGGTTGTTGTGATGTAGCTGCAAATGTAGATGTTGATGCCACATCACCCTTTTGTTGAAGCCTTTTAACAATTACCCCTCGCTGTGTAGGAACTGCCTTCTTATCTTTACCTTGCTGCTTTTGAGACGGTGCTGGTTCTTCAACAGGTAACCTTTCTCCATTAGATTTTTGCTTTTCAATGAGGAAGTCATCATATTCCTCCTCAGATAACTCTTGTATTTTCTTTTTATTATCAACAGTAAGGGCCATACCCTTCTTCTTCAACTTAGTGATCTTAGCATCTACCTAACTCTAGGTCAGTTGGATGACCTTGTGCATTATTTGGTCCAACAAAGTCTCCTCAGAATGAGTCAGATCAGGAGCCAAGATGGTGTCATTATACACCTTTGTATCCTCATATTCACTAGACATAAGCTTTCCATCATCATCATGTAGCTGTGCAAGCACTGGAATGCAGTCAAAAGTCTAGATTTGATTAAGAGTGAGCCTTTGATAGGTTCTTCTCCTGACCTTTGCTTCATCATCACAATTAGTCCAATAATCTTCCAGGTATTTTTAATGTATTTGTTTCCCCAATAACTTCTGCATTCTGCCATATGGGTCATATGACCTAGCTATAGAGAATGGCTGTAGGTGCATTAGTTTTAATCCTCAAATGGCATCTTGAATACTTTGTCTGTCAGGACATAAATACCAGCCAATGAATACTGGAAACAAAACAGGTGGGATCTTCTTCCTCTCCAAGTGAGCCTCAACTGAGGTTGATACTTGTCTAACAAACTCAATTTAAATGACCCTATTAGTGGGGTACCTGGGTAACATGAGGGGCTACCCCTCAAATCCTTCTATTCTTATGTATGAGAAGGTAGGGAGTTGGATAAACCAAGCCCCATGCTTATAGATAACTGCTTGGGCCTCCATGCTCAATCTCTTAGTTTTGTCCTCCTCCATGGTTCTAACTAAATACATAGAAAATGAGTCATTTACCAATTTATAGTCTTGGAGATATGCTCTCCTCTATAATTGTGGGTAATGATCCCATATGTTTACATCACCAGGATTGCTTCCAACCCTGCCCACTATTTGTAAAGCATTAAATGCGACCCTGAAAGCACAAGCATATACGACATAAGAAGTCATATGGAATATACACATCTCACCACCTAGCCTTCTCATTCCTCGATCTAAACTATCACTGATGATCCCAGCCTAGAGAGGCTTGTTATCTAAGTATTTTACCATCCTGATAATCCCATACATCTAATTCTCAAAATTCCTGGCATGTTGTTTCCTAGTCATCCTACTCAACATGGCCATCATATATTGGTATTCTTCAACAAAATCAAATTTAAACAAGTACTTGGGGAGCTTGGTAGAAGATTTGTAAGTGCTACTCTCGACCTCCACTGATACATGACTTTCCTGGCTTCTTTCTCATTGCCATGGTACTCTTTTTCCATCTGGCTTAGGCTCAATCTATCCACATTATTCCCTACAGGCAAATTGAATGCAGATGTAATGCCCTTAATTGAGAAGTCAGCATATACTCTACCATGTTTCTCTACTCTTCTAGTCTCGGGGTTGTAATTTCTTACACAATCCACCACCAATTCAGTAGCCTCCATAGCATAAGGAAATCCCTCAGCGTGCCACATCCCTGTGGAATATACTCTTTGCAGTATAGGGTTTCTGTCTCCATTATCTAATCTTCTTGTCCAAGCATCTAAATCTGTCTTCCCTTGATGTGTGTCATTTATCATCCCATATCTGAATCCTACCCCTTTGGGTTGTAAGAACATGGGTTTCAGGAACTTTGAATCGGATCTATTCTTTCTGATATCCATTAAATCCTGCAATAAAGACATGTATTTCTTACTCTAACACATTTGTATGGAGGGGAATCTAGTATGTCATGCATTTCATAGCAATAATTCAACATTTTTAATTCATTTCATGCATCACCATACTAACTATCTTAATAAAAACCATTTTACCTTGAGAATTGTAGTAAATGACAAAAGAGAGGGTTTTCACTGTACTTACCTGATAATCACCCTCTTTTGACTATATGACTGATAACGAGATAAATGTGAATGCACTATATTGTCCGTTCCATTCCGTTAAGTAGAGAACCCCATTCCGTTTGCAGGTGACTATGATGCGTTGACTTGCAGAGCTTTGTAACTTTCAATTATCACATGGTGAATGTAAATAATCCCTAAAATTCACTTTTAAACCAACCAATATGACAAATTAGGGCACGTGTATCATTTTTAATTAGATCCATCAATCATTCGCGTGACTTTTGGAGATGTTGCCAAGTGTCAGGTCTGTATTTGAAATTGAGAGGGCGTGACCTACCATTAGGCTCACATTAAATGCTGGAAGGTGATCTCTTGGAAGATTAGGCTTATCTAAAAATATGACCCTCCAATAAATTCATTCACATGGTCAACCTTTTGACTATAAAGCAAGATCAGGTCATCTTGACTTTGTTAATAAATCATGATAATATTGTGTTTATATGACACCGCAGATTTTGCCACATGGCATAATTGGATTGGTTATTGTGAAACCAGGCATATCGGGTCATAAAACTCAAAATGAGGAATATCAACAATATCCAGATCTTCGAGACTTAGGAATATCCTCCTCATTCGAAAGTGCAAGGGTGACATCATCGTCATATGGATTTCGACAGTTATTTGAGAAAGATGACATCACCGTCATATTTGCTAAGGTCAGGGATATTACGAAATATGATCCCTTCAGCCATAGATCATGATGATATCATCATGCTACCATGTTCCCTTTGTTATCGAGTTATGGTGACGTCATCGTCATATTGAGAAATATGACGGATGTTTGGAAATGTGACCCTCCGAGAGTCGGGTGTATAGATGACATTAGCATCATGGCGATCTTTTCTATAAGTTGGAACTGAATGACGTCATGGTCATGTTTGCGAAGGGTGATATTTGCAAAGGGTGATATTTTGTAAGATGACAGATATTTAGTAATATGACCCTTTGTGAATGTGGGAAATCTCTTGACATGTAAATATTTGTCCTCATTTACGTTTGACGTTCGCATATTGGGAAACAAATGGACATCGAGTGATCTTCTTAAGTCAGGGTCATCTAAGCAAATATGACTGATATTTAGAAATATGACCCTACGTGAAATATCTAGGTTGAGCCAACTTTGACTCGGCATAACTTTCTATCCTTAAACAATATTAGGGTGACCCAAGAAAGAAACCTGCTTAGAATTTTGTAGCCTCTCTAATCATGAGGTTTGTACTAGCAAATTCTAACTTTGGCAACTAACCCTTTTTTTGTGATGCATATGCATAAGTAAGGGTGACATATATGGCTGACTTTTTACTAAACTGCCCAAGGCAAGAAAGCAAAAACAAGCAGGAGAAAAAAAGAGGTTGGGTCCCTATTTTGCTGAGGCAAAATGGGGTGTGTTGTGTAACCACACAACAATACACTTCCTGATTTATTTCTTGGCATGCCTTCTTTATCAACTTGTATGGCATATACACACTTCTCTACATGGCCTTTCTCTCATAGAATATAAACACTCAAATTCTTAGTGGCTTTCTTTTCCATATTTGAATAAAGTCCTATTGATTGTAGCCTTGCCTTCCTCTATCTCCACCTCTATTAGAGATAATCTTGTACTTTGTGATTTACATGATGACACTTATTTTTGCACCATCTTATGTGCATAGATTTGACTTCTACCTCCTTTCTTGATCTTTCCATCCTTGTCCATACCACTACTATGTGTGCTCTATTTTCTACAGGATAACCTCTGCTTACCTTTGTGCACTAGATAGTAGGCCTCCTCAACAAATGAATTGTTAGCAAACAAATCTCATCCTAGATTGAGATGTGTAAACCATTTACATACCTAGACATCTTCTTAGTGTTTTCCTCCACATGAATAGCATGAATGCATAGTTTTTATAATTTTTTTTGTATTTATCCATGATCGTCTCCATTTAGCATAGGTTTTGGAGCTTTGTGTGTAAATATAGCACATAGTTGGTCAACATAAATCTCCTCTTGAGTTTACTCACCATATGACTCCACTACAAGATCTTGTGCTTCCCCTTTATAACACATGACTCTTTTGGACCAAGTCCTACCATAAGTAGCATTCCCTTTCAACTTTGTGGTGGTATATGATGAGGCCATGTTTTGTCTTATTTCTCTTGCTTTAAGTACATGTTTCCTAAGACATTCCCAGACTTTTATATACATTAACTATGTCTATAAGCATCCTTAAGACATTGAAAGAATGAATATGGGTATATAATATGTTGTTAATTAATTGTGTGTGAATTGATGATTGCTCATGAAATATGATGGTACTTTATGCTAATTTTAGTAATTTTAGTGTATAGATATCATGTGATGGACTAACCCCCCATGCAACAAGTACATGGCTACATTTCATGAAGACCACTGGGCAGCTCAAAACAAAGGAGGTGTTGATGTCCACAATAGACAATACAAGCACCTGCAACCAAAGGAAGAAGACTCTGAATTGACTGGAATGAGTTATCCATAACTCTCCACTCTTCGATGCTTGTCCTTCGATAGTTGATGCAATCATGAATAACGAAGGAATATCAGATCATGCTCCATGTTTTGTTTCTAGTCTTGGTTTTCTTTCATAAAGATTAGAGAGAGTTATAGTAGGATTGTGCCGCCTATATTACCTTCATGATAGTTTAGTTTCCTATTCCTAGTTTGCTTTGTAATAAATTCCTCTTCATATGTTGTTGGATAATGGACAATTATGGTATTTATTGTTTAGTAGTTTTGTTTAAATAGGAGAAGTCAGATCTTGTCTATATGGATTGTTAGATTCTGGATACGAGACAAGAAGGTTAGATAGAGATTGTGTTATCAGATTTGTTATTGTACTTTTCTCTTCAGTATTCAATAAAGGAACACATGTTTTGAGTTCAGTAGATGGTTTTCAGATATATAGTAGAGATCTAGTTAGATTTTGTAGGATCACAGTCACTCAAGCAAGGGCCACTTGAGGTAACTATGTCTCCCTTATACATTCATGTGTTTAGTTTATGATATATTTTTATATGTATGTGATTAATGCATGTTGTAATGAGTTATGTTATATGAATTAGTTAGATTTTGATAATCTGTGTTATTGAGTCAAGGTGATCACTGATTATCTATTAGTTGTTCTCTTATTTGGAATTACATAAGACCAATTGATTTACAACCAACTGAATAGAATTGGTTATTTCTTATTAGCATTGCTTACTTATAGTACTTGTCAATTCTTGCAAATAGAGTTGTTTACTTTTCAATTAGTGTATTCCTATGCACAACCCCTAGATTACAATTCAAGAATTCTCAATTGTACACATAGTATAAGCACCATCCAAGAAGAATACAATTCCCTAGTTTGACAATTTAAATGTAACACATTATAGCCAGTAGGTTGCTTGAAATAGGATCCATTGGTCTATTGAGTTGTGTGCATGCCCTTTCTTCATAAATGTATTGGTTAATAATGGAGTTCGACATTTTTGGCACCATTGCCAGGGATGGTGCTAAGGTTTAGAGTTTTTGATTTCTTTTTTATTCATGTTTGTACTTGCTTTCATAGGATATAATATTTTTCATCATTTAGAATTGCTTAGAGTTTCAATCTACCTCTAAACTATCCACTAACACGGTGCAGGAACAAAGCTATTAGCTCATACATCATTGTATGTGGTAACCAAGAGACCACAGAGGGAGGTTTTTTCCAACTAGTTCAATAGAAGAAGAAGAAGAACACTTTGAATTATCCCTTGGACTGGAGGACACTAAAGATTTTTAGGGTATTGCAAGTTGGCATCAAGACACAATGGCAGAAGAAGTAGAAAACCTAGCTAAGCTAGTTACCTTTGCATTTCCTATTACAAACTAGGAAAGAGATGATACCTTGAAGAACATTCCTCCTTCGGCCCTACCAAAATTTCATGGGCTAATCACTGAAGACCCAGATACCTTTCTCTTTGAGTTTGATGTACTCTGTAGGAGCTATGACCTCACTATAGATGCATACAGACTCAAGCTCTTTCCAGGCACCCTTAAGGATGTTGCATTGCGATGGTTTATGGGATTGGGTGAGAATTTAGTAACAAACTAGGCTACCATGAAGGAGAATTTCTTGCAAAAGTATCAGGACTATTGTCATGGCAAAGATATGAAAAGAGATGACATCTTTAGGATGTCACAAAAGGAAGATGAACCTCTTGAAGATTATGTTGAGAGGTTTCAATTTTGCCTCAAGAAGTCAAGACATAACAGGCTCTCCCCAGAGTCACTCAAGCTAGTCTTCCTAAGAGGTGTGAATGAGGAATGCATGGATGCACTAAATTTGGTTGGGACATGGAACATCTCTTAGCTTAGGTTTGATGATATTTGTCAAATCTGCAGAAACTATTCATAGTCAACCTTGAAAAATAGAGGCCCGAGAACCTTGTCTTCCACTAAATCATCTACTAGACTCTCCAAGGTAGAGCTGAGAAATCTACTGTCAAACATGAAAGAAGATATAATAAGCCATATGGAAACACAACTGGACACTCTACACATAATGAAGAAGCAAGAGCCAGTAGAGGCATCTTTCATTGAATACTGTCCACATTGTCGATAGAAGAAGGCCAACTACAGATGCAAGGGTATTACCAATGTTTCTAAGGGAAAGAATGAGAAAGCAGATTTCTAAGCTATAGAAGATAAAGAAGGTCAAGTGTTTTACATTTCACAATGAAGGCCATGGAAACAAAGACAAGGTATGCATCAGGACCCCTTGACTAATAATATCATCTACTTCAAATATCCCTAATTGGAACAATGTGCCTTGGTATAACCTGCCCAACAACAATGGTCAACTATGCCACCTAGTTGGAACTAGCAGCAGGGGGTATGGCCACAACAACCATTCCAACCCTCAAATTATAATCCACAATGGTAGGCCAATCAAAACCCCTAGCCACAGCAGTGGCATGGAAACCAACCTTGGAAAAATCCAAATATGAACTACCCGTAGCCAAAACAAGTCCTACCTCAACAACCTGCCCTTATGCCAAATACAACTTCACCTACGCCTGTTCTGCCTAGATCCACTCAATTGCTAACCCAACCTGCACCTAACCCTAACAAAAAGCCTGTTCAACATGCTTATAGTAATGAATTCATCCAATACACAACCTATATGGCTGAGGTTAGTGATGTGCACTTGCGCTCAAGAAACATGCTTGTTGGACCTTCATCTCCACTCATCACAAAACTTCTTGATGAGGAGAAACCCTCTATCAATGACAACCATCTGAATAACCAACAAAGCCCTTCTGAGCAAACCCCTCTATAGGAGGAAACCATCACTAGGAGCCCTCCATTTCCAGAGAGATTAAACATGCAAGCACCAACTCCATCTGAACCTGACTTTGATTTTATGGGACAGTTGAAAAATGTTTGTGTTAAAATTCCCCTCATCCAAGCTATCAAGGATGTACCCATATATACCAAGGCTATAATGGAATTATGCCTTAAGAAACCAAGAAGGAAAAGAAAAGATCCTCATACAGTACATGTTATAGGACAACTTGTTGATATCATGTTAGGTAACTTGGCTATCCCAAAATATGCAGATCCTAGAAGCCTTGTAGTTGATGTAAACATCAATGGTACCCTTATCAAAAACACCTTGATTGACCTTGGTGCAACCATCAATGTAATGACAAAGGAAATAATGAATAACCTTCAGTTGGATAACCTAAGACCTACTCCAACAGTATCATAGTTGGCTGATAGGTCCATTGTCAGACTGGAGGGGGTCATTGAAGATCTTGTAATTACATTAGATTCATGCGAATACGCCACAGATTTTATGGTCTTACAGCCCAAGGCCAGCCTAGGAGGATATCCACTCATCCTAGGGAGACCCTGTTTGGCAACAATAGATGCCTTCAAAGGATGTAGGTATGGAAATCAGAATATAACAAAGAAATTGGTCCTTTATCCACCTGCACAACCTTTTACTGATATGGAGCAAACTATTTGGCTAGACCTAGAGAATACTAACCAATATTCTCTTCAAACATTAATGACAATTAAACGAAGCCCATTATTAGATATCCAGGATGAAGATGAAGTGTTTTCCAATGTCATACAAAACAATTATGGAAGGGACCGACAACAAGACCCATGTCTAGTATGTCTGACCTACCCACTACATAATATTCTACCTACAATCAACACCCCAGCCTATGCTTCCACCAGCAACATGTTTCATCACTTGTTTCCTTAATTTATCAGGATTAGATATTGCCTCTATCATGGAATTTGCAACACCATTTGACATTACACTAGGCGTGACACTTAACATTAATAGTGAATTGACAATTGTCTAGAAGACTGAACTGATAAAAATGCTACAAACTCACAAGACAACATTTGCATGGGACTATCATGATATGAAGGGCATTGACCCTAACCTTTGCATGCATAGGATATACATCAATGAGGGGTGCAGGCCAGCTAAGCAACCTCAAAGAAGGATGACCCCTGTCATGAGAGACATAGTGAAGATTGAATTGCAAAAACTATTGGATGCAGGATTCATATATCCAATATCAGATAGCCAATGGGTATCCCCACTAGTCATAGTACCAAAGAAAGGAGGTTAGTGGTGAGTTTGTGTAGACTACATAGAATTGAATACTACCACTAGGAAAGATCACTTCCCTCTTCCTTTCATTGATTAGGTATTAGACTCCTTGGCTAGGAAAAAATATTTTTCTTTCCTTGATGGATTAAGTGGTTATAATCAGATCAAAATAGCCCCTAAGGGCCAAGATAAGACCACATTCACATGCCCATGGGGGACATATGCCTAATCATTCCTTCCATTTGGACTCTACAATGCATCTGCCACATTCCAGAGGGTTGTTTTAAGCATCTTTACTGACCTTGCCCATGACTCTATGGAAGTATATATGGATGATTTTACCACTTATGGAGATTCTTATGATGGTGCCCTGAAAAACCTTGAAAAAGTACTCCAGAGATGTCAAGATCATAACCTATCCCTTAGTCATGAAAATGTTGAACATGATGATGCAGGGAGTAATGCTTGGCCACTTTGTGTCCAAGGAAGGCATTCAAGTGGACCCACACAAAATTGAAATCATTTCAACTTTACCTATGCCTCAAAAATAGAAAGATGTTAGAAGCTTTCTTGGCCATGCAGGGTACTATAGAAGATTCATAAAGGATTTCAATAAGATAGCTACCCCTTTGTTTGCCTTACTATCTAATGATGTGGAGTTTAATTGGACAGTTGACTGCCATACATCCTTTAACAGACTCAAAGAGTCATTGACAAAGACACTTGTACTCAGAGGACCTAATTGGGTAGTACCTTTCCATATCCATATAGATGCCTCTGACTTTTCTGTGGGGGATGTGTTAGGATAGAAGGAAGGTAATTTAGATTATGCAATTTACTACATCAACAAGAATCTCCAAGGTGTTGAACTTAACTATAATGTCACTAAGAAGGAAATGTTAGATGTTATCTATGCAATCAATAAGTTCAGGCATTATATCATTGGGTATCCTATTTTTATTCATACTGACCATGCAACAATAAGATACTTGATGATCAAACTACTGGTCAGTGGCAGATTGGTTAGATGGCTCTTCTTCCTTTAGGAATTTGATATTGTTAAGAAAAGTGTCTCAACCTTGCAACTTAGAAAGATTACTATTCTTCCCAGTTTTGGTCTTTTTGAATAGCCTTTATCTTGGATAATGGTTTGGAACTTTTGAAGTTTCCAAAAGTTTCTAAACAAGGTAAAAATAATGAGACTTACTATTTTTAGTAAGTTCTTTGATTGAGCTCAAATTGACCTGAAATTTTTCCTAGAAGGTGCGAAACAGCTAAGTAAACATCTTAGGTGAGTTTCGTTTCATGATCATATCTAGATCGCGAGATATTAAAGTTTCTATTTTTTTAAACTCCAAAAAAAGTCTTTGAACTCAATTACCAAAATCAAAACTTCTCTAAATGTCCTAAAAATGGTGATAACCAGTGAAACAGGTTATAGGGTGATAGATCTCTTCACGAGCTTTTCGACGCATAAAATGGTTCATCAATTGGACACCCGAATCAAAAGTTATGGCCTCCGAAAGTTGGACCTTTTGTTTTGGGAAATGTAAAAACATGTTGGACACATAAAAGAGCTGTAAAGAGGAGAGTTACATGTGTTGGTGTGTGGTTTGGCACATCACAAGGCATCTTTGATTGGATATAATTTGGATGCCACTTTTGGGTGGTTTTAGCTCATGGTTTTGTAATTACTATTGGCGGTGTACTGTATTGTATCTCCTATATATCAGGAACTTGAGATGGAGGTTGTATGTAAGAATCTTATATATGTTGAATTACCTCCTGGATCTTTGGTTGGATATACTCCTATGAAAGCTTACTCTGCAAGTATATTGTAATCTTCCTAATTCCTGAATAATATATTGGGTAGCTTTGGAGTGGGGTTTTTTACTTGAAAGGGTTTTCCCACGTATATCTTGTGTTGTGAGTTTTGTGTTTGCATTTGGAAGTTGTTATTATCTTTTTGTTAATGTTCATCTTAATCTGTAGCTATAAAAGTAAAAATTTGCATAAGTATTTCCTTATTAGATCAGTGTAGGAAGCATTTTCTGCATACCTTGCTTCCTTTCAGATATCACCATTGTGGACAAGCCTAGGAAGGCCAATGTTGTTGCTGATTTCCTCTCCAGGATACCTACTTGTAATGAGGATCCAGTTATTGATGATTCATTTCTAGATGAGCACTTATTTGTACTGACTATACAAACTCTTTGGTATGCAGATATAGAAAATTATCTAGTTGCAAGGAAAACACCTCCACACCTCTCACCAAGGGAGAGGCACCACCTAGTGGAGCACAACTTTCCCTATTCTAGGGTAGCTGGTTACCTCTTCTACATAGGTCTTGATCATATCATGAGAAGATGTATTAGAGAAGATGAAGTATATGACATTCTCAAGGCATGTGATGATGAACCCTGTGGTGGACACTTTGCAGCTAAGAGGACAACAGTCAAGATTTTGAATACTGGATACTATTGGCCAACGTTGCACAAAGATACAACTCTCTATACAAGAAGATGTGACCACTATCAAAGGATGGGCATACCTACAAGAAGTGATGAAATGCCCCTACAACCACAAGTGGTGGTTACACCATTTGACAAATGGGGCATTGATTTTATTGGGCCCATTGATCCTCCATCTAGTAATAAAGAATATATACTTGTTTGTACTGATTACCTAGGTGGAGGTGAAAGCTCTGAAAGTAGCCAGAGACAGTAAGGTTGCTACATTCCTATATGAGGAAATATTTACAGGGTATGGAGTCCTAAGGGAGATAGTAATAGATTAGGGACCATAGTTTACATCAGTCCTAATTGCTAGCCTTATTTAGGAATATGAAATCACACATAAGAAGTCCACTCCCTATCATCCATAGTCAAATGGCCAGGTTGAGGTTACAAACAAAGAGATTGAGGCCATACTAACAAAGACAATTGCATTACATAGGAAGGATTGGGCATCAAGACTCTCTGAAGTAGTTTGGGCATATAGAACTACTTGGAAATACACCGTATGAATTGGTTTATGGTAATAAAGTTGTATAGTTTCCTATTGAATTTAAATACAGAACATTGAGAACTACCATACAACTTGGGATGGACCTATCAATAGCTCAAAAGGACAGGTTGGACCAGCTTAATGCCTTAGAAGAATTAAGGATGGAAGCAATTCTTCACACTAAAATAATACAAAAATAGAGAATCAAATGGCATGATCAGTGTATCAAAACCAAGGAATTTCAAGTAGGTGATTGGGCCCTTCTCTATGACTCAAGGTATAAGGATCATAAAGGCAAATTACAGACTAGGTGGTTAGGTCCTTATGAAATCAAGGAAATTTTTCCCAATGGTGTAGTCCAACTAACCACAATTGATCTAGTCATATTTTCATTGATGGTTAATGGACACAGATTGAAATTGTATAAGAAGCCTTTGAATAAGGATACCTTCTTCCAACAATTGAGAGACAACATGGGTAATGAAAGTACCACAGCAACCTAGCTCAGATGAGGCATGTAGCCAAGTCTCAGATGATAACACCAAAAATAGATCAAGCTACCAGCTTGACTGCATTATCATATCAGGTTTGATTTCTATGAACCTTGTACATAAATAAAACATAAGCCATAAAAATGAAAAACATAAAAAACATTAAAAAACAAATAACTCAATCAGAGTTTAGGCTCCATCAACTCATCTCTTCCTATGCAATTGAGCTTTACTTTGGCCACCAACCACTTCAGTGATGAGACCTGTAGCCAAAGGCTCTCTACTATTTTAAGGGACCTATACAATTACACATGCTACACCTACAATGGTCATCATTTCTAAGGGACCTGTAGCCGCTGCACTAGCAACCAACAAACATGGGACCTGTTCACTTCACGTTCTGATTGCGTGCATGCAACCACTCATTCTTGCAACACCTTTCCTCATGGCATCCGCATGCTGCCATTTTCCACTATTTACTGTACCTTCATGCTATGTGTCATCCAACTACCATACATTCCATCCAAACACTTCTTCAACGTCAAATCATTTTGATTCATTTGGCCTCGTTCGTCACGCACATCAACTCTAGCCGCCATGTCGTCATTTTTCCATGCAACATTTCCAAGTTAGACATCACTTCAAAGGTATTTATATTTCTATTGCTTTAATTAACATTAATTACTTCTTGTTTTATGGATTTCAAACTTCACACATCATTATTTTCATATATTATACCCCATTTGAATTTCTTTCAACCTTCTCTTCCATACACTTAACCTGTCTTGTCATTCGAGGACAAATGACACCATAGTTAGGAGGGGGAAATTCCATACATACGAATTTTATTTTACATACATTCAAATCTCTTAAATCTCTTACTTCATAATTATGACTATCTATGCTGTATAACATACAAGCTAGCAGATAGCAGATGGTAAGAAGTGACTGGTAAGAAGAATTTGTTGAAGAACAAGTGATTAAGTTGAGGGAATTAAGTTTGCAGAGTGAAATTGGGTTCAGTAGCAAAGTTTCATGAGATATCATGATGGGTGGAGATCTAATCAAGAGAGAGCCTACTATCCACAGGACATTATTGTCTGATAGGGATTACATGCCTATCTTTCAACAAGCATGGTGGTTGGAATATTTCCTTAAGCTAACAAAGTTTGCGGGAACATTCTAGAATGAGGAAGCTATAGTGAAAGGCTTACAGGTTGATGCATTTGTAGCTACCATAGCCGTGGTAATGAGGCTACACGTAGCTGGAGAAGAATTCCCTGTAAGAGCCAACACCATTTCAGGAAGGGCCAAATTCAGACAACCAGGAGAAAGAATGGAATCTACATCTCAAGGTACCAAATGAGTCTCTTTGTCCTGGTTATGGGCCTCTATTGCTGCCTATATTATTAGATATCTTACCTGTGATGGCAGGCAATATTTGCTTTATATTGTGCATTTCAAACTTTTAAGCCATCTCTATCATGGGAGGGTAGTGAATGTTCCAAATTTCTTGTTCAATTTGTTAAAAAGGATGTCTGTTGAATATAGAAGGAAAAATAGCCAGTCTTCATTGTCTCATCATGGCCTGGTTGTGCTATTAGTAAAAAGGATTTTATCTATTCAGTACCCTAATATTTCTTGGGAATGTTTTCTTGAAATTAATCATGTTGATGAGGGACCTTTGAGGGTTGAACCAGAGAGGGAAGAAGAGGCATAGGTAGGAAATTTACAAACAGGGGAAGAAGATGAAGCACCTATGACCTCTTCACAACTAGAAGCTTCACCTACCCACTGCCATACAACTACTGAGGAGCATCCAACTCCAAACCCTAATAATCCTATAGGCAAACCTACAAGATCTCCCATACCTACAGCTTCACCAATGTCAACCCCCTTGCCAGAGCATTCACCCTCACAGACTTCTAGCCACACAAAGAAAAAGTCAAAATGAAAATTGCAGCCTGGAGCTACTAGCTCACTGCCCACAATACCTAAAACTACCCATGAAACTCCTTCTACCTCAAAGCCCACCAAGAAGAGAAAATCATCATCTTCTTCACCCAAAGCCAAGAAGAAACAAAAGGTCACTACTCAATCACATAGGCACTCAAACCACCTGAAGGAGAAAGAACTTTCAAGGGGAAAACCCAACCTGAGAAGAAGAATGTGGTTGATATACACAATGATACAAACTCCAAAAGGGAGCATCTATTTGTTGATAGGGAACATAGGAATGTGGGCCACACACTCATCTTGGAGACTGATACAGAATCTGAGGAGGAGGATTTATATATAGCTAGGAAAAGGCATCAACCTCCCCCTGAAACTGAAAACCTTGACTTATCAGCCTCTCCAGATGAAACTCAGGATGAGGAATTGTTGTTGGACTCTAAAGATACAATAGAGGGAAAGAAGGATGAATTGTAGATAGCCCTGCAGAAAATTGTAGAATTAGAGAAGCAGTTGAGGGATTACCAATAAAAAGAGATAGGGTTAAATGAATGGGTTAAGAAGTTGGAGGATTAGCTGCATGTTTTCTAGAAACAAGGGTCAAGACTAGATCATTTGGCCCAATTGGCCATTATAGAAATCAATAGAAGGAATCTAGAGCCTATGCAATCAGAAGAACAACTAGAGGAGCCCGCACCATCAATCTTATCCACAGTTACTTTGCAATTATGGAATAAGATAGATGAATTGGTTAAAAAACAAGGTGAATTAAAGGAGAAGCATAGTAAAGAGATAGAGGTGAAGAACACAAAAATAAAGAGACTGAAATTAAAAATGGACAGAATGGCAGATATGACTATCCAACTAATGAAGTGTCAGCCACCTGTAAGGGTTTATGCCCTCTATCTACAGGAGCAGTATTTGAGATTTCAATTTAGCCAACTTTACAATGATTCCTCTATTTCACTTTTTACACATGCTTTATTTCTAATAGCCTACCAAAAAGCTACCCCTGAAATGCAGAATCAACTGTGTGAATTCTACTTGCATGAATTAGCCATTCCATATGGCACTCACTGGAATCCCCTAGTTGTTATTGGGGATGTACAATTGAAGGCCTTAACATCATTTATCTAGAATGAGCATATGAGAGGAGTGTTACATCAGCAATATAATGAGAGAGAGAAATCACTCCCTCTCAAACTCAGGGAAGAATTCCCAGAACCTAATAAGATAGTGGAGGAATGAATTGATCTAATTGAACATCTAGAGGTAGAAACCACACCTAGAATGTAGAGCAATGGATTATAAGAAATTCAATGAATTGGCTAAAGGGATTGGTAAGGAAGCTTTTAGCTTCTCACATGGTAGGTGGAAAGAGTTGACACCAGTATTATAAAGGAAAGAGCCTCATTCAGTATTCAATCTCTCAGCAGTAATCAATAGGGCACATAAATATATAATATTAATCAATGAACATGGAATAACTTGGATACCATTAGTGTTCCATCCTCCCCTGCTTCTTTATCCCATTCCACATTGGTTGGACTAAATGACGAATCAGGCAACAGAATGAGCTAGGTGGAACAAGTTGGTAGAGCATAAGGGCTTCTATCTCAAACAAGAGAGAGGAGTAGAAGAACCTATAGATTACAGGGAGATAGCTCTTCAATACAATCAGAGACCTTGGTTGTTGGAGGACCATCAACATATTTAGTTGGGGGTGTGATGAGGCCATGCTTTGTCTTATTTCTCTTGTGTAAGTACATGTTTCCTAAGACATTCCCAGACTTTTTAATATATTAACTATGTCTATAATCATCCTTAAGACATTGAAAACATGAAGATGGGTATATAATATGTTGTTAATTAATTGTGTGTGAATTGATGATTGCTCATGAAATATGATGGTACTTTATGTTAATTTTAGTAATTGTGATGTATAGATATCATGTGATGGACTAACCCCCCATGTAACAAGTACATGGCTACATTTCATGAAGACCATTGGACAACTCACAATAAAGGAGGTGTTGATGTCCATAGTAGACAATACAAGCACCTGCATCCAAAGGAAGAAGACTTCGAATTGATTGGAATAAGTTATCCATAACTCTCCACTCTTTGACGATTATCCTTTTACAGTTGATGCAATCATGAATAACGAAGGAATCTCAGATCGTGCTCCATGTTCTATTTCTAGTCTTGACTTGATATAAATTTTAATGGAGAATTCAGATAACAATACCTAGCGTTGAGCCTGTGGTATTTTGAAAATAAACAAAATGCTCAATGTGCAGAACTTGTAAAATGTTGCAGGCAACCAAAGATGATTTCTTATTGCATCAAAAGTTGGATATATACAATGAGAAAGAATGTGAAAGGTCACCTTATCCATAGAATTTGAAATGGATAGTTGGAAGGTGACAAAACTACTAAAATTCAAATTTTTAAATTTTTCAAAATTTAAAAAAAACTACTAAATTTTGGACCCCACTAGGCAGGGTCATAACTTCTAGCCAGCTAGTCAAAATCTAGACATTTCGGAGTCGTTGGAAAGATCTCTTGAAGAGATAGATTGAGTTATGTTGAGACCTACCTGCCGCTACCACTCAAAGCAACCGAAAAAAGTCTTGACCCCAAATTCCACTCCGGAGGCCTCCGAAAATGTCAATTACTAGGATGTAGACAAAACTGGAAAAAAATACTAAAAAACTAGAATATAGTTGCCTGAACAAATGCCACCCTAATGCTTCTAAATCTTTGCGGGATCATTTCTTCCCCCTTGAGAGGCAATGGGCCCCATTGCACCTGTGTATTGCAGCAGATGAGGAAATTTCTTCTCAATCTAGTCCTTAGTGAACCATTTTCCTTGATGTGGAAGTTGTCCTGCCTGTACCACCTTATAGAAAGGAATATGTTGTTTCTTCAATGTTTTCACCACAACATCAGTAATCTGATCACATATGAGAGGGGCAATAGTGTCTGGATTCAAATCTGAGCAACTTATATGTTCTGCAACATCTGAAGTGTCCAACAATGGTGGAAAATATGGCCGCAACAATTCAACATTGAAAATAGGATGTAGTCCAAGAAAAGATGGCAGATTGAGTTCAAAAGCATTTTCACCAACTTGTTTGATGATGGTGTATGGACCATATCAAATAGGATGGAGTTTCTTATGAGGCCCTTGAAGTCTTTCTTTCTAAATACTAAGCCAAACCTTGTCCCCAACCTTAAACTGATGAGGTGTACGATGCTGATCATGTTTGTCCTTGTATTTCTGATTACTATATTGTAGTATCTCATGGACTTGTTGCTGAATATGGCGTATCTTCTCCACAAACTTAGTTGCCCTGTCTGCCTCTTTTTCTGAATGTGTTGATGGGTCACTCATCATAGTTGGCAATGCTACATCAATTGGAGCCAATGCTTGGTAGCCAAGACAAACCTCAAATGGACTGTGCCCTGTGGAACCATGTAGTGCTCGATTGTAACTATGTTGTACATATGGCAAGCTTTCATCCCAAGTCTGAGGATGTTTGGAATGGTACATCTGCAAAATGTGAATGATCATCTGATTCACCGCCTCAGTCTGCCCATCTGTTTCTATTCAACTATGGTAGTGGATACTTTGGTATGACTGCTAGCCACAACGGACCTTGCCTCCTCTGGTCGAACCATTAGTAGGACAAATTTTCCAATGTGAGCAATCAAACGCTTACATTGTTTTGTAGTAATCAAAGATACTGGTTCTGCAGGACTTACCTCAAGTATTCGATACCTCTTTTCTCCCAACTTGATGGTAACGTTGTGTGGCCTTGACTCATAGACTCCATGGTGCTTGTACATGTATGGGTGCCCCAACAATACATCGCATACATCCAAAGGTGCCACATCACATATTACTTCATCTTTGAATGGCTTGATAGAATAAGGTAAGCGGCACTATTTACTCACTAGAATGTCTTGTCCCTGACTTACCCATCCCATATGATATGGATGTGGATGTTGTGTTGTCTGTAGATTCAATCTTTTCACAGTTTCAATAGAGATCAAATTCTTTTGGCTTCCACTATCAACAATGAAATGAAGAGCCTTTCTATTTACCCACATCTGTGAGTGGAACAAGCCTTCATCATCTTCACGGGGCATGACTTTGGTAGTCGCAACTATGGCATGTGGGTTAGCCTCAATGATTTGTTCACCATCATTTTGTTCACAAGGATTTGTAGGCAGCGACTCCTGCTCCATCTCCCCTTGATAGATTTTTGCCAACAAAGTCTTCGTGGCACGACAGTCTTTAGTGTTATGACCAGGGCTCTTATGGAATTCACACCACATCTTCTGTTTACCCTTATTTTTTGTTGATGAGGTTTGTGACGAAAAGTCCTTGGTTGTTTGTTTCCCACCAAAGTTGGTACCACCTTCACCCTTGAATTTTATCTTTGAGGGATAATCCTTCTTCCCCTTTTGTTTGAATTTCTCTTCTATCTTTACTGCATATTTGAAGGCGGTACCCAAGGTCTCAATATGTAAGAAATCCATTTCTGTCTGGATATACCAATGAAGCCCACTGCGATACTTCAATACCCGATGTTTTTCTGTGTCACGGATTCCCAATTTTGTAGAAAGTGCATGAAATGTATTTGTATAACCTTGAATAGATTGGTCCTTCTTATGTTGAAGTAATTGCCACCGTATGTACTTCTCCTCATATGAATTTTCAGGTTAGTATTCCTCCTTGATGTATTCCACAAATTCTCCCCATGTGGGATTGTCATTCTCCAATGTTTCAAATCCTTGGCTATCAAGGCCATCATCCCTGGCTAGTAGTCTATTCTCCCAAGATTGTTTTACATGTTCCTCAGCTTTAAGGAGTGCAAAGGTTATGTTTTCAACATCTGTGAAGTGGTTTACAGAAAAATATTTCTTTAATTTTGATAGCCAATCATCAACAGCATCTGCATTAATTTTTCCTTCAAAATTTGGAATGTCAAAATTTACTTGTACCTTGAATGGGGTGTGACCATGAAATGGCGCTCCAGCTGCACCTTCTGGTTGATGATTTAGTTGGAGAATTCCAAAGAATTCAATCATCATATCCTCACGTTGCTTTGCCAAAGCTTCTTGTACCAGCTCCTTGAAAGGGTTAGATCCATCTCCTTGTTCTCCCATCTTCGGTCATGTGCATCTCAAGGGTAGGTAATCTGAAGGGTCTCTTGTCTGCAATCCCAACCTTGCATAACCAGACCATGTACGATGTGACATACAAGAGCGAACCACTCTGATACCACTGATCCAAATTTTAATGGAGAATTCAGATAACAATACCTAGCGTTGAGCCTATGGTATTATGAAAATAAACAAAATGCTCAATGTGCAGAACTTGTAAAAAGTTGCAGGCAACCAAAGAGGATTTCTTATTGCATCAAAAGTTGGATATATACAATGAGAAAGAATGTGAAAGGTCACCTTATCCATAGAATTTGGAATGGATAGTTGGAAGGTGACAAAACTACTAAAATTCAAATTTTTAAAATTTTCAAAATTAAAAAAAAAACTACTAAATTTTGGACCCCACTAGGCAGGGTCATAACTTCTAGCCAGCTAGTCGAAATCTAGACATTTCAAACTCATTGGAAAGATCTCCTAAAGAGCTAGATTGAGTTGCGTTGAGCAATGCCTGTGGTTACTGCTCATCTTGACCCCAAATTCCACTCCAGAGGCCTCCGAAAATGCCAATTACTAGGATGTAGACAAAGCTAGAAAAAAAATTAAAAAACTAGAATATAGTTGCCTAAACAAATGCCACCCTAATGCTTCTGAATCTATGCGGGATCATGACTATTTTTCATAAAGACTAGAGAGAGTTACAATAGGATTGTGCCGTCTATATTACCTTCATGACAGTTTAGTTTCCTATTCCTAGTTTGCTTTGTAATAAAGTCCTCTTCCTATGTTGTTGGATAATGGACAATTATGGTATTTATTGTTGAGTAGTTTTGTTTAAATAGGAGAAGTCAGAACTTGTCTATATGGATTGTTAGATTCTAGATACAAGACAAGAAGGTTAGATAGAGATTGTGTTATCAGATTTGTTATTGTACTTTTCTCTTCAACATTCAATAAAGGAACACATGTTTTGAGTTCAATTGATGGTTTTCAGAGATATCTAGTAGAGATCTAGTTAGATTTTGTGGGATCACAGTCACTCAAGCAAGGGCCACTTGAGGTAACTATGTCTCCCTTATATGTTCATGTGTTTAGTTTATGTTATATGTTTATGTGTATGTGATTAATGCATGTTGTAATGAGTTATGTTATATGAATTAGTTAGACTTTGATAATCTATGTTGTTGAGTCAAGGTGATCATTGATTAACTATTAGTTGTTCTCTTATTTGGAATTACATAAGACCAATTGATTTACAGCCAACTGAATAGCATTGGTTATTTCTTATCAGCATTGCTTACTTATAGTACTTGTCAATTCTTGCAAATAGAGTTGTTTACTTTTTAATTAGACAACCCCTAGATTACAATTCAGGAATTCTCAACTATACACATAGTACAAGCATCATCCAAGAAGAATATGATTCCCTGGTTTGACAATTTAAATGTAACACATTATAGCCAATAGGTTGCTTGATATAGGATCCGTTGGTCCGTTGAGTTGTGTGCATGCCTTTTCTGCATCAATGTATTGGTTAATAATGGAGTTCAATAGCATACTTGACATTTTTAGGTCCTCCATTGCTACAAACTTAAAATATTTATCTATCTCAGTCATCAAGTCAACCAATCCTTTAAAATTTAAGCTTCTTGAGTAGCTTGGGAGATCAAACCATAGATTTCTCCTAACCCTCATCAATGAAAATGTAATTCTTTCCTTTATTGTCATGTTGTCCTCAACATCATCTATCTCTATAGCACCATCTAACAAGTTAGAATCTTCCTTCTCATTATCACTGATATCTTCCATCATCACTGTTTATCTCATTTTATGGTTTTGATGACTACACGTTGAAATTGCATGGATCTCAATGTATCATATAGATCTATGATGTGGGCTACTTTATTTTTTCTTACACTCCCTCTTCCAACTTCGTGAGCCATCTTCTCTAGTTCACCTATAAATGGAATGACACTTCACACAAATGCTTAGGTTAATTCAATGCTTATGTGAGATCACTTATAGGAATTAGAACATTCACTCTAATACCAACTAGTGTAATAGATGAATATGGTTCAAATGAATAATTGGTGAGTGGGCATGTAGAGAACACAAATAGAAGCCACAAGGAAGAAAATGGGAACTAAACATGACAAATAATAGATTAAAATTGTAGAAAATGAAATAATTACAAATGTACCACTAATAAGTGAAAACCTATATAAATGTGTACCCAACCCCTAAGAAATATTTAGACTCTACACTACAATCACTTCACCTTAATCTCTACCTAAACCCAATTACATGTCAATTCACCAAGAGACACACCTATAAAAAATTCACCAACTAGTGAACTTGCTAACCCCTCAAATGACCAAAGCATCCATAATAAATAGGATCCAACTAGAAAATCTAGTGTGCATGATATTTGACAAATAATGTAGGCCATTCCACCTTTAATGTACACCAAGAGGAAATTTGATCAGCAAGTGTGCAATCTATAAATAGGACAATCATGTCATTCCTCAATAAATTCAAACTAATGCTTCTTTGACATTCCAAAACTAACAAATCATCTAAAATCTAATCATTTATATCTAACAAAATTTACTCTTATAATTACCAACTTGTTTTGACATTTTTGTCATTCGTTGAATTTTTATGAGGAACACACATATAATCAATCTATGCAAGGTGAGATCTTAGTGTGTATGATTGCGTGGTTTGTGCAAGGATACACAAGAGCTGGAGAAAGAATGGTGCAATGCTCAGCACAAGGGAATCTTTCATGCAAGTTGAAATGCACTCAAACAAACATGCCCCAAACCAATACGATTTGCATAAGACTAAAAAGTGTTATGCTAACATGCATAGGGTACACAAGACACCAAAGCTACTCAAACAAGACAAAATAACACACTTACAGTATACATGTTAAGAATGTGCACAGTAAAAAACCACATAGAACAGAGTGCATGCACAATTTAAGCGTGCACATGAGGAAGTGCAAAACACACAACATGTATTTTGCTAATGCAATGATGCTTTTACATCATACTACCCCTATAACATGTATCCATGGATAATGGAAAATAAAATTATACATTAATTATCTAAGCATCACGTGTAATAAGGTATAGATCTAGTAACTAGGCCAAGTGTAATGGGCAAACTAATGACATTGGTGATTCCCACTAGATACTATCAAATCCTCTAATGGTGACCTTTAATTTTTGTAAGTTGGTGGAAATGACATTGATTTCATTCACAACTAATTTTCTACATATTCTCAAACCATATCGATTTCCAACTAAGATTTTTTAATGTGAATGTCCCCATATTTCACCTCAATGAACAATGGTAAATCATGTTTAATAACTTGAGTACTAGGTAACTCATGAGGTGCAAATGAAATCTTGGAACAATTTATATAATTGGGCTCAAGTAATGTGGCCACCTATATAAGATTAACCTCAAATGGTACATAGTGATCCCTTCTAAATCCTTTTTCAAAACATATCTATATAACTCTAATGTATGCATGAGATCCCAAATAGAAATTTCATTGGATTATTCTTAAGTTGATTAATTAAATCATATCCTTTATGTGCTTTTTTGTTCAAATTAGGTAGGAGGTAACACTAGAGCACTAGATGGTGAAACTAGTTGATTAGATATGACTTTATGTCGACTAGCTATCCTCTAATAATTATCCCCTACTAAATAAGTATCTTGAGAAGTAGATGCCTCATAGAAAGTTCAAGGGGTATATTTAGATGAATCAAATAGGGCATGGAATATAAGGGGGGGGAATATGAATCCATAGATAAAACAATACCCTAAGTAGGTGATGTCGTATGCAAAGCATGGGTCAGGAAGGTTTAGAGTTAATAATCCCATAAAAATCAAAGAAGGAAGGAGGACAAGTTTCAAAAGATAAAACATGAAGAGGAATAGACAAGTCCAAACTATCCTTAAGATGCTAGGGCAATAAAAATAGGAAATAAAACCATGTACCAATACCATAAATGAATGATAAAACAAACAAGATGTATCAAACCATTGGCAATACTCTATCATGCAAAGTAATTCCAACTTTATTCATCAATAAGATATCATCATCCAAGTTCTCATAATTTGCAAGAAAAAATGACTTAACATGTAAAGATACATCATTAAAACAATCAAAGTCATCATGTAATAACTCGTTGTTAAGAGCTATAATGTTGTCATGTAATGTAGTTGGATACAATAAATTATCAATAATATGTACATGAGAATCTAATGAACTATCATAATGCATGAATCATAATATAATGTATCACAAGGTAAATTATCATCATGACTAGCCATAGAGTCAATATGAGATGTAAAAGTACTATCATCACAAAGAATATCAATGTCATGTATAAAGGAGGGTAAATCACACCTCCCTATCCCTAGGCTCCTCATGAGATGCATCTCCAAAGGGTATGGATCTAAGGATAGAGAAATAGGGTTGTAATGACATATAGACATAATCTAGTAGCACTAGGCTCGAAAACATCATGAATAGATAAAGGAGGATTGATCAACTTCATCACATAAAGCTCATCATCCATAACATCACTAGAAGGTAGGGCTACATCATCATCATCCATCATACAAGGGGTATAAGTTGGCATCATGAAGTATACAAATGAAGTGAAGTCTTCTACTATACATGAAAATATACCAACCAGGTGGATGAAAGGAGGAGAAACTAGATATGTATGAAAATAACTCATTAAACACAAGGCATCATCAATAATATGAAATACGGCTGCCGTGTCACTAAGAATCAAAGGGTAGGAATTAATAAAGCATGAAAATATGTTAAAATATTTGAGATATACATAGAGGTAATCCTACGATAAATGCTTATAAAGAACCATGATAAATAATATAAAAATCAACCCATGATGGATGGAAGAAGTGAGATACCAAGGATCAATACCCTAAAGAAGAAAATGATATGAAAGAGATCTAGGATCTGATATAAACTTCAAAAATTAACAAGTAGACAAGTTTTAAAAATAAAATCAGCAAGGAAACCCTAAGTATCAAACAAGGGTAGTTAGGGTAGGGATCAAATAGATATCAAACAATAAAATTCTTAACACTATTAGAGATAAAGCAATAACTTACGAACAAGGGTGAATCCAAACCCTACTCAAATCTAAGACGAAAGGTATGCCATCAAAAAAATCAAATCTAGAATCCTAATGATGAAGGATAAAACCTAGAATGATAAAAGCTTATGGGGTGTGAGAATGTTGGATCCACCAAAATATAAAGAAATAAGATAACATTTTATAAATATCTAGGGTAAGTAATAAATTAATGAGAACACGTCAAAATATACCCTAGATAAAAGAGTTGGGACTGCTAACAATACCAAACTAAATACACATAATTAAAAGGACTAAAATAAAGGTATTTAGCTCTAGGTTGATGTCAATCTTGTCATACTAGATGATGTCAAATAATTTGCCAACAACCCAGAAAATCAAGACCTATCAAATGAATGCCTCAATATTAAGAATTTTGTTTTTTACTAACTTGATTCACTTTTGTGACGACAAAACTAATCTTAATGAGTGTAAAATTGAACCTTACGTGTGCATTTGACATCTAAAGGGTAGCATCTATATATTTTTGACTTTACTAATTTATATGTTTGGAAAATATTTCTAACTTGTATCCTCAAATACCTTTTATATATATATAACAAACTTAATCCTTTTATAAAACATAAAAAAGATTTAAGAGTTTTGTACATCCACGGATGATATCTGGCAGCATTAAATCACAAGAGTTTCTTATCAAGACGTGTGGTACTAAAAGTCTGTTGCACTTGACTTTAAGGCAAAGCAAACAGGTTGGATTTGACTGGACTCATCCTCGTGGCTTTGAAAAGGAGAAAATTCCGTTATTTTCTCACTGTAGAAAGAAGAAAAACTTATCAGTTCCACCTTACATGATTGCGACTGAATCTGAATATACAAAAGTCACAAAACAAAACCACCAAATTTAAGTCACAATCACAGCAATAAATTAAGATGCTCTCCAGAGAATATCAGCCGTTCACACTGACTATGTTGTCCAACAAAAAAAATCACAGAAGAGTTTAACATAATACTCTTAATTTTCTTATGTTTACCATAACTTTATAGAAGAGTTTCCAATAAAAAATTTCTTAATTGCTTTATTTTTCACAATCATTCAATGTGAACTTCCTTTGGTTTGTAGTTGTATGGAGAATCAAGCAGTATAGTCAACATCATATTTGGTGCACTTGGGCCCAGATTGTCATACTCACTTTATTGCGGCTATCTACAAGTCAAGACTACTTTGATTGAACCAACCGACAAATCTTCTTCATGGGCTTTAAGATAATCAATAAAAAATAAGTGGAGGCTATACAATTCTCTAAGCAGTATAATTATCTACAAATTTATTGCAGTGAAAGCATTGCTTCCATGCAGTAAGGATGGGGGGAATTTCTGATAGCTCAGGATTTTCTATGTCTGTGAAGAGGTTTATGCAGAGACGAAAATACAAAAGGGTGGATGATTTTAATGGAGGAAGAAGAAGATTGAGAATGGTTACACTGGATGGCCGTAAAGGTAGGCTGGCTTGGAAGCTTAAATTTGTGCCAAAGTTAAAGCTGAAAACCATTAAGTCTGTGGTTAAGGTGTCTGCAAAATCATGGCTTTCAAAACTGAAAGATACATATGTAAATATGATGTTTAGTCTTGCCCAATTGAGAATTAGTCAGGGCCCTTCAAAGATGGGTATTGAAGATTTCAATGATAAGATGATTGTTGAGATTTACAAGTCATTGGGAGTACAAGTACAGGTCTTACCAGATCAGGCTTCTGCCAAATATCAAAGTCAGTTTAATCTGAGAAAAGTTATAGTTTGAGTGCTTCTAATATGTACATGATTGCCTTTTCATGCAACAATTTGTATTAAGTAATCAGTTATAGTACTCCTTATGGCTTGAATCCTCTAAGCCTATAGTTTTCATGTTTGAAAGGATATGAGAGGTTATTTCTACTGTCAAAGGCAAAAGTTTAAGCCTGTCATGAAAGTTACTTTCTATTGTAAAGTTATGTCAATGTAATAAAATTTTCTGTTATCATCTTTCATGTATTTGGTGATGTTATACCAGAGCCATATCAATTTTAGGTGAAATTTATTATGTGGTAAACAAAAATGGAATCTATGTTTCAGACTTTAGTAGAGATATACATCATCATAATATGATATTGTGCATGGACATCCCCAATATTGGTTTTCTTCTGTAAACAATTTTATCGAAGTTTATTAAGCTGGCTGCATGAGCTGAAAGCTTGACCTGCTTAATTGTCAATAAAATAAAGTTGTGTACAGTACAGCAGCACCATTTCTGGTGTCGTAGTTGGTGAGCAAAAATCAAAAGCTTCAACTACTTCAATAAAATTGTGTGGAATAAAGTGGTAAAAACGACACTCACGGGTATATTGACTTTTTCATGTTCCCACATATCCATTTTTTCACATAAATATGTATTGGGTAGGAATGTGAAAACGAAAAATGTTTGGTATCTTTTAATTAAAAAATTAAATGTGAGGTGTAGGTGGAGTGGAATGGAATAGTTTAGATAAGATAATATCAGGTAGTAAGTACAATTACACCATGAATAGCACTAAATAAGAAGGGAAAATACTTAGCTCTATGACCTAGGTTTGAGTGTTCATTGATGAAGACAGTGAAGTTGATGTGCCTTGGAATTTCAAAATGTGCTAAAGAGTCCTATGTATGGATGACAATTAGAATATTCTTCCATGTTCTGTGCTAGGTGACCTTCATGGTTCTAGATCTAGTTTGTCACTATGAACTTAATCTATGCCTACAAACTTGACTTGTGATGGTCTCTAGATTCTACCCTATGAATTCTCTAAAAAGAAGATAGCTAGATAATGATATTCCCTATCATACACTACATGTTTTTCTATTAAATTGATGGTATTTAAAAGTAGCTTAACAATCAACAAGCTTCAAACATGTACATGTATTCTAGAATGATTGCTAGGTGATTCACATGTGCTAGTAGGTGTGATTAGATATGCTAGATTCCTTGCTTGATTTGAGTGCAAATGGGAATAACTATTCTTGTGATAATCAATGATCCTTTCTTGGTATCAAATGATGGATATATTCCTAGATGGATAAAAATGAATGCAATGAATGTCTTTTTATACATAAACATAACATTGAGTGATGAATCTTTGTGCAAAGTCAGCTTAGGACAAAGGTCCTGAGATGGAGCTAGTTGCCTAACTCTTTGATTTTGATTTTGTAATTAAGTGAATCAAGATCGTGATTGCAAGGATGACCTCACACTCATAGACACAACCTAGGTCAAACAACTTTGATGGATTAGTGCCCAAGATGGATTGGATTGGAATAATTATTAGCATTAGACAAATAAACCAATTGGACTAGGATTGCATGCACATAAGCATAGGGATAACAATAAGCATAGGGCTAGGTACGTAGGCCCAACTATGCAAAAAAATGCACCATTTGTAGCTATATAAATACATTAAGACATTGCCCCAAATTAGGCACAAAACCAAATGGGAAATGCATTGAGGATGCATTTTTCACCATTATAGAATGCAACAAATAAAATATATGCAATCAAGAAGGGAAAAATGAGAAATCTAGAAGGTAATTTTTGAGTATTAATAGTGAAGAAATGTTAATGTATGATGGCTAGAAGAATTCCCTATTAATGAATAATTTGGTGTGTGATGTGCATGTACTCAAGGGTTATGATAAAAAGTGAGCCATTACTAATGGAGGGACATTGATGACTAATGGTGAGAGTGACTAAATTGGCAAATAAACTTTCTCGGTTAAAATATATGTAGATCAATTTAAGGTAAATTAGGAAATCTAGAATGTAGACATGCTAAGAGATGAGTAATTGCCTTTGGGTGGATTTCCCAAAGAAAGAGATTATATGTCCTTACCCATACTTGGTTCTTGTCATTATTGTTTATGTCGGTTTAGGTATACAAACCTACATCTAGATTAAACATGAGTATATTTAAGTACGAACTAGCATATTACAATATTGCAAGACATACATCCTAAATATGAATATATAAAAAACTCAATCCCCTTTTTTAAATTTAAGGATGCTAGGGGTAAACATGGGATTGCCATAAATAGGAATGGTGAGGGCTATTAACTAAAAGCTACTATAGGAATAACTCAGGTGTAATCTCTATAAAATGGCCCCAAAAAGAAGACTCAAAAAATGTATAAAAATAGGTTAATGCAATTTGAATATCATTGTTTAAATTCACCTACAAAATAAAAACTAAGGAAAATAAATATGAGGAAACACTTAGATGGGAAAACAACAATCAAGTCAACCTATATAGACTCAAATGTATAATCCTACACATATATTCCTACACTTGCTCTTAATCAATAACCCTCACCAGTCACCATTATCTTCCTCTAACTTAAATGATTAAAATAATCATAAGAAAACATGAACTCAAAATAGACAAAATAATTAAAATAAAAATGCAAACACTAGGGTGACCACACGACACTAAATTTTAGCAAGAGAAAACTCAAATAAGTGAAAAAGTCTAGGAAGAGTATGTTTCTAGCATCTCATCATTAAATTTGGTACCAATTCATAGATGTTACATCACTAGACATTTAATCAGAGCTAGTTTAATAGTTTACAAACTATTATAGCCTACAATTTATTCTTTGATTGATAGTATACAAGTGCCACCTTCGTCTTAGTTAACTGAGTTAACTGATCTCCTAATTGAGACTAATTAGGGAGTTAACGCATGACCTCTTGGATATGTGTGATCCTAAATCATACATGTAATAGGCCTATATATTTATACTTTACACTTTTTTTCAATATTAATTACATTAAAACAAAATAAAACTATTCTATTTTCTAGTTTTGAGGCTAATCCATAAACATTAGGTCCTATGTTTGTTTTGTTCATCATAAAATCTAAGTTCATCATAAAATCTAACATGGTGACAGATCTATATTGTCTTGTGGTTAGTATATTCTATATTTTGAGAGCACATGGGATCTAAATTTCTATCATATCTAGTGAATCATGGAGCTATTTTAAGCTCACCATCATATCTAGAACAACCAAATTAGCTAAGATCCACTACTATTTTTTCTAATTTGGAAAACCATGAGCTTGCTAACAAGAATGAGGTTTTTTCTTTGATTTGTGCAAGGATATTTTACATGAAGTACTTTGGTGAAAAATAGAGTGCACCATTAAATCTTAGATCCATCGATCTACAAGGATTAACTATCAATTCACTAAAAATGGAGTACTCCCTCTTAAGACCCTTAGTGTTTTTTCTCACCTACACATTATATGAGGGAGATTATTTGAATGTGGTATGGGTTTCATGAAATTTTTTGACTTTATATGAGTATTTTATAAATCTTAAGGTTTTCAAAAAAAACCTTGGTGCATTAGGGTCCTTTTATTCCATGTTATTGGTATGATTAAAAGCCCCTCCTTGTAGGTGTTATTTCATCATTGCCCCTCTTGCCAAGCATTATTTACAACAATGTTCACTAAAGGAGATTGAATCAACTAAATAGTGCATGGTGGAGTGTGTTCATACCTACTTGGAGTTCATGAACACCATGGACTATAAAGTAGCTCAAATTCCTAGACATGTAAGGTGTAAATTGCTTCCATGATGCTTGGAGTGTAAGTTGCTTCAGGCAATTATTTTTAGAATGCCATTCTTTTATCTTTATATATTATGAAATAGGCCCCATTAGGTCAAACAATTTCATGGAAATAATTGTCCCTATCACTTTATCCTAATAGGATTGATCCCCCTAGGTAATATCTTATATGGAATCATTTTTAAGGTATAAATATTAACAAGATTCTTTTTAAAGATTCAAGGCTATATCTTCATGGTATAATTTTTTCTTAAAAAGACATTTTTTGAAATTTTAAAAGATGGAAGATGCAAACAATAGATCTGCGAAGTTTTAAGCTTGGATTGACTCACTTGTGTTTAGTTTTGTCAATAATAATCTTATATCGTATTGTTTCTTGTTTAAGGAGTTCATATATTTCCTCTGCATTTATTGTGGGTTTTTTAATTTTCTCACCTTTAAGCATTTTTCATTTAAATGGATTCAAACCTTAGCAATCCAATAATTGATGCTTGTTTGGACACACTACAAAATGGCTCCCCCTCTAAAGAGAATACAAAAAATTGCATAAAAAGGTGTTCCATGACATAAGTCTTTGGAAGCCCCACTTGATTACATATTCCTATATTCAATAATAACTATAAACGTCTTAAAAATTATACTTTGATTAGTTATTTTGTTGGGCATATCCCCTCAAAAAGAATGCTTTGTGAGTGGGTCAACAAAGCTTGAAACCCTCATGGGGTCTAGTCAGATGCTATCGAAACCTCACAAAAGGGTTTTCCTTTTCTACTTTATGGAGCAAATCACACAGATGCCATTCTCACGCATGGTCCTTAGTATGTTTGTAGCTCTTTATTGGTTTTTACTTCTTGGACCTAATACTTTGTTGTCTCTAAGGAACAAGCTCTTTGGGTCCCAAGTTTCCAAGGTTACTGTTGTCACTTGAATTTGTACCCTTTGTTGAACCTGTTGTTCCAAAAATCCAAGGACATAACTGGACTGATATCAAGGTGTGGGACCTTGCAGATGAGATCATACCTCTAGAGAATGTTGGTTCCTCTTTCTAAGGTTAAGGCTCAAAGAAATAAACTAAAACTAAACCTATTCTAACCATCACCAAGGAAAAGGGGAAGAGGATAAATACTGAAAATGAAAGGTGATACACCAAATTTAGCATGAATAATTTTTGAATCAACTCTACATGCATAGAATAACCTTAAAAGAGTTGACATATACATGCACAATACTCATGAAACTCATACAAAGGTTAAGAAGAAACTAGATATGCAAGGAATCAAATATTCACAACCAAATCCAAATCATTCAACAATACACAGTGCAAGAGTATAAGAAAAGGCACAAATTAGTGTTTGTATTGATCATGGAAGCAAAAATTATAGTTGATATAGGGCTTGGCTTCAAAAATACCAACAACCCCAAATACATCTTTTTTACATGCATATATAACATTACAAAATCACTATTATAGCCCTAGACGTGGGAAGAGTAGTCAACACATTTTGCCAGTTGCCCATGCTTGCAAACATCATGCCCCTATGGGCAATGTTAGAAAACCTACAAGTTTTTACATTCGCCCATGCCTGACTGTAAAATATTTAATATGGAAAAGAACCGCAATCAAATGTGGATCACTGGAAAATCCACTATTTCAACCACTTTAATTACCTGTAGCATTAAAATCCATATCAACAAATCTAGCTGCCTGAATATCTACCCCAATCTACATTAATTGTGATTCTGGGCACTGAACAAGCATTTTCCAAAGTCAACATGTGAAAAAACACATTTTGGCACTTTTACAACACTTTAAAATATTCATCTCTACATTTTTTGCACTTAAAGACATTGTCAAGAACTTTGTCAGCGAGTTCCAAGTCACTCGGAACTTGCCGAAAACCATCTGGTCTCTCTTTTTCCTTTTGTTCCTATCCATCAACGATTTCCTGCCTACTGGGAACTTGCCAATGACTTCGTTTTGTCTCTTCTCTTTATTCTTTCTTCACTTGTCTTCTTTCCCGTAGTTGATTTCCATGCCTTACCCTACTTGCTTTAGCCATCTCTTGCCTTACCACAAACGAGGATTTGAATGGGAGTGGGAACCCCATCGGTGATTTCCCTTGTTCCAAGAACAAGGGAAATCTTTGACGGTTCCATTCCATCAAAATTTTCTCCCCCATCCAGAACTAGCCACTCACTAGTCTTTCTTTGCCTTCACTCTTTTAACCTTGCTTTTCTTCATGGTTGACGAGTTCCAACTGGCTTGGAACTCACCAACGTTCCTATGTCTTTTGCCTTGTCTTAGCCTTAGAAGCTTCCCTATTGGCCTTCTGACTAGGACCAGGAACCCCGTCGAGGATTTCCCTTGTTCTAGGAACAAGGGAAATCTCTAACAGTTTTGTTCCATTAGTGATTTCTTGTCGCTTTCCTTACCTTAGCCAATTTCTTTGCTTTCCTCCCACCTTAGAGACCTCCTTGTGCCTTTGCTTTATTATCAGCGCATTCCACCTTGTTGGGGAGTTCCTGATGACCAGGAACTTGTTGACAAGGGGAACCTAAGGAACCCATCAGGATTTTCCTTTGTTCCAGGAACAAGGGAAGAGCCTGATTTGTTCCTAGGGAGCCCAAAAACTTTGATGGCTCCTAACTTAGCCATTTTTTCACTTTTTTCAAAAATTTCAAAGGCGAACATGCACTATGAGACATAAAGAACACATTCAACAACATTTTGATGGAATTTGAGAAAGATTTTGCATATTTTCAAGGATGGGATATTTGGGCAAGGATGACCAAATAATTCAACATTTTGGCAACATTGTGGGGGGATTGCATGCTAAACACATGAAACCATAGGCCTTAAACAATCCATTACGTACATGAGTTAAAAGGGAACTACATAAACTATCTGAAAGAGAGATTTGGGCCAGGCTAATCAACTGAACATGCTTCCAATAGTAAAACAACAAAAAAACAACAAAGCATACAACCTCCTAATGAGGTTACAACATGTGCAACAACACTTATTTGCAAAGACAACTAACCATATATACAAAACCTCAAAATTGAATTTAAAAGAAAGGTTTGAGATGGATCCCATGAACTAGGATGGGAAGAACTTCACCATTCTATTGGACACAATGAGGTGCTGAGAGGGGGGGTGAATCAGCACACACTAAAACTTAAACAAATATTTGCAAATAAAACTTAATAACTTAAAGAGTAAAAAGTAAATCATGCAACACAAGGATCAACACAAGAACACCAGGATTTTTACGTGGAAAACTCTAAAATAGGGAAAAACCATGGTGAGTGTTAGCTCACAATATATTATGCTCACTGCAAAAATATTACAACTTTGTTTTTGGGCTGCAACCCAAGGAAGCCACTACTCCCTGTACTTTGTGTATTTAGCAATTACAACTTTGATTTAGGGTAGAACCCAAGGAAGCTACTACTCCCTGGATATTCTGCTCACTGCATTTAGGATTTACAAAGATAGATATATGAACTACTGTAAAGTAGACATCTGACTTATGCTGATAATACAGTCTTATTTTCATCTCAAAACATGCCTTTAAAATGATTCTACATACTTCATATCTTGCCCTCTACTATATCATATTCTCACTCACATCTACCTCATAGATGAATTTTATCTTCTATAAATATCCTCTGCAACACTTCAAAACACTGATTAGGTCGACAACATAAACATCATTGGATGAAATGTGTAACTCTTCAAAGGTCGGCCTCAATACATACAATATGATAAGAAAACTTAATGCGGACCTCAGGACATCATGAAGGTATTCAAAACATATCTCCTCACATCTTCCAAAGTCAAATCAATAGGTCAGGATCTACTGCACATACTAGAGACTTAACCTGTCGGCTCAATCTACACAAAACTGCTAAATGTTCATCTTCACACTATCAGGGAGAAGCCAAAATCTTCATGCAAACCAAGAATTCAATCTTGTATAATCTCAACATCCTCCATTCACCTTTCAGCTGAAGTATCATATCAATCTATATGTCCACAAAAAATGAAACATGATGAACTGTAGGAAACAAAGCATTCCGGACCACAAGTAACACTTCATAACTTAAGATATAGCATTGGGTGTAGAAAAATAAGGAATATCTTATGTAGATTAAACTTGATAAATATTGGAACATGTAAGAGCTCCATACAAACTTTTATGACTGATCTACATACATTTCATCTTCTGCAAAAGCTCGAACCTATGTATTTAGGCTCCAAAACAGTCTGTATTGCCTCTGTCACTTGATTGCTGACATTGTGGAACACTAGATCACTTGATACTTAATCATAGCATGTCTTATACCTCTCTAAGACTGTCCTCAGAACCGCATGACACAATAATGTCTTCCAGAGGGATGCGGAGCATTCCATTAAGTCCCCATCATTGCTTTGCCCTGTCTAAGTAGTAATCGGTACTCTGTCCCTTGTAACTTTCTCTGCTGAAGATGTGAAGAACTGAAAACTTGGATATATCATTTCAATACCTGGATAAACTTATATTCAAAACCACAAGATCAAATCTTTCTCTGTGGAGAAATACTGACCAAAACAATGTTACTGTGCCTTGGGATATGCACTATGAACACCTTAGACAAATTTTTGGTATTTATCATTAAGTGTGGTACTCCAAACTGATGAGATAAACATGTAGCAATACTGGAAACATGCAAGGACATGAGTATTTACCTCCGCATCATGCTCAGACACAAAACTGATCACCTCACCATATTTAGATTGTTTTCTCTTCTCCTAGACTGATTTGCCTTGACCATGCTGACTCTACCTTTCTACAAGTTTGTCCTTATATTTCCATATACCATGTTGACATCAATGACAACACATATTCTCAATGCATTCAACCTTGATATTTGAAAATCATTGGCCTTCTTGCAGCTAGTAATGATGTAGGGGCCTCTCCACATAGCATCAAATTTTGTGTGACTTCTCGCCTTGGCCCTATCTTCATCCCATTTCAGCACCAAATTGCCCTCTTTGAAAACTCTATTAGTTTCTTTCTTGTCAAATGCCTCTTTACCTAGTCTTGGTGAGCTTCAAGTGTCTTCATGGCTTGATCTTGTTGGGAATTAAGGTGTCTCAACCTTCGTAATTCCTTGTATTATTTTCATTGTATTTATTTATTCATTGCCTATGATGTAAATTAATTGTAAATTCCATATTGTCATCTTGTGGGATGTGGCACGGTGATGTGTCATCCTACATGATAGATGACAACTTGTAATGTTGTCCTCACATGAGGAGATAGGCATCCCACTTAGTGGTAGGAATATTTTGCCATGTGTCGGCATCTTAGGTGTTGTGTAAGGGAATATTGACCGAAACGGTCATGACAGATTCCTATGACAGTTTTATGACATGTAAGACTCAGAAATAGGAGATTCTATGACAGGTATAAACAAGTGTCGAAGAGCATCTTTGAGGAAGGCATCTTTGGGTGCCCCTAGGTGGGTTATGACATGTTGTAAGAGAATATGCTATTTATAGCATGTGTATGATAGATTCTCTTACAGCTATAAGTCATTATGCTATGACAAATTCTATGATGGTTGTAAGAGTCGTAGAAGCATCTGTCATTACCCATTTTTGGAATAGGCAACCTCTTTGGGATGAGGTGAGCTAACAAGTGTCAAGATCATTCTACAAGGTTGGACAAGTGTCCATAGGCGTGGGTTTTGGGCCATGAGGCCATGTTGGACGCCCATTCCAAGATAGAGCCAAAACTGCCTTGTAAACTCTATATAATCAGGTGCTTTGAGGAGGTGATGTATTTTACAGGTTTTACAGGTACTGTTATGCTGCTAGATCATCTCTAGATATGAGTGTTGAAGACTCCTGCAAGAGCATTGGCTCTGGTTTGTATTGTAATCTCTTTGTTTACGTAATATAGTTGAGCAGTGTTTTGGAGTGTGGGGTTTTTCACCCGTAAGGGTTTTCCCCACGTATATCTTGTGTCTCTCTTCTTCTGTCATTCTTTTCTTCCTTATGTGTTTGCTGCAATATCTCATGTTAATGGTTTAATGTTGATGTAATAGTTAGGATAAATTTGAATTTGCACTCTCCTCCCCTCATTAGATTAGTGTAGGAAGCGATTTCTGCACACCTAGCTTCCTTTCAAATCTCTTACTTCCTCCGATTCCATCATCTCAGCCAATCTCATTTTCATGGCATCATTTTCCAACAATTCCAACTATTGTGCAAGCTCAAGAGAGGGTTTCTCCAATGATAGTGGGAGTTTGGCCTCTTTCCCATAAATTAGCATGAAAGACAAATTACCAATATCCCTCTTAGGTGTGATTCTATCATCCCAAAGAGTTGTCTTGAGCTTGGTATGCCATGTCCTCTAGTTGTCTTCAAATATCCTCTTGATGATCCTCATCAAGTTTTTATTTGTAGACTTAGCCAGCCCATTGCCTTGAGGATAGTAGTTAGGAGATGTTTTCAAATAAATTCCATGTTTAACCACCCATTCACTGATTTTAGTACCTGCAAAGGTTTTAGCATTATCAGAAATGATAATAAATGGGACACCAAACCTTGTGACAATTCCTTCAAGGAAATCCAGAATGGAAGCTTCAGTGGTGTCCTTCAATGCAATTGCTTTAGTCCACCTTGTAAAATAATCAGTGGATGTTAAAATCTAGTTGTGACCGGTGTTGGAGGATGGACTTATCATGCCAATGAAGTCTAAACCCCATTAGACAAATGGTTGGTCTGTTTGAATAGGGTGAAGAGGAAGGGAAAGCAACCTTTGTTTACCTATAAAGAGGGTACATTCCTTGCAACTTCTCACCCATTTATGAGCATCTGAAAATAGATTGGGCCAATAATAACCAGGCCTCATTATCTTGACAACAGTAGTTTTATGTGAAAAATGACCTCCAGAGAGACCATTGTGGAATTCTTTGACCACTTTATCAACCTAATTTTGCTCAATGCACCTCAAAAGAACTCCATTGATGTCTTTTCTAAACAAGACACCATCAACAAGGATATATGGAATAGACTAATGTCTAAAATACCTCCTTTTGGAATTATTTAGACCATATGGATACTTGACTATTTGTAGGAAAATCATCATGTCATGATACCAACCATGTGAAACGTCAACCTCAGCTGGTTGGGCCTCTTTAAGAGCATTATTTGTATCATTTCTAGCTCCTATGTCTGCTTCTAATTGTTCACACAACCCTTTACCTCTCAACAGCTTTATTATCTTAATATCAACATCATATTCCATGACTTTGGTGATCCAATCATCTCTCTTATCATTAACATCCTTGCTCAGTAAGAATTCTTTCACACTGGGATGATTGACCCTCAACTACACCCTATTGTTAGAAATCATGTGTCTAAAATTTTTGAGATCTTTCACAATAGCGAAGACTTGTTTTTTTATCAAATTTGTACCTAAGCTCATAATCCTTAAGGGGATAAATGAAAAATGTAATTGACTGCTCCAATTCTTCATTGTTATGCTGAGTCAAGATTGTTAATATGCCCTCCTTTCCCCCAAAAGCATAAAGGATAAACTCCTTCTCACAATTGGGATTAATCAGTGTGGGATCTTGGGAGATAGCTTGCTTGGCAGCTTCAAAATTATCCCTACCTTCTTCAGACCAACTAGAAACAACATTCTTTTTTAGCATAGAGGTCAAAGGTTTTGCTATGGATGTAAAATTCAGTATGAACCTCCTCACAAAATTAACCTCCTCACAAAATTAACCTTGCCTAGGAATCTTTGGAGACCTTTTTATGACTAGGAAGAGGAAGGGAAAATATAACACTTGTTCTTTCTGGATCTATTGCAATCCCTTCTTTTGAAACTATGTGCCCCAATAATTTACCTTCAGGGACAACAAATACACACTTTTTTGGATTCAATGATATGCCAATTTCCCTACATCTATCAAAGACCTTATTTAAATGACCAAGTTGTCATCTGCATGCTTGGAGTAGATAGTTAGGTCATCCAAGTAAATCAAAATAATATCATTGATTAGCCCTTGAAGGCCAAATCCATTTCCCTTTGAAAGTTTGCACCAGCATTGGTCAACCCAAATGACATTTTTTATGTAAGCTAAAGTACCCCATTTGGTGGTGAAGGCTATTTTAAATTGGTTTGATTCCTTAAGAAGAATTTGATTATAGCCTGAGTAATTTTCTAGAAGGAAGAACCTTTCAACTCCAACTATTGTTTGGAGGATTTGTTCCATGGATGGAATTGGATAGTGGTCTTTAAGGGAGGCCTATTTAGGTCTCTAAAGTCCACACATAGTCTAATTTCTCCATTTTTATTCCTAACTGGAACTAGGTTAGCCACCCAAGAGGAATTCTTAATTAGAAAAATAATGTTAGCCTCTATGATCTTGGACAACTCCTTCCTCATTAATGGCTCTATTTTAGGGTTGACTGGCCCATTGTTTTTGCTTGACAGGCTTTGCATTAGGGTCTAAATTGATGGTATGCTGGACTAAGCCAGGGTGAAAACATCTAAGGTCTTCATAACTCCAAGCAATAATATCATCATATTCTTTGTAATGATTAATGAAGGCTTGCTTTTCAGATTTCTTACATACCTTTCCTAGTTTTAGAACCTTTCCTTTTGTAATTATAGCCTCCTCATAGTCTTCTTTTTTGACAACCATGCTCATCTTTTATTTCCTGGGCTGATCATTAGTATTGAAAATACTCTCTAAGGTGATTAATGCTTTGGGAAATTTATTGGTTTCGAGCTAAATGACTTACCCATTGTATTGACCTTGATATTTGGACTAGTTTTTTGCAGCAACCCTTGCCTCCTCTTGCAAAAAACTTACAATTTTCTTATCATTTTCAAACACTTGCTAGCTGATTACATTGTCAGGGATAGCTAGCCTTACTACAATTTTTACACGCTAGTCTAAATCTTGCGTGATGTTCTTGGGGATGTCAAACTGAGCACCCACAACTATGAGCCTATCAACATCCCTATTCTTTTCCTTGGACATGGATTGGATATTGAAGGCTTCAAGATATTTAGTCAAATCCCATGCCCTGTGTTTATATGTTTTTAGTAAATTAATTTTTGATGCACTTTGAGCTCTAACTTGCTAGGCAACAAGTTCATTGTCACAAAATAGTTGCAAGATTTTAATTCCTCTTTTTTGTGCAAGCTAAATGCCTTGAATCAAAGCTTCATATTCAGCTACATTATTGGTGAAATTGAACTAAAATCTAAAAGTGAAAAAATATCTCTATTTTTGGGGTGAGATCAAGGTTACACCAACACCCACTCCTTTTTTTCTTTTGAAGCCATCAAAATAAATTTTCCATACTCCTTCCAAATCTTCTTGTGGCTTCACAAGATTGGGGATGATTGCATTCTCTTCATGGATACAATAAGTACCCAACCTATTTCTTCCAACCCCTCAAGAGGATTAAACTGAAGGCCATTACCCACTCGTCAAGTAGTATATCTTGGATTTCTTTTATAGGCATGGCAGCCTCATGAATATTATTGTCTTCATCTTGGTCATGTATTGTGCATTTCATATTAATAGGGCTAGGGGAATAGGGCTCAATGTAACCTTTTGATATAGTCTTAGATTTTACAGTTTCCTTTGTTCCATACCTAGTCCTAAACAACATAAGGGACCAATCAAAAGATAAGTACCTGCCAATTTTAGTTGTGAACTTTGTAGATAAACATATGTCAAAATATGGAGGGAACTCAATGAATTAAATGTCTTACAAGAGAGTGCAACTAGGGCATGCATGCCGAGTAAGCTTCAAATCTTTAATGATCCCTACTATTTTGATAGAAGTACCATCTGATTGAACTACCACTTTAGTCATAGGGTCATATTTGATACCCATCTGATCAACAACTTCTTTAAGCATAACTAAGCTACTGGCTCCAGAATCAATCATACAATTATGCACCAAATTGTCACAAATAATCAGGGATACATAAAAGGGAGGTGGCTTATGGATCTTGTTTTTGTTTACCTCCTCTTTTGGTTGACATAGGCTGACTAGAGCTATTACACCTTTTGTCACTTCATTAATAGGATGATTGAAACCTTTTAAAGCCTCTTGAAGAAAATCCCTCTAAGTTAGGGTGGATAAATCTTCCCACATAGTGAGATTTAGGTTAGTATTTTTCACTTGATCACCAATACTGAAAGGGATGTGACCAACCTTTGGAGGTGTCATTAGGGAAAAAATCAAGTCTGAAACTAAAACAACAAGATATCAAACCCTAACTAGCACAATACAGCATGAGATAACATGGAAATCAAAACAATAAACTCAAATGCAAATTGAATCCACACTAAACCTGATTTATCTCCATTGCTCTTCTCAACCTCACATAAGAATGCAAGATTTTGAAGGTTGTTGATGGGGGAATGTTGGTTGCTCACTATTTCAGCAGCATAACAATGAGATGAGGATGAATGATGAGCGGCTCTAATGGCATTTTGATAGCATGAGGTTACTCAAAAACTAGATGTATTGCAAATGTCTTGTGAAAGGTTGATTTATAGGAAAGGGCTGATTTGAATGGATGGTTGAGATTGCAAGTTCAAATGAATGATGTGGATGGCTAGGATTGATTAGGTTTTCCCACTCCATGAGGAGTTGTAGTCATGTGACAAGTGTGCAAAGGAGAATAAAGGAGACATAATTCAAATATTTTATTTGAATTAGTTTGACATGTGAAGTGTATTAAGTGGAAGTTGTAGCATGTGACCTGTTTGATTGTGATGAAAGGTGAGGGATTTAATTCAAATATTTTATTTGAATTATTTGGGACATGTGAATGGGAATTAATTAAATAAATAGGATTTATTTAATTAATTGGAAAGTGGGAATAAATTAGATTAGGAGTGGGATTATGCAAGGACCTAGGACAAGACGTTGCAAGATGTCTCACAAGGTGATGTTGCTAGACATGGACAAATTTAAGTGTCTACATTTTGCCCCTCTTTGAGATGATGTTCAAGATGATGAGATTTATGTCGAGTAACATCATCATTTCAAAGAAGTTAAGGTATGGATAGATGAAAAGGATGATGATGGGATGATGATGCCCCCTCAAGAGGATAGGCGGGTTGGACAAACATGAGTAGGCTCTCGAAACGAATGGGATTGGTCAAGGAAGAAAGATGCAAGAATGGATGGAAGAAATGAATGATGCGTTATGCTACAATGAAGGTGAGCAACCATGATGTTTGATATAGCACTAGACGTTGTGCACCAAGGTATAAGGACGAAGGTGACAATGTGTCTTGTGCCCCAACGTAATACAACCTTGTCTAGACACAAGATATGAATATTCTCTAGGTTGGATTCAGATTTGATACAAATGCAAGATAAAATGATGACACACAGAAGCAAGCAAGCATGCATGCACAAATGATACAAAAACAAGAAATGTATTGCCCCTATCAAGTTGTAAACCAATGATTAAGTGATTGTTTGATTGATGATTATGTCTAGTTTCAGGAATGAAACATGTTGTATAAGACACCTGGTCTAGTTTCGACAATGCAACATCCTGTCTAAGACAACTGATATGCTTGATTGACACTAGTGTTGTTGGCCATGCAAATCAACACCAGGATTTGACTAATGATTGATTGATTGATTGATTCAATTTACGTCAAGATTAGGATCAAGACCATTGATATGATTGGATAATTTGACTTGATTGATTAACTTGATTGGTGTGGATTGATGATGACTTGCATTTAGATCTTTGCTTGGAATTTTGACTAAATGGATTGATGAATTGAGTTGATTTGAATTGATTTGGAAGAATTGAATTGATGATTTGATTGATTGATTTGATAGAATTGAATGATGCGATGAATTGATTTGAAGAATTGATTGAATTCATGAATTGATGATTGGATTAGATGGATGGAGTTGATTGACTTGATTGATTTGATGGATTGATTTTGATTTGATAATTTGATTTGCTTGTTTGATTGGAAGAATTGAATTGATGATTGATGATGATTGATTTGAGTGATGTGATTGATTTGAAGATGATTTGGAGAATTGATTGGAAGAATTGAATTGATGAATGGAATTGGATTGATGATTTGGATTGATTTTATTGCATGGATTTTTGTTAGATATTTGAATTTTTGTGTTTTGAAAAACAAAATTGTTTTTTTGGGTATTTTTGACATATTTTGATTTTTTTTTGGGGAATATTTTGGTTTTTTTGTATTTTGAATGTTTTGATTTTTTTGTATTTTGACATGTGATTTTTTTGTATTTTGACATGCTTTGTTTTGTTTTTTTCGATTTTTGATATGTTTTGATTTTTTTGGATTTTTTTTGCAATATTTGATTTTTTGGGTTTTTGAATTGTTTTGATTTTTTTGGGTTTTTGAAAATCTTTTGGGATGTCAATGGATGACAATTTGAATAGCCTTTGTGCTAGATACCAATGACAAGGGAGAACCAAGTCTAGGTGCAAGGAAGTAGATGGGATTGGATGGATAAAAGGATGGGCGATAAGGGATGGAATGGATATATGCGTAAGAGAGCAAGGATGTGATCTCCAAAGACTATGTCACATAGTAATAACTTTCCCCATTCTAGGTGTAAGGCTTGGGATTTGACATGACAAAGCTTATGACGAAGGATGATGATAGGATTGGTTTGAAAGGGATGAGGTATGTCAAGAGATATCTAAAACATTTGTCAACATTGTGCCCCCAATCTTTATCAAGATCAAAAGGAGGAAAAGAGGATGAATGGATACAATATGATAGGCATATGTAGGTGTAATGGATAAGTATGGTATGGAAATGGTATGATAGATAGTTTGGAATGGATGAGACAATATGCCCCCAAGTGTAAGTGACATAGAAGGTCAACCTACACATGATGCCTATTTGCCAGGTTTTCATCATGGTACTTATCCAAGGCACCACTAAGGGTGGTTTTCACCATTGGACGAAGGGATTTCTCTTTACTTTTTTTATTTTTTATTTTTTCTTTTTTTTTTACTTTTTTTTATTTTTGGGATGGGATAGATGGAATATGGATAGGAGGGACTCAAGTGTCTAGTGCCATGAAAGGTGATAGTCCCATTAGAGAGGAATGTCGCATGGACCATGTCAAGTCATTATGCCTAAGATGTTGGTTAGGGATTGCGTGAGAGGGAGATGATTGAGGTAGATAATGAATTATGGAGGGAACGATAGTGGATTATAATGTGGATTATGTAGGACTTATGCAAAAGATGGATGAAAGGTTTATGCAAAAGCATGGACCATAGGGAAGTGATGAGGAAGATATGTAGGATAATGAATGAAGGATTGGGAGATGGAGGTATGTGGAAATGTTACGGAATGGAAGGGAACCATGACCAACAGCTGCACACACTATGTTAAACATTGAATCTTTTTATTTGGTGGAGGTGTAGGAAGCAATGGCGATGTTTGCTTAGTGGATGGTTGGTGTAGGAATTTAGTTACCCACATAGACTTAGTATTTTTATGATTTTTGCTTTGCTTGTGGGATGAAGGAATTTGAGACTTTTGAATGGAGTGGGATTTTTGAGATGTGGATGCCTCATTTGACTTGATTGATTTATGCTTAGGTACCCAAACCATTTTAGTTTTTGACTTTTGTTTTGGAGGTATGGGCTTAGATAACTTTTTGGATGGATTTTTCTTTGACTCTTTGCATTGATGTCCTAAGGTATTAGGACCCTTAGAATTTTTGGATTTATGGGTAGAGGCATCCAAATGTTTGTTTTTGAATCCCATGGACATGATGGAAGCTTTTTGTTTAGACGATGTGTGCATTTGTTGATCATGATTAGGAATGTGAGGGAATGTGTAAATGGATGGATTTGGTGTTGGGAGAAGTGGAGGTAAAGTGGATGGAGGGATATTAGGAGTTGGAAGTAGTTGGGGTAAAGTGGATGGTGGAAGGTGTATGGTCACATGATTTTGACATTTGTAGGATAATGGAGGTGCAATGGTGACATATGTTTTGGGAATATGATAGGGTTTGTGATGGAAAGTGGTAGACTTAGAAGGTATGGAAGAAGTACCAACATCTTGAGATTGTTGTCCTTGGGGTGTGTATCCAAGGCCATATGAGCATGGAGGGACTTTGACATGGATGGGCTCCAAAATTCCTTGTTCATGAAGGCCTAAGCCTTTGCCTTGATAGTTCATGCTTTCGAGTATGCGATGGACTATGGGACTAGGTGTGTTTTGGACACTAGACTTGAGTTCATTATTGGATGGAGAAGGTGAAGTGATGAATAATGGTTGTTGTTGCCCCAAGGAAGAGCATTCATGGAGGAAAGTGGATAGGTCAATATGATATGTTGGCTTTGAAATGGTGTTGATAATGGATGAGGAAGAATTATTAGGATCTTGATCATGCTCATTAGGATCTAAGTTATTTGTTTGATCTTCTATGTTTTCTTGGGAGGCATGTGTCTCATCATGACAAGTGGAAGTGGTTGGATCATGGATGGGTCGAATGGTAAGCTCTTGACCATGGAATGCATAGAGTTGTCTAAAATGATTATCATGGCCTTCTTGATCATAAGTAGGATCTTGATAATATATGGGAGTTTGATTGTAGATAGGATTAGGTGTATTATGGATGGAATCAATAATGGAATGGATTTGATCTTGATTGGAATAAGGGGCTAATGTGTCCTCATGCTTAGGATTATGCCCTTGACAAATCTCTTGATTTTCTTGAATGGAAGTGGAAGGCTCTTGGAGAGGTTCGATGGTTTGTGGACCACATGATGGGGTTGATAGAATGGACATGGCATTGGAAGGTTCTTTTGCAAGTGCAAGGATAGGACTTTGATGGCATGCAAATGATTGATTCCCTGCTAGTAGCCCTTGGATCACATCCTTTCAATGTGGATGGGTGATTGAAGTTGAAGGCTTATGACTAGGACTAGGTGGAGTGGAAAGGTCCCATGGTGGAGGGATGAAAGAGGTGGAAGGTGTTGGCTCATGATTAGCATTTTGACTTTGATTAGGTGGAGGATCAAATGGATTGAATGGATTAGTGGATTTGGATAACTCCACATGTTTGCTTTTGTAATGTTTGAACTTATGACGTGGAGTTGGAGGATTAGGTGGTGGTAAGGGTAATGAATGACTTGCATAGATAAGGATGGTGTCTCCCTTGTCAAAGGTGGCATTAGGACCTAAAGGCATTTAATCTTGTTGCAAAGAGTGACTAACGCTCACATGTGTTTGTTGCGGGATAAGTTTATAAGTTGATGTGGCATTGACATGGAAAGAAGTTGGATTGGTTGATGTGGCATTGACATGGAAGGTGGATGGATTAGATTGGTATGAAGTGGAGGGGGATGACATGTAGGATTGAAGTGAATGATTTGGTTTTGTTGGTTGGATTTGACAAGTGGCCGTGAATTGTTGGGCTTGGACTAGGAGGTGTTGTATTTGGGGTGATTTGATTTGTTGAAATTTTTGGAAGATGGCTTGAATTCTTTGTATGGTTTGTTGGTCTAGGGGTTGAGGAATTTGGTGAAGTGTTTGAATGAGGTCTTGGAGTTCAGGTGCTAGGAATTTATTCTCAAATGTTGGCATGGTGGCACACGGGTGTTTAAGTCTTTGCATGTCAGCTTGTTCATCAAGGTATGCATCATTATTTACATGGCTCTCATGATCATTAGAACTAGGAGGGGCCCCTCTAAGTGTGATTTTAGGTCTTGGATTATTCTCATGATTAGGATTAGGGAGTGGGACTCCTCAAATTATAACCTTGGGCTTAGGCTTTGTCTCATTGTTTGAACTAGAGGAAGGACCTCCTTGAAGTATGACCTTGGGCTTAGGATTGGGCATAGGCTTGTTAATGATTAAGACCATTTTGACTAGTGTTGATTAGGACTAGGATGATATGGAATGATTTGGAATGAGTGATTGAATATGATGATTAGGATGAAATTGATTGGAAATGTGAAATGATGATTAGGATATGATGTGGAATGACAAGATTAATGTAGAATGATGAAGGTATGATTAGGATGAATTTGATTGGATGAAATGAAGATGATGATGTGTAATAATTTGGGATGACTAGAATGTGATTAATTGGACAAGGATGATGTGGAATGATGATTAAGATATGATTAGGATAATGATTAGGATGAAAGTGATTGGATTTAAATGTGTTGGAAAGAATGTTTAGAATGACTTGTCTTTATGTGTTTGGTGTTTATAGCTTGATGTGGCAATGTTCAAACAAATGATTACACATGTACACACATGAATCACTCACGCAAGACACATAAGAAAGTTTGACTTTGAAATTTGAAGAATGTGATGATTAAGCAAGCATTTGCAGAAGACACATCAACATGCCCTAGGACTAGTCAAGTAGGGTATGGCCAATTAGGTCTTAAGGTAGGATGCATGAGGTTGATTAAGGATGTGAAATGAAAGTGAAATCCTACGACACATCCAGGAGAAAGGGGTAACCCACCCCTCATCTTCACTTCCTAAAGGTATAAAGTTCTTTGGGGCTTAGCCAAGAGTGAAAAACTTTTGACTTCCAAAGAGGGTGTCTTTCTATTCACACCTTAGTTGAGGTCGTCCCTTGGAGTGGTGTGTCTCCAAGCAGGCCTCCTAAGAAGGGTATGACAAAAGAAAACTAAGTGAGGTGTTTTTGATCCCAAGATCACCTTGTGATGCAAGGAGAGAGCATACACACGCACACTTGATTCACACTCGCACTTGTTAATTTCCCTTAGAAAATCAAAATGTGTGGTGTGAAATTGAATGGATGAGAGGTATTTTTGATTCTCAAGGTTGCATGAAGTGCATGAGAAGAGCATACACACCTCTAACCTCACTCAAATTCACCAAGCAATGAAGACACTTGTTCGTTTTATCCTAAGTCAAAATGTGAAAGTAGACATTTGTTCCTTTTAATGCCTAATTTTGATGTTGATGCAGTCACTACAGGTGTCTAAGAGGTTGATGCTTGACCAACCATAGAAGTTTATTCATCCTCCATTGTTCTCTTTTTCAATCTTGTATTGTGTTCTACTAGATTTAAGTCTTGATTCACACCACAAAAATTATCCTCCAGCCAATTCATTTGTGTGGATTTAGTTTGCATTTGTTCTTTTCCTCCCATAACCTCTTGACTAGGTCCATCTTGTTGTTCTAAAAGTACTGATGGATTATGGACCATTAAAGCTTGATTGAATTATCCATTTTGGCACAAGTTTTGGCACCAGTTTATTTCCAAAATTTTGTAGTTGGGTCCTTATCTTATGTAGTTCATTTGAAGATGAAAAAGGGGAGTTGATGGGTTGACTTCTATAGGAATTAGTGACAAACTTTGTTGAATGACTAAAGATTTTGGGAATAAGGATATTAAAGGCCTAGGAGCTATCTTCCCAGCCTAAATTAGACTATTTGCGTCCCTTATGGCTATATCATAGGCATCTAGTAACATATTTCCTCCCATGGAGTAAATCATAATAGCAATATCACTATTCAAGGATCTCAAATAATATAAGAAAGTAGTATTAGGAGAGAGTTTCACCAATGGTGGAATTCTATCCCAAGTCTTTTGAAACCTAAAATTAAAATCAACCATGAATTCATGAGGAGATATTTTAATAGTTGTTAGTTGTTCCATTAGAGACAAATTGTCATTTTTGTCCTCAAAGTGCTAGAAAAGTCTATCCCCTAACTCATCCCAGTCATGGATATAATTCTCTAGTAACCTTCTATACCATTGAAGTGCCTTACCTTTCAAATAAGCAAGGATCCTTACAGCAACATTATCTTGGGTTATATTATGAAAAACACATCTATTGGAAATATCTTGTAAGTGCTCTATGGGTGTGGTAGGATTTTCACTAGAGAAATAGGGAATAGATTTTAGAGCTGAAGCTGGGATATCATCATAGTATGGAAGGTCAAGTGCTCTTCCTCCATTGAAGGTCACAAAAGCTCTATTTCTGGGCAGAGCCATAATAAGGATATGAAAATTTATAATGGGTATAAAAAAACTTGACCTTGGTTGAGGAAATCTACCAAAAGGAGGCATGGATTGGGCTCTTGGGGAAGATGATATAGCACTTCTTGTTCCCCTTACATGAGACCTAGACAATCTATTTCTTCTTCTTCTTGAAGCAGATGTAGATAGTTCAACAAATTGAAAATTACCTCTTGAAGAAGCTCTTGTCTCTAATCTTGGCATGAGCTGTAGGATTGGTTCAAAACCTTTACTTGCATTTACCAAGTGCTTGTTGGATGACTCCATGGCTGCAATAAACTAAGAACAACACCAAATCTATTAGTTTAAACTATTAACTTAGAGCAAAGAGTCCCACCAGGCATGCCAAAAACTGTTGTCTCTTTAATTTGCACTAATCTCAAGGTGTGGGACCTTCTAGATGAGATCAAACCTCTATAGAAGGTTGGTTCCTCTTTCTAATCTAAAGGATCAGAGAAATAAATTGAAACTAAACTTATTCTAACCATCACCAAGGAAAGGGGGAAGAGGAGAAATACTAAAAATGAAAGGTGATACACCAGATTTAGCAGGAATTATTTCTCAATTAACTCTACATGCATAGAATAGCCTTCACACAGCTAACATATGCATGCACAATAATCATAAAACTCATACAAAGGTTAAGAAGGAACTAGAAATGCAAGGAATCAAAGATTCATTACCAAATCCAAATCATTCAACAATACACAGTGAAAGAGTATAAGAAAAGGCACAAATCAGTGTTTGTATTGATCATGGGGGAAAAATTATAATTGATATAGGGCTTGGCTTCAAAAATACCAACAAACCTAAATACATCTTTTTACATGCATATATAACATTACAAAATAATTATTGCAGCCCTGGATGTGGGAAGAGTAGTCAACATGTTTTCTAATCACCCATGCCTATAAACATCACTCCCCTATGGGTAATGTCAGAAAACCTACAAGTTTTTACATTCACCCATGCCTGAATGTAAAATATTTAATGTGGAAAAGACCCACAATCAGATCTAGGTCACTAGAAAATCCATTATTTCAACCACTTTGAGTACCTACAACATTAAATTCCATATCAACAACTATAGATACTTGAATATCTACACCAATTTGTATTAATGGTGATTCTTGGTGTTGAACATGCATTTTCCAAATTCAACACATGAAAAAACATGAACATACAATATGAGACATAAAGAACACATTCAACAATATTTTGATGGAATTTGAGCAAGATTTTGCAAATTTCCAAGGATGGGCTATTTGGGCAAGGATGACCAAATAATTCAATAGTTACCCTTATACTATTGGCCTTTCTTAAACTGTATGACTACCTCTTTACACAATATTATTTATGTTGAGATAGATAAAAATTCCACTCATCATAAAAATATGTTCCTATTAAGTTTAATCTTTCTAAAGACCTCAAAGACTATTCACATTCAAATGTAAGGAAGCTAAGGTAGCGAAACAACTTCCTACACTATCTTGAGGTTAGGGTTATGCAGAACTTTTTAGATCCTTACAGCATTTACAAAAGTAAACATAAATAGCAATCATACCACAACACAATAATTACGTGGGGAAACCCTTTCGGGAGAAAAACCCTACACTCAAAGCTGCCCAATATATTATTCAGGAATCAAGAAGATTACAATATACTTGCAAAGCAAGATCTCATAGGAGTATAACCAACTAGAGATCTGGAGGCAAATCAACATCTATAAGACTATTACACACAAGCTCCATCTCAAGCTCATGATATATAGCATTGGCAACTTGGCAAACATCATTAACGGAGACACTGCTGGTATGATGAAGTTTGGCTGAGCATGATGTTTGATAGTGTTGTCATTGATGGCAACAAGAAAAGGAACAAAGATTCAACAAGGTTGGAATAGAGATTTTGGTTCGGCAAAGTAGACTTAAGAATTTTGACTAAGTGTTGGCAAAGTATAGAGATAGCGATAGAGAGATAGTATTTTGATCAGCGTTGGTCCATAGTTGAAGATTTGGTCTTGCAGTTTTGGTAAGATGTCTATAGTCGTTAGATGATCTTAAATCCAAATTTTTAGCTCTTGATCATCTCCGAAAGTGTACCTTCAAGTAGTCTAATTTCGGCATGACAGAATACAGTACTGAACAGAGCAGAACACCTAATTATTTTGGTCTGCATTCCTCTGGTAATAGATATTTCCTTATGTGGTTTTGAGTTGTTGTAAACACTTGTTTAAAGGTCTCAAATCCAAAGTTTCAAATGTTAGAGTCCATCGGCAAGATAGTTATGAGCTACTGAGTATCACTATAAGGTTTGACAGTGTTTAACTGAGATAGGGCATGTGTTCTAATGGTCCACATTTGGCCACAAGTTGATAATATGTTCTACAGTCCTGGAATTATGTTTTGAGATGTCTAAAGAGTCTTGGATATGAATTTGAGAAAGTCTTGTGGTTCGCATTGAAATTTGCAATATGACAAATGGATTGAACCAGGGATAAACAAAGTCTAAGGTTGACCTGATACTTTGATCTGAGTGTGGTAAAATACATTTATTAGATTCATGTTCTAAGTGGTTATATAGTTTGGGCCAACATGTGAAAAGTTGTTTCAAGTGTTGAATTGGTTCACAAAGTACTTTGGTGAAAGGATTAGGCCGACAAGCTACACAAGGCATAACTACATGCTTCATCTCTATATGCTGACCTAATTTGAGGATTGTAAATGTTGCGGATATATATATATGTGTGTGTGAGATCCATTTCGATGTTTGGTGAGTGGGTCTTGTAAATATGATTAAGTACAAATATGAATGTGTGTGTGTGCGACATGCAAAGTCTTTTGATTGTGTAAGAGTGACAAGTGCAAAAGAAGAGAGATCTTATAAAAATAGAGCAGTGTGATAGAGCAGAGCAGGATGAAGAGTTTTGAATCATTTTTCTAAGCTTCATTGGAACTGTATCAATGCATTTACAGATGCAATTTTACCAGTTCATTTTGGCAGTGAGCCATCCTTCCTTTTCTTTCCTTATGGTAGTGAGCCTGTATGCAATGAGCATCTTTCTTTGGACAGTGAGTCCTTAAGGATAGTGAGTCCTTAAGGGTAGTTAGCCCTGGGTAGTGAGCCTCTTGTAATTTGGTATTGTTACTACATAATATATTGTGAGCTAACACTCACCGTGGTTTTTCCCATTTTGGGTTTTCCACGTAAAAATCCTGGTGTCTATGTGTTAAGTTTTGTGATTAATCATTCTATGTTTAACTTACTTTAATGATGTTGAATGGGCAAATTAATTAATGGTTTAATTAGTGGATGATTTAAGAGAATATTGATTCACCCCCCCTCTTAGTATTCTGGGTGTTCAACAATTGGTATCAGAGCCTAGTTCCTTGGAAGAAGTCTAACAACTTGAGGAAGATCTTGGAGATTGAACACATGGTAGGTAAAAGGTATTCTACTCCTCCTGAAGAAATTGATTCAACTAAAACTATAGAATAAGAATGCATGGTTGTCAGTGAAGAAGAACTCAAAGCTGCTCTTAAAGATCTTGAAAGGACTGAAGTAGAAAATAGGGATCTAAAAGAAAATGTCAAGGAAGTAGATGAGTGCATCAGAAATTTGAGGGAACAAGTCAAGAAGTTCAAAGAAGAACACAAGGAAGTTAGTGAATAATTGGGATCAACAAATTAAATCTTGGATGATTTGAAAGTGCAAATTGAAGATAAGACAAAAGCCGAAGAAGATCGAAATCAACTAGTGAAAGGAAAATTAGAAGAATGTGTAAAGCTTGAAAAGGAATTTGGGAACCTAAAATCAGATTTGGAAAAGGCAAAGAGTTATGAAGAAAAGTTCAAGATAAGTTCTGCAAAACTTGATGAAATGCTTGCTATCCAGAAGAACTCTAATGACAAAGAAGGCTTGGGATTTGAGAAAGGTGAAAGTTCTAATATAGGTCAAGAAAAGAATGTTAAGATCAAGAAGGATAAAGGGAAGCATATCTGGAACCAAAGGAATGGACCTAGAATCCACCGGTCAAGCAACCAAATGCTCAAAGAAGTCAGATAAGGAATGGCTACAATAATGGAAGGAATGCTCAAACTTTTAGAGGTAACTACTTTTTATGCAAGAGATTTGGTCATAGAGATAGTGAATGTAGAAGTCAGATAAGAAATGGCTATAACAATGGAAGGAATGCTTAATCTCTCAATGGTAACTATTTTACATGCAATAAATTTGGACATAAGGCTAACCAATGGAGATCAAGGATGAATGGAAGGAACAATGATCAGAGAAATGTTGTATGCTTCAATTGCAATAGGCCTGGACATATTGCAAGGTTCTACAAAAGCAAGAATATGAAGAAGGATAATCATGTAGAGATGAATAAACCAACACAAAAGATGGATCGAGTAGAAATCAAGAAGGAGATGAACAAGGTGTGGGTTAAGAAGGAAGTTATTGAAGCCAAGAATGAGTCTATGCCAGACTCTAGTGCAAACACTTCCTCTGGGAAGTGAATTGGGAGCTTTGGCTCAGGGGGAGCTTTAATGAAATATTATGTTCCCCTAGCCAAAAAAGTGGTGCTAACAGCCAACACGAGGATATGAGCTGAAAAATAGCATATCAAAACTTTTGGAGAAAATTCCAGCAGAAAAGAACTTAATGCAGAAGATTATGGAGCAATTTACATCTACTGTGAGTGGCAAAGATAGTGTTGACAACTTTATGGAAACAAGCATTTATGGTGATTTAGGTTTTGATGAGAATAGTTTATAAGTGATTTCATTCAAAGAAAATTTACTTTGCATTCAATCTCTCAAGCCACCAAGGAGATTTGAGCAACGAAGCTAAAGTGAATTCAATTGTTTGGCATGAAGAAACCCTAACCGGAAAGTGAAGAACAAGGTGCTTACAGTCTACTCTTTTGAAAAGCTTTTGGTGAACTATAAATATGTCTACTCCTTGAGTAATTGAGATCACTAAAAGGCCTCGAGCCAAATTTAAGAAAGATCCATTCAAATCCCTAAAAACATATCCGAACGATGCATTTTCTGAAGTTCTACATGGCATAATGCATAATGAAGATATTAGGGTTTATATCCATGCTAATTTGGAAGAGTATGATCATTTAAAATTAGGGAAAGTTTACTTGAATGAGTTGACCAAAGATAAATTTGAATTGAACGAAGAATTTGATGCTCTACATGAGAAGAAATTGGACACATGAATCAATTTTCTCATTTTCTCTGAAGATGCTTGGGTTAGGTATGCCCTAAGAAGAATCCATGATGAATTCTTTTGGTTGAATATGTCTCATATGATAACCAAGGATGCCATTGAGGTAGTGACAGGTATGTGTTCCACTGGAATAGTTTTGACACTCAAATCAGTGAAGAACGATACAGTGATGAAGCTAACTGGTACAAAATTTGACAAAAGAACACTAACTATTAATGACATTGAAGATCCGACAGTGAGATTTGCTTCAATGGTGATTGGGTACAAGGTTTACTTCTCCAACAAGGACAACTCTATTCTGCAATGGCCATCTACATTGCCTATGAGATGGTGAAGAAGAATACTGATTATGACCTGTGTGAGTTGCTCCGAAAATAATTGATCGAGAATTTGAAGAGAACAAAAGATATAGAGTACCCATTCAAATATGGTACTCTTATCATCTACCTACTATTCTACTTTCTGAGGGAATTACCAGGTATGAGTAATATTGTTTGGTTAAATCACTCTCCTGTAGTAATACAAATTAGAAATCATCTGCAGAGTTTAGGAGATATTGATGCATAGAATGATGCTCTGTGGGGATACTTTAATCATTTCTAGAAGAAAATGTAGGATAGGGTTAGAATCCCTAGAAAGGTGGTTGAAAAGTATAAAGATGATATTATTTTAATGGTGATGAAAGGTCAATGCCTCATGGAGGTAGTGGAGTCAAGAATAGTGTGGGTCCCAGCAGTGGGATATGAGGTTGTAAAAGACATCCTGACTGGCTTGGCAGATTTAATGTTGAGAAAACCAAAGGATCCTAAAGAGGAAAGATTTGGAACTTTTGAAGAAAGATCTCTCAAAGTGTATCTAGAACAAACTTAATCAGAATCATAGAGAAAAGAAAGAAAGATGGTAGAAGATTATGCTATGAGCAAGGGATTCACAAAAGAGCAAATAGAACAAGCTAGAGCCAAGGCTCAAGCAACAAAGGCTCGGGAAGAGAAATCTGAACAAGAAAAAGCTCTAAAAAGGCATGAAGTATAGATTGAGTAAGAAAAGCCTACTTCTGGCACAAGAAGAAGAACAAGAGCCTTCTCTTCTGTCACTGCTAATGTTGAGAAAGAAATGCCTGATAAGAAGCTTGTAGAGAAAAAGCATAAAAGAAAGAAAACAAAGGCCACCAACAGAATGTATGTGAGCCTTGGTGGTGAAGAAGAAGAAGAAATAGAGTCTGATGAAGAGATAAAAGCAAAAAGGGAAAAAAAAGATGAAGCCTCTATAAACAAAGAAGTGAAGCCCTCCAGAGAAGGGAAAGATAAGAAGAAGAAAAGGGAAAAGAAAACTAAGATCAAGGAAGGTGAGGCTACAATGTCTTTGGAATCCACAATTAATGCAATGGCTAAGCATGGGAACTTGAAGCCAATTGCTGATACATATGATGAATGCTCAGATACTGACAAGGTAACAATTGAAGTAGTTGTGGTGAGATTTTTAGACATGTTCAATAAGGCATTGATTGAAGTTATAGGTGACTTGCCAGGCAGTTTAACCAGCATCATGACAACAAGAAAAGAAGGGTCCATGGCCAAAGATGTTGAGATAAAGGAGTATGTTTTGCTGAAACTTTGCCAAAATATCACCAGTGAAGAAAAGGTCAAAGTTGTTGCAAGTATGTGCTAATTGGTGTTGTCATTGATGTCAACATATCTGTGTTGTCATTTGTGTAAACTATATCTTCTGGCATTGCTTTTTGTTAATGGATTGAAGAACACCATCTGAGTATCTTGCTCTGCATAATTCCTGTGTTGAAGACTAGAGTATGAGAGTTGAATATGAATTAAAGAAGTGTTTGAAGATGCTAAATATAGAATTTGGTGGTCTAGATAACTGTACAGAAAAAGTTCTATTCACCAGTGTGAAGACTGTGTCTGACAAAGTTTGCAATGTGACAGGGAGGAAGTATTTTGCTCTTCATTTCTCTGCACTATGTTCTTTGGTCTTGTGGTCCTAGACTTAAGCTTACAAGGTCCTTATCTATCTTCATTCCAATGCATTTGTGATTTGGTGCTCCAAAAAGTAAGTTTTTGATTAGCAGAGTTTGACAGAGTCTAATTGAGAACAGTCTGTAATCCATCTTCAAGTGAAACAAGTTGAGATCTATTGCGGTTGGATTTGCTAGTCTCCAAATGATTCTATGATGTTCATAAATGTCCCCTAAATGAATTGAAGGCATGTGATTAATCTGCAAGATACAATGAAGATCTTGGAAGCGTGTGTTTAAGTGTTCTTGGTGATTGCACCTGTCTGGCCGACCTAGATGATTAACACTCTTTGCAGATGAATCTCTTGAATTGTAGAAGCATGCGGTAGCATGTGAAGATGTAATTGAGTCCGTGTTAAGGCATAAAGTGTTCCTCCGTTATTCACTTAGTCCGCAAGATTGTTTAGGTCTAGTCCTTATTTGATGTATGTATGTATGTTGACCTTGGAGGTTGTTCCAATGGTTGATGATTGTAATGCTCACCTTGATATACATTCCATGCTTGATGAATTGTATAAATGCATGTAATGATCTCAGTTCACCAACTCGGCAGTGAGCAATCCCCAGCAGTGAACCTCCCCTTGCAGTGAGCACTTATTTGGGCAGTGAACCTCTAGTTTTCGGTATTGTGCCTACATATTATATTGTGAGCTAACACTCACCATAGTTTTTCCTTGTTTAGGGTTTTCCACGTAAAAATCTAGTGTTCATGTGTGTATGGTGTTGATGTGTTCATGTTTTAAATCTTCTTTTCATGTTTAATCTGCATAACAGTTTACAGAGTTAAGGAAAGTAAACGTGAATGTGATTTTAGTTAAAGAAGTTAAATTTTTTGATACAACTGATTCACCCCCCCTCTCATTTGTGTTGTGCCTTTCAACAATTCATATCAAAGCTCAGTTCCATGGAAGAAAGACTAACAACTTAAGGTAGATTCGAGATGGCACACAAGGATGAGTTGCCTCTCAATTGCTTCAGGTGTGGTGAAATTGGTCATTATGCATCCAGATGTCCAAAGCGAAATTTGAGAAGCAAGAATGAAGAAGATAAAAGTAGAATGTCTAAAAGAGCATACTATGATGTTGAAGACAATGAAGATGATGATTGCCTTTTCACTAATTCAAAGGATGTCATTTGCAGTGATGAAGAATGTCTTGATCTAGAGGTAAGTACTGACAGTGAAGATATGTTTCAAGAAAAAAACTATTGGGTTATTAATAGTAGTTGCTCAAATCATACGACTGGTGATAGAAGTAAGTTTATTGATTTTAAGAAGTATGATGAAGGATTAGTTAGATTTGGAGATGTCTTTACTGCTAAGATATGTGGAAAAGGATCAATCAGTCTTGATGGAAAACAACATACTAATGATGTTCTTTATATTTAAAGTTTGAGGCAAAATATCTTGAGTGTTGGACAGTTGTGTAGAAAAGGATACAATCTTGTATTTCAGAATGATGCTTTTGAAATCAGAGAGAAATCTAAAGTTGTGATATATGCTAGAAAGAGGACAGAAGAAAACCTTTATCATCTCAGGGAAGGTGGCATTCATTGCTCCATGAATCAGACCAGTGAGAGTTGGCTCTGGCATAGGAAATTGTGTCATATCAATCTTGATGATCTAGTAAGAATAAGTTCAACTCAAGTTGTAAAAGATTTGCCAGAAATTATACATTCTAACAATATCATCTGCAAGAAGTGTCAAGATGAAAAGCAAACAAGAGAAAGATTACAGGATGGAGAAAAATTCTCTAGTAAACTATTGAGTTGGTTCATAGAAATCTGTGTGGTCCTACAAGAGTAAGAAGCTTCCATAATGATAGGTACCTTATGTTCTTCATTGATGATTATTCTAGAATGCCTTGGGTTAGTTTTCTCAAAGAAAGATCAGAAGCTCTAGATGGATTTAAAGATTTCAAAGCAATAGTTGAAGATAAGTTGAATATGAAAATCAAATGTTTGAGGTCTGACAAGGGAGAAGAGTTTACTTCTAATTAATTCAATGTGTTATGTGAGATTCATAAGATAAAGAGACAGTTGTCTGATCCTAGAAAGAATAAAGTGATGGAAATAAAGAGCAAGACTATTCAAGAAACTACAAAGACAATGATAGAGGAAGCAAATCTACAAGAGATATTTTGGAAAGAAGCAATTTAGATTGTAGTCTACACACAAAACAAAGTACAAGTAAAAGCAAATAATGAAAGAACTCCCTTTGAATTATGGTATGGAAAGAGACCCACTGCTAAATATTTTAAAATTTTTGGAAGCAAATGTTTTATTAGGAGAAAGGAAGAAATAAGAAATAATGATGCAAAGTATGATGAATTTAATTTTCTTGGATATTCATCTTGGAGCAAATCTTACCACTGCTATAACAAAAGACTAGGGAAGATTGTTGTACGTACCAATGTCAAGGTTGATGAAGACATACAGAAGTATTCAAAAGTTAATAAATGTGTATCAGATTCAAATAGGTTCCCTTATAGAGAAAAGGAAAATACAAAAAGGGGGGAAGTACATAAGACTGAAGAAAAGGAAATGCGGGATGAAGTACAAGAAGATGGTCTGTTCATTAGTGATAAAGGAAAACGTGAAGTGAAAGAACACAAGGCTGCTGAAGAACAAATAAATATGTGTTTAATTGCTAATGTTGAACCTAAATCAGTAACTAAGGCCTGCAATGATATGAACTCTTCAGAAGAAGAATGTTTGTCCACTGACAGTAAAGAACCCAAAATTGCTCTTGAAGACCTTGAAAATTTTGAAGAAGAAAATAGAACTTAAAGGAAAGTATAACAAAAGCAAATGAATACATCAAAAAGTTAAGAACACAAATCAGGGAGCTTAAGCAAAGACTTAAAGAAGATAGTGAAAAGTTAAGGACAACAAATGAAGAAAAAGCAAGAATTGAGGAATGTTTGAAAAACAAAACCAAAGACTACACAAAGCTTGAACAAGAGGTTGATGATCTGAAAATTGATTTGAAACATGCATGGATTCAAGAAGATAAACTCAGAGTGAGTGCTGCCAAATTTGATAGAATAATGGCATGTCAAAAGATTTCTGATGACAAAAAGGGATTGGGGTTTGAAAAAGGTGAAAGTCCTAAATCAGGTCAAACAATGAATGCTAAGAATAAGGAAGATAAAGGTAGGCAAATTAAGAATCAAAGGAATGGACCAAGAATATCACCAATCATGAAACCAAATGCTCAAAGGTACCCCTTTCAATGGTTATTATCATTCATGTAATAAATTTGGTCACAAGGCTACTCAATGCAGGAGCATAAATTTTCCATCCTTCTCTGGTCAATACTTTGCATGCAAGAAAATTGGTCATAGAGCTAATGAGTGCAGAAGTCACATAAGGAATGGATATGGTAAGAATAGGATGGTTAATTCCTTCAATGGGTACTATTATACAAGTAATGGATTTGGACACAAATCTAACCAATGCAGATAAAAAATGAATGAAAGGAAGAGTAGCTAGAGAAATGTTGTGTGCTATACTTGTACTGCATCTAGACATACATCTAAGTACTGCAGAAACAAAAAACATGAAGAAGAATAATCCGGTAGAGAAATCAGTATAAAAGATTGATCCGGTAGAAACTAAGAAGGAGATGAATGAGATTTGGGTGAAGAAGGGTGTGACAGAGATTAAGGATGTGTTTGTACTGGTATCTGGTACAGATGTTTCCTCTGGAAACTATGATTAGTGTTGTGGCTCAGGGGGAGTCTTATTGAAAAAAAATTCTCCCTTGCCAAAGGATTGATGTTGATGCCTTAACTTGAAGAGACAAGCTCTGAGGCAGGATAGAGACTGTGATTGTGAGATAAAGAAAAATAAGTATAGGTTGATGAAGCTTTGGGAAGGATTCTTAAGATCCCTAAGGTGTGTGCAAAAGCATCATACTGAAGATCAAATCAATGGTGATAAAAACAAAGGTGTACTAATAAGAAAAAGAGTTACAAAAGAACAGTTTGAGGAAAAACAATCTTGGGAATTTTTCCCTAGTCCTGTAGATAAGAATTTGTTTGGAAAAGTGGCTGAAAGAAGGCATCTTTTTACCTAAACTATTGATGGCTATGCCTCAGAGAGCAGGTAGTGATCTGAGAATATTGTTGCAGTCAGGGGGAGTAAAGAATGATTCCAATATGATTAGAGCAGAAGTGTGCAAGTATGTGCAATGGAGAAGATGTGAAGCCCTTTTCCATTGATGTCAAAGGGGGAGAGAAATCATGTGAAGCTCTTTTCCATTAATGTCAAAGGGGGAGTAAGAGTGCAGAAGTATGAAAACAAATGGGGAGTTCTAAAGCAGAATTGTGTCTTGATGGTGGAACATGTTTTTCACATCATATGTTGCCATCAATGACAAAGGGGAAGATTATTGCAAGTATGTGCTAATTGGTGTTGTCATTGATGTCAACATATATGTGTCGTCATTTGTGTCAACTATATCTTCTAGCATTGTTATTTGTTTATGGATTGAAGAACACTGTCTAAGTATCTTGCTCTGCATATTTCCTATGTTGAAGACTGGAGTATGAGATTTGAATATGAATTAAAGAAGTGTTTGAAGATGCTAAATATAGAATTTGGTGGTCTAGATTGCTGTATAGAAAAAGTTCTATTCACCAGTGTGAAGACTGTGTCTAACAGAGTTTGTAGTGTGACAGGGAGGAAGTATTTTGCTCTACATTTCTCTACAGTATGTTCTTTGGTCTTGTGGTCCTAGACATAATCTTACAAGGTCCTTAGCTATCTTCATTCTAAAGCATTTGTGATTTGGTGCTCCAAAAAGCAAGTTTATGATTAGTAGAGTTTGACAATGTCTAATTTGGAGCAGTCTGTAATCCATCTTCAAGTGAAACAGGTTGAGATCTGTTGCGATTTGATTTGTTGGTCTCCAAATGATTTTATGATGTTCATAGATGTCCCTTGAATGCATTGAAGGTGTGTGATTAATCCGCAAGCTGCAATGAAGATTGTGGAAGCGTGTGTTCAAGTGTTCTTGGTGATTGCACCTTTTTGGCCGACCTAGATGATTAACACTCTTTACGGCTGAATCTCTTGAATTGTAGAAGCGAATGGCAATGTGTGAAGATGTAATTGAGTCTGTGTTAAGGTGTAAAGTGTTCCTCCTTTATTCACTTAGTCTGCAAGATTGTTTAGGTCTAGTCCTAATTTGATGTATGTATGTATGCCAACCTTAGAGGTTGTTCCAATGGTTGATGATTGTAATTCTGACCTTGATGTACATTCCAAGGTTGATGAATTGTATAAATACATGTAATGAATCCATGTTTAATGTATGAGTGAAGATGTGAAGATAAGGTGTGAGTTGTAAAAGTAGAGCAAAGCAAAGGAGATATATTGCACTTTAATGGAACTAAACTCATGCATGGTGTAGATGTTACTGTCTCAGTTCACCAACTCGGTAGTGAGCACTTATTTGGACAGTGAGCCCTAAGGTAGTGAGCCTCTGATTTTCGGTATTGTGCCTACATATTATATTGTGAGCTAACACTCACCATGTTTTTTTGTTGTTTAGGGTTTTCCACATAAAAATCTAGTGTTCATGTATGTATGGTGTTGATGTGTTCATGTTTGGAATCTACTTTTCATGTTTAATCTGCATAATAGTTAAGGGAGTTAAGTAAAGTAAAAGTGAATGTGATTTTAGTTAAAGAAGTTTCACCCCCCCTCTTAGTTGTGTTGTGCCTTTCAACAAAAGTCACTAAGAAGATTAGTGAAAATTTTAGAACAAAGAAAAGGATCAATACTCTAATGTCTAGTGACATTGAGAAACTGGTCAAAGAGACTGAGGAGATAACACTAAGTGTGCTACATGAACTACAAATCTCAAGTATGGTAGATATCAATGGAGAGGAATAAAATATTCTAGAATTGAATATAGAACAGAGTGTGGATCAAAGTGGAATAGCTCCTCCAGTAAGCTCTAGGCTAGATGAAGAGATGAAAGAGTCTACGAAGCAAAAGAACTATGAGGAAGCAAAAGTAGCATCTAAGGAATTTTCCTCTAAAGGAGAGGGTGAATAGAGGGAAGAAATAAATGAACAAATGGTTAACAATTATGCTCTAAAAATAGAGGGAAATGAGGAAGAGCTTATTCAAGAAGACCCTCCAGAAAGACATGATGCTGAAGTGTCTCATGATGAAGTTAAAAGAGACACTGTTGGAAAGGATTCAGTTGACTCTTTAAGAGAGTTTTTGGAGAAACAAAAGGAGACTTAGATTTTGTCTGCACCTGATTTGTTACAGGGTCCAATAAACCTGGCCACAATGTCTCCCTTGCAGAAATTAAAGCTTGGGTCAATTTTTCAATCAACAGCCCAAGAAGAAATATTGAAGTCTCACATGAAGGACAACGAGTTAATCAGAGATGCAATAGCAATTCTTGAAAATATTATGCCTAGAATAAAGAAAGATACATCCTTGGCTCTTACTGCACATTTGAAGAAGCTTATGGAGTCAATCAATTCTCATTTTGAGTCCCTTGAACAAGCTATAGAAAAGAAGGTAAGGGATGAGATTGACAATAAAAGGCTAGTTGAGCTCAATGATAAGTATTCTCAAGATAACATTTTGTTAGATAAGAGTATAGAATATGCACAAACGGCCATCAAAGAAGCTAGTTAGATCTATCTATTTTTTCTAACATGGCCTGAGATAGCGAAGAGCTAAAAGAGAAAATAGATGGATGGGAAGCCCAATTGATAAAGATCTCCAAAACTTATGATCTCGTGAAGGATACTATTGGGAATCAAAGGGCTGCAGTTGAAACTATCTATTCCCACATACACAAGTTGCAGACCCAAAAGGAGTTCATAAAACACAGAATGAGTCAGCTCCAGGAGATTGCAAGTTTTAAGATTGCATCCATGATAAGACTTGTAGTAGTTGTTACATCCCCAACTTATAAATTAGAATTAATCAATAACTTGGCATGATAATCAGGAGGATTAGTCATAGTTAATTGATTTGATATTATGGAAATATCTAATTTAACTTTTTATTATGAAGTAGAAACATATGTTAAATAGCTTTGTAAATTAAATGATTTATGATTACGAGATTTGATAATGATGCACTAATCATAATCTTGTGGTCCTAATTGTGACAGGAGAAACGAATGTCCTTCAAAGAAGGAAGGAGAATATCATCCTGGAGGAAGGGTTAGATGTTGTGAAAACATAAGTTGACTAGCCATCTGAGTAATCGACTCCTATGTCCTTCTCAACCATTCGTAAGTTGACACGTGTCATGTCTCTTGTCTTTTGTTTATATGTTCTTGGTTTAATCTTTTGTCGATGAAGTAGTCACGAAAAGTCGTGATGACTAGACGATGTTTTGGGAACATCATTCCTAGCTGAGAGACAATAATATTTAGAGACAAGGAGGTCTCTCATACTTGTCATTCTCGGGGTCATTGTGTTTTTCCTAGTCATTCGACTAATGGGAATAGTCTATTTTAGGGGAATATCACTCAACCCCGATAATCGACGTAACTAATGTGAATTCTTTTTATGAATATTATCTCTTGTGATAATCCTTAGTCAAGGATGAAACCTCTTTATAGGTTGTTAGGTATAAATATATTTATGTTATTTACTTATCTTAATAATTGTATTCTATGGAATATTCTTAATTGGTTTTAGTTGATCATGAAGATCGATGGGAGCTTTGAACTCAACCATCCCATGTTGTGCAAGGATTGGGCCACCTTTTTAGGGGCACTACCATGTGGAAAGGCAGCTATTAGCCAAAATTAGCATGTTTGGGATTGGTTCCCTTTAGAGTTAGGCTCTCCTTTTGGGAAGGAATCACTTCAGTGAATTGGACAGAGGTTGGGAGTTTTTGGAAAAAGGGAAAAAAAAGTTGGTGGATAACTATTCGAGGGAAAACAATGGCAGGAGGGAGTTGTTGTGATGCTCACAACACGCCCCATTTTACTCCTTAGCAAAATGAGCACCCCTGTTGTGGTTGTGGCTTTTGCTTTTGTGTGTGGGTCTGTTTGGTGGTAAAAGGGAAAAGGAAGTGAAAGTTACAAACCTTGTTGAAAATAAAGAAAAAATAACATTAAGTACCAGAAAAGAATATGGGTGAATTCCTTATCAAAAATGAGTGAGGGTTGCTTTTTGAACCATTTTAAAATTCCCAATATTTTGCAAGATTTATGTGCTTTTGGTAAAATGTACTATGGGAGGGTTTGTATGATGCATATACAAAGCTATTGGTATATACAAATTTGTTCGTATACAAAGTCGCTCATATACAAAGTTGTTTGTATATCGAGTCGTTGTATAAGTCGCATGTGGGAGTTGTCAGGTTTATTAAATTTTTATACTTGTATGCATTTCGATAACATTTTATTCTTACATACAAGTCGGGCCCGATAGAGTTCAAGGTTCAAATGAGTAATTGGTTAAGTCCGGCGGATGCATTTCAAGTTTGTATGTTTGGCAAAAGAGAAACATACAAAGTAGATATACAAAGCTATATACATGCTATGGAACCGAAAGGATTATGAAATGAGATTTTATTGTTGTATGTTTTGCGCTTTGTATGTATGTTTTGGAGACATACATTTTAATATACATACAATATGGAACTCAAGAAAGGTTAAAATCTGGTTAAAATATGCATCACTACTTAATGTATATTAAAAGATGCATTGCACTTTATATACATGTCGTGGAGCCGAAAAGTGAGTAAACTGTGGTTTATAAAAGTTGAAGTCCGAAAGGACATACAAAGGATTTTGTATGTATCTTGGGCTTTGTATGTAAAGGTCTGATACAAGTGTTGTTGTATCACAGAGATACAAATGAAAAGTAGGGTGGATCCCACCGCTTGCATAATGGATTTGCATAATAACAATGTATGTCTTCGATATACAAGCCAATATGCAAAGCAAAAGATACAAGTTAAAGATAAAAGTTGGATGTCAAAAGAAAGTTAAATACTGAAAAGTCTTTGTATGTTCGAGGTACTTTTATGTTTATAATATACATACCCGATATACAAAGAAATTAAAAGCATCGAAAGAGATAAAGGGTAATGAAAGGAGGCTTGCATAGGGTTGTTTGTATATGCGCTCATACAAGAAAATATACAAGAGCAATATACAAAATGAAAGGTACAAGTACGGACAAAAGGGAAAGAACATTAGTCATGGTTGTTTGCATATATGTTTGTATGTTAAAACATACAAAAGAAACATACAAAGAAAACGGGATGTATGTCGAAATTAAACTAATGGTAAAAAGTTTAAAACGCAAATACTGACGTAGAAGGCCAAACTTTTGGTGCATTAATTGTTGTAATTAATGCCAATCTAACATTCAGAAGAGGTATAAATTGACAAAGGTGGCGTGAACTTTAAAATCCATTTTTATGTATGTTGGCAGGTATGCAGGTATATGGAAGGTGGAGCTTTAATGGCGATGGCATCACAGAGGGCGGGATTAGATCACAAAAGAACTGAAAGGAGTAAAGGATTGCAATGAGAAGAAATATACAGGTGGAAAGAAGCATAATTAAAAGGGCAAAGCAACAGAAATATTTTGATGGTTGTTAGGGTTCCAAAGGGCATCTTTATGCTCAGTATGGAATATGCTACTCAGAGATTTTTGGCAAGATTTGTTTTCCACCATTGATGTTGCACTTGGGATATATACTGTTGATTGACTAGGGTTTTGTAGCCGTATTGGGGATAATCAAATCTATATATTGAGCCCCTTTACTTTGTAATGACTTACACAGGGATTTGTAGAATAGAGCTGGAAGTTGTAACTTGTCTTAGCATTTTGAATAGAAGAACATTTTATTTTAGAATAGAAGGAGGTCGCCTGTGTCTGCAATAAGGAATGCGTGGAACATCTAGCTTCCTTACTATATCTGTAAGACGTTTTGTAAGTTTTCTGTAAGTTGATTGATGAAGCAAGGAGTCATTCATACATTGTAAATCATATATGACTATTTATTTTGAATACAAATATCTCTAGAATTCTGCACCTACTTTAAGAGTGTTTTCTGGCTCTTATTTGTATTTGAAATATTACCTCTCCAAAAGCTTGCAATCTTGAATGTATGTTCGTGAAAATACTCAGGGCTTACATTTAAAGGTTTAGTATCTAGATTTAATCAAGTTTGTTGTACTACTTACAACGTGAATAACAGAGCATTTAGATCCTGTAGCAGAATGAAGTTTAATTTAGATTTCCCTAACTTTTCCCAAACATTTGAAATACTTAGCTTAAATGCAGAGATTTAAAGGAGATTCTCTGATATTTGAAGGAAACATGAACAACTGAGTTGATATTTGGCAATTTTCATAATATTTGAAAAGAAAAGGCTTGTTTTAATATAAATAATATAAAGCTTTGTGATACAGTAGCAAATTTATGCAAACAGATAGATAATATGTTGATATTTGTGATAATTTTTCCATAATTTGAGCTCAGTGAGTCATAAAACACCTTAAATCAAGTAAGGCCCCTTGCATATTACAGCTTCACATTAACCTACTAAATTATCCACAAGGTCAAGACCTAACCATACAGAAACTTGGGATTAAGTAATCTTAATTGATTTCTTCATATCTTTCAAGACAGTTAGGTTCATTTTGTGAATTTTAACTTTTGTTATGAATGTGTAAAAACAATCATCAACAGTTTTTGGCACTACAAGGAGGGCCTGATAGAATTTAAGGTTGATTTTGTGTAGGCTAGCCAGGAGGATCATTTTTGGAAATTTGAGTGTTTTGTTTGCAAATATCTTCTGTTTGAAGGAAATTGAATGTTTTTTTTTTTTTTTTGCAAAGGTACTTCTCAAACTTCAAGGACTATTCTGATTTTCTGAGTTTTAATATTTTATTCTGAGATATGTTAGATCTCATAAAATTTCAAAATCTAAAAAGTTGAAAACAGAGTGCCATTTTCAATGGACTCATACGAAGACAATTTCCAGGTTAATATTCTTGTCTTTCAGAAAACTTTAAACGAAAGGATTTATCCTAAAAATTTATCTAACTTTGGTTTATTTGGAAGGTGCAGGATACATAAGTCCACAGAGAATGGTGAAATTAATTGTCTGACTTTTCTTACAAGGTTAGATTTGGCTTTAAAAGGACTGGTCTCTTTCTCAGATGTCTATAGGGCTGAAGGTTGGTAGGAAAATGAGGGGATTATGGAGCAGCAAGAGGATGTAATATCAGCAATCATTAATTGTTCAAATAATGCAAAGATTGAACCAATACTGGAAATAAAGGATAGTAAAATCTCTTTTTTGGAATCATGGGATGGTAAGAAAAATAATCTATTTTTTTGTCAAGGTTCAAATGTGAATAAAGCTAATGACAGGTATAAATATCCTAAAAGATACAGAGAAGAAATCACACCTCATGTTCATTTTCTAGATGATAAGCAAAGAGGATTTAATGAAAAGAAAAAGAAAAATGAAGTTGATCTTGATACATTTGATAAATATATTGAATTACTAAGTAATACTTATCAAGAAGAAATCTTTGGATCTGATTTGAAAAGTTTTAATGAAAATGATTGGGCAAAGAAATGTAAACAAGTATTGACAGAATTAAAGTGCACTAAAATTAAAGAAGTTTATGTATCAGCAAATAAATGAATCATAGGAAACGAAGTAAAACTTGATTTATTATTTGATGGCTTTAAATTGAATGACCAAATCTAGGATTGTTGCAGGATAATGGAACCAGATATTTTGCTGAATGATAGGACTGAATTATTTGAGGAACAATTCTTGAAAATGGAAGATACAGAGGATTATGCTATTGTTGTGCATAATCAAGCATCACTCCAACATTATTTGGAAAGTGAAACAGGGAAGTATTTTCATGAATCAAATGTTGTTTCACATTCACAGCCAAATAATCTAGAAATGATAAATTTAGATATGTCAAATTATGATGGTACTCATTCATGTGCTAATGTGCAGAAAATTAAAGAGGACATTGAGGTGTTGCTGGAGTTTAAAATTCAGATAAGCTTGCAAGATGAAGTGATAGATGTGGATAAAGATGAAAAAATAATCCATCAAGAGTCATACATCCTTCAATTCAAAGTGAGACCAGACATTGAGCTAAGCAATGAAAGTGTAAAGTTAAATGGAGGACCAGCTATCAATGAACAAGCATGTCCAATAGAACCGGAGATACACCCGGTTGTATTTCCCCCTTCCACAATGAATAATGTTGAATACTATTTTGATTATGGAAATTCAGGGGATAAGACATGTTAGATTTAGAGTAGACAACTGAGAGGGGGGGTGAATCAGTTGTACAAAACTTTCTTCTAATTAAACACTTATCTTCACTTTGTAATTCAGCAGCATAATAATAAGTCAATCATAGAAACATAATGCAATGAATCAAGAGTAGAAACACATTAACACATGAGACACCAAGATTTTGACGTGGAAAACCTGGTTAAGGGAAAAACCATAGGGTGATTAACCCAAGATTGTATTCTCTATTAGAAGAATAGAAAGAACAAATGGCACATGCCAATTAGGGCTCATTACCCGAGCACACTGCTCACAAGAGGCCCACTACCTACAGGAGACACACAGTCTACAAAGAAATAAGTATCACATACTTGAACTGGAGAATAGCATCTTCACCATATTTGAATCAGTTCCATTTAAGCCCAATACTTCTACCCTGCCTTTCGCTCTCCTCCTTGCTACCACACACTCATCTCCACAAGGACACCTTTGAAATAACTTCACAATCCCTTATTTATATAAGACATTAACTTAGGAATGATCATCTAAGTCGACAAACATCAACAAGAACATCTGCAAGATGTGTAACTCATCTAGTCGGCCAATCTCAAGAAGAACACCATCATCTGGAAGTTAATCCTCAATTGTGAGCTCCAACTTCAATGCAGACCACCAACAGGAACTGGACATGATACAAAGACCTCTAAAAGCTTGCCTGAATCACCAAGAACATCCAAACTTCATCTTCTTACTGAATTCCTTCTCCCCTTCATCTGGAGCCTCAAGAACATAGTTTGTCATTCCTATCATAAAGGAATAGATGCTTATGGACCTTCAAACCATGAACCAATCAAGTTGATACTTTAAAAAGACTTCCTCAACACTCCCTCAAATCTGCAGAATAGGATACTGCATTTCTGGATCTCACCGGACCTATCTGTATCACTCTGTCACCACTGAACATCTGTCAAAACTGGTTTTCCTTAAGCGGCCACAACTTCTTCCGATCTTCATGTGAACCTCTAAAATATCTAATAGACCACCTTAAGACACATATCTACAAACCCTTTAAACCGCATCCTCTGATCCTCATCCTATCTTAGACATTTACCTTACTGTCATCATTGTTCTTCACTGTTCCTGATTGAGACTAATTTTCTCGATATCCTCAGCACACAGCTCATCCAATCCTTATCATTAATGCAACAGGAGTATGTTGACATCAATGAAAACACTGGTTAGGCCCATACTTGCAACAAGACATGCATATGGATTAATCATGAACGTGATGGGCTACCTCAATTGTTGATAATTAGAGATTATTCTGTTAAATACAGTGAGGGTAGAATAAATGAGTATTTTTCAGAATTCAAAGATAAATTTGCTAAGTTGAGAACTATAAATAATGCCCTGATGTTCCTGCATATTCTGAAAAGCCATTTAAATATGAGTGTTTTTGGTTCTAGTTGTGTGCTTTGTTTACCCAGTGGTGTCTTGTATAGTTTGGAAGGAATAGTTGTTATGTTTCTTTTCTTTGTTTTCTTGTCTTGCTTTGTGTTGTTTCCTTTCGTGGTTGGTTGTTTGTACAGTCTGTTTCTTGGTTTGTGTGTTGTGTTGTCTTAGCAGGGATGTTTGTTTTGTTTCGAAGTATGCAAGAGTAGACTAACAACCATTGAAAATAATAGAAAATTTAGAACATTTAGGTTAATTATTTGAAATTTATGCATAACTTGTTGTGACTATCATGAATGTAGAAAGTTGTTTGACTTGTGAAATTTTGTATTCAATAACTGTGGGTTGAGTATTCAAGGGAAGTTTCTCACAATGACACACCTAAAATCTTTGGTTTTGTTGAACCTACCAGTGTAGATATTAGGTGAAAAATCAGAGGTCGCCCTTGCTACCATTACAATTCTCAGCTTAATTTTAGCAAGTGATCATTCCTTGCATCATGAAGTTACAACTGTAGTATCTTATGAAGTTTCTATCTCACCTAAAATATTAAATAAAAAAATAAATAAAATGAATTTTACTGAAAATCTAGATTAAGCCATCTAAGTAACTCTACCGGAGCTATAGACGTTTGCTGGCAGTGGGGCTCTACTTAGGAGAATTGTAACGATAACCTTGTCGGGGCTATGGATGCCTGCTGGCAACAAGGCTCTATCCGGTTGGCTATGAGGGAATGACATCAACTATGTAGGCTAATATCAGTCACTCATTTGTTTAACTAATTTTCAAGATGAGGATTATTAATCACATGCACCCACTTAAACTGAAAGGAAGATTCATGCACCGTATTGAATACATTAGGTCTCAAGTTAGATAATGATTTGCAGAAAAGATAGTTAGAAGTTATGAATTTATTTCATTTGGTTTTCTTTAATGGTTTTAATTTAATTATTTTATTTGGTTGCTAGTTGTTGTGATGCTCACAACATGCCCCATTTTACTCCTTAGCAAAATGAGGAACCCTGATGTGGCTATGGCTTTTGCTTTTGTGTGTGGGTCTGTTTGGTGGTAAAAGGGAAAAGGAAGTGAAAGTTACAAACCTTGTTGAAAATAAAGAAAAAATAACATTAAGTACCAGAGCAGAATATAGGTGAATTCCTTGTCAAAAATGAGTGAGGGTTGCTTTTTGAACCATTTTAAAATTCCCAATATTTTGCAAGATATATGTGTTTTTGGTAAAATGTACTATGGGAGGGTTCATATGTTGCATATACAAAATTGTTTGTATATACAAAGTCGTTCATATAAAAAGTCACTCGTATACAAAGTTGTTTGTATAGAGTCGTTGTATAAGTCGCATGTGGGAGTTGTCGGGTTTATTAAATTTTTATACTTGTATGCATTTCGATAACATTTTATTCTTACATACAAGTCGGGCCCGATAGAGTTCAAGGTTCAAATGAGTAATCAGTTAAGTTCGGCAGATGCATTTCAAGTTTGTATGTTTGGCAAAAGAGAAACATACAAAGTGGATATACAAAGCTATATACATGCTGCGGAACCGAAAGGATTATGAAATGAGATTTTATTGTTGTATGTTTCGCGCTTTGTATGTATGTTTCGGAGACATACATTTTAATATACATACAATGCGGAACTCAAGAAAGGTCAAAATCTAGTTCAAATGATGCATCACTACTTAACCTATATTAAAAGATGTATTGCACTTTATATACATGTCATGGAGCTCAAAATGTGAGTAAACTGTGGTTTATAAAAGTTGGAGTCCGAAAGGACATACAAAGGATTTTGTATGTATCTTGGGCTTTGTATGTAAAGGTCTAATACAAGTGTTGCTGTATCGCAGAGATACAAATGAAAAGTAGGGTGGATCCCACAGCTTGCATAACAGATTTGCATAATAACAATGTATGTCTTCGATATACAAGCCGATATGCAAAGCAAAAGATACAAGTTAAAGATACAAGCTAGATGTCAAGAAAGTTAAATACTAAAAAGTCTTTGTATGTTCGAGGTACTTGTATGTTTATAATATACATACCCGATATACAAAGAAATTAAAAGCATCGAAAGAGATAAAGGGTAATGAAAGGAGGCTTGCATAGGGTTGTTTGTATATGCGCTCATACAAGAAAATATACAAGAGTGATATACAAAATGAAAGGTACAAGTACGGACAAAAGGGAAAGAACGTTAGTCATGGTTGTTTGCATATATGTTTGTATGTTAAAACATACAAAAGAAACATACAAAGAAAATGGGATGTATGTCGAAATTAAACTAATGGTAAAAAGTTTAAAATGCAAATACTGACGTAGAAGGCCAAACTTTTGGTGCATTAATTGTTGTAATTAATGCCAATCTAACATTCAGAAGAGGTATAAATTGACGAAGGCGGCGTCAACTTTAAAATCCATTTTTATGTATGTTGGCAGGTATGCAGGTATATGGAAGGTGGAGCTTTAATGGTGATGGCATCACAGAGGGCGGGATTAGATCACAAAAGAACCGAAAGGAGTAAACGATTGCAATGAGAAGAAATATTCAGGTGGAAAGAAGCATAATTAAAAGGGCAAAGCAACAGAAGATATTTTGATGGTTGTTAGGGTTCCAAAGGGCATCTTTACGCTCAGTATGGAATATGCTACTCAGAGATTTTTGGCAAGATTTGTTTTCCACCGTTGATGTTGCACTTGGGATATATACTGTTGATTGACTAGGGTTTTGTAGCCATATTGGGGATAATCAAATCTATATATTGAGCCCCTTTACTTTGTAATGACTTACACAGGGATTTGTAGAACAGAGCTGGAAGTTGTAATTTGTCTTAGCATTTTGAATAGAAGAACATTTTATTTTAGAATAGAAGGAGGTCGCCTGTGTCTGCAATAAGGAATGCGTGGAACATCTAGCTTCCTTACTGTATCTGTAAGACGTTTTGTAAGTTTTCTATAATTTGATTGATGAAGCAAGGAGTCATTCATACATTGTAAATCATATATGACTATTTATTTTGAATACAAATATCTCTAGAATTCTACATCTACTTTAAGAGTGTTTTCTGGCTCTTATTTGTATTTGAAATATTACCTCTCCAAAAGCTTGCAATCTTGAATGTATGTTCGTGAAAATACTCAGGTCTTACATTTAAAGTTTTAGTCTCTAGATTTAATCAAGTTTGTTGTACTGCTTACAACGTGAATAACAGAGCATTTAGATCCTATAGCAGAATGAAGTTTAATTTAGATTTCTCTAACTTTTCCCAAACATTTGAAATACTTAGCTTAAACGCAGAGATTTAAAGGAGATTCTCTGATATTTGAAGGAAACATGAACAACTGAGTTGATATTTGGCAATTTTCATAATATTTGAAAAGAAAAGGCTTGTTTTAATATAAATAATATAAAGCTTTGTGATACAGTAGAAAATTTATGCAAAGAGACAGATAATATGTTGATATTTGTGATAATTTTTGCATAATTTGAGCCCAGTGAGTCATAAAACACCTTAAATCAAGTAAGGCCCCTTGCATATTACAGCTTCACATTAACCTACTGAATTATCCACAAGGTCAAGACCTGACCATACAGAAACTTGGGATTAAGTAATCTTAATTGATTTCTTCATATCTATCAAGACAGTTAGGTTCATTTTGTGAATTTTAACTTTTGTTATGAATGTGTAAAAACAATCATCAACAGGAGCTATGAGCAGCAAACAAACTTGCAGACTGGGACTGCAATGAGTCTATTGCTTGACTCAGGTAAAGTGGCAAACATGAAGTTCTTATTATTGATTAGAAATTTGAGGCACGCAGCCTGCAAGGCTGTGCCATGCATGTTGTCTACATTTCTTATGAGTCGTGGTTCCAAGCCAAACAGCCGAGCTTTTCTTGTTTTTAAATCTCATATATGCAGTGGTTCAGAAGCCATATGGATGAACCTTTTAAGACAACTTTGGGCTATGTTTATGCTCAAAGGCTCATGGGCTGAGCTTGTTAGACAAGAGAACTATAGAAACCATGGTCAAGGCTGTGTGCCGAGTTGAAAATATTTTAAACTTCTTGAAAAACTTGCTCAAGGCTATGAGTTGAGCTAAGAAACTATGTAACTATTCTTGAGATTACACTCATTTGAGCCGTAATGTTGTGGAACCTTGTTGAAGTTAAAGCCCGAGGCTTAAAGAACCAAACTTTTTCTATTCTTTGTTTTAATACTAGCTTATGGACTCAAGGCCAAGCCCTGTAAAGATTATCTCTTTCTTGAATGAGCCTTGAGTCTTTTGACTTAGCCGTATTGTATTGTATAATATATTATGATAACTGGAGCTCAAAGCCATATTGGCTGAGCATGTATTCATCTCATATTTTTTTAACCCATGTCGTATGATGACAAGGGTCAAGCCTATGATCTCTTGAAGGGAGTTATGAATGACTCCATGTGTTAGTTGAAAATGGATACAACCATTCGACTGTAATGATAGATGTTTAGTCGTCAATACTTAGCATATAGTCCCTCAACTGTATTAACATTTGCGAAACCTTTTAATTTGATAAACACAGTCCATTGACTGTGATGATTATCGAGAAGGCAATTATAAATCGGTGTGTATATAACACCCAAACTAAACCTAGTCAAGCTTGCATGAGAAGCCAACGGTGAATTACAAATAGAGTTGTTAAAACTATTATGAATGTTTTATGAACCTTCAATTATGAAATAATATGATCTTAATGATCATAGTCTCTACATGAGATAGTTGGAATAAGTTTATAAAAGATTATGGACTAGTTCTATATGTGATTGAATTATGACTTTTTGGATATCGTTATGAGATATAAACTCTTTTACTTATTTATAAACTTTTGGGTTGGTGAATAACCCCATGAGCTCATTGGGAAAATAAGAGCTATTGAACCTTTAGAAACTAATATATTTTTACTAAGGCAGGGTATGCCTTGAGTATCATGAAATCGACTTCATCATATGTGATGAAATGCTATCAATATGTTAAACACGGGAGACCAAGACGGTCATAAAATTTGAAATTGAAATGAATTGAACGGATCGAGGTGACATGGAGTCACTAGTTCCGCATTACAAAAGTAACCTATTTTGTTATAATTAAATTTTGATGGCATCGAATGTTCAAGTTTGGACAGTGATTCAAATTGATCCCACACATATACTAGACCTAAAGGACAAGGTCATTAAGAACTAACTGTAGGACATGACAACTTATAAGTTGAGTTAGGGTGGTGGACATACGATGACATTCATTGTGTAACATATTTGTATGAAAAATTTGGCCAAAGTAATGCATCCATCTCTGCATGCATTGTCGGTCCACAGTGATCCAGATGGCCTAGTGTCTCCAGTAGTGTCATACAAATTAGAGTGGATCTATAGCATGTGACCGTGAGACATTAGGAAGGACACAACACCAGTTACTCAGATGGCTATCTAATTGGTTTCCAATGTCTAACCTTTTCGTGAAGGGTAGGGCCTCTTCCAGTTAGGAAGATGAGCAGGGGACCGCAGTTTCGTGGTTGGAGGAAAAGCACCAGGATGATTCTCTCCTTCCCAATCATGTGACAAGCCGAGGCTTATGAAGACAGATGTCAATGGTTACAGATACAATGTTTATATTTTGACCAGTTGGTCTATTGTAATTTAAAAATTTGACTAAGATGCCTAGAGCATATATTGTATTGATTAGTGATGGGTAATCACTATGGATTGTAATGATTTATCAGATTGTAAGCTATGCTATATCTTGATTTGATTAACATGTTTAAATGATGGAAAAGAATATGTTTTTTTATATTCAATTTTTTTTAATATAGTAATCTATTCTTAATTAATGACTTGTTTAAGTTACATGTTTAAGTTAATCCTTGAGCTTTATGGAAAGTGATGTTACATATGGTATCAGAGCTACTAGGTTCAACACATGGACCTAATGAGCTCACTATCTGATGACTAATGTATCCAACATTAAGTATGCTAATGAATGGATGTTCTATGCCAGAATGGTAAAAATTAGAACCACACCTAGCAAGAAGGTAACGGAACATGGACGTTACCTATGCCATCAAAAGATCTTGAAGCCATGAACCTCCATGAAGGAGAAACTTGAATAGACTGGATGCTTGGTAGGTGCATGGTTATTTGATGAGAAAACTTTTGCTGATGTAGTGAAACGCATCAAGCAGGAATTAAGGAAAGTTGAACGGATGGCTACCCTTAACTCTATAGGAACATCAGTGACACCCTCTGTCCTAAAGCACCAACTGAGGGTAATGACCATAATGACTGCGATGTGCAAAAGGAGGATGTGAAGGAATACTAGTGTGTATCCTTACTTCCTGAGACTGAAAACAAAATCTGATAATGGGAAGTTATCCCAATTGTAAATGATTTGTAGGAGCAAATGTAAATACAATTTTGTAATTTTGTGGTTATACGTAATCCAATGGAAAAATTAATGCAATGGCAAATTTTTGACAATCTTTCCTTTCTTGTTAAAGATTACATGAATCTGAATAGATTTGTGAAATAATTGAATTGTATGGCATGGAAAACTAATCCGTGTTTAATCTGCAAACTTCAGGAAGAAGTAAATTGCAGTAAAGGTTCAAGTTGGAACCAGAATGGAGGATAGTCAAGATGAAGGACCACCTTTAGGGCAATCTAAGTCTAAATTAGACTAAATCTTGACTTTGTTGAAAGAAACTAGGGCAAGGGTAGAAACCCTCAAACACAAAGTGGGAGTCCAGTCAGAAGATAGGCAAGATAATTATGATGGGGGTGATGGCAAGGAACACCATAATGACACCACCCAAAGCCACCACAGAGAAAATAAATCTACGGCTAAGCAGGATGGGGATAAGAGGAATCTTATGGCTATGAAACTGTCTTATGACATGAAAAAGGTCATGCCACCTAAATTTGATGGATCCATAAGTGGAGATGCTGTGGAGGCATGGCTTACGGAGATGGAGAAGTATTTTGAAATTAGAAATTATAATGAGGTTACTAAAGCTATTTGGGGAGCATTTCAGTTAGCTGGAGAAGCATCCACATGGTGGATGAACAAAAATATGGAGTTAGGCTTGAGGTCTACAAGCCTTACTTGGGACAGGTTTGTAGAACTGTTTAGGCAAAGATGGTTGCCTCAACTATTATATGATTAGAAACTCATAGACTTTCAAAACTTGAAACAGGCTGATATGACTGTAAATGAGTATTGGGAAAAATTCACTCGATTATTGAAATATGTGCCACAGTATCAGCATGATGAGAAGTTCTGAGTCCAGAAGTTTATCATGGGGTTGAATGACCAAATTGGGGGCGAGGTTAATGTTCATGGCCCTACAACCATGGAATAGGTCTATGAGAAGGCCATTAGACAAGAATAGAATTTGAAGGCTATATCAGCCTATAGGGAAAGGAACATGAAGAGATATAACTAGTCTCAATCTTCTCAACCCTCAAAGAAGAAGGGGAAGAAACAAAATTATACTGAAACGAGTGATAAAGGAGCTAAAAATAAGCAAAATGAATCCAAGGGAAATAAAAAGGGGAGTAACCACTCCAAGAAGAATGGGAACAACTTTGGCAAACCTCAGGAGAGGTGAGGACCAGTTGGAGGATGCTTCACTTGTGGCAGAGATCACTACACCAATCAGTGTCCCAACAAATCACAAGGAGTGCAACCAAGAGGGAATCCTCTACCTTCCTAGCAAGTGGCATTCTAGCAACGTATCCATTCGGCCTTGGACAATCATCAAGATGAGTATCAAATACCAGTAGTGACAACATGTATTTCATTTGGAGTTCCAATTTTAGTTTTAATTAATACAGGTGCCACGGAATGTTTCATTTCTCTCAAAAATGTAAATAAGATACCTAGAAAAGCAAGATTCATGGCAAATACTTGGTCTGTAGAGTATGCAAATCACACTAAGGCTCAGGTAGAGCAATGCTTGTTTGAAGCTCAGGTTGAACTTCCAAACTTTTTCACTGAAGTAAATCTATATGTAGCCCCACTTGGCTCGTATGATGTTATCCTTGGAATAAATTGGTTATGGAGACATCGAGCCAAAGTAGACTGTTATGCCAAGATAGTAGATTATTTGGATGATCTAGGAAACCAAGTCCATATTCAAGGAAAACCTGGGGAAATTAAACTGAGGCAAATCTCCACCTTACAAGTGAAAAGGGCACAGAGAAAAGGATGCCAACTTTTTATTGTCAAGATCGATAAAATAGATGAAACAAAGGGAAACTACTTCCAAGATGACTTGATGTTCTATAAATCCCAAAAAATTAATGAAGTAGGGATGAAGGAGTCCATAGGTTAGGAAAGACCAGTCATGGACAAACATCCCCTCCTCAGAGATTTCAAGGATGTATTCCTGGATGAACTACCAAGGTTACCCCCTAAGAGAGCTTTTAATTTTTCCATTGATATTATACCTGGGTCAAAACCTATTTCTAAAGCTCCCTACAAGATGACCACAATGAAATTAATGGAGTTAAAGGCTCAATTGCAAGAGCTATTGGATAAAGGGTTGATTAGACCCAGTGTGTCGCCATGGGGAGCACCTGTCATTTTTGTGAAAAAGAAAGATGGGACTTTACGGTTGTGTATTGATTACCACATGTTAAATAAAGCAACCATCAAGAACAAGTATCCTCTACCATGCATCGATGATCTTTTTTATTAGATGAGAGATGCGGTAGTATTTTCTAAGAACAATCTTCGATCAGATATCACCAATTAAGGGTGAAGGATGAAGACATCCATAAGATAGCCTTTAGAACTAGATATGGACATTATGAATTCACTATCCTACCTTTTCGGTTGACAAATGCTCCTACGGCATTTATGAATCTTATGAACAGTGTGTGTTTAGAGAATGCCTGGATAAGTTTGTCTTGGTATTTCTTGATGACATTTTAATCTACTCTAAGAACGAAGAGGAACATATGCAGCATTTGAGAATCATTCTTCAGAGATTAAGAGAGCATAAACTATATGGAAAGATCTCTAAGTGTACCTTCTTTCATAAAGAAGTATAGTATTTAGGTCATATAATTTCAGCTAAAGGAATAGGTGTAGACCCAGCTAAGATTAAGGTTATTTCTGAATGGCTTGAACCGAAAAATGTTCATGAGGTCTAACGTTTGATGGGCTTGGCTGGTTATTATAGGAAGTTTGTGAAAAACTTCTCTAAAATTTCACATCCTATAACTTCCTTGCAAAGAAAGGGCAAGAAGTTTGAATGGTCAGAAAAGTGCCAGGAGGCCTTTGACCTACTGAAGGAAAAAATTGAGTTCAACTCTTATTTTAAAAGTGCCTGACCCATAAGGTCAATTTGAAGTCATTACCGATGTCTCAAGGGAAGGCTTAGGTGGTGTACTAGTCCAGATGGACATGTTATTGCGTATGAATCACACAAACTAAAAAACTATAAAACAAACTATGCCCCACATGATTTAGAACTAGCAGCATCATGCATGCACACCAAATGTGGAGACATTATCTTCTTGGAAAACCTTTTGAGTTGAAAATGGATCACCAAGGACTTAAATATCTGTTCACTCAACCCCATCTTAATGCTCATCAAAGAAGATGGTTAGAATTTATCTCAGATTATGATTTCGAGATTAAATGTATCCAAGGAAAATAAAATTGAGTGGCAGATGCTTTAAGTAGGAGAACGCATATCTCCTCTATGATCTCCATACATTCTAATTTTAGAAATTAGTTATTACAACAATCTAAGGGAGATGAGTTTTACAAGCAAGTAAAATAGGCCCTTGAAAAAGATCCACAGAATCCAAAATATGAAGGATTCAACCTTGAATCAAATGGGTTATTAAGGTTCAAAGGAAGGATGTATGTACCTAAATCAATAGAGTTAAAGAATTTGGTTTGGAAAGAGGTTCATTTTGCACCATATTCTAGACATCCTGGAGTAACCAAGTTACTCGCTGATGTGAAACCTTTATACTTTTGGAAAGGAATGAAAAAGGATGCTACAAATTTTGTAGCTACTTGTATTGAATGTCAAAGGGTGAAGGTAGAACACCAACACCCAGCGGGATTATTATACCCTCATGAAATTCCTATGTGGAAATGGCAGATTATAAGTATGGACTTTGTGCAAGGACTTCCTATGTCAAGGAATAAGCACAATGCTATCTTGGTTGTGGTGGACAAACTCACCAAAGTAGCCCATTTTTATTCTGGGAAACTTGACAGATGGAGCACCCATCATTGCACGGAAATTTGTTCAAGAGATATTCAGCATTCATGGCATTCCTGAGAAGATTATCTTAGATAGGGATGCATGAATAACTTCTGGGTTTTGGTAAACCTTGTTCTCTTCACTTGGAACACAATTGAACATAAGCTCTTCTTATCATCCTAAAACAAATGGTCAAACTAAAAGGGTGAACCAAGTGTTGGAGGATTTATTAAGGATGTATTGCATGGATCAGCAATACAAGTGGGAGGATTGTCTTCCTCTAGTGGAATTTTCTTACAATAACTCTTATCATTCAGCTATTAAGATGGCACCGTTTGAAGCATTATATGGGCAAAAGTGTCGAACCCCTATAAGCTGGGATAAGCTTGAAGATAGGGTTAGCATTGGTCCTAAAATGCTATTTGAGATGGAAGAACAAGTCCATCTAATTAAAAAGAGGTTAGCGGAATCCAATGATAGACAAAAGAGATATACGAATGCTAAGCGTGTTGAAAGGCATTTCACTATGGGAGATAAAGTTCTCCTTAGGGTAAAACCCCAGAAATGTTCCATCAAATTTGGAAAAATGTCCAAACTGGCACCAAGATATGTGGGTCTGTTTGAAGTTATAGAAGAAGTCAATCCAGTGGCATATAGAATTGCTCTACCGCCAGCACTTGCCATGATGCATAATGTGTTTCATGTTTTTTATTTGAAAAAGTTTAATTCTGTTGATAATCAAATTCTTATGCTTGATTGGAACCTTCTACAGGTGAAAGACCCAGGAGTGGTGGTGATTGAGCCCATCAAGGTGCTCAAAATGCATAAGCTACGCTTACATAATAAGGAAATAACACAGTGCAAGGTCTAGTGGGCCCAATATTCGATGGAAAATGCCACCTAGGAAAATTATGATGACTTCTATGCTAGATTTCCTCATCTTTTCTGAGACATTTCATAGTATACTTTTGAAAAACTTTTCATATTATGTTGGTTTATTTTTAAAGACAAATAATCATCGGGGATGATGATTCTTATGGGGGGAGATATGTTACATCCCCAACTTACAAATTAGACTTAATCAATAACTTGGCATGATGATCAGGAGGATTAGTCATAGTTAATTGATTTGATATTGTGGAAATATTTGATTTAACTTTTGATTATAAAGTAGAAACATATGTTAAATAGCATTATAAATTAAATGATTTACGATTACAAGATTTGATAATGATGCATTGATCATAATCTTGTGGTCTTGAGTGTGACAGGAGAAACGAACGTCCTTCGAAGAAGGAAGGACAGTATCATCCTGGAGGAAGGTTTAGATGTAGTGAAAACATAAGTTGACTAGTCATCTGAGTAATCAACTCCTATGTCCTTCTCAACCATTCGTAAGTTGACACGTGTCATCTCTCTTGTATTTTGTTTCTAAGTTCTTGGTTTAATCTTTTTGTCGATGAAGTAGTCAAGAAAAGTCGTGATGACTAGATGATGTTTTGGAAACATCATTCCTAGCTGAGAGACAATAATATTTAGAGACAAGGAGGTCTCTTTTACTTGTTCTCGAGGTCATTATGTTTTTCCTAGTCATTCGACTAATGGGAATAGTTGATTTCGGGGGAGTATCACTCGACCCTGATAATCGACATAATTAATGTGAATTCTTTTTATGAATATTATCTCTTGTGATAATCCTTAGTCAAGGATGAAACCTCTTTATAGTTTGTTACCTATAAAGATATTTATGTTATTAACTTATCTTAATAATTGTATTCTATGGAATATTCTTAAGTGGTTTTAGTCGATCATGAAGATCGATGGGAGCTTTGAGCTCAACCATCCCATGTTGTGCAAGGATTGGGCCACCTTTTTAGGGGCACTACCGAGTGGAAAGGTAGTTAGCAGCCAAAATTGACATTTTTGGGATCAGTTCCCTATAGGGTTAGGCTCTCCTTTTGGGAAGGAATCACTTCGGTGAATTGGATAGAGTTTGGAAGTTTTTGGAAAAAGGGAAAAAAAAGAAAGTTGGTAGATAACTGTTCAAGGTAGAATAGTGGCAGGAGGGAGCTGTGAGTAGCAAAAAGACTCGCAGACTGGGACTGCAATCGGTCTATTGCTTGACTCAGGTAAACTGGGAAACATGAAGTTCTTGTTATTGATTAGAAATTTGAGGCATGCATCCTACAAGGCCATGCCATGCATGTTGTCTACATTTCTTATGAGCTGTGGCTCCAAGCCAATTGGTCGAGCTTTTCTTGTTTTTAAATCTCATATATGCAATGGTTTGGAAGCCGTATGGCTAAACCTTTTTAAGACAACTTTGAGTTGTGTTTATGCTCGAAGCCTTATGGGCTGAGCTTGTTAGACACAGTAACTATAGAAACCATGCTCAAGGATGTGAGTCAAGCTGAAAACATTTTAGACTTCTTGAAAAACTTGCTCAAGGCTATGAGTCGAGCTAAGAAACTATGTAACTATTCTTGAGATTACGCTCAGCTGAGCCGTAATGTTGTGGAACCTTGCTTAAGTTAAATCCCGAGGCTTAAACAACCAAACTTTTTCTATTCTTTTTTTAATACTAGCTCATGGACTCGAGGCTGAGCCCTATAAAGATTATCTATTTCATGAATGAGCCTTGAGTCTTTCGACTCAGCCGTATTGTATTGTATAATACATTATGATAACTGGAACTCAAATCCATAGTGGCTGAGCATGTATTCATCTCATATTTGTTTAACCCACATCGTATGATGACAAGGGTTGAGCCTATGAGCTCTCAAAGGGAGTTATGAATGACTCCATGTGTTAGTTGATAATGGATACCACCATTCAACTATAATGATAGATGTGTAGGCGTCAATACTTAGCATATAGTCCCTTGACTATATTAATATCTATGAAAGCTTTTAATTTGATAAACACAGTCCATTGACTATGATGATTGCCGGGAAGGCAATTATAAATCGGTGTGTATATAACACCCAAACTAAACCCAGTCGGGCTTGCATGAGAAGCCAACAATGAATTACAAATAGAGTTGTTAAAACTATTATGAATGTTTTATGAACCTTCAATTATGAAGGAATGTGATCTTAATGATCATAGTCTCTACATGAGACAGTTGGAATAAGTTTATAAAGATTATAAACTACTTCTATATGTGACTGAATTATGACTTTTCAGATATTGTTATGAGATATAAACTCTTTTACTTATTTATAAACTTTTGGGTTGGTGAATAACCCCATGAGCTCATTGGGAAAATAAGAGCTATTGAACCTTAAGAAACTAATATATTTTTACTAAGGTAGGGTATGCCTTGAGTATCATGAAATTGACTTCATCATATATGATGAAATGCTATCGATATGTTAAACACGAGAGACCAAGATGGTCATAAAATTTGAAATTGAAATGAATTGAATGGATCAAGGTGGCGTGGCTTCACTAGTTCTACATTACAAAAGTAACCTATTTTGTTATAACTGACTTTTGATGGGAGTCAAATGTTCAAGTTTGGACAACAATTCAAATTGATCCCACACATATACTAGACCTAAAGGACAAGGTCGTTAAGAACTAACTGTAGGACATGATAGCTTATAAGTCGAGTTAGGGTGGTGGACATACAACGACGTTCATTGTGTAACGTATTTGTATGAAAACTTTGGCCAAATTAATGCATCCGTCTCTACATGTATTGTTGATCTACAGTGATCCAGATGGCCTAGTGTCTCCACTAGTGTCATACAAGTTAGAGTAGATCTATAGTGTGTGATCGTGAGAAATTAGGAAGGACACAACACCAATTACTCAGATGGCTATCCAATTGGTTTCCAATGTCTAGCCTTTCCATGAAGGGTATGGCCTCTTCTAGTTAGGAAGATGAGCAGGGAACCACAGGTCCATGGTTGGAGGAAAAGCACTAGGATGATATTGTCCTTCCCAAGCATGAGACAAGCTGAGACTTATGAAGACAAATGTCAATGGTTCCAGATACAGTGTTTGCATTTTGACCAGTTGGTCTATTGTAATTTAAAAATTTGACTAAGATGCCTAGAACATATATTGTATTGATTAGTGATGGGAAATCACTAAGGATTGTAATGATTTATCAGATTGTAAGCTATGCTATATCTTGATTTGATTAACATGCTTAAATGATGGAAAAGAATATGTTTCTTTATATTCAATTTTTTTAATATTGTCATCCATTCTTAATGAATGACTTGTTTAAGTTAAATGTTTAAGTTAATTCTTGAGCTTTATGGAAAGTGATGTTACAACAGTAGCAGATAAGACAAGGCAAATCACTGAGGCCCCTACTACTGTGAAGAAGGTAGAATTGTTGGTGTCCCAAGTCAATGGGCACATACAACTTTTGAGTTATTCTAAGGTTAGATGGGATGAAGATGTAGTACAATTGAAGAAGATCTACAAAGATATTGTCCCTAAAAAATAGTAAGCAATTTGATTTCATCTGTATATATGCAGACAGTACAAACAATTTTGAGTTTTGGTCACTTGTACATATTTCTGTATCATACACCTTTGTCATTGATGTCAAAGGGGGAGAATGAAGCATGTGAAAAACATAGACAAGTGAAAAATAAATAGGGAGAGAAGCATGAAGTTAGGGGGAGCAATGCATAAAGTGTAAGGTGGAGTTGTATAATGGTTTTTCACATCATGTGTTGCCATCAATGCTGAAGGGGGATATTGTTGGCAACTTGGCAAACATAATAAATGGAGACACTGCTAGTATAATGAAGTTTGGCTGAGCATGATGTTTGATAGTGTTGTCATTGATGGAAACAAGAAAAGTAACAAAGATTCAACAAGGTTGGAATAGAGATTTTGGCCCGACAAAGCAGACTTAATTTTGACTAAGTGTTGGAAGAGTACAGGGATAGCGAAAGAGAGAGTATTTTGATCAGTATTGTCTGCAGTTGAAGATCTGGTCTTGTAGTTTTGGTAAGATGTCTATAGTCCTTAGATGATATTAAATCCAAAGTTTCAGCTCTTGGTCATCTCTGGAAGTGTACTTTCAAGTAGTCTAAGTTGGCATGATAGAATACAGTACTAAACATAATAGGACACCTAATTATTTTGGTCTGCATTCCTCTGGTAATAGATATTTCCTTATGTGGTTTTGAGGTGTTGTAAACACTTGTCTAAAGGTCTCAAATACAAAGTTTCAGATCTTGGAGTCCACCAAAAAGATAGTTATGAGCTACTAAGTATCGCTATAAGGTTTGACAGTGTTTAATTGAGACAGAGCATGTGTTCTAATGGACAAGTTGATATTATGTTCTATGGTTCTGGAGTTATGTCCTGAGATGTCTAAAGAGTCTTGGATATGAATTTGAGCAAGTCTTGTGGTCTACATTGAAATTTGCAATCTCACAAATGGACTGAACCAGGGATAAACAAAGTCTAAGGCCGACCTGATACTTTGATCTGAGTGCAGTAAAATCCATTGATTAGATTCATGTTCTAAGTGGCTATACAGTTTGGACTGATATGTGAAAAGTTGTTTCAAGTGTTCAATTGGTTTGCAAAGTACTTTGGTGAAAGGATTAGGCCGACAAGCTACACAAGGCATAACTACACGCTTCATCTCTATATGTTGACCTAATTTAAGGATTGTAAATGTTGCAGATATATATATATGAGATCCATTTTGATGTTTGGTGAGTGGGTGTTGCGAATATGAGTAAGTGTGAATATGAATGTGTGTGTGTGTGACATGCGAAGTCTTTTGATTGTGTAAGGGTGACAAGTGCAGAAGAAGAGAGATCTTATAAAACCAGAGCAGTGTGACAAAGAAAAGCAGGATGAAGAGTTTTGAATCAATTTTTTGAGCTTCATTGGAATTGTATCCATGCATTTGTAGATGCAATTTTAGCAGTTCATTTTGGCAGTGAGCCATCCTTCCTTTTCTTTCCATATGGAAGTGAGCCTGTATACAGTGAGCATCTTTCTTTGGACAATGAGTCCTTAAGGGTAGTGAGCCCTAAAGAAGTGAGCCTCTTGTAATTTGGTATTGTTACTACATAATATATTGTGAGCTAACACTCACTGTGGTTTTTCCCATTTTGGGTTTTCCACGTAAAAATCTCGGTGTCTATGTGTTAAGTTTTGTGTTTGAACATTATATGTTTAACTTACTTTAATGTTGTTGAATGGTCAAATGGATTAATCATTTAATTAGTGAATGGTTTAAGAGAATACTGATTCACCCCCCTCCCTCAATATTCTGGGTGTTCAACAATATAGGAGATACAATACCATAAACCATCAATGATAATGACAAAACCATGAGCCAAACCCACCCAAAAGTGGTGCCAAAATTATCTCCAAACAAAGATTCCTTGGGATGTGCCAAATCAGACACCAACATGTGTAACTCTCCCTGTTACAGCTCTTTTAAGTGTCCAACACATTTTCACATTTCCCAAAATAGGAGGTTTGACTTCCGGAGGCCATAACTTTTGTTCTGGGTGTCGGATTGATGAACTATTTGATGCATTAGAAAGATCATGAAGATATATATCAAGATATAACTAACTTTATCAGTTGTGACAACTTTCTAGATATTGAGGGACCTCTAAGTGCCTCAAATCTGAGTTTGAATCTTTTCTGGGAGTTTCAAAAAATAGAAACTTTAATATATTGCAATCCAGGTATGATCTTGAGTTGAAACTCACCCAAGATGTTTACTTGGCAGTTCCACACCTTTTGGGAAAATTTTGGGTCCATCCATGTGTTGATAACTAAGAGGGAAGGTGAATCAATTATCTTAATTATTTCAGCTTTCTGAACTTTCTTAATAATTAATGCAGCATCAATTCAAATAAGCAAATATAACCATGAAATAGAAATACACATGACACAATATTTTTGATGTGGAAACCCTATTAAGGGAGAAAACCACAGGGTGATTAACCTAAGATTGTATTCTCTGTTAGAAGAATAGAATTACAAAATGGCACTTGCCAATTAGGGCTCACTGTCCGAGCACACTGCTCACAAGAGGCTCATTGCCTACAAGAGACTCACTGTCTACAAGAAGAATAACAAGATCCTTGAACTGATGAGAAGCATCCACACATGTTGGAGTTTAGTTCCAGTTAGGCTCAATATACTGATCTACTGTACTTCATCCTTTCTCTTCTTTTATGCTATTGTCCTTTCACATACCGGACCTTCCTTACTGCTTTCCTTCTGCTCTGCTGCTTTTCTTCACACACACCACAACAATAACACCCACTCTCATTGAAATCCATTTGGTATATATATCCACACAAAGGATTTCGTCCTCTTTCTAGTCGGCATCTGGAATAGTCAGTATTTCCCAAACTTTAGTCTGTCAGTTGAATCCTTGCTTCCCAAGTGATGCAGATCAAAAAAATACTTATAGAAGTCATCTAACATGTCGGCCAATCATGAATGATGCCTTAGGAACCTTGATCATCATTAATATCTTATCCGGAATAATATCTGATCCTCTGCCAGTCAGTTCTTCCTTTGTCTGTTCTGCCAAACAGGACCCCAATACTTGAATTCTCATATCTCTTCACTCTTTCATCACTGGAGGCTCAACTCGTGGAATCTATCAGTCAAGGTACTCCTCTTGACTTCCCCAAGTCCGCACTTTCCAAAGATACTTCCTCTAAGAGATCCGGACCTGACTGTCAGACCTTGCCACATGCTCTGTTCTTGCTTACCGGATCACAACACTCTTCAATCTGACTTCCGGTATAGGCACACCATGTCCTGCGGATGTGTGGGATGAACTTTGTTGCCATCAATGACAACAATCATGAAGTTATAATGTGTCTCTTGCCAACAATCTCCCCCTTTGGCATTGATGGCAACACTTAGTGAAAAATGACTAAGTGTTATACTATACCCCCCCTTGGTTGATGCTCTCTTCTAATGTACACTTTACTGGAGCTCCCCCTTAGTTGGATTTCACATTTTTCACTATTCCTCACTCCCCCTTTGACATCAATGGCAAAGGGTAGGGTCCGCACACCAAAATTTTCCAAAAACAATATATACTTAGCTGTATAAGTTATACTTATATACACTTAAGTATGTCTGCAAAAGCATTCTTCAGCTGTACAACTTCTGCCACCCAACTCTGCTTCATCCTGTCCAAAATTGAGATGTGACCACTCTGCAGGAATGCAAAAGCTTCTGCCCTCTTGAGATCTGTCGGATCACCGATCCGGGCTGTGATCTGAGCATCAGTTAGAGCCTCATGCATGGCCTCTAACTTAGGGATAATGATCCCTCTGAGTTCACTTAACCTATTTGTTCTATTTTTCTTCTCCTTCTCAAGATTCTTTATTTCATCTATGACTACAATAGTCTGACATTCTTGATTTACTATAGAAGCGAAGAGAGGATCAAAACTTTGAGATAAACTTATCAGTTTATCCTCTTGCTCTTTTACTTTCTTCTCAATATCCTTGGTCACTTTAGGCCAGGATAAACAAAATTTGTAGATATCTCTGCCATCTTTAAGATCATTTTCCAAGATCTTTATTCCAATATCCATAACTCTCCTATCATTTGTTATTAAGCCCTGTAACTCTGAGAATCTCTTATCCAAAAATTCTTTCCAGACCTTCTCCTCAGCTGATTTCTCTAGATATTCAAAATGTGTACTAACACTATTTACTAGAGATTTGAGATTACTGGATGATGAGGCTGAGGGATCTTTCTAAAAAGATGGCATGATCTTCTCCAATACACCGGATGCAGTTTCTATGAGCTTGCAGTCTTCCATGTGAGACTTCAAAAGTTTTACTTTTGCCTTTGCTGAAGTAAAGGATGCTAGCTTCATGGTTTGAACCGGGGAGAGGGAGTCAAAATTGAACGGTCCTTGAAGAAGTTCCGGTTCATCAAATTCCATTATCTCCTTAGTTAGGAATTCTTCGACTACTTCTATTGTGTCTCTTGCCGGTGACAGGGTTTTCTCCCCTTCTACATTCTTATCACTATCATTTTTGGCCTTCTCTGTTGGAGTTTTCTTTCCTTCTGTAGCCTTACTAATGTCATCTTGTTTTTCCTTTTCCTCTGTTTCTTTCTCTTCTACTCTTTCCTCTTCTTTAGATCTAGAGACTGCTGGGGAATCCGGATTTACTTCTCCTTGAACTTCCTCTTCCAGAACAGAGGAGTCCTTTTCCTTTACCTCTTCTGCTACCGTCTCAGTAGATTCTTCTTTGTTATCCATTTCTGAGGGATCATTACCTAAATCCTCTATAACATGAATATTAAATCTTTTATAGGCATTCCACATGATTTCTTCTATTTCTTTTGCCACTTTATCAGTTTCTCCAAGCATGAGCTGATTCATTATGGCCTTACTCTGGAACTCATCCTTGCAATCTTTAAAGATCATATCCATTTGTTTTGGAGTAATTGAAGGATAGAGTTGAATAGCTATCTATTCTCTAATCTGTCCTTAGCCTTGGCATTTTATTTTCTCATTTCAAGTTCCTTTTCTAAACTTTTAGGAATTAGAGAAATGATTTCAATAAATGCTTTATTGTATATGTTCAAATACTTAACTGTGGCTTCCTCCAAAATCTTTTTATCTACATCATTGTATGCATCATAGAATTTTGTTATTGGTTGCAGGTTCCCACACATAGTGACTGCTTTAACTACATCATCTAAGGATAGAGTGGGTCTTTCAACAAACTCTTTTGCCTCTGCCTCCTTATCTTCACCGGATACTTTCTTCTTCATCATCTTCTTTACCTCCTCATCTAACTCAGTCTCTTCTTCATCCTTTTGGCTTGTGTGAGACCTTGTTGCCTTTTTCCTGGTTCTCTTCTCTCCTTTTCTGGATGTCTGAGCTTCCAGTTTTGAATCCTTTTGACCCTTGGAAGTGGTAGGTGTAGAGCTTTTGGTTGATCTGGTCTGGGAGGGGGCTTGCACCGAAGCTCTTTCTTTTCTAATTTTTTTCTTTTCTTTCTCCGTTCTTTCCATTTTCTCTCTGTTGGCATTAATTGCCTCTTTTGAGATTCCATGCCTCTTGGCCAATTCTTCTACCTCTTTTCTCACTTTTCTCTTCATCTCCGGTTGTCTGAGCTTCACATGGATCTTTACACTCAACTCTTCAAAGGTTCCAAATCTTTCTGCCTTGGGATCTTTGGGTTGACTAAGCATGTGTTGAACATGTAGCTCAATAATTTTCTCATCTACTTCATACCCCATGGGCATGATCCAGACTATCCTTGGTTCCACAACCTCCATTAGGCACTGATCAGTTTCTACCATAAAGCAAACTGTATCCTTATACTTTTCAACTAGAGATTTTGGAATTCTCTCCCTTGCTTGCATCATACTTTAAAAGTTCTTGAAATAACCCCACAGAGCTGTATTTCTTGCCTTAGCATTCCCAAGCCCATGCAGGTAGTCTCTAATTTGAATGGCAACAGGTCTATCATTTTGCCATACCCAACCACTGGATCTGGGCAGCTCATTCATAAAGTAGAAAAACAAATACAATATTAGTCCACCATACTTAAAAGAGTTCTTCTTGTCCTTCTTAATCTTCTGTAAGTTTTCCATCAGTTGGCTTAGAAGGAGTTCACAGAAGTCATAATCTGCATACTTTCTCAACATCTCATAAGCAGTATACACAGCAGTTCCAGGTACTGAATTCTCCTTGCTGGAGTGATATATCTTATAACCAATTATCATAGATGCAAACTTGATATCCGGATTAGAGATATCTTCTATGGTCATTTCTCTCTTATCAAATTTTGATCTGGTAGCTTCACTCACAGTTTGGTTTTTGACAGATTTGAGATCTGGTATCCCTCCGGATGAGTGCAAGCCGGTTACTACCCTAATTGCATCCTTAGTGATCTTAAATGGTCTATTCAACCATAAGAAGTTATCATGTACTCTTCTCAACACATACCAGACCCATTCATCCTCCTCAAAATAGGGGAAATGAATGCACTAACCAAATGTTCTTCCCGGATGGCCTGGTACTGTGGTTTGAGTTCAAAAGTATCATCTATTAACTGATTGTGATAGATGTCTACCAGCTTGGATTCCCCAAAATCTTCAATGTTTGTATGAATGTAAACCCTAACATCTTCTACATGTAAAATACCATGCAGAATGCTGGAAAAAGCACCTAAGGGATCCACTTCTAGAGATTTGTATGGGTGCTTCTTAAATTTAGGGTGTGGCCTATCAAAAATCTTCACCACATTTGGCATAGCCATTTTCAAAAGATTTATAGAGAGATATTCAGCAATGAAAAATATCTTTTACGCTTCTAGGGTTTGTTGAATGAGCTCGATTAATTTGCTAGATGAATCGACTTCAATGATTAATCTTTGAGAGTTTGAGACAATTTGTTGCAGAGCTCCTTTTCTTTTCTTCGTGAGTGCAAATGTGCAAATGACGAACGAATGAACTCTTTTATTTCTGGGAAAGCCCTAATTTCATACTGCAATAAATGTGCCACCTAAGTCATTCTGGTTGCCTTGTTCATCTTATTCTGAGACAGATCTTTTCTGGATCACTGAGATACACTTAGAGTTATTCTTGGAGAATAGTGATAATCTATCTTCCTTTCCTTAATCATTTGATCTATCCGCAGATCAAGATTCCATAGTTTGAATCATGTCAGATTTAACTGTGAAAAACCTACTACTCATCGGATGACTGATGAACCGGATTAGTCTTCAACCTGTTCAAAAATTATTACGGATCTTTCATCTCTTAACCAAACCTTATTTGGATGTCCCTTTGTGAACCCTTTAATCTACAACTCTCCTTGATCCAGTTCTGGCACCAATTAACTAGCTGGGGGAAAAAGTTTTTCTTTGTGTCTCTCCCCAAGCCAGAGCTCACCTTTTAATTTCCAGAAGGAATATCAGCACCAGATTCTGGTGCAGATCCATCCCCTACATTTTCTGTACTTCTCTTCACCCAAATCTTCTTCATCTCACTTTTGACTTCATCCGCATTCACTTTTCCTTTTCCCTTGTCTTGATTCTGATTATGATGTACCAGACCTCTTTTGTCTTGATTCTTGCTTCTATAGAATTTGGCAATATGACCGGATCTATTGCAATTGTGGCAAACAACATTTCTTTGCATATTTGATTGATGTCCTCTTGATCTACATTGATTAGCCATATGACCCATTATATTGCATGCAAAGCATCTACCATTGAATGAATTATTCATTTGCATATTTCTGCATTCATGAGATTTGTGACCATACCTTTTGTAGTTAAAACACTATCCGGAGAAGGATGTGTTAGTCTGATTCATTCTCCTTCTACACCGATTAGCTTTGTGACCAAAGTTGTTGCAGTTGTGGCAGTATCCATTGAAGGATGGATATCTTTGAGCATTAGGTTGCCTTATCAGAGGTCTTCTAGGCCTATTCCTTGAATTTTCTGATCCAAACTTCTTCTGACCAAATCCAGAGCTTTTACCTTTCTCATATCCCAAACCACACTTGTCATCTACCCTCTTTTGGCTTTCAAGAAGAACTTCAAGTTGAGCAGAACTTATCTTGAAATTCTCTTTATATTCATTTATTGTTTGAAGATCCCTTTTAAGAGAGATAATTTGATCCTCAAGTTTTTCTTCATTATCTTTAGCATCTTCAAGATCAGATTCAAGATGTCTGATTATTCTATCCATCTTATGGTAGTCTTCTGATTTCTCCTTGAGAGATTGTCTTAGATCATCTTCAGTTTTTCTTTTCTCTTCAATTTCTTGAGTAAATTTTATAACTCCTTATTCCATTTCATGTCTTACCATAATGATCTCTTTTGATAACTTTTCACATAACTTGGTTTTCTCCTTCAGATCTCCATTTGTATCATTTGCTTCACTTTGACTTACCAATTGCTGAAGTACATCCTTTCTCTTTTTCATAGAGAGACTTAGTTTCCCTTTTAGTTCATTTATGAAATCATCAGCCTGTTTGAGTCTTTCCTTTAGTTCATTGACTTCAGAATTAGATTGCTCAAGATCATCTAAGGCAGACTAAAGTTGCTCCCTCATACCATACACATCCATTTTAATTCCTAGATCATCCTCAAGTTGTTAGGCTCTATTTGGAGGAACTTGGCTCTGATACCAATTGTTGATAACTAAGAGGGGGGGTGAATAAGTTATCTTAATTATTTCAGCTTTCTGAACTTTCTTAATAATTAATGCAGCATCAATTCAAATAAGCAAACATAACCATGAAATGGAAATACACATGACACAATATTTTTGATGTGGAAACCCTATTAAGGTAGAAAACCACGGGGTGATTAACCCAAGATTGTATTCTCTGTTAGAAGAATAGAATTACAAAATGGCACTTGCCAATTAGGGCTCACTACCCGAGCACACTGCTCACAAGAGGCTCACTACCTACAAGAGACTCACTATCTACAAGAAGAATAACAAGATCCTTGAACTGATGAGAAGCATCCACACATGCTAGAGTTCAGTTCCGGTTAGGCTCAGTATACTAATCTACTGCACTTCATCCTTTCTCTTCTTTTATGCTGTTGTCCTTTCACATACCAGACCTTCCTTACTACTTTCCTTCTGCTCTGTTGCTTTTCTTCACACACACAACAACACAATAATAACACCGACTCTCATTGAAATCCATTTGGTATATATATCCGCACAAAGGATTTCATCCTCTTTCTAGTCGGCATCCGGAATAGTCAGTATTTCCCAAACTTTAGTCTATCGACTGAATCCTTGCTTCCCAAGTGATGCGGATCAAAAAGATACTTATAGAAGTCATCTAACATGTCGGCCAATCATGAATGATGCCTTAGGAACCTTGATCATCATCAATATCTTATCTGGAATAATGTCTGATCCTCTGCCGGTCAGTTCTTCCTCTGTCTGTTCTGCCAAACAGGACCCCAATACTTGAATGCTCATATCTCTTCACTCTTTCATCACCGGAGGCTCAATTCATGGAATCTATCAGTCAAGGTACTCCTCTTGACTTCCCCAAGTCTGTACTTTCCAAAGATACTTCCTTTGAGAGATTCGGACCTGACTATCGGACCTAGCCACATGCTCTGTTCTTGCTTACCGGATCACAACACTCTTCAATCTAACTTCTGGTATAGGCACACCATGTCCTGCGAATGTGTGGGATGAACTTTGTTGCCATCAATGACAACAATCATGAAGCTACAATGTGTCTCTTGCCAACACCATGCTCAAATGTAGAGTTAGTAAAAAGAGTAATCCCTACCATTTTTATCCCCTTTTGGAAACTTTGAAAGTTCTAAGCCATTCTTCAAGATAAAGAGTATTCGAAAAGACCAAAATTGGGATGAATAGAAACCTTTTGTAGTTGCAAGGTTGAGACACCTTTCCTAACATTCTCCCACTTGTTAAACACCCTGCAAGAGAAAAGAGAGTACTAACACCATGATTTAATTGCTAGGGACCGAGAGGCCCATAGACTCCGAACACCATTTGAACTTCTTTATACTCACAGGATTACTTAATGAATCTGTAACATTCATCAAAGTCTCTACCTTAACTAGCTTCACCCTACCATCCTCGACTATATCTCTAAAAAAATGATATTGTACATCAATGTGCTTGGTCCTAGCATGAAATGTTGGGTTCTTAGCTAGGTAGAATGCACTCTGACTATCACAATAAACTGTCACTGCACCTTGTTTTATTTTGATATCTGAACATAGTCTCTTAACCCAAATGGCTTCTTTACAAGCATGAGTAGCTGTCATATACTTAGCCTCAATAGTAGACAAAGCAACCACAACATGTCGTTTACTCATCCAACTAATTTCACCACCAAATAAAGTAAATGCATAAGCACCGGTGGATCATCTACTATCAACATCACCTACCCAGTCTGAATCCACATAACCATGAATATCAAGGGAATGCATGTCTCCTATCAAATTACCATGATAAAAGAAGGAATACTCTAAGGTACCCCACAAATATCTAAAGACTCTTTTAACTGTATCCCAATGAACTCTACCAGGATTAGATATATATCTAGAAAGAACTCCCATTGCTTAGGTAATGTCTGGTCTATTACAAACCATAGCATACATCAAACTTCAGATTGCACTCTGGTAAGGCACTTCGCTCATGTCTTCCATCTCTAATGGGGATGTTGGACATTGTGAAGAAGATAACTTCGTTCCAACTATAAAAGGAACACATAATGGTCTAAATTCTACATGTTAAACCTGTGTAAAGTGGAATTGACATACTTACTATGGCCAACCCATAGTTTTATGTTCACTCTATCTCTTCTTATTTCCATCCCAAGAATGTGTTTAGTTGCACCAAGATATTTCATTTCAAATTTAGCTGCAAGTTGAGACTTTAGTTTTGAAATCATACCTTTCCCTTTACCAATAAATAGCATATCATCAACATATAATGAAATGAAGAGGAAATGATCACTGTCAGATTTATAATAAACATAGTGATCATATTTAGAATGCTTAAATCCCAAACTCAACACATATGTATCAAGTTTCAGGTACCACATCCTAGGACTTTTCTTGAGGTCATACAAAGATTTCTTCAATTTATAAACCAAATTACTTTTACCTTTCACCATGTAGTGCTCTGGATGTGTCATATAAATATCCTCCTCCAAATCACCATGAAGGAAAGTTGTTTTCACATCCATTTTCTTAGCCTCTAGATCATAAGTAACAGTAATAGAAAGTAAGAACCTAATGGACATAATTTTTGCAACAAGAGAAAATATCTCACCGTAATCAACACCCTCAACCTAAGAGTAACCTTTCGCAATGAACCATTCTTTGTACTTCTCAATATTTCCATCTAATCCAATCTTTCTCTTAAACACCCATTTGCAACCAATAGGTTTTTCATCCTTCAGGCAATGGAACTAGGTCCCATGTATCATTCTTTTTCAATGTTGTCATTTCTTCGTCCATAGAAATCTTCCAAGACTGCATCATACATACCTAATGCCTCTTCTATAGATCTAGGTTCATCTATGTTAGTATTCAAAGAAAAAATACATCTCCAGTCATCAGGTGAATACCTTTCAGGTGGTTGTCTATGCCTTGTAGACCTTTGAACAAGTTGAGTTGGAGGTTATTCCTCCTCTTCTAAAGATTCAGATCTAGATGAGCTCTCCTTAACTTTGTCTCTATCTAGGGGTCTCGGTTCAACTTTCTCAGGCATAGAAGGGACTTGAATCACATCTTTATGTTCACTTTGTTCTGGCTACAATGTGATAGAAGAAGGCTTGGTTTCTCTAAAAAACACTTCTACTATTTATTACCTTCTATGCAACAGGGTCCCAAAGCTTGTATCCTTTCACACCATAACTTTACCCAATGAAGATACGTTTCATAGCCTTGTTCTCCAACTTTGTTTGCTTCTCCTTTGGTACATGTGCATATGCCTCACAACCAAAAACTCTAAGATGTCTCAGTGAAGGCTTGTGCCCTGACCACACCTCCATAGGCATTTTATCAACAAGAGCTGATGTAGGAGAACTATTAATCAGGTAGACAGCAATAGCAATAGCTCCATCTTAAAACCTTTGTTCTAGACTAGCACCACTAAGCATACTCCTAACCTTCTCCATTAGTGTCATGTTCATTCTTTGTGCAACTCCATTCTGTTGTGGAGAATATGGAGTTGTGTTTTCTCTAAATGCCACAATCTTTACATAATATATCAAAGTCATTAGAGCAAAATTCACTGTCATTATCAGTCCACATTTTATTTTCTTTCCAATCTGAAACTCAACCGTTGCTTTAAATTCTTTAAATTGACTAAAAATTTTAGATTTATTCTTTAGAAAATATACCCATGTCTTTCTGCTATAATCATTAATAAACGAAACATAATATGTGAATTCTGGAATGGAAGGAACATCTACAAGACCAAACACATCAGAATGAATAAGATCCAATACACCACAAGATTTATGAACTCGAGTAAAGTTGAACATGATTTTGTTTACCATAAATGTAATGCTCACAGAAATCAAAATCAAGATTACAATCAGTCAACCCTTCAACAAGGTTTTTATTTTTCAAGGTCCTTAGACCCTTTCCTCCTATGTGGCCTAATCGTTGGTGCCATAACATAGTCTTATCTGTAGGTAATTTTGATTCAGAAGAATGAGCACCCTTAGGTACCCAAAAGCCATGACCATCCACTATAAATGAAACCCTCTCATTTTCCAATGAAGTAGTCACATATTTTCTTTTTGTAGAAGTACTATTGCACTCAACAGTGCATGCATCAAGCTTATATAATGTGCCAAATATAACACCTCTAGAAATCACCATAGCACCTCTTACCATCTTGCATCCTGAATCAAAAAAGACTACCTACACACATGCATCTATTAGTTTTCTCACAGATAATAAATTTCATGCTAATCCAAGCATATGCAACACACCATTAATCCTTTTTATTCTACCATTAGGAAATCTAATTTTAACTTTACCACAACCAATAATATTTAAATAAGAATCATCACCCAAGTACACCTTACCTCCATCAAATTCTCCATATTCAAAAAAACAATCTCTATTAGGGGTCATATGGAAAGATGCACCTAAGTCAATTAACCATGCATCATTACCTACATGAGTAGCCAAAGCTGCAATGAATGCATCACCATCTTCTTTTCTTGGACTCAAAATCAGAATCAAATTTCTTCTTTTTCTTCTTCTTTTCTTCTTTACACTCCTTATGGAAGTGTCTAGGTTTGCCGCAATTCTAGAAAATAACTTTGGACTTTCTAGGAGATTTGGATCTCCCTTTGGACTTGGATTTGTCATGCTTCTCACTCCTCTTGCCTTTTTCTTTGGGTCTTCCACGAACACTTAGGAATTCTTTGGCACTAATGGATACCTTCCTCCTCATTTCTTCAGAAAGCAAAGAACCCACAACATCTTCAAATTTCAAGACAATAGAAGTACTCTCAATCGCCATAACAAGAGAATCTCACTAATCAGGCAAAGAACAAAGCATGATCTGACATCTCTCCTCCTCATCCATTTTTACATCAACTAATTCCAATTGATTTACCAACATATTGAATTCTTTTAGGTGGTCTACAATTCATCCACCTTCTTCCATTCTCAAGTAATACAATTTTTTCAAGAAAATCTTGTTCACTAAAGATTTGGCTTGATATATCTCATCAAGTTTCTTCCATAGTTTATTCGCAAAGGGCTCTTCATGGGCATTGATTAAAAATGAGTTTGTCAAGCACAATCTGATTAGACCCTTGGCTTTATGGTCCATAATATCATATTCAGTAGCCAAAGTAGTGGGCCTTGAAACATTCTCATCAATAACATTCCACAGATCTCGATCAATTAACAAATCCTCCATCTTTAGCTTCCACATCTCAAAATTGTTACCAAAAAAAATTTCTACCTCTATTCTCCTTGATGTGCTTGCCATCTAAAAATCCCTGCAACAAGATCACAAAGTATCTTCTACACAAGCTCCCACTCAAAACTAGATTAGTTCAAACAACCTAACAACCCACAACTAAAACCAAAGGTGATCAAGCTCTGATACCATTTGTAAAGAAGCTAAGGTAGCGGAACAGATTCCTACACTAACCTTGAGGGGAGGGCTATGCAAAATGTTTTAGATCTTTACAACAATTATGAATTAAACACAAATATAAATCACACCACAACACAATTATTACGTGGGGAAACCCTTTCGGGAGACAAAAACCCACACTCCAAAGCCGTCCAATATATTATTCAGGAATCAAGAAGATTACAATATACTTGCAGAACAATCTTTCATAGGAGTATAACCAACCAAAGATCCGAAGGCAACTCAACATCTATAAGACTCTTACACACAACCTCCATCTCAAGCTCCTGATATATATATAGGAGATACAATATAGTAAATTGTCAATGGTAATTACAAAACCATGAGCCAAAACCACCCAAAAGTGGCGCCCAAATTATCTCCAATCAAATATGCCTTGTGATATGCCAAATCACACACCAACATTTGTAACTCTCCCCTTTACAACTCTTTTAAGTGTCCAACATGTTTTCACATTTCCCAAAATAGGAGGTCCAACTTCTGGAGGCCATTACTTTTGATCCGGGTGTCCGATTGATGAACCGTTTGATGTGTTGGAAAGCTTATGAAGAGATCTATCAAGCTCTAACAAACTTCATCATTGCAACAATATTTAGGGCATTTAGGGACCTCTAAGTGCATCAAATCTAAGTTTGAAACTTTTTCAGGAGTTTCAAAAAATGAAAACTTTAATATATTGCAATCCAAGTATGATCTTGAGTCGAAACTCGCCCAAGATGTTTACTTGGTAGTTCTACACCATTTGGGAAAATTTTGGGTCCATCCATGCTCAAATGTAGAGTTACTAAAAATACTAAGCCCTACCATTTTTAGCTCTTTTTGGAAACTTTGAAAGTTCTAAACCATTCTTCAAGATAAAGGGACGAATAGAAAGCTTTTGTAGTTGCAAGGTTGAGACACCTTTCCTAATATCAAATTGGCCAATTGTGCCACACATAGATAGTTATTTATAGTAATATGTCAGACACTTGTTATAGGTATCTATCCTTTATACAAAAAATCAAAGATTGTCCCTTAGTAATGTCAAGAGCCGAGCATTCCCCTATAGTGACATTCCTCCTCAAGAAGTGAGAAAGGATGGAGTATAGCGGGAAACTACAATAATATCCAAACCAATGGGACAAGAAACCCATCTTATAATGGTGGGTCATAACAAAATAACACTGTTCCTTTGGTTTCAAAGCCTCCTAACAAGGTGAAGGAGATAATCATCTCCCAACACCTTAGGGAATCTTCCAAAGAGGTGAGTAAACCTTGATTTACCAAAACACTACTTGTTTCCAGTGTCCTATCTTCTCAAACAAAAGTATTAGTTTGTTCTCCTTTCTTCTCTCCTTGAGTGACTTCAAAGTTCTCTCACAATCTCTTTCAGACTTGGAGGATGGAGAGTAGTTCCAAATAGGTGAATGAATTTTGTACTATCTCTTTAGGTAGGAAGTTATAAACCCATGACAGAAGTGAGTTTTTGTAGAATAGCTATGAAGATCTTCAAGATCTTGATAGCAATGATATTCCTCAAGATTCTTGTATTCCATGAATTTTCTCTTATGGAATGTTTGAGGTCTACCAAACCTCAAAATAAAGTATATGGTGTGGGATACTATAAAACATTTGTAAACCTAGACATTCTTTGTTTGCAAGAGGTTAAAATTTTAGGCTTTTTATTTTTTGCAATTTGTTGTGTCATGCGGCCAACTAGCCACATTTTGTGTAGAAACCATGTGGTAGGATGTGGAAAGGTTCTATATTTATTTCTCCAAAAGGGTAGATACACTTAGTAAACTAGGGATGTGACTCCACCAACAAGAATTTATGGGCCCTCTTTAGTATTGATAATCACTCCAATATTATTAATATTTATGTTTATGATTATGTTGTTGAAATATTTAATCTTTGACATTGGATTACTAACTCGGTTCCTACCACAACTTAGATTGTGTGTGGAGACTTTATCCTTTAATATGGTGGAAGTGGTCTATGATAAATGTGGTAATCTTCCTATACATTGGACAACTTACGAGATGGAAGCTTAGTACTACATGCGAAATAAATTATGGATTTTTTATCCCAATATTGGCCATCATCATAATTAATCTTCTTAGTATACATGGAATAATCTCTACTCTATATATGAAAGGATTCTAAAATGTTTTGATAGATCCATTTTGTTAGCTCAATCTTTCTTTTCTTTTGCCACATGTTTTTTCATTTCTAGTTGAGCCTTTGTTAGAAATCATCTTTTGTTATCACTTCTTGATAAATATTTACATTAAATGGTAGTATTCTAATCCTAAGAAAGAAAAAATTAATTCTTCCTTATTACATCTATGTTGAATCATCAACTAACCATTTCCCATATTTGATGTATCTAGTATTGGATCCACATCCTTAGCATTAGATTGGCTAGATTAAATGGTGGAATAATACTATCAAGCATGTTATAGTTGGTAAACCAACCTCACATATCCCAATGAACACCTACAAGCAAATAACCTGTCACATAAAGGAGATCAAGAGGCACAAAAATGGTGCTCTACAACCTTGAAGCAAAAATGCATTGACAAGAATGAATAATTACAAAGAGATCAATCCTTAAGAAAGGAGATCAAAACCCTAAAAGTGAAAACCCTAGGATGAATAATTAATAATTAATTATTAATGGGCCTAAGTTTAGCTTAAGTGAAAATAAAGTAAAAGGTTAAGTAATTGACCTTATTACTCCAACAAAGCATACCTCTCAGTTTTTAAGCATCTATGGGTGCTAGCTAGAAATTTTTCACTTCTACACATAGAAACCACCACCTTAGAGCTTCATAAATGCATTGCTAATTTGGAAGAGCAACTTTGGATGCCTTCTCTACAAATACAAGTGGCCAGATCTCACTAACATAAGTAAATTATTCATAATCATTCTACTAGGGGAGCTCAAATCAAATATCATCATCACTAGCTTAAAATTGGGAATGGTTTCTAAGGAATTATTTCAATCCTTGAGATCTCATCATGCTTCTTAGTCAATTAAGTGCACCAAAGAAGGCTAGCAAATATTAATCAAGATACTTGCCATTCTTCAAGATTTTTTCTCCCACTTTCAATAGTTTTACAAACCTAAGATTCCTTTCCTAGTTGAGATAATGCTCTTTATTAGTGCATTAATTTGGTTCCATATCAACTCTCTACATCCTAGTGGGCTCTATGGGAACAACTTCTCACCCAGGATGATGTTTGTGAGGTGGTATTCACCATGGATTTCCTTGTAAGTTCTACAAATCCTTACAAGGTATGGTTGGAAATGATCTTTTTAATGTCTACCTCAAAAACCTATTATTCAAACTCTTTAGGTAATAACAAACTCATACCTAAATCTGGATATTCAAAGGATATCGGTAACTAAGGTTGATCACTTTTCTTGAAATGTCTCCTACAAAATCATTGCAAAGGCTCTTCCTCTCAAGCTATGCCATTTCTCTTCCTCTCATTATCCATTCTAAGAAAATTAGATTCATAAAATCTATGCATATTCTTGACAATATCATTATTGTGTGGGAGGGAATGGAATGGGCTAGGTATTCTGAAAAGAAATCCATTTTTATCAACATTGAGTCATTGTTTATAATTGTAATGCTATAAGCATTAGGTTTTAATCCCAATTTCCTACATTCTATTCAAATACTCTTTGTGGATGCATTTGCTTTCATTACTATCAATGGTCACTATTCCTCCTAATTTGGGTTATTCCATTCCATGTGGCAAGGATGTCATATTGCCCCTGTGCTTTATGTGTTGGTTGTTGAAGGGGTTGTCTATCTTTTAGATTAGTTGTTTCTCAAAACCTAGTTAAATGTATTAATTTTCCCAATTCCCCCAACTTGTTAATGGTCACTTTTCCAATATTTCATTTATCACTCTCTTGGAAGAAGAGGGCAATTTCAAAAAAGCTTTTCAATTTCTAGATACCTTTTGTTTACCCTCTAGTTCAAGTGTTCAATGGTAGAAACCCTAATTTTTTAGACAATCCTTTCTACCCAATCTAATTGGCTCAATTTGTTTGGTTGAAAAAGAATTGATCATGGAGAGTTTTCTAAATTTCTTGGCATCCCTTTTTCTTTTCAAGATTCTCCCTCCTCGTTATGGCAAGTTGTCATTTCCACTATCGAGAACAAATAGTCTTATTAGATCACCAAACCTATTCATCTTGAAAGAAAATTTTAGGTTTGTTCTAAAGTGTTACCAACTTTCTATATTTATTTTTCTTTTTGTTGGATGCCCTTGAAATCCTCCTATCAAAATATTGATAATCTTTTACAATGTTCTTGTGGGCCACCTCTAAACATGAAAAAGTATTTCACGGGCTTTCCTAGGAATTTTATTGTCTCCTTCATGATTTAGGTGATCTTGGCCTTATTTACATTCAACATCAATGATTAGCTTTATGTGTTATATGGGTTATTAGATATTGAGAGGGGAATGAAGCTTGGAAATTATTTCTTCATCATTATATTTATTTTGTTGTTTCTTACAGTCATAAGGCCTAGAGAACTATGGGCTTTCAATCTATTCTCACTATGAAGGAACCTATTCAAATCCAAAGTACATTTGTGATCAAAATCATATGGTAGGCTTGGGAAGCCATCAAGCCTTAGCTTCTATCAAAAGAGAATAATTTTTATAATGGACTATCTATCAATCTATAGTCCATTTGTTGGTCTTTTATGATCACTTTCCAGGATAGACCTCTAGCTAAAATTTCTTGGGTTGATGCCCTAAAAACTTTTCACAGGGGCATTAAGACTTTCCTAGATCTTCAAATGCCATAAAAAAAATTCCTTGGCTAGAGACCAAAATGAAATTCAAACTCTCTAATAAGGATTTTGAGTCCTTCCAAAATATTGTTGAATATATTCATTTTTTTTTCTCAAAATAGGGGCTAGGTGAAACCCTAGTGGAAAGACTATAAATGGTATCCTGATACCCCATTTCATAACTACAAATGTCATAAAGTATATTCATGGATCTTTCCATATTTACATATGGTAAACAAACTCAATGACACCCATGGGAATTATAGTCCTTGGCTAGCTCATGACAATGCATATTCCAAACTATTTGAACAACCATTTTTGAATTGAAGCATTTTTGGTTTTCTTGGTGTATTCTTTACTAGGGTCTTCCCATTGGTCCAAGGGTTCTTGGTCCTGATTATCCTTTTTGTATAAACTAGGAAAATCTCAAGCAACTTTTTTGGTTTTGCCCTAGAGCCCAATTTGCTTGGAGATGGATCCATGACTTTTTTAAGTCATTAAAACTAGAGTGTTTATCTTGGCATATGATTCTTGGAGGGTGTTAAGAATTGCATGCAGAAGATATCAATTAAATGCAAATAGAGATTAAATAGAGGAATGAAAAATACACAGATATAATAACAACAAGAGACAATTTTAACGTGGTTCACCCAAACTCATGCTACATCCACCAACAAAGAGTCCAATATTATTATCCATCAAATCAAACCGATTACAACCAGCAATCCTTGCAACTTAATACTATTACAAATGCTACAATACAATATCAACAGAAACCCTAACCCTTAGCTACTTTTATCAAGCCTTATGTCAGTTACAAAATAGGGTTTTTTATGTTGGCCAATAGAAAAAATAACTCCCAACACCTTTGTAAAATAATAAAAAATTGTTTGAGGTTTCAAAGGCGCTACCCCTCGACCCTGTCCTGTATCGCAACAAGGAGCGCGCCAGGGGCACTACCCCTTGACCCCATCTTGGGGGTGCTGCCCCCAAACCCCCATTAAATAATTTGGGGGAAATTGCACCGATAAAAGTGGGAAAATTTAACCTCTGAGTCTGATTAGGCTCCATATAACAACAATCTCCCACTTGGGGACTAATCAGACTCCACACCATATCATCTCCCACTTGGAGACTGATCATAACACCACTGACCCTGTAGCTCCCACTGGAAATAAACACCCTGGACCCTACTATTTTTATTTTATTGTTTTCAGTCTTGAAGACCAACCGTAGCTAAAGAGAAGCTTAGCTTCTCCCTTGTCACTGCCTTCATAAACATATCCGCTGGATTTTCATCTATATGTATCTTTTCCAGCTATAACTGTGATGTAGAGTAGGGGTGGAGGTGCAAATCCAAACCAAAATCACTTACTTTTGATGGGTTTTCAATCTTATTCTATGGTCTTACTTCACAACCTCACTATGGCTCTTATAGCCTCTAATCACTATTTTCCAGCTATATCTTTTGGAGAAAGATGTACAAACTTGAACCAAGCACCTTTTAGGATACCCATTTGGGCCTACTATAACATATCCAATTTCCAACTAGGGTTGTTTCATATCAAACCCCTCTATAATTGACTGTCCCAGTTTCCTAAAGAGCCCAATTAGCCCTATTTTACAAAGGAACTCCTCATTTAACTTGCTACCACTCTAAAATTCTTTCAAAAAGCCTTAGATTATGTCTCAAAACATCCAAAGCAATAGGTTTTAGTTCCCAAAACTCAGTTCTAAACACCAAACAACGAAAACCTTATCCTAGACTGCCTATGCACAAATACATGAGGGTTTTATGAAACAAAAATTACTCTCCAAACCTCTTCTCTCTTTATCAAAGCCACCAACACCTCATTTTATGTCTGCTAAGGCCTCACAAACCTTCACCTAACTTTGAAAACCAAGATTTCAACAAAGCACCACCTTAAACCACCATTTTCACACACTAACTCACTCAGAACTCTCTAGGACAACACCAATAACTCATCCAATTCATTTCCCCTACTCAAGACTCATGACTTACCATCTTAACATAGCCTAATAGACTCATTCCACTAAGCCACAAGGTGTTAGACTTAGGGCACACAACTGAGAGGGGGGGTGAATCAGTTGTGCCAAACTTTCCAAATTTACACATTTAAAACTTCTTGGTGATTAGCAGTATATTAAACATGAAACATAATGCATTCAAATCAAGAGCAGAAACTCAACAACACATAAGACACCAAGATTTTGACGTGGAAAACCCAGTTAAGGGAAAAACCACGGGGTGATTAACCCAAGAATGTATTCTTTGTTGGAAGAATAGAAAGAACAAATGGCACATGCCAATTAGGGCTCACTGCCCGAGCACACTGCTCACAAGAGGCTCACTGCCTACAAGAGACACACTATCTACAAAGAAATAAGTATCACATACATGAACTGGAGAATAGCATCTTCACCATGCTTGAATCAGTTCCATTAAAGCCCAAAAACTTATGCTCTGCCTTTCGCTCTCTTCTTCGCTACCACACTCTCATCTCCACAAGACACACTTTGGAATGACTTCACAATCCCTTATTTATACAAGGCATCGACTTAGGAACAATCATCTAAGTCGACAAACACTTATAGATCATCCGGAAGACGTGTAATACATCCGATCAGCCTGTCTCAGGAAGAACACCAACAACCAATGGTTTTTCATCAAATCCAAACTCTAACTTCAATGTGGACCACCAACATGAACTAGATATGATCCAAAGATCACCACAACCTTTCCTGAGTCATCAAGAACATCTACACTTTATCAGCTTACTGGAATTCTTCTCTCCTTCATCCGAAGCTTCAAGAACACAATCTGTCATCACCGTCACAAATGAACAGGCTCTTTCGGACCTTCAAACCACGAACCAATCTAATTAACACTTCTCAAGGACTTCCTCAACACTCCCTCCAATCCATAGAATGGGATGATGCACTTTCGGAGCTCACCGGACCTATCTATGACACTCTGTCACCTCTGAACACCTGCTAGAACCGGTTCTATTTGAGCAGCCATAACTTCTTCAGATCTTTATGCGGACCTCTGAAAACTTGACTGGATCATCTCAAGACTCATAGCTACAAACCCTTTAATCTGCATCATCTGATCCTCAACCTATTATGGACTTTTACCTTCTTGTCATTATCGTTCTTCACTGGTCCTGATTGAGACTAATTTTCTCAATATCCTTAGCACACAGCTCATCCAATCCTTCTCATTAATGCAACATGAGTATGTTGACATCAATGACAACACCTGTTAGGCCCATACTTGCAACAATCTCCCCCTTTGTCATTGATGGCAACATATGATGTGAAAAACCATCAAGACAAGAACTTCTCCTTACTGTCAGAACTCCCCCTATCAGCAACAACCATTCACATGTCTTCTCTTCCTTTACTGCTCCCCCTTTGATTAGCAACCACTTATTTTTCACATGTCTTCTCTCCCCCTTTGACATCAATGGCAAGGGGCTCATACTTGCAACTTCAATACTTCAGAATCATACCTGCTGCTCCCCCTGAGTAGTAGCTCCCATCAATCCGGATCACAAGATATGACTGTGATATCCACTGGACTGATGCACATCAATGCATCCTAGTTCATCACCGGAGGGGCAATAACCCCTAACTTCTCCCTGAGATACTCAAAAGAGTCCTTGGGAAGAGGTTTAGTAAAGATATCTGCAATTTGATCCTTTGAGGGCACAAACTCCAATTTGACTTCATCCTTGTTCACTTGCTCTCTTAGAAAGTGAAATTTGATAGATATATTCTTAGTCTTAGAATGCAACACCGGATTCTTAGAAATATTTATTGCACTTGAATTATCACAAAAGATTGTGATAGGCTCCTCATATCTACTTTGATGTCTCTTAGCATCTACTTCATCCACAAAACTTGAGTGCAACTACCTACTGCAGCAATGTATTCTGCTTCAGTTGTAGACAGAGATATTGCCTCTTGTTTCTTGCTTAGCCAAGAAACCAATCTCTTTCCCAAAAAGAATGCTCCACCACTAGTACTCTTCCGGTCATCCACATCTCCTGCCCAATCTGCATCTGTATATGCATGAAGAGAGAAATCATGATATCTAGGATACCACAAACCATACTCAACTGTTCCTTTTAGATACCTAAAATTCCTTTTGATTGCCATGACATGAGATTCTCTGGGATCAGTCTGGAATCTAGCAACAAGACCAACAACCTGCATTATATTTGGTCTAGTTTGAGTGAGATACAACAATCCTCCAATCATTGATCTGTACTTTGTTTGGTCTACCTTAGGAGAATCATCATCTTTGCTCAACTTACATCTAGTTGCCATGGCAGTATTCATTGGCTTTGAATCTTCCATCCCAAATTTCCTCAACAATTCTTTCACATATTTGGTTTGAGAAATGAAGATTCCTTTCTTTGTATGAGTAATTTGCAGACCCGGGAAGAAGTTCATTTCACCAAGCATTGACATCTCAAAATCACTTTTCATTTGATTTGCAAAAGTTTTACACATACTGTCTCTTCCTCCAAAGATGATATCATCAGCATATACTTCAACAATCAAGATGTTTTCATGATCAATTTTGAAATATAAGTTACTATCAGTAGTACCTTTGTTGAAACCAATCTTCAAAAGATGTTTGTCCAATCTTTCATACCAGGCTCTTGGGGCTTGCTTTAGTCCATACAGTGCCTTCTTCAACTTGCAGACCATATCACCATGCTCAGATAATTGAAATCCATCCGGTTGTTCAATGTACACTTCTTCTTCTAAGTCACCATTCAAGAAAGCAGACTTGACATCCATCTGATACACCTTGAAATCCTTGAAGGTAGCAAATGCAAGAAATAGTCTGACTGCTTCAATTCTTGCCACCGGAGCAAAAGTTTCTTCAAAATCAATTCCTTCTATTTGAGAGTAGCCCTTGCAGACCAATCTAGCTTTATTTCTGATTACTTCACCAACTTCATTTAGTTTGTTCTGGAATACCCATTTGGTTCCAATCACATTCTTGTTTCTAGGTCTGGGAACAAGATCCCAAGTGTGATTTTTCTCTATTTGCACCAGCTCTTCCTCCATTGCTTTAGTCTAGTTTTCATCATTACAAGCTTCATTCACTATTTTAGGTTCAATTTTAGAGATCAAACAATACTCTTCTGAATCTTGGGCAATTCTCCTTCTTGTTAGAACTCCTTTGCTTTTATCACCTATGATCTGATCTTCAAAGTGGTTCAGTCTTACATACCTGGGAACTTTGGGAGTTTCCTGCACTTCTAATTCTTGATTAGGCTCATTATGATTCATCTCTTCTCCCTAAATTACCGGATCTGTTTGATTCTGAGTACCGAAAGGAGTTTGGGCTCCTTGAGTCAGAACGCCATTCTGATCATCTTCATCATATTCATAAAACCTTGAAGGTTTCTCAATTCCTTCATCAACCTTCACATTTGTACTTTCTATCATCTTTCTCAGTCTCTTATTGTAACACCGGTATGCTTTGCTTTGAGTGGAGTAACCCAAGAAAATTCCTTCATCACTTCTAGCATCAAACTTGCCTAGATCTTCATCTCTTTTAATGTAACATTTGCTACCAAATAGTCTGAAATACCTCACAGTAGGAGTGATGCCAAACTAAAGTTCATAAGGAGTCTTACCAGTATTGCGTCTGATTTGAACTCGATTGAGAGTATAGACTACAGTGCTGATAGCTTCTTTCCAATAGATATGAGGAACATTAGCTTCCATCATCATGGTCCTAAAAGCTTCTTGTATGGTCCAGTTCTTTCTTTCCACTACTCCATTTTGCTGTGGAGTCCTAGGAGCAGATAACTGTCTCTTTATTCCATGTTTCTCACAAAACTCTATGAACTCACTGGATGTGAATTCTCCACCTCTATCAGACCTCAGACATTTCAACTTCAATCTGGTTTCATTCTCTACCATAGCCTTGAATATTTTGAATTTCTTAAAAGCTTTTGATTTCTCTTTTAGAAAAGTTACCCACATCATATGGGAATAGTCATCAATTAGCAGCATGAAGTATCTATCACCTTGAATACTCTTGGTTCTTGCCAGACCACAAAGATCAATGTGGACTAAGTCCAACAATCCGGTAGAGGACAGTTCCTTGCTTTTGAATGTGACTCTGCTCAGCTTACCCAACTAACATTCCTTGCACAAGCTATTAGTAGGTTTCACCAATTTTAGAAGATCTCTTACAGCCTGAGTATTGCTTATCTTGATGATATTATCAAAATTCACATGACACATCCTTCTATGCCATAACCAACTCTGATCAACTTGAACAAATAAGCAACTTTTACCAGTACCAACAAAGTGGAAGATATTACCTTTAGTTTGAGCACCGGATGCAATCTCTGTTCTGAGACTTTCAAAGATTTTGCATTTTCCATCCTTGAACTGGAGATCATAGCCTTTGTCCACCAGCTATCCAACACTGAGAAGATTGTGCTTCAAACCTTCAACATATAGTACATTACCAATGTTGTTTCTTCCATCAAAAGAAATAGTTCCTCTTCCTCTGATTCTACCACCAGAATTATCACCAAACTTCACCACTCCTCTTTCATACCTTTCCAAATCTATGAACTTATTTTTGTCACCTGTCATATGGTGAGAGCAACCACTGTCAATGACCCAATCATCCTTTTCTTCAACTTGGGCAGTCAGAGCTCTTTCTACAACTTTATGATTGATAGATACAGAGGATATTGGTTCTTCTTCCTTGATGGCAATGAACACCCATTCCCTTCCGGATTTGTTTCCTGTCTCTGATTCATCATCTGTTACTCCTTCATCATCATCTTCTTCATGAACATAGTAACAATTCTTTTGGAACCTTGATCTGTTAGGATTTGGCTTTGAAAATCTTTCCAGACATCTTGAGGCAAAATGACCAATCTTATTGCAGTTAAAACACTTAAAGGGCAATTTTCCTTCATACTTACTGGATCCTCTTGGCAGTCTCTTTGCAATGAGGACTTCAAGTTGAGCAGTTTCTACTTCTTCTTCTTCCAGGTCTTTTCTTGCTTTCTCATACCATGACTGTTTCCTTGATGAGTTCTCTCCCAGATCAAATCTTTGTTTACCTTTCACAGAGGCACTGGCTTTGAATGCAGATTCAGTCTTGGGGGGATCATCTCCAAACTCGGTCATTTCAAATGCAACTAGTTTGCCAGCCAATTGGTCTCTTGTGATAGTTGTATGGGCTCTGAATTCATCAATGGCAGCAACCTTGATTTTGTAAGAGGCAGGAAGGGATCTGAGGATTTTTCCAACAATCTCATTTTCATCCAAGACTCCACTAGCATTTCTGATTCCACAAACTAGCTCATTTACTCTTGGCATAAAAGTAGTAATATTTTCATCATCTCTCATCTTCAGTCTTTCAAATTTCCCTTTTAGACTCTGTAACCTTGCACATTTCACATACTGGTCTCCTTCATGCAAAAGTTCTAGTTTGTTCCATATCTCAAAAGTAGTTGGTAGGTTAATAACATTTGAGAGCTCTGAGTCAGATAATGCACTTAAAAGAGCCTCTTTGGTCCGCAGATTGTTTTCAGCATCTGTGAGTTCATTTAGGGTTGTTGGACCACCCTGTGGAGGTACATACGCTTTTGTAACCATGGACCAGTATGCCATTCCCATACACTGCAAGTGACATTTCATGCAACCTTTCGAAAGAGCAAAGTTGGTTCCATCAAACTTTGGACTATCCTTCTTGTAGGACAACATCCTAGATCTCCTCAAGTGGTTAAGCTCTTTTTAGAGGAACCTAGCTCTAATACTAATTGTTAGACATAGGGCACACAACTGAGAGGGGGGGGTGAATCAGTTGTACCAAACTTTCCAAATTTACACACTTAAAACTTCTTGGTGATTAGCAGTATATTAAACATGAAACATAATGTATTCAAATCAAGAGCAGAAACTCAACATCACATAAGACACCAAGATTTTGATGTGGAAAACCTGGTTAAGGGAAAAACCACGGGCTGATTAACCCAAGAATGTATTCTCTGTTAGAAGAATAGAAAGAACAAATGGCACATGCCAATTAGGGCTCACTGCCTAAGCACACTGCTCACAAGAGGCTCACTACCTACAAGAGACACACTATCTACAAAGAAATAAGTATCACATACATGAACTGGAGAATAGCATCTTCACCATGCTTGAATCAGTTCCATTAAAGCCCAAAAACTTTTGCTCTACCTTTCGCTCTCTTCTTCGCTACCACACTCTCATCTCCACAAGACACACTTTGGAATAACTTCACAATCCCTTATTTATACAAGGCATCAACTTAGGAATAATCATCTAAGTCGGCAAACACTTATAGATCATTCGGAAGACATGTAATACATCCGGTCGACCTGTCTCAGGAAGAACACCAACAACCAATGGTTATTCATCAAATCCAAGCTCTAACTTCAATGCGGACCACCAACATGAACTAGACATGATCCAAAGATCACCACAACCTTTCCTGAGTCATCAAGAACATCCGCACTTTATCAGCTTACTGGAATTCTTCTCTCCTTCATCCGGAGCTTCAAGAACACAGTCTATCATCACTGTCACAAATGAACAGGCTCTTCTAGACCTTCAAACCACAAACCAATATAGTTGACACTTCTCAAGGACTTCCTCAACACTCCCTCCAATCCGCAGAACGGGATGATGCACTTCCGGAGCTCACCAGACCTATCTGTGACACTCTGTCACCTCTGAACACCTGCTAGAACCGGTTCTACTTGAGCAGCCATAACTTCTTCAGATCTTTATACGAACCTCTGAAAACTTGACTAGATCATCTCAAGACTCATAGATACAAACCCTTTAATCCGCATCATCTGATCCTCAACCTATTATGGACTTTTACCTTCTTGTCATCATTGTTCTTCACTATTCCTGATTGAGACTAATTTTCTCAATATCCTCAGCACACAGCTCATCCAGTCCTTCTCATTAATGCAACATGAGTATGTTGACATCAATGACAACACCTGTTAGGCCCATACTTGCAACACAAGGTACACAATAGGTGGAATGAGTTAAAGACACATTTTCAAGCCCTCAAACCCTTGGACTGGCTATATAGACCCGTTAACAATAATTCTCCTCCAAGTTGCTTTAAACTCAATAAAAAACTACAAGATTAAATGCAAATTGGAGTTACAACAATCCTCCACCAGATCTAACCACTTTTTGAGAAAGAAGCTCCTGTACGGGAAAGTACAGTGCCTTGAATCTGTAGATTACAAATCAAAAACACGGAAGTTTCTAAGAAAACAGTGATTTTAGTGTTCAAAATTCAAATTTTCAATGGCTAATCCTCCTTCAAACATTCACAAGGCCTTTTTAAAGGCATTACAAACATGACCAGACAACTTCCAACTATTTTCCAACAAACTACAACAAGATGACTCTTGAACTTCCTTCAATTTTGCCTTTTTGCAACTTTTCATATATGACAACATTGACAATAAGTTGCAATTTTGACACCTTTAACAAAATGATCCTACTAAACCTCAAATTACATTATTAATGGTCCATATGACCTTATTTGACCCAAAACAAAACTCAAACCTAACATTAGACCCTACTAACTCATATCTTCAAAACGATGATCTTGGTGCTCTGCACCAAACTATCCATCATCCAACACCGACCAGATGAAATGATACCTTAGTTGTATGTGTTTGGTCTTTGAATGCAAGGCAGAATTATTTGCAAGATGTATGGTACTCTGGATGTCCGTAAACAAATAATTGTTAGCCTGTTGTTTACCCAATTCTTCCATGAAAGATTGCAGCCATATCATCTCCTTGCTTGCCTCTGTGGTGGATAAAGCAACCACCTTTTGCAACTGTGAGATCCAACTCACTGTTGTCCCACCTACAGTAAAGATATAACTTGTAGTACTTCACCTGGTCTCAATATCCCCTACCAAATCTAAGTCTACATAACCTGCTAAATCAATATTAGAGCCCCCAAAAACATAAGTGTTTATTGGATGTACCTCTCAAATACCTAAGAATCCATTTTACTGCATTCCAATGCTCCAATCCAGGATTACTCATATACCTACTTATGACTCCTACAGCATGTGCAATATCTGGTCTCATGCATACCATGGCGTACATTAAACTTCCTACAGCTAAAGCATATGGTAACTTGGACATTTTATCTTCCTCCTCTTGTGTCTTTGGACACATCTCCTTAGTCAATTTCAAATGACTAGGCAAAGGTGTACTAACTAATTTTGCATTCTGTATGTTAAACCTTTTCAACACCTCTACATACTCACTTTGAGAAAAAATTAATTTTCTGTTTGTCCTGTCCAATGTGATCCTCATACCAAGGATTTGTTTTGCTGCACCCAAATCCTTCATACCAAATGAATTTGATAATTTATGCTTAAGTTCATTAATATACTACATGTTAGACCCAGCAACAAGCATGTCATCAACGTAAAGCAATAGGATAATATAGCTTCCATTACCAAATTACTTAAAATAAACACAATAATCAGAATGACATCTTTTGTATCCTTGTTCAGCCATAAAACTATCAAATTTCAAATACCATTGCCGAGGTGCTCGCTTCAGGCCATACAAACTCTTCTTTAACCTGCACACAAATTCTTCATTACCCTTGACCTCATATCCCTATGGTTGTTGCATGTATATTTCCTCTTCCAAATCCCCATGGAGAAATGTTATTTTCACATCTACTTGTTAAAGATGCAAGTCTTCCGTAGCCACAAGACTTAGAATAGATCTAATAGAAGTCATCTTTACAACTGGAGAAAATATTTCATCAAAATCTATACCTTTTTCTGTGCAAAACTTTTTACAACAAGTCTAGCCTTGTATCTTTTCTTGCCTCCATCTTCTTCCTTCAACCTGTAAACGCATTTATTTGGGAATGCTCTTTTACCTGCAGACAATTGGACTAAGTATACGCAAATTCAATATCAGATGAAAGATGACGATGTTTAGAAGATATTTATAACAAATTTACAACCTAACATCCATGATAAGATCATCTTGATGAAATATAACTCCTTTCAACATTTATGCACCACCCTTCGTGATTACCAACTTTCGTCTAGTCAGTATGAAAACCAAAACTCATCGGCTCAAGTTAGTCAATCCATGGGTGGATCATCACAAAATAACTTTAAGAGAAATAATAATAATAGGAGTTTCATCAAGATTAATGGACCAAATACGAACAACTTTTCTAATGTGTTTGCTATCACTAATCTGAAGAAGACATCATATCAACAAAGAAAGTTTACTCTGATATCTGAGTCTTATCATTCTATCATGAATCAAGCTGTGAGTAATAACATTCTAAAGCTTCCCCTAATTAAGCCTGTTGATCCTAGTAAAGCACAAGGACCTTACTTTGATGCTAATGCTTTTTGTCATTTTCATCAAACATAAGGACATGACACTAAATGATGTATGCGTCTTAAACATGAAATACAAGACCTCATTGATTCGAATATCATCTAGGTATCAGGTGTGAATGATAACGGAAATAAATTAGTTGCTCCGCTAAATCAGAACTTACAAATCTTTACTAATCCATTCCCTAAACATACTGATACCAATATGATGGAACAAGGTTTAGTGGAAATAGATGATGATGATTATTTAGACTATGATAATATCATGGGTATGTTTGGAGTGGATAAGAAGCAAGCGGATAATCTACCTCGTCCACGAAGAAATGGAATTTATGTTGAGGTTCCTCCTCCGTTATCCTTATATGGATCAGGAGATAATCAAAACATATCAGAACAACAAATGGAACAACTGATATAGATGAGTGAGATGGTACAAGATGATTCTTGTTACTACAATAGATGACATCAACAACGAAAACTTGCTAAAAATTGGAAAAGGGTAAGATGATTGTCAGTAGCTGGAAATACTAGTGGTTCTCCCCCTCATAAGCAACAAAAAGTCTCATTTAAACAAGGATTTTAAAAACAAGCACCGTATGATAATAAACAAGATTTTCATAAGAACTAGTCAAAATTTGCACTAAACATGATCGAATACCTCTCCAAGTGGTTCGCAAATTCAAAAATCTAATACAACGATCACATAGGTAAGTATTTCTAACCCTTTATCTCTTTCGTGATGTGCTTCCCCCGTGATGTGTTATGTGTTGTTTAGGCCTCTTGGGGTGACCCCTGATTCTCATGTAAGGTCCAAGATACTAGGAGACCACCTCTGTTGTGACCTTCTATTTGTATCATCATTCTTCTATATTGCCTCTCTCTGATTTCATTATTGTATGTTGTGTCTTACGGACATAGCGTTGTGGTTGGTGACTTGGGGGCACCTCCTACGTGACTATCGCTAAGACCCTTGTTTCTCCTCTCTTATTTATTGATTCCCTTCCTCTATTGTTTCTATCTAGTGGGCAGATGACGAAAAACATTTATACTGATGCGGCCCTAGCGTCCCTTTCGCGAGAAATCAAAAATTAGACTTAGTTCCTAATATGACAATGGGGTTGTATATCTTATCCAATGCTTGGCTAGTGGAAGCACTCGTGCTTTCACCATAGTGATCTTGATGATGTTTTTACCTCATTTATAAATCATAACAATACTGATGCTCTGTGTACTTTGTTTGTCTTTGAATCTAACCTTGGTGGTATACGATTCGGAGATCTTCATGATATAGCCCCACGGTTATCCTCAAACTCTAAATTCGTAGTATAACCTTGGCTCTTTATGTGGTTAATCATATGCATTGATGTTGTTGATTATCATGATTATGTGGACACTAACATGTTTCTTGTAGGGATGTGTTTGTGGGAACATTTGGCGATCATAAAGTACATGTCACCTCCGGGGGGCATGGGCTTTGTGAAAGTCTTTGTTCCCTTGTGTGTTTTATTCCTACCTTAACATGCTTGATATCGATGCGTGATATCAACCACCTTAATGTGGTGGCATATATACGGTAAGCTGTCTATTATAGATGTTATCAATGTGCTTGTCCTCAGGTGTAGTTTAAAGACTTGTACGATGAGTACATCCTGCACTCTGAGTTTTTTTACAATTAATCAATCAATCAATCATCTAAGCCCTCTGCGAAGGCAGGATATCGCGTATATCCTTTTTATCTTAAGCCCTCTGTGGAGGCAAGGGTGGTGTATTTCTTGAAGCAGATTGCACCATCCTGTCATTTTCAAAAGTCCTCTGTGGAGGCGAGGAGCGGTTCTATGACTAATGTAACCCTTAAGCGTGTCTTTGACAATTGTTGTGGTGAAGCCCAATCATCGGTGTGTGCTTATAATGTTCCTGAGATGGTGTTGGACCTAGAAATAGGAACACTCCATGGCTTGTCTGCTGTGTTTTCACCGTGTCTTTGTAGTGTGTGTTTTGGTGTGATTGCTTTGTTTGTCATGTCCATTGCCCCATATGTAGTCTAAAGACCTGTACAATGAGTACATCCTACATTTTGGGAGGTTTAGCGTGTCTTGCGTGTGTGTTACACCATATGCAGTTTAAAGACCTGTGCGATGAGTACATCCTGCATTATGGGAGGTTTGTTTACTTTCATGTACTTGAATCTTCATTTCATATATATGAGAAAAAGAAAAGAAAAGAAATCATTCATGTCCTCTATGCATTACTGTGTCTTGTATGTTTTTAATGTATTCTGTGTGTTTTGCGTGATTGTAACTGTCTTCTCTGTGTTTTGCGTGTCTGTCATTGTCTTCAATGTGTCTGGCGTGTCTTCTCTGTGCTTGGTGTGTTTGCCGTGTTTGTTGACCATACTTTAATGCAGGTATTGGCCTTGCATTTATACATACATTAAAGTGGGGGCTAAATGTAACGTCAGAAAATGTCCCCTTGGGGGCTTTTCCCTCATAAGGTTTATCTCCTGGGTCTCTTAGCTACATTCAGGACATATTACATCATATTTCAACATCTCGATGAGAAAACCCCTAAGTGTCTTGGCAGATAGGACCTAGGGGGACCACTTGAGATAACCCCTACCCAAAATAGGGGGAAGGGTTTGGGCGCCCGCGCCCTAGTCCTACCCTATTTTGGGGCAGTCCCAATTTTTGGGTGTCGGCTTGTGACCGTTATTTGGGTCCTATGCTGACACGATAAGTTTGAATTTAGGAATTCTTGGCAGGAGTGTTTGTAGTTGCATATAAAAGCATGTTTAGGCATTCATTTGAAAACTAAATGATCATTAGATGAGCATTGGTATTCTAGAAGTGATTCAAGGCTTTCATTGTGTTGCAAGAACAAATTTGTGTTGTTTATGTGTTTGTGTTTGCAGATTTGAGCAATCATCTCCTCATGGCATGAAGAGCTTCTTCCTTCCATGAGATCTTCACTACAAGGTGACATTCATTTGTGTTTATAAGTATTTATCATTTGTTTTTTGCCTCTGCCTCCCTAGGCACGCACTCTCTATCTGACAACAGTGTTCGGAAGTCTTGAATGTCTCTCCGGGGCTTGACTGAGGAAAGCCTCTAAACACCACAACCCCCTCCCAAATTCTTGTGATTGCAGGTTACAAGTGTCACATCTAAAAAAAGTGGAGTTGCAGGAAAGATCAACAGGCATCAAGGATTCAGGATCTAGAGAGAAACAGGACTCTAGAGCCTTTTTGGGACTTGGGTGCTAGTCCTTGTGTCATCTGCAGTTGAATTTCTAGAAATAGAAGTTACAGTACATATCAGTGTTAGAATGAGGTCAGGGTCCCGTAAAGAAATAGGTACCTTGGACTTGGGCACCTACTCTTTAGTCCCTGACTTTTCTGCCTCTAAACCTCGAAAATAGGTGCACAGTTATTTGTCATTTCACATCTTTCTGTAGCAACATTTTCCGTAATTCATCTGTTTACTGTTGTATTTGCATAATTAGTGTTTTAAGGTACAATTAAGCATAAAAGAAGGTAATTTGAAATCAAATCATAAAAATCCAAATTTCCCTACATCTCACAGTGACCTAGGGTAGGATAGTACATTGCAACTCGACCCTAGGTCCTTAAATGAAAAGGTGAAAGTTGGATATACACCAAAACTATCAAAATCTCAACTATCCAAATTTTACCCTTTACATTTTGGTGAACCCGTGTTATTGGACTAATTTGCACCTTCTTTAGTGTTTTGCTTCAGATTTATAGTAATTTCATTCATTTATATAGTCATTCATCTTATTCCATTGGAAAACTTACAAAAAAATTGAAAAAAAATTGCATTCTAGGGTTTCTATTTTGCATCAATTAATTTGAATTTCATCAAATTTTTGATTTTGCATTAGATCTGATTTAAATTACATAAAATTACAAAAATTTATTTTTCATCATAAAATTGCTAGGGTTTTGTTGAAAATTGTGAATTTTGCATATAACCTAGTAATTCCAAAATCTAGGGTTTGTAGGTAAAATCTTGTTTCATATTTTTCTACTGATTTTAGAGGCTCATTCAAATTTGTAAATGGCTGTAGTCTTTCATTTTAGAACAAATTTGCATTTAGATTTCAAAATTTTGCATTTTTGCATAGAAATTTTCAACAAAAACTAGCATTTTCATTTATTTTTCATTAGATTTACACTTGCATTTTGCATGTTGGAGCATGGAAATCATTTTCAGATCTAAGATCATGTAATTTGCATCATATTTCAGCTTGCAAAACATTTATATAGCATTTTACATCAAGATCTCAAACGTAGGGCTTGAAAAACATTGATTTTCACTAGATTTGGCCTTATCAACTCTCTAAACTTGCACTATAGGCATGTTGTAAATAATATTTTTACACTAATTGACTGATATTAGGGGTATTATCTTCTTTCCCTCCTAAAATTCTTTACAACACCTTTTTATTGGCCTCTTGTAATAAAAATTTGGTGAAAAACTACATATTTTTGCTATTTTTGCCCTAGGGTTTGGCCTAGTTTGTACCTTAAGCGTGTTGTAACAGATTTTATGCTTGTAGTTGACTAATATCACTAATATTATTTTCTACTCCTCCTTAAAATATTCACAACACCCCTTTGGCTAGGTCTTGGAATTGAAAAATCGTGAAAATTACCTATTTTTGCTATATTTTCACTAGGGTTTGATCCTGAGTGGCACTATAAGTATGTTGTGAAGGATATTTTGGCATTAAATAGTTGTTATTACTGATATAATTTTCTTTCCATCATCATTTTCCTCACAACACCCTTTGTCATGCTCTTTTGCATTAAGATTTGGTGAAAAACCGCTTATTTTAGTGCATTTTCACTAGGTTTTAACTTGTCATCATCTTAGACTTGCATGAGTCTAATAACTTGCTGCCCTAAGATAAATATTCCTTTAAGAAGAATCATAATACAGATGGGATCTATTTCTCTTGAGGAAGTTGGTACATTGAACACCTTCTTTACAAAAGGAGAGACTCCAATGTTACAATATATTACACCTATCACAAGTACAATGGAAGAGCAAACTTTTCACGGTGTTGATGATACTATTGAGACGACAGGATATGTATCTGATGAACAAATAAATAAACTTGACAAAGACCTAGCTGAATTCCAAGACTATGTGCAAACTAAGAGGATAGCTGAAGAAGTTGTACCTGTGATTCACCATGTAAGAGAATTGATAAAAGAGGGACAAGATGGTGTTAATACAATCTTTAGTTTAGCACATACGTACAAACCAATATCATGCAAGTGATTGAATGTGTAAAAGTGATAAATAACACTTTGTTACAATCTCATACACAAATATCAGCACCTATACCGACTACGGGAATATCTACTTTTACATCCACAATCTTAACAACTGATGTGAATGCTTGTAGTAATGCTACCACTGGTATTAGAGTATCTAATGGCACTAATTACAAAACTATGGGATTTGATTATCAAAATTTGGTTTCTAAGGGAACCTCTTCTATGCATAATTGTTCTCAACCACCTATCTATTCCACTCATTTCCAGCCACCCATTACCTACTCGCAACCATCTTCCACCTATCATTATGTCCAACCACTGTTGACATATTCTCATCCTCTACCTATCATATCTCAAGCTCAATCACCTCCTCACTTTGGTTCTAATTCCTCACAGCAAACTGCATCTCCCAATGATGACATCCTAAACCAACTTTTACAGGGCATGACTGCTTTACAACAAAAGGTAACAAATTTGACAAATTCTTTGCAACCTAATATACCAGCATATCATGCCCATAATCCCCTTTCCTATGCAATTTTGAGAACTCTTATGCACAAGAGGTTTGAGACTCCTCACTTTGAAAAATATGGTGGAAAAGGTGATCCTAATACTCATGCGGCAGCATTCACAACTATGTGTTGTGATTTTTATTTTCAAGAGGATTTGTTAGCAAAACTTTTCTCACGATCTCTCAAAGATACTGCTTTAGAATGGTTTTGCTCTTTACCTCCGAATTCAATACACTCCTTTTCATAGTTGATTGATCAATTTCTACAACATTTTTAAGCAAACATCAGACCTCAAGTCTCTTTGATTGATTTAGTTCATTGCAAGCAAGGTCTAAAAGAGAAGTTAACTGAGTTTATTAGTTGGTATCAAGCTTTGTATACACAAATTCAATATCATATGAAAGATGACGATGTTCAGAAGATATTTATAACAAATTTACAACCTAACATCCATGATAAGATCCTCTTGATGAAGTATAACTCCTTTCAACATTTATGCATCGCCCTTCGTGATTACCAACTTTCATCTAGTTAGTATGAAAACCAAAACTCATCAGTTCAAGCTAGTCAATTCATGGGTGGATCATCACAAAACTACTTTAAGAGTACTAATAATAATAATAGGAGTTTCATCAAGATTATTGGACCAAATATGAACAACTTTTCTAATGTGTTTTTTTCACCAATCCGAAGAAGACATCATATCAACAATGAAAGTTTACTCTGATATCTAAGTCTAATCATTCTATTATGAATCAAGTTGTGAGTAATAACATTCTAAAGCTTCCCTTGATTAAGCCTGTTGATCCTAGTAAAGCACAAGGACCTTACTTCGATGCTAATGCCTTTTGTCATCTTCATCGAACATAAGGACATGACACTGAATGATGTATGCATCTTAAACATGAAATACAAGACCTCATTGATTTAAATATCATCTAGGTATCGGGTGTGAATGATAATAGAAATAAATCAGTTGCTCCACCGAATTAGAATTTACAAATCTTTACTAATCCATTCCCTAAACATACTGTTACCAATATGATGGAAAAAGGTTGAGTGGAGATGATGATGATTATTTAGACTATGATAATATCGTGGATATGATCAAAGTGGATAAGAAGCAAGTAGATAATCTACCTCATCCACGAAGAAATGGAATTTATGTTGAGGTTCCTCCTCCATTATCCTTATATGGATCGGGAGGTAATCAAAACATATCAGAACAACAAATGGAACAACTGATACAGATGAGTTATATGGTACAAGATGATTCTTGTTACTGCAATAGATGACATCAACAATGAAAACTCGCTAAAAATCAGAAAAGGGTAAGATGATTGTCAACAGCTGGAAATACTAGTGGTTCTCCCGCTCATAAGCAACAAAAAGTCTCATTTAAACAAGGATTTGAAAAATAAGCACCATATGATAATAAACAAGATTTTCATAAGAACCACTCAAACTTTGCACTAAACATGATCGAGTACCTCTCCAAGAGGTTCGCAAATTCAAAAATCTAATACAACGATCATACAGATAAGTATTTCTAACCCTTTACCTCTCTTGTGATGTGCTTCTCCCGTGATGTGTTATGTGTTGTTTAGGCCTCCTGGGATGACCCCTGATTCTCTTGTAAGGTCTGGGATACCAGGAGATCACCTATGTTGTGACCTTCTTCTATTTGTATCATCATTCTTCTATATTGCCTCTCTTTGATTTCATTGTTGTGTGTTGTGTCTTACGGACATAGCGTTACGGTTGGTGACTTGGGGCACCCTCCTACGTGACTGTCCCTAAGACACTTGTTTCTCCTCTCTTATTTATTGTTTCCCTTCCTCTAGTGTTTCTATCTATCAGGCAGATGATGAAAAACATTTATACTAATGCGGACCTAGTGTCCCTTTCGCGAGAAATTAAAAATTGGACTTAGTTCCTAATATGATGATGGGGTTGTATATCTTATCCGATGCTTGGCTAGTGGAAGCACTTGTACTTTCCTCGTAGTGATCTTGATGATGTTTTTATCTCATTTACAAATCATAAAAAATACTGATGCTCTGCGTACTTTGTTTGTCTTTGAATCTAGCCTTGGTGGTATTTGATTTAGAGATCTTCATGATATAGCCCCACGGTTATCCTCAAACTCTGAATTCGTAGTATAACCTTGGTTCTTTGTGTGGTTAATCATATGCATTGATGTTGTTGATTATCATGATTATGTGGACACTAACATGTTTCTTGTAGGGATGTGTTTGTGGGAATATTTGGCGATCGTAAAGTACATGTCACCTCTGGGGGGCATGGGCTTTGCGAAAGTCTGTGTTCCCTTGTGTGTTTTCTTCCTACCTTAACGTGCTTGATATCGATGTGTGATATCAACCACCTTAAGGTGGGGGCATATATAAGGTAAGTTGTCTGTTGTAGATGTTAGCAATGTGCTTGTCCTCAGGTGTAGTTTAAAGACTTGTGCAATGAGTACATCCTACACTTTGAGTTTGTTTACAATTAATCAATCAATCAATCATCTAAGCCCTCTGCAGAGATGAGATATCGTGTATATCCTTTTTATCTTAATCCCTCTGTGTAGGTGGGATATCGTGTATATCCTTTTTATCTTAAGCCTTTATGGAGGTGGGGGTGGTGTATTTCTCAGAGCAGATTGCACCATCCTGTCATTTTCAAAAGTCCTCTGCGGAGGCGGGGAGCAGTTCTGTGACTAACTCAACCCTTAAGCATGTCTTTGGTGATTGTTGTGGCAAATCCCAATCATCGGTGTTTGCCTGTAATGTGCCTAAGATGGTGTTGGACCTAGAAATAGGAACACTCCATCGCTTGTCTACCGTGTTTTCTCCGTGTCTTCGAAGTGTGTGTTTTGGCGTGCTTACTTTGTTTGGCGTGTCTAATGCGCCATATGCAATCTAAAAACCTATGCGATGAGTACATCCTACATTTTGGGAGGTTTAACGTGTCTTGCATGTGTGTTGCCCCATATGCAGTTTAAAGACCTGTGTGATGAGTACATCCTACATTATGGGAGGTTTGTTTACTTTCATGTACTTGCATCTTCATTTCATATATATGAGAAAAAGAAAATAAAATAAATCATTCTTGCCCTCTATGCATTAATGTGTCTTCTATGTTTTTAATGTATTTTGCATGTTTTGCGTGATTGTAACTGTCTTCTTTGTGTTTTGTGTGCCTGTCATTGTCTTCAATGTGTCTGGCGTGTCTTCTCTGTGCTTGGTGTGTTTGTCCTGTTTGTTGACCGTACTTTAATGCATGTATTGGCCTTGCATTTATACATACATTAAAGTGGGGGCTAAATGTAACGTTAGAAAATGTCCCCTTGGGGGCTTTTCCCTCATAAGGTTTATCTCCTGGGTCTCTTAGCTACATTCAGGACATATTACATCATATTTCAACATCCCGATGAGAAAACCCCTAAGTATCTTGGCAAATAGGACCTAGGGGGACCGCTTGAGATAACCCCTACCCAAAATAGGGGGGAGGGTTTGGGCACCTGCGCCCTAGTCCTGCACTATTTTGGGGCAGTCCCAATTTTTGGATGTCGGCTTGTGACCGTTATTTGGGTCCTATGCTGACACGATAAGTTTGAATTTAGGAAATATTAGCGGGAGTGTTTGTAGTTGCATATAAAAACATGTTTAGGCATTCATTTGAAAACTAGATAATCATTAGATGAGCATTGCCATTCTAGAAGTGATTCAAGGCTTTCATTGTGTTGCAAGAGCAAATTTGTGTTGTTTACGTGTTTGTGTTTGCATATTTGAGCAATCATCTCCTCATAGCATGAAGAGCTTCTTCCTTCCATGAGATCTTCACTACAAGGTGACATACATTTTTGTTTATAATCATTTATCATTTGGTTTTGTTGTGTGGTTACACAACACGCCCCATTTTGACTTGGCAAAACAGGGACCCAGCTTTTGTTTTGGCTTGTGTTGTCTGTTTCTGGCGGTTTGGTAAAAGTAAGTCCGGTACATCATCATCATGAAGGTCAGGATGAGGTAGGTCATCATCATGAGGTTAGTTTTTCAAAGTTCATATTTTGTTTCTATGACTTCATGGTTAGAAAGAGCTTGAAATTTCATGCAGGTTTGCCTTTTGCATCACTTGAAAATTCGTCCATATGAGGGAGTTGTGAGCGGTCAAAGTTTTGGTCAAACCTGATAATTGCTGTGTGAACATCATCATCATGATATTTGAAAAGCCCCCCGATAATATCCTGAGGTCGAAACATCCGGACGTCAATCTTAAGTGCTAGTGTGTTTTACCCATCGAGTAACCTTAGAAACATTGTCAGCATCATGATATTCTCGCATTGCGAACATCATCATGATATTCCAAAATCACCCGATGTGATAATATCATGCTGATGATCATCGTCACCTTACTTAGAGAAATCTGCCATCTGCATAATTTGCGCGCACGACCAAGTCTTGGTGATCAACATCATCATGATATTTCGAGACCCGGCATTTCCTAATATCCTCCTGACCTCCTTTTGCGTGATCATGATGATCACCTTATCTTTCGAAGCGGAGGGTGTTTTTTTTCATTTCTTAAGTCATGTTGAACATCATCATCATGATCTTTGTCTCTCCCAACAGTTCGTAATATCATCCTGCCGACGAGTATAACCTTTTGCAAATATGATGATGACGATGACGTCATCATCACCTTCTCCTTCGGCAGGATATTTTCCAAGGCATGATCCATTTCGCCAATATGATGATGACGATGACGTCATCTTCGAGGATTAACATAAGCCCCGGATATCCTGATGACGTCCTCAGGACTTTCAGCAGGATCATATTTTTTGATCGCCCAGTGCGTATATGATGATGATGATGTTCATCATCCTGACCTTTCGAGCGGTTTGCCTTGGCTGAAAAAAAGGGGTCATATTGCTTTCATCCACCTGGTCATCTTCCTTAGAGGGAACCCGATATTCCATTTACCTCCTGTCTTAACGAAACATGACGATGACGTCATCCCTTTGCATTTTATTGAAGCCTGATGATGACGATGACGTCATCATGATTTTCCTCAGCGGCAGGATCATTTTCCGAGTCCTCCTGTTTGTCTTCATCATGATGATGATGACGATGTCTTTCTTTCCCGAGTGTGCAAAAACAGAGCATCCTGATGTGCTTTTCATCAGAACATTAGGAAAGGAGGATCATCATATTTTATGATATCCTGCAGCCACTTTGAAGATATATAGTTGGTCATCATCATGATATTTTTGGCGTCGGTATAACTGTTGCCGTCGGCCTGAGAAAAAATTGTCACACTGATCATATGTAGTCACCCCGATGCAAGTATGATGATGATGCAGGGCCGGTTTCTAAGGATGGTTGAGAGGCGATTATTTCCTTGTTTATCTGAGATCATCATCATCATATTTTGAACCCGATATACAAGAAAATGGGCAAAAGCATGAAGCGATAGAAATTTGAAAGCCCGACTGCCTGATTTTGGGTCAACGGGGTTGACCTGGTTGTTTTCATGCTGTTTATGCATTTAGTGCATATTTTCACAGGTAAGACCTGTTTGCCTGTAGCTGCACATGGGGAGGTATGTTTAAATAAAGTGTTTACTTCCTGCTGTTTATCATGATGATGATGAACCTTATGTTTGTCTGTTTACTTGCAGGAAATCATCATGATGCTGCTGAAGCTGAACATTGAAATCATGATGATGCTGCTGAAGCTGAGCGTGGATATCATCATGATGCTGCTGAAGCTGAGCATTGCAAAGTTGCGCATGGAGTCAGCATCAGACCAGACATGAGGAGGATGTTGTCAAATATGCTATTCGCCAGCTGGAGGCTGAATCAAGTTGAGGATGCTGGAATATTCTGTGCCAGCTGTACATTTGCTAACTGACGAAGCATGTGCTTTTCATCTGGGCCGTTGTTTGTTATGAGAGGATCCTGATCCTTGGATCATTGTAACCGTTTTCTGGCAGTTGCTCTATATAACATCCAGAGCTTGTCATTTTAAAGGAGGAGAAATAAATTAGAATACATAGACGCATCTAGCGCAAAGAGTCAATTACTGCAGAATAAGTTAGGAGATCGGATTGCTGAGACTAATGAGGATTGAATTGTTGAAATGTCAAGGTTCTTTCTTCAGATCACTGTAAATGTACCTGTTCTTGAGCATACTGAATGAATATGAAGTTCCAGATTACAATCTTATTGTAAATTTTACGTAATCTTCTGTTGATTTCTGGATATGTACTGGTGAATGCTGTGTTCAACTGGAAGCGCTTTCATTTCATTACATATAGTTGTCAACTTTCCTTTGAAGCTTTGCACTAGATCATGCGGATTTGTGGAATGTCCTGGTGAAGTATGATTTCTAGTTTTCCTTCTTTTCATTGCAAGTATGGGAGCTTGTATGTGAATCAGTGATCTAAGTCCAGTAATTTTAGGAATCTCACTCTCTGAACCTTTTCCTTTTTTTAATTTCATTAATTCATCACCATAACTGCAAATCATGATAAATAACAAGCAGAAACAGTGAAATATGCTGAAATCCCGTAGGTAACTGAAGATCCTTAGCATATTTGAGTTAAATGCATGTAGTATTGAAAATATCATGCAAAGAATCATAAATAATGGTAGAAATCATGCAAATATCAGCCTGTATGCACATTATTTGACTAAATTTACAGTGCAGAGGTAGAAATTATTGAAGACTGATGCAGAGCGAACATCCAGAGCAGGATATTTGAAGATGATGATGATGAACAGTGCAGAAACACGTAAGGCCCCTGAATGGAAAACAGCAACGCACATCAACCACTGAGTAACGTCAGTAGATTAAGACCTAATCAACGGAGACTTGGGATCGTGAATTCTTTGAATTCATCGTATCTTTCAAGATGAGTAAAGGTTGTTGTGTAACTTTTATTCTATGTTTGTGAATGAATAACATCATGACCAACATAAATTGGCGCTAGAAGGAGGGCCAAGGATTGAAGATCACATTCATCATCAGTATTTCCAGGTTTGATAACGCTCAGAGTAAGGTAACTTCAGATCGTTTGTGAATTTCATCAAATTGCGTAAATATTTGCTGCGACAAGTTTGTATTTGCACATTCTGTGTAAAGATTTCCAAATTTCACATAAATATTGCAAGCTTTGCAGTAGATTTCTTTAAATTCACTAAATATTGGCCAAAGATGCATAAATTTGTTCAAGCTTTGAGGATTTGAGCCTTAGACGCGTAAGATCTGGTGCTACCGGTCGAAATATCCCAATATCCTATCATATTTGCAGTATCTTCGCAAATATCGCCTAAATATTCAGTCTGATTTGCAAGTTGACCGCAAATATCACCTCGTCCGGTGGAATCCAGCCAATATTTGCAAAGTTTCAGCTAATTGGCCTCCAAATCGAGAAATCCTGGCTCACAGGATAAATACCAGGTCTAGACATAGTGAAATTTTTGAAGAATTGCCTGTCAGAGGTTTTAGACCTAAGACTGTAGACGTTCACCATACTCCAGAGTCTAGTGCGTCTGGAACTTCACCAGGATCTCCTCCTGTAACTCCTGTTGGTTTGCAAATACCTTCAGGTATACCAGTGACACCTCCTGTTCAACCTCAGGGTATACCTTTAGTCCAACCTCAGCCAACTGCACCACCAGTTCAGCTCCCTCGGGTTGCAATGTCGTTCTTTGCAGCAGAATCACCATTGACCTTTACTGCGTATCATGAGTTACCAAAGTATCCGGACAAGCTTTGTCCAAAATACCATCCTTATCAGGATGCGGATGATCATATCAGGACGTTTAAAGAAGCTTGCTGCAGAGCCAGAATAGAGCATCAGGATGTGGTGTGCAGATTATTCCCTTTTTCCTTAGGAGAAGAGGCTTATAATTGGTTCATCAGTCTTGGTCAATCTTCTGTAGGTTCGTGGGCTGTCTTAGAGAAGGCCTTTCTTGACAGATTCAAGGTCCCTATTGATCCATCCATGAATTACCACCTGTTTGCCACAATCAAGAGATTGGAGCATGAACCTATTGCAAATTTCAATGCTAGGTTCCAGAAAATGTTGTCCAAGCTAGTTACCCCATATGTGGTGGCTGATGATGCTGCTAGAAGTATTTATTATTCAGCCTTGGATCCATTAACCGCCATGTTCATCAGGAGAACACATCCTGCGATCACCACATTGACAGGAGCTTTTCAAGAAGCTATCAAGGTAAATCAACAGCTGATACCTGCTCCTACTCCAAATATAGCATTCCCTGCTTTGCCTGGCATGCAGTCACAATATCCAGCACATTATCCTGCAGCTTATCCTTCACAATATCCTGCACAATATCCAAATGGAGCAGTGATGCCCCCAGCAATCATGCCTGCACCTTTGCAAGTACCTCCATTGAGTATCATGCCTCCTCTTAATGGAAATGGCCAATTGCCACAATATCCTGCACATACTCAGACACCTCAGGGTACAGATCTATCCCACAATAACCATGGATCTTCTTTTTTCCAGCCTCAGCCTGAAAATGTAGTGGCCAAAGTTCAAGAGGAGAAAGAGGAAATCAAAGAAATTGCTGCTCAGTTGAGAAAGCTCACCACAGAAGTGACACACTTGAGAAATCAAGGGTTTTATTCACAGTCAGGTCAGAATAGGAGTTATTCTAATGACAGACCAAATTACCCTGACAGAGGATACAACAATAACTTCAACAGTAATGCTGTAAATAACAGTAATCCTCCTAGGCAGCCTAGAGTGTGGAACTCCAGGCCAAATAATGGTTCATTACCATCACCCCTAGACAATCAGCCTCCTGGTGAAGCCAAACAGACTACTAGAGTCAATCTTGCTGAGGCAGCCCTTACTAATTGGTGCAGGATCCACAACACCAATGCACATGCAGAATTAGATTGTCCACAATTTAGAATTGCTGCCAGCATCTTTCAGACTGAAGTGTCTAATACTTCTGGAAATCCACCTCAGGCAGAAGGAAATGAAATAGTTCCTTGTGGATATGACTCAGCTTTTGTGCTGGAAACATACACTAATCAGCCTCATCAGGATTATAATCAGACCTGTGAAGAATCTGCCTTAACCTTTGAAGCAAATTATGTCTTCCCTTTTGAGGATGAAAATGAACCTACAAGAGAGCATGAGGAAGTACATGCATACCAGCAGCAATACCCTGGTAAGCATAATTATAACCTGAGGAGTAATGCCAACAGACCTGCCGGTCCATTGACATCATCTCTACCTCCAAATAACTTCAACACACCTCCTGATCCTAAGGCTAGCAATAACCCTGGGTTCCCTAAGGTGAATGCTCAGTACTTGTCTCCTCAAAACACAGGAACAAAAGTTGCAAATGCACCTCATGAGTCTGACAGGTTAGTCAGCTATTTGGCTGATGAAATGAAGAAAATCAAGATCAGCCTGTCCCTATCTGAGTTACTGAAAACTCCTGCCATCAAAAGGGCATTCATGAAGTCGCTGGATGATCCTGCTTCTAAAGAGGATAATCACCTTTCGAGTCAATCCAATAGCAGAGATCATACTGCTAAAGATAACACTGTCAAGCCCAAAGTGTCAGCCACAGTCCAGGCTGCTGAAACCTCTCACATGACCTTGTACAGAGACAAAACTGAATCACCTCCGTTTCTCCTCACCATAAGAATGTTCAGTAAGAATTTGCACAACTGCTTAGTTGATTCAGGAGCCTCAACTAACGTTATGCCTTTGTCAATATGCAACGCATTAGGACTGCATCCTGCTAAATCCTTAAAGAAGGTCACTCAACTGGACAAGACAGAAGTAAGTGTCGTAGGAGAACTCACTCATATTCACATGCAGCTAGCGTCTGATCCTAGGATCCAGTATTACATTGACATTCAGGTAGTTGACATACCTGATACATATGGGATGTTGCTTAGCCGGGACTGGTCTAAAACGCTTAACGGATACATGTCCACAGACTTCAGTCACATGTGGTTGCCATGGAAAGGTATACCTAATCAGATCAGGATTGATGCTGAGCCTAGGATGAAACATATGATCACCGAATATAACAGAACAAATGAGATCATGTATGTAAACGTAGAACCTGGAGTTTATCACATCAGGCCGCAAACTGTCCAAATAGAAGAGGTCCTGATGCTTGATGTTCATCATCATCATGATGATGATTATCATGAGGATATGCCAGTTGTAGAACTTAATAATGATCCTGATAATGAGAATGAAATAGATCGCTTCAGGGATTTTCAGATGCATTTATCTACTCAGATAAAACGTTGTCAATTATTAAATATACCTGCTAACGATATTTTGATTGACGGATGGTGCAGATTGCATGGAGAAGCACACTCGGAAAAGACTTGCGAACCATGCTTAGACATGATCATGCTGGAGCAGACGTATAGTGAGGCATCATCATCATATTCCGAGGTGAGTGCTACATCTGATGATGATGATGATACTAATTTTTATTTGTCTTCTGCAGGAACAGAAGAGTCGATGGATCCTGATGAAGATCATATCCGAAAAACAGAAGAGATCCTGGTGTCCAATCAGACAAATGATGCGAGAAAGGAAAAGATCACTCCTGGTAGTGATTGCTTCATGGAACCGGATTACGAGTTGTCTGATGAGGACAAAGGCAGTGACCTGACGAAGTTCGAAGAATTTCTGGTCAAAGAAATAGAAAAAATGACACAACAGTGTAGATCTCCCCAGGAGGTTTTAATCAAAAGTTGGTGTAGGCTGCATGAGGCGCCTCACTCAGAAACCACTTGCTCACTGTGCTTACACATTTTGAAGAAACATGCAGTGGTATGTGCTGAGCATCATCCTCCTGCTAGGATTGAAGAGAAAACAGAAAAGCCATCAGGCTCATCAGATAAAGGAAAGAGGAAGCTTGAAGATGACACACCTAAGTTAAGGTGGATATCAGGCGGAGCAGCAGCCAGAGCTGCAAAGAAAAAGGAAGGTTCAAATAAATGTCCTGCTGAAGATAAGCCTTGGATCCTGAGGTTTGATGGATCCAAATCCAAGCAAGGTTCTGGAGTAGGGATTGATCTTACTGATCCATCAGGGAAATCCCATTTAGCAGCTTACAGATTACAGTTCCCCTGCACTAATAATGTCACAGAGTATGAAGCTCTGATTCATGGACTGTTGTTTGCACATAAGAAGAAGGTGAAGATCCTGCATGTCTTTGGAGATTCAGAACTAGTTGTGAGGCAAGTAAGAGGAATCTACTCTTGTAACTACAGAAAGCTGTCAAATTACAGACATCGTGTGTGGGACCTGATTGAAGACTTTGATGCCTTCAACATCGTTCACGTGCCAAGAGAGCAGAACCAAAGGGCAGATGCACTTGCTCAGGCCGCCAGTACGCTGGAACCACTGTCTATATCTGGCCTGAAGAGATTTTCAGTAGAATTGGTGTCAGTACCTTCGGTACCTGACAATGTGACCAATCTCCAAGTGTTTGATGATGATCAACACATCCTGGATTTCATATCAAACAGAGATGTATTTGAAGCTCAGATCATAGATGAAAGTGGTATGGAAGATCATGTCTGGGAAGAAGATGAGATTTTAGAGTTGCCTGGCAACACAATTCCCAAAGGTATGATTGAGTTAGAAAGAGCCTTTGATCTGGATAATATGCTCAAGCATAAGGATCTGCCTAAGGCAGATGGAGGTCAATATTCACAGGTGAATATTGGACAAGCTGATTGCAAGAAGAATGTCTTGTTGGGTAAGGTTTGTACACCTGAGGAGTTAGATGGAATAACTCAAGCCCTTAAGGATTATATACATGTAATTGCATGGACTTATGACGAGCTGAAGACGTACGACACTTCTGTCATAACACATACTATACCCCTCAAGTCAGATGCAAAACCCTTCAGACAGAAGCAGAGGCCAGTCAATGCTTTGCTTGAGCCCATCATCCTTGAAGAGGTCAAGAAGTTGTTGAATGCCCGGATAATATTTCCAGTAAGGCACTCCACTTGGGTGGCAAATCTGGTACCAGTCAGGAAGAAGAATGGAGACATCAGATTGTGTGTGGATTTCAGGAACCTGAACAGAGCATCAGAAAAGGATAACTATCCTTTGCCCTCTTTGGATGAGGTTCTGCAGATGGTAAATGGAGCCAAGATGATGTCCTTCTTGGATGGGTTTTCAGGATACAACCAAGTGATGGTTGACAAAATTGACAGATTAAAGACTGCCTTCACTACAAAATGGGGGATATTTGCATATAGACGTATGCCGTTTGGATTGATAAATGCTGGAGCTACATTCCAGCGAGCAATGGACATAGCCTTCAGAGGCTTAATAGGAAAATGTATAGTCATCTACATGGATGACTTGACAGTGTTCTCCAAAGAAAGGGGAAATCATGTTGCTGACCTCAGAAGTGTGCTAAAGAAGTGTGAAGAATATGGAATATCTTTGAATCCCAAGAAGTGCATATTCGGGGTAACAACAGGAAAGTTACTAGGTCACCTAATCACAGAAGATGGGATTATCATTGATCCTGACAGGGTGGAATCTATTATGAAATTACCACTTCCAGGAAGCAAAAAGGAGCTTAAATCTTATTTTGGTAAGATAAATTTTGTGAGGAAGTTCATCACTGGCTTTGCTGAGATTGTCAGACCACTGAATGCCATGTTGAAAAAGGATGCACAAATTGACTGGACACCAGAAGCCAGAGCTGCTTTTGAAGATATAAAGAAGGCCATTTCAGATGCTCCTGTCCTCATTAGTCCAGATTATACCAAAGATTTCTACATCTACTCATTTGCTTCAGAACATACTTCTGCAGCAGTGTTAACTCAAAGAAATGAAGATAAAGAAGAGAAACCAATTGCCTTCATGAGCTGTCCTTTCAGGGATGCTGAGTTGAGATATGTAGATGTTGAAAGACAGGCATTTGCATTAGTCAGAGCAGTAAAAAAGTTCAGACATTATATACTGAGAAGCAAAGTGATTGCTGTGGTACCAGATGCAGCAGTAAAGATGCTGCTGATGCAGAGTGAACCTGGTGAAAAGAGGGCCAAATGGATTACGGTACTACAAGAATATGACATGGAGATCACACCCATGAAGCTAGTAAGAGGACAGGCTCTGAGCCAGATGATATCTGAAACTGATCCAAACATCATCAGTCAGCAGTATGTGATGGATGAGAAGGACAATAATGAATGGTATTCAGACATCAGGCACATCCTGATCACTGGAAGATGTCCTTTGAGGATGCAGGCTTCACAGAGAAGAGCCTTGAAGATGAGATCCCAGAAATATATGATGAAGGGAGGAGCCCTGTTTAAAAGGAATTATGAAGGGATATACCTGAGATGCTTAGAGAAACCAGAAGCCAATAAAGTTTTGACAGAGCTACATGACAAGTTTGGAACTGCCCACGGATCAGCGTTGGCCACCACACATGCAATCCTCAGAGCAGGATATTACTGGCCTACAATTTTTAAAGACACAGCTGATCACGTTAAATGTTGTCATGTTTGCCAGGTTGCTGCCAACAGAGAAAAATATGCTGCACAACCATTGCAGCCGGTGATGGAGGAGCGCCCATTTGCACAATGGGGTATGGATTTCATAGGACCAATCAATCCTCCATCTTCTTCAGGCCAGAGGTATGTCCTAACAATCACTGATTATTGTACCAGATGGACTGAGGCTATCAGCAGCAAAACTTGTACTGCTGATGATGTCATTAAATTTCTGGAAAGCAACATTGTCACCAGGTATGGAACTCCTTATGCATTGGTAAGTGATAATGGTTCTGCCTTCATTTCCACTAAATTGTCAAGTTGGGCTTTTGATCATGGGATCATACTTAAGTTCTCATCCAATTACTATCCCCAGGGAAATGGATTAGCAGAATCCACCAATAAAAATTTACTGAGTATCATAAGAAAATTGATAGAGAAAAATCCCAGGGAATGGAACTCATTTCTGAAATATGCCTTATGGGTAGACAGAACTAGAATGAAAATTGCATTAGGAAACTCACCTTTCCAGCTAGTATATGGGGTAGATCCTATCCTCCCTGTAAACTTGAAAATTCCTACTCTGCAGTTTGCCCAAGACTACCTAGGCATAGATAATAAACAAGAAGTCAGGTTGCTTCAGTTGATGCATCTGGAAGAAAAACGAAGCCAAGCAATTGACCAATTTGCAAAACATCAGGCTGTTGTCAAACGTTGGTTTGACAAGAGAGCCAAAATTAAAGCTTTCAGGATATCGGATTTAGTCCTGATGTGGGATAAAGCCCATGAAAGGAAAGGTGATCATGGTAAGTTTGACAGACTATGGATAGGTCCCTTTCAGATTTCTGAAATTTTAGGAGACAGCACTTATAGGCTTAAGAACCTGACAGGTGAGGATGTCCCATTGCCAGTCAATGGACAATTCCTCAAACATTATTTCCAGGCCTGAGTGACCTCATGGCAGTCCTGTGTATCATATTGTATATTTGTATAGTTGTTTGTACAGTGTTTGCTTGTTGTTGTTGTTGTTTTGTTGGTTGAGACCTTGTTCTGGTAAGTCAGGATGATGCACTTCATCACCTAAGAAAATAACTAAATTGTTAAGATTCAAGTGATGGGATCAGATTTAGATATAGATTGTAATTCATTCTGATAAATACTCATGATCAGGTTTATGATGTCTTTTCATCAGGGTACTTTTTCTTGTCCAAAGTGAATCAAACACAATGAAACACCTAACAGCCTTGGGTTTGTTGAAGATATGAGTATAGGTGTTAAGTGAAAAATCTAAAGGGACTCCCTTGCTACCAATACAATCTCCAACCTAAAGCTGCAAGTGACTACACCTTGTACAAATGAGCAAACATGATGATATCAAATTTAAATTTTTAAAAGAAAATCAGAAACTAAATAAAATTAGGCCATCTAAGTAACTCTACCGGGGCTATGGACGCCTGCTGGCAGTGGGGCTCTACTTAGGGAGATTGTATAGATAACCTTGCCGGGGTTATAGACACCTGCTGGCAGCAAGGCTCTATCCAGGTTGGCTATGAGGGATGATCTCCAACTATGTAGTTTAACACCAGTTACTTATGTTTTCAACTTGCTTTCAAGATGAGGATAATTAATCATCTGCACACACCTGATCCTTTGTTAGCTTTATCACCATAATGAAATTTTATCATTCAAAGATCATGATGATTTACTTAGACAGAGTTAGAATACTATAGATGAATATGTTCATATCACTTGAATTATTTGAATTTTGTTGTTTTTCTTTGGTGGCAAGTTGTTGTGTGGTTACACAACACGCCCCATTTTGACTTGGCAAAACAGGGACCCAGCTTTTGTTTTGGCTTGTGTTGTCTGTTTCTGGCGGTTTGGTAAAAGTAAGTCCGGTACATCATCATCATGAAGGTCAGGATGAGGTAGGTCATCATCATGAGGTTAGTTTTTCAAAGTTCATATTTTGTTTCTATGACTTCATGGTTAGAAAGAGCTTGAAATTTCATGCAGGTTTGCCTTTTGCATCACTTGAAAATTCGTCCATATGAGGGAGTTGTGAGCGGTCAAAGTTTTGGTCAAACCTGATAATTGCTGTGTGAACATCATCATCATGATATTTGAAAAGCCCCCCGATAATATCCTGAGGTCGAAACATCCGGACGTCAATCTTAAGTGCTAGTGTGTTTTACCCATCGAGTAACCTTAGAAACATTGTCAGCATCATGATATTCTCGCATTGCGAACATCATCATGATATTCCAAAATCACCCGATGTGATAATATCATGCTGATGATCATCGTCACCTTACTTAGAGAAATCTGCCATCTGCATAATTTGCGCGCACGACCAAGTCTTGGTGATCAACATCATCATGATATTTCGAGACCCGGCATTTCCTAATATCCTCCTGACCTCCTTTTGCGTGATCATGATGATCACTTTATCTTTCGAAGCGGAGGGTGTTTTTTTTCATTTCTTAAGTCATGTTGAACATCATCATCATGATCTTTGTCTCTCCCAACAGTTCGTAATATCATCCTGCCGACGAGTATAACCTTTTGCAAATATGATGATGACGATGACGTCATCATCACCTTCTCCTTCGGCAGGATATTTTCCAAGGCATGATCCATTTCGCCAATATGATGATGACGATGACGTCATCTTCGAGGATTAACATAAGCCCCGGATATCCTGATGACGTCCTCAGGACTTTCAGCAGGATCATATTTTTTGATCGCCCAGTGCGTATATGATGATGATGATGTTCATCATCCTGACCTTTCGAGCGGTTTGCCTTGGCTGAAAAAAAGGGGTCATATTGCTTTCATCCACCTGGTCATCTTCCTTAGAGGGAACCCGATATTCCATTTACCTCCTGTCTTAACGAAACATGACGATGACGTCATCCCTTTGCATTTTATTGAAGCCTGATGATGACGATGACGTCATCATGATTTTCCTCAGCGGCAGGATCATTTTCCGAGTCCTCCTGTTTGTCTTCATCATGATGATGATGACGATGTCTTTCTTTCCCGAGTGTGCAAAAACAGAGCATCCTGATGTGCTTTTCATCAGAACATTAGGAAAGGAGGATCATCATATTTTATGATATCCTGCAGCCACTTTGAAGATATATAGTTGGTCATCATCATGATATTTTTGGCGTCGGTATAACTGTTGCCGTCGGCCTGAGAAAAAATTGTCACACTGATCATATGTAGTCACCCCGATGCAAGTATGATGATGATGCAGGGCCGGTTTCTAAGGATGGTTGAGAGGCGATTATTTCCTTGTTTATCTGAGATCATCATCATCATATTTTGAACCCGATATACAAGAAAATGGGCAAAAGCATGAAGCGATAGAAATTTGAAAGCCCGACTGCCTGATTTTGGGTCAACGGGGTTGACCTGGTTGTTTTCATGCTGTTTATGCATTTAGTGCATATTTTCACAGGTAAGACCTGTTTGCCTGTAGCTGCACATGGGGAGGTATGTTTAAATAAAGTGTTTACTTCCTGCTGTTTATCATGATGATGATGAACCTTATGTTTGTCTGTTTACTTGCAGGAAATCATCATGATGCTGCTGAAGCTGAACATTGAAATCATGATGATGCTGCTGAAGCTGAGCGTGGATATCATCATGATGCTGCTGAAGCTGAGCATTGCAAAGTTGCGCATGGAGTCAGCATCGGACCAGACATGAGGAGGATGTTGTCAAATATGCTGTTCGCCAGCTGGAGGCTGAATCAAGTTGAGGATGCTGGAATATTCTGTGCCAGCTGTACATTTGCTAACTGACGAAGCATGTGCTTTTCATCTGGGCCGTTGTTTGTTATGAGAGGATCCTGATCCTTGGATCATTGTAACCGTTTTCTGGCAGTTGCTCTATATAACATCCAGAGCTTGTCATTTTAAAGGAGGAGAAATAAATTAGAATACATAGACGCATCTGGCGCAAAGAGTCAATTACTGCAGAATAAGTTAGGAGATCGGATTGCTGAGACTAATGAGGATTGAATTGTTGAAATGTCAAGGTTCTTTCTTCAGATCACTGTAAATTTACCTGTTCTTGAGCATACTGAATGAATATGAAGTTCCAGATTACAATCTTATTGTAAATTTTACGTAATCTTCTGTTGATTTCTGGATATGTACTGGTGAATGCTGTGTTCAACTGGAAGCGCTTTCATTTCATTACATATAGTTGTCAACTTTCCTTTGAAGCTTTGCACTAGATCATGCGGATTTGTGGAATGTCCTGGTGAAGTATGATTTCTAGTTTTCCTTCTTTTTATTGCAAGTATGGGAGCTTGTATGTGAATCAGTGATCTAAGTCCAGTAATTTTAGGAATCTCACTCTCTGAACCTTTTCCTTTTTTTAATTTCATTAATTCATCACCATAACTGCAAATCATGATAAATAACAAGCAGAAACAGTGAAATATGCTGAAATCCCGTAGGTAACTGAAGATCCTTAGCATATTTGAGTTAAATGCATGTAGTATTGAAAATATCATGCAAAGAATCATAAATAATGGTAGAAATCATGCAAATATCAGCCTGTATGCACATTATTTGACTAAATTTACAGTGCAGAGGTAGAAATTATTGAAGACTGATGCAGAGCGAACATCCAGAGCAGGATATTTGAAGATGATGATGATGAACAGTGCAGAAACACGTAAGGCCCCTGAATGGAAAACAGCAACGCACATCAACCACTGAGTAACGTCAGTAGATTAAGACCTAATCAACGGAGACTTGGGATCGTGAATTCTTTGAATTCATCGTATCTTTCAAGATGAGTAAAGGTTGTTGTGTAACTTTTATTCTATGTTTGTGAATGAATAACATCATGACCAACAGGTTTTTGCCTCTACCTCCCTAGGCACGCACTCTCTATCTGACAACAGTGTTTGGAAGGCTTGAATGTCTCTTCGGGGCTTGACTGAGGCAAGCCTCTAAACACCACAACCCCCTCCCAATGTCTTGTGATTGCAGGTTATAGGTGTCACATTTGGAAAAGGTAGAGTTGCAGGAAAGATCAATAAGCATCGAGGATTCAAGATCTGGAGAGAAGCAGGACTTTGGAGCCTTTTCAAGACTTGGGCGCTAGTCCCTATGTCCTCCATAGTTGAATTTCTAGAAACAGAAGTTACAGTGTAGATCATTGTCGAAAGGAGGTCAGGGTTCCGTAAAGAAACTAGTACCTTGGACTTGGGCACCCACTCTTTAGTCCCTGACTTTTCTGCCTTTGAACCCCGAAAATAGGTACACAATTATTTGTCATTTCACATCTTTCTGTAGTAACATTTTCCATAATTCATCTGTTTACTGTCGTATTTGTATAATTAGTATTTTAAGGTACAATTGAGCATAAGAGAAGGTAATTGGAAAACAAATCATAAAAATCCAAATTTGCCTACATCTCACAGTAACCTAGGGTAGGATAGTACATTGCAACTCGACCCTAGGTCCTTGAATGAAAGGGTGAAAGGAGGATATACACCAAAACTATCAAAAACTCAACTATCCAAATTTTACCCTTTACATTTTGGTGAACGCATGTTATTGGACTTTTTTGCACCTTGCTAAGTGTTTTGCTTTAGATTTACAGTAATTTCATTCATTTATATAGTCATTCATCTTATTGCATTGGAAAACTTACAAAAATTTTGAAAATTTGGAAAATTTGAAAAAAATTGCATTCTAGGGTTTCTATTTTACATCAATTAATTTGAATTTCATCAAGTTTTTGATTTTGCATTAGATTTGATTTAAATTATAGAAAATTACAAAAATTCATTTTTCATCATAAAATTGCTAGGGTTTTGTTGAAAATTGTGAATTTTGCATATAACCTATTAATTCCAAAATCTAGGGTTTGTAGGTAAAATCTTATTTCAAATTTTTCTACTGATTTTAGAGGCTCATTCAAATTTGTATTGCCGAGGTGCTTGCTTGAGGCCATACAAACTCTTCTTTAACCTGCACACAAATTCCTCCTTACCCTTGACCTCATATCCCTGTGGTTACTGCATGTATATTTCCTCTTCCAAATCCCCATGGAGAAATGTTGCTTTCACATTAAGTTGTTCAAGATGCAAGTCTTCCTTAGCCACAAGACTTAGAATAGTTCTAATATAAGTCATCTTTACAACCAGAGAAAATATTTTATCAAAATCTATACCTTTTTTTGACCAAAACCTTTTACCATGAGTTTGGCCTTATATCATTTCTTGCCTCTATCTTCTTCCTTCAACCTATAAACCCATTATTTTCCAATGCTCTTTTACCTACAGGCAATTGGACTAAGTCCCAAGTCTGATTCTGCAGCAAGGAATCCATTTACTCTTTCATGCCTAGCTCCCACTACTTTTTGGTATCTACCTGCGTTGCTTCTTCATAACTTTCAGGTTCACCAAAATCAATTAATAATATAGAATAGAATGATGGAGAAAATCTTTCTAGAGGATTAGTTATCCTTCTAGAACGTCTAACATTCACTGGAGTTTTTGGTATTTCTTGTTGCTATTGCAAAGCATGAGAAACCACTGGAACATCATTATCTGGAGCATCATCCAACACCACATAATCCTTTTCTTTCTTCTCATGTTGCTGCAACTAATCTTTGTACAACACCTTCTCATTGAATGCAACATCCCTGCTTCTCACAATTTTCAAATTTTCAACATCCCAAAGCCTATAACCAAATTCATCAATGCCATATCCAACGAAGATACACTTTTTTATTTTGCATCCATCTTGGTTCTATTTTCATAATCTACATGTGCAAATGCTTCACATCCGAAGGTTTTGATAAAAGAATAACTCGACTACTTACCTGTCCATGCTTCCTTTGGAATACCACAGCCCAAAGGAACTGAAGGACCTCTATTAATTAAATATACTGCAATATTGGCAGCCTCTATCCACATGTTTAAAGGCAGCCTAGCATGCAATCTCATGCTCCTTGCATGCTCCATTATTGTCCTATTCATGCACTCAGCCACTCCATTTTCTTATGGAGTCCCTGAAACTATTTTCTGCCTACGAATTCCATTAAAAGAACAATAATCCTCAAATTCTTTGCTGCAATACTCACCACCATTATCAGGTCTGAGACATTTTAATCTTTTAACCGTCTCATTCTTAAACAAGCTTCTTCATTTCTTAAATGCTTCAAATACATCATATTTCTGCCTAAGAAAATAAATCCAAACTTTCCTAGTTGCATCATCTATGAATGTAACATAATATCGAGAGCCACCGAGAGAAGATACCTGAGTCGGTCCCCATACATCTGTATGCACAAGCTCCAACTTTTCATCTTTCTTTTGCTTCCCATCCTTGTGAAAACTAACTCTCTTTTGTTTGCCATACACACAACTCTCACATAAATCCATATTAATACATTTTAGACCTAGTAAAACTTTCTTAGAATGAAGTACCTTCATTCTTTTTTCACTCATATGCCCAAGTTTGTTATGCCACAGTGTTGTCTCAGAACCTGCAGCAACTGTTTTAGTCTCTTCCTGTGAACCCGCAGCAACTATTCCTGAACCTATTTAGTTTTTCCCTACAACAACTAAAGTAGAAGGAATAGTAGACCTATACAAAGATATAAGGTGCCTACTTTCACACATTTTTCTACTATTAAGGCACCTCTTGAAACCTTCCAATTTTTATCACTGAAAATAAATATGTAACCTTCATCAGCTAGCTTCCCTACTGAAATTAAATTCCTACTTAGCCTTGGAACGTGCCTTACTTTTTGTAATAGCCAATGATTCTCATTCTGCAACTTAATCTTGATTCTTCCCTTTCCAACAATCTGACAAGGTTTGTTATCTCCCAAATAAACCAGCCCAAAATTCCCTTGGACATAATCAAGAAAATAACTTCTATGGGGCGTAGCATGAAATGAGGCCCCTAAATCTCAAACCCATGAATCATCAGCATTATCTAGGGAAAGAATCAAAGCATCATCTTCAAATTTATTACTTACCACATTTGCCTTCTTATTGCCTTCTTGTTTATCTCCTTCTTTATTCTTCTGAGACTAGCAGCAATCTTTCTTTAGATAACCTGGTTTCCCATAGTACCAGCAATCCTTCTGTCCTCTGGATTGGAACCTCTTGTCCTTTGTTTTTCCTTGTGACTTCCCATGACCTCCAGAACCTTTTCCTCTCTCCTTTGATCTGCCCCTGCTTTTTGCATTCAAAACACTACCTGATGTGGACCCTCCTAAGCTTTTCCATCGCATTTCCTCACTAAGGATAACACCAACATCATCAAATTTCAAAGTATTTGAACCAAGGATAGAGTTACTTACAGGCATTACCAATATATTCTAGCTTTCTGGCAAAGAACATAAAACCAAGAGAGCCCTGACCTCTTCATCAAATTTCACTTTTATAGAAGTTAACTGACTGGTAATCATATTAGACTCTTTTAAATGATATGTCACAGATCCACATTCAATCATTTTTAGATTAAACAAACGCTTCATGAAAAATACCTTATTTAAGGCTGAGGGTTTTTCGTAAAATTAGCCAAAGATTTCATCAGTTCATCTAGTGTCTTCGCTTCTGTTATATTGAATTCCATAGATGGTGCCAGGTACAACTGAATGGTTCCTAGTGCCTTTCTGTCTAGAAGATTCCAATCCTCATTAGTCATTATTGCCAGTTTCTTGGTTGTTCCTTCCAACGGCCTCCATAAATCCTTCTAATAGAGATAATCCTCTGTCTGCATCTTCCATAACTGATAGTTCTGCCCATTGAATTTATCTACCTTTAATTTACCCTCATCCACCATTGCTCCCACTTAACCATGAGACTCCCACTCAACCACGAGACCTTCCTGCAGATGATAATCGAACACAACCCACTCTGATACCACTTGCTAAGAATTGCATGCTAGAAGATATCAATTAAATGCAAATAGAGATTAAACAAAGGAATAAAAAATATACAGAAATAATAACATCGAGAGACAATTTTAACATGGTTCACCCAAACTTGAGCTACATCCACCAACGGAGAGTCCAATATTATTATCCAGCAAATCAAACTGATTATAACTAGCAATCCTTGCAACTCAATACCACTGCAAATGCTACAATACAATATCAACAAAAACCCTAACCCTTAGTCTTTTTTATCAAGCCTTATGTCAGTTACAAAATAGGGTACTTTTATGTCAACCAATAGAAAAAATAACTCCCAACACCTTTATAAAATAATAAAAAAATCATTTGAGGTTTCGGGGACGCTACCCCTCGACCTCACCCTATATCGCAACAGGGAGCATGCCAGGCGTGCTACCCCAGGACCCCGCAAGGGGCACTGTCCCTTGACCCCATCTTGGGGGCACTGCCCCCAAACCCCCGTTAAATAATTTGGGAGGAAACCGCGTTGATAAAAGTGGGGAAATTTAACCTTTAAGTCTGATTAGGCTCCATATAACAATGATCTCCCACTTTGAGACTGATCATAACACCGTTGACCCTGTAGCTCCCATTGGAAGTAAACAACCTGAACCCTGCTATTCTAATTTTATTATTTTCAGCCTTGAAGACCAACCAAAGCTAAAGAGGAGCTCAAATTCTCCCTTGTCACTGCCTTCATAAACATAGCCATTGGATTTTTATCTATATATATCTTTTCTAGTTGTAATTGTCCAACATCCAACACCAACCAGATGAAGTGATACCTTAGTTGTATGTGTTTGGTCTTTGAATGCAAGGCAGAATTCTTTGCAAGATAAATGGCACTATGGCTGTTTGTAAACAAATAACTGTTAGCTTGCAATTTGCCCAATTCTTCCATGAAATATTGCAGCCATATCATCTTTTTGCTTGCCTTTGTAGCAGCTACATACTCTGCCTCTGTGGTGGATAAAGCAACCACCTTTTGCAACCATGAGATCCAACTCACTGTTGTCCCACCTACAATAAAGACATAACTTGTAGTACTCTGCCAAGTATCAATATCCCCTGCCAAATCTGAGTCTACATAACCTGCTAAATTAGTATTAGAGCCCCCAAAACATAAGTGTTTATTGGATGTACCTCTCAAATACCTGAGAATCCATTTTAATGCATTCCAATGCTCCAATCTGGGATTACTCATATACCTACTTACAACTCCTACAACATGTGCAATATCTGGTCTCATGCATACCATAGCGTACATTAAACTTCCTACAGCTGAAGCATATGGTACCTTAGACATTTTATCTCCCTCCTCTTTTGTCTTTGGACACATCTCCTTAGTTAGTTTCAAATGACTAGGCAGAGATGTACTAACTAATTTTGCATTATGCATGTTAAACCTATTCAACACCTTCTCTACATACTCACTTTGAGACAAACATAATTTTTTGTTTGTCCTGTCCAATGTGATCCTCATACCAAGGATTTGTTAATTTCTGCTTAAGTTCATTAATATGTTACATGTTAGACCCGGTAACAAGCATGTCATCAACATAAAGCAACAAGATAATATAGCTACTATTACCCAATTTCTTAAAATAAACACAATAATCAGAATGACATCTTTTGTATCCTTGTTTATCCATAAAACTATCAAATTTCAAACACCATTGACAAGGTGCTTGCTTCAGGCCATAAAAACTCTTCTTTAACCTGCACACAAATTCCTCCTTACCCTTGACCTCATATCCCTATGGTTGCTACATGTATATTTCCTCTTCCAAATCCCCATGGATAAATGTGTTGGCAAGAGACACTACTATACATGACAAGTGTTGTCAATGATGGCAACTAAGTATATCCTACACATCTTCATTACATGATTTGTCATATTGGAAGTCAGACTAAGGATCTGTCTAAGTCTGGATGTCAGAAATCAAGCATATGACAGGGTCCGGATCTCTCCAATGGTAATTCACAGTGTGCTATAGATCTGAGGGAGTGATAAGGATTGTCAGGACTATCTAAATCTAGAGATTTAGCCTCCGGTGATAAAGGATTCAAAAGTTACAAGGATTTGAGTATCGAGTTCCAGTTAGTTAGCATAGTCAGAAGAAGAACAGGGTGACCTAGTATTTGATCTTGGTCCAGATGAAGAAAAGTTGTTGGTTACGCAATTTGTGAAAATCAATGATATTGGCCGACATGGTTGATGATTTGAGAACACAAGATTTTGGTCCGCATTGTTGTTCTGTATGGATTTAGCTGATAGAGTAGAGTTCTTAATAAATGTTCTAAGTTTTCTTGATGCTGACTATAGTTGATTGAATCTCTTGATGCGTATATATATAGCCAATGGATTCGAGTCTTTTGGATGTGAATGTGTGAAATGATGATGGAGTAAGTGCAAAAAGGTAGAAAGAAGTGCAAAAGAGAAGAGATCTAAGGATTGGATCATGGAGGAATAGTAAACAGGGCAAAGTAAGGATGAAGTGTGTAAGATCAGTATTCTGTACTTAACCTGAACTGAATTCTTGCATTGGTAGATGCTATTCATCAGTTCAAACACTCTGTAATCTTCTTGTAATCAGTTATGTAGGAAGTGAGCCTCTTTGAGTAGTGATCTCTGGGCAGTGAGCCCGAAGGAATGTGCCTTCCCCATTTGTAATACTTTTAATAGGGTATTAATATTTGTGGATTAACCTCCACCATGGTTTTCCCTTAACCAGGTTTCCACATTAAAAATCTTGGTGTCAAGTGTGTTATTTGTGTTTCTGCTCATGTGTTATTAATTCATGCTTTCATGGTTATAATAATGATATGTTAATAAGTGATAGAGAAGAACTAATTGTAGCAAGTGTTAAAGTTTTGTGACAATTGATTCACCCCCCCTCTAAGTTGTCTGCCCTTATTTCAACAATTGGTATCAGAGCAAGGTTCCTTCAAAGAAGTTTAACAGCTTAAGGAAGATCTGGGAAGATATTAAAATGGATTCATACAACCTTCAGGAACAACTTAAACTTGCATTAGAAGATCTTGATCAGTCCAGAGAAGATGTCAAAGAACTGCAAGAAAACCTTAAAGATACTAAAGACTTCATTGAGACCTTAAAAGAAAAATTGAGCAAATCAAATGGAAAGAGAAAGGAGATACTTCTTAAACTAGGAAATCATAATGAAGACAATGACATGGATGAGGCTCTAAAGAAGAAGACAAAGGCATGTGAGAAGCTAGCAAAAGAAGTTTCTATTCTAAAACATGAAATGGAATTTGGGGTGATGATGTTAACCAAACAAATTGAGGAAAGAAAGAAGACTAAAGAAGACCTGAAATAAACTCTTAAAGAAAGAACAGAAGAATACTACAAATTGGATGGAATTGCTGGCCATCTAGAGTCTGATCTACATGAAAGCAGAGACAATGAAAAAGAACTTGGAAGGAAAATTGACATTCTCAAACATGACCTAGAAGTTGCAAATGAATATAAAGAGAAATTCAAGATAAGCTTAGCTAAACTTGAGGTGTTGCTTGACAATCAGAAGAAGGCAAATGATAAGCATGGTCTGGGATTTGAGAAAGGTGAAAGCTCTAGATCCGGTCAAAGAAATCCTGATGCAAGATATCAAAGAAGGAATCCTAGAAGACCTCTGGTAAGACAACTCAATGCTCAAAGGTATCCATCTTTCAATGGCAATTGTTTCAAGTGCAATAAATTTGGACATAGAGCTACCCAATGTAGAAGTAGAGTGAATAAAAGTAGTCCATCCTTCTCCGGTCAATGCTTCAATTACAAGAAGTATGGTCATAGATCCAATGAATGCAGAAGTATGATAATGAATAACTCTAATGGCAATTCCTATAATGGCTACTATTTTGCATGCAATGGATTTGGACATATGGCCAATCAGTGCAGATCAAAAGGGAATCAAGTAAATAAGTAAAGAAATGTTATGTGCTTTAATTACAATAGATCTGGTCATATTGCAAGATTCTATAGAAGCAAGAATAATAGAAAAGGTCTGGTAAGCAGAAACCAAAACATGCAGAGACAAGACAAAGACAAGGGTAAAGTTGATGTGAATAAGGTCTAGAATGAAATGAGCAAAACATGGGTAAAGAAAGGTGAAATGAATGTTGATAATGGATCCTCACCGGAATCCGGTGCTGATAATTCCTTTGAGAATTGAATTAGGAGCTCTGGCTCAAGAGGAGCTACTTTGAAAATCTAATTCCCCCAGCCAATAAGTGGGTGCCTGAATCTAGCATAATGAATGAAGTTAGAGAAGCCTATTGCAGATCTATTGAAGCTAATTCTAGAACAAAAGAAGCTAATGTGACTAATTGCAAAGCAATTGAAGATCGATTGTATGCAAAAATAATATAACCAGATGTGTTAGGGCAGAGTATTTATTACAATGAAGAATTAGGTTTTGCAGAGGACAAAAGGTCATTCATTCAAGCATTTGGATCACTTTGCATTTGAAGAAAGCAAGCAGAAGAGCACCTGAGCTAAGATTTCAAGGATTTGAAGTGCAACTGGCAAACTTATCTGCTAACCCTAACTCCATGAAGAAAAACGTATTTTCTGTGAAACTTTGAACTTGTGATCTTTTGCAATGGCTACACCATTGGTTGTTGATATTACTGAAAGGCCCCAACCCAAATTTAAGAAGCATCCACACAAATTAGTAGAAGTTGACCCATTAGGTGCATTTTCAAGTATTTTGTATGGTGTATTACATGTTGAGGATATTAGGGCCTACATTCATGCCAGCATAGATGAATTTGGAGACTCAAAGCTTGTAGATTTGTTTAAGAATCATCTGAGGGATGAAATTTGTAGTCTTAAACCTGAGTATAAGACATTGCACGATAAACATTTCATTCAAGTTATAGGGTTTCCATGCTTCATTGAAGATGAATGGGTCCAGTATGTCTTAAGTCGTATGCATGATGAGTTTTTGTGGATAACGAAACCTTTCAAAATCACTAAGGACGCCATCAAGGTTGTGATAGGGTTAAACTCATCCGATGGACTGCCAATGTTGAAGGCTATAAAGAATCAAACTGTGACTGATGCTACCGGTTCAAGATTTGACAAAAGGGAAATGACTATCAATGATATTATTGATCTGGATGTTAAGTTTTCTTTAATGGTGATTGGATACAAGATTTATCATTCTAGCAGGGAAAATTTTGTATCCGATACGACTATCTATGCATCTTATCAGATGTTGAGAGAAAATGTTGACTATGACTTGTGTAAGTTGTTGCAGAACCAGCGGATGGAAATTTTGAATAAGGTAAAGAAGGATAGGAAGAACACCTTCAAATATGGTACACTGGTCTTATGTTTGTTCTTCTATTTCATGAATGAGTTACCTGGCAAGAAAAGCATGTGTTGGACCAGTGATAAACTTGTTGCTATTCAGATAAGAGAGCACTTGAACAGTATTGGAGATACCAATGCCCAAAGGACAACTGTTTGGGGATTTTTCAAGAATTTTCAGAGCATGATGCATTCGAGGGAGAGAATTCCTTCCTCTATAGTTGAAAAATACAAGGATACAGTATGTTTTATGGGAGATATAGATCAGTGCTTAATGGAAGCTATTGAACCAAGAACGGTATGGATTATGCCTATGGGTTATGAAGTTGATGGACAAGTATTAGACATGTATGCTCAACACCTTTTAAGTAAGCCAAAGGATACCATAGGTGAAAGATTTAGAACATATAAGGAGCTAAGTATGAAATTGCATGTTGATCTCAGAAAAGCAGAAATCAAAAGGAAAGTTCAAAAGCAAGTAGAGATGTATGCTAAAAGTATTGGCTTAACTAAGGAAGCTGTAAAGCAGAACAAAGAAAGGATAGAAAAAGTTGAGAAGGAGAAGCAAGGAAGTGCTCTAGAAGTCTCCTCAAGCTAGCCTAGAAAAACCAAAAGCTCTGTTGCTGTCCCTGTTCCCCTAAAACCTGCCAAACCTAAGAAACCGGAAGGCAAATCATTCGGAAAAGAAGGGAAAAGGGTGAAAACTAAGGCCTCCCGGACATTATAAAGCATGAAGAATGATAAAGAAGAAATTGACTCTGATGTTGAAGTCATAGAATTAAAGGCATCATGTACAAAAGTAGCCAAGGTGTCTAAGGAGAAGCCCTCTGAAAGCAAAAGAGCAAGCAAGAGGCAAAAGACTAAAACATATGTTGAAAAGCCTACTCTCTCTGTGGATGACATCATGAAATCAGTCACTGTAGATGGTAACTTAAGGCCAATGACTAAATTCTTTGATCATTACAGTGATGTTGATAAGAGGGTTCTAGAAGAAGCAACAGTCAAAAATTTGAACATCTACAATAAGGCTTTTATTGAAATAACTTCTAAAATCTCAAAAAGTCTTGCAGATATTCTAGAGTTAAGAAAATAAAATGAAAAAGGTAAAGACCTTGAGATTAGGGAGCATGTGTTGATAAATTTGTGCCCTCATATTACTCTAGATCAGATGAACATGATATTCAAAGAAGTGAAGGATGACTTCAGGAGTAAGAACAAAATGAATAAACTCATGCTTGGTGAAATAGATGAGATAGTCAAAGATACTCAAGAGATTCTTCTGAATGCACTGAAAAGACATAATCTTCCTATTGTTGAAGAAGAGATTAATGATGGGATTGACTCCTCTATTCCAGAAGAGGAATCAATAAGCAAGGAAGATGTAAAGATAACAGATGAAACTAGTGATACAGGAGGTATTCAAACTCCTTTAGATCAATCTTGAAAAGAAGATACAAAAATGAATGCTGAAGCAAATGATCAAATTGAAAATGATTCATTGAGAAATAAAGAGCATGAATTAGATAAAGGTGAGGACCAAGAAGCAAAAAAGGCCAAGGAGAAAAATGAAAATGAAGAAGAGATTGCAAAGTTTGATGGAGAGCCCAAGCAGGACAATCTAGTCAACAGTACCAGTAAGGATCAAATAGATACATCATCATTTTGGGCAAGAGACATTGCAGAAGTAGTGAAGGAAATTTTGGAAAAAGATAAACAAATTGAAGAAGATCAAGACATAATACAAGGTCCAATAATTTTTGATACCTTATCTTTGATGCAGAATATAAAATTGGCTTACATTGCTCAAGCTAAGGCCAGAGAAGATATTTTAAAGTCTCACATAGAGGATAGTGAGCTACTTAGTCTGGCATCCGGGATTTTGGAGAAAATCATGCCAACATACCAGAAGGATTCTTCAGCATCTCCATCCAACCAATTAAAAATTCTAATAAACTCAGTAAGCTCTCATTTTGAATCTCTAGAGAATTCTGTAGAGGTCAAGGTTCAAAAGGAATTCAATGATAAAAGATTTAATGCTCTAAAGGGGTTCATTGGAGTAGATAGAATGGTGCTGGATGCCAGTATAAAGAGTATTCAAAATTCTCTTACAGAAGGAGGAAATGTCTATAAATTTTGCTTATCCTATCCTAAAGTTATAGAGGATAATGAAGATAAAACAAAAGTGTCTAAGCAAAAACTATCTAGTATATCCAAATCTTTTGATCCTGTGACGGCATCACTGGCAAGTAAGGAGGGTCAGGTGATCAACCTAATTGAAGATATAAAGAAATTAACAAAATAAAAGGAGAACATAGAGGCAAGGATGAGTGAGCTCTGGGGACTAATTTCCCCCAAAATGGAAGCAATGTTCAATGCTCTGACCAAAGCCCAAGCTGCAACTCAATCAAGTGACCCTATTGATCTGTGGACAGTAGAATCAGAAGCATTCCTATTCAGTGGCTACATCTCAATTTTGAACACTATGAAGAAGAGCTGGGATAGTGAGCTGGCACAATTGAAGAATGTTTTTGGTGATGTACTCAAGTATATGTACATAGAACTTAAGGATTGTTTGTACATATGCGGCCTGGTATATAGAATTTTTGTGTAATCTTTGGTTTTTGGACCCCACCCTTTGCCATTGATGCCAAAGGGGGAGTGAAGAGTAGTGAAAAATGAGAAATTCAGCAAAGGGGGTGATGGTAACACTTTGTCATTGATGTCAAAAGGTATTGAGAAAGTTGAATTGTTGGGCATCTTCACAAGTTGTTCACTTATGGTAGGAATCAATCAGGAGTTGATCATGTATCAGGATGTTTTCACAAGATGCCTAGTGTCTTCACTAGATGCTTGTTCAAGCAAGGACATTATCTTCATTCATGGTTTACTTGGTTCATACAATTAGTTTGTCTTCACAAGGTTGATGATATCGGTTGTTGGTATACAAAGTTATTGGGTTGTTGGTATGATCTTATAGTCTTCATGGTCTGCATTCTTCATCATGATTCAAGCTGAAGAGGGTTCATGTGTGTTGTTACTATACTTAATTCAAGTGCAATACAGATCAGGTATTTATGTTGGTATGCTTTCAAATATGGTGTATTTGGCAGGTTGAGATCTATAGGTAAAGTTTGGTGACATTAGTTTTTTGTTCACAACATTTGTTTTGGCATAGTGGTTCTTTATCAGGAGCTTATTTAGATGATTCTTCACTAATGTCAAAAGGTTGATATAAGTCTTGACAAGATGAAGTCACAAACTTGAAGTCTTCAAATCATCAAATCATTCTTCAAAGCATAATGAAAAGGCATATTGGTTAAGGTTTTATAACTTTCACTGACATATATGCAAAGTGTTTATTTGGATAGCAGATGTAGAGGTCACTTACAATGGACTAATTGATATCTTTACCTCAGTCCTCCATATTTTTTCTTGTGATCATTTTTATCTAAGTCTTTGTTATCTATCTATCCTAAACTAAGTTCTTCATTCCTTTTCAATCCTGTCACATATCAAATGCTCTTTATGTTATAACATTGAGTTGACCTGCAATGATAAGTCAAAATCACTTAAGTGACCCGCTTATGGGTCTCTTGGTCATAGTGCTGACCGGCCCTTTCCTAGTTTAACCGACATCTTCGGTCACTCCCATGAGCTATCGAGCGGTAAAACAATATCAACGGATGTGTTTAAAAGCTCCAAGGGCGCAAAAGCCACAATCGGTGGTTAGTGTTTAAATTTTGTCTCCATCATGTGACCATGCACATTGACATGCATATGAACGTCAAAACATAATGTTAACTACAGTTCAATGCTTTTTGGCAATTTATAGAAATCTTTTTGAAGCCCGAATAGAAAGAATGTTTCAAGGAGTTTTTGGAAGTTTTTAGAAATATTTTTTTTGAGATGAAAGATTTATTTGGAAACAAATAAGATGTTTTTTCTTTTAGAAGGCAGATTTGATATAGAATATTGTGGAGGAGAAGATTTTTCTTAAAGAGAAGAAAAGAAGTTGTTTGAAGAAGATTTTTTTTAAGGAAGAAGTTGAAAAGATTTTTTATTTGCAGGAGATTGTCTTTTGAAGATATTTTTGATGAAGTTTAAGAGTTTTGTTTGAGAATAAGGCAGATTGGATACAAATTTTTTTGAAGACAAATTTTATGGATTGAAGAGAAGATAAAGAGTTTGATGATTAAATTTTCTTGCAGGAATATCAAGAGAAAGATAATATTTTCAGGGCAGATTGGTGCAAAAAATAAATATGATTTCTAACTCTTATTTTGCAGATTGATTGAAGGCTCATTTTGATATTATTTTGTAGATGAAGAAAATAATTTTTGTGTGAGATCTTAAAAAAGGCAAATGATCAGGAAATTGAAGAGAATTGAAATGAAAGATCTCAAATATGAAAAGATATTCTTTCATCTCTAAGAGGAAATATAAATGGGATTTTGGTTTCGTGAATTTGGAGAATGTGAAAGGTTTTGAGAATTAGATATATGTTCTTTTATTTTTGCAGGTGACAATATAAGATGCATTGTTTTTGAAGACATTAAAAAGAGAAGATGAAAGGGCAAAATGATCTTCAGTCAGAGCAAATGACTATGCAGAATGTGAAAGGTGAAAAGACATCCAATTTGCATATAATAGTTTTTCAGGTGCATTGATTGTGTGACTTAGAGGACAGAGATGAAATATACAGAGAATGCAGAGTTGTTGAGTGTATCCGGATGTAGGATTGATTTTGAATAGAATGGACATTTGACAGACACATGAGAGAAGAAATGTTTTGTATTGAAACAGAGAAACCCTCTGAATTCTTGTTTTTAGTTTGTTATGTATTAGGGGTTGGTGCTCCTTGAAGCTGGTGCTTCTAAACAGTATGCCAGTGAGGCTTACAAGTCAGTGAGACCTTAACATTTGTCAGTGAGACATGTATTGTAGCCAGTGAGGCATATTTTATCAGTTAAGCCAGTGAGGCAGTTCTGGAGTGGTTTTTCTACCCCTGGAGGGTTTTCCACTCGTGTAATTCTTGTGTCTTGATTCATATTGATCATCTCTCTATGGTTGTATGTTTTACTCATGAATTTTGTTTATGTGTTTGACAAAGTTATGTGCATATGTGTTTGACAATTCAATGCTAACTTTCTCTCCTTGTGCTCTCCAAGTTAAAGTTTGTAAAAAGATTCAAAAATTCACACAACACTGATTCACCCCCCCTCTTAGTGTTGTCCTTAACTCCTACAATTGGTATCAGAGCCTAGGTTCCCTTTTTGAAGTCTAATAGGCTCGGGTAGGTCCTGGTAGTGGAGTAAAATGGGTAAGAAGAATAGAATTAATGTCTCAAATAGAGAAAAGAGAGATGTTGATCAAAAGATGGTAAAACAAGCCTCAGTTAAGCCTAGCAATGATTTGTTGAATATGTCATCCCTGATAATTGAGAGATGTTGATCAAAAGATGGTAAAACAAGCCTCAGTTAAGCCTAGCAATGATTTGTTGAATATGTCATCCCTGATAATTGATACAAAGAATGATCCAATAATTGAGAATTTTGATAAAAAGGAAGAAATTAATGTGAATGATGAAGAAACAGGTCTCTTTGTGGATGAAATTGATTGTGAAGTTGATTTTGAAGGAGAGCTTCTATGTGCCCTGGATACTATCAAGCAACTTAGTAAAGAAAATAGGAGATTAAAAGACCAGCTTAAACAAGAGAAAGAATTCAAGGACAAAGTTGTTTTAGATCTTGAAGATGCTAGAAACCTGATTATAGATTTGAGGAATCAAGCAGGTGAATCAGATAAATTAATCACTAGTTTGAAAACAGAGGTTGAGGAAGCTAAGAGAAAAGCTAATGTAACAAGGTTAGAGTTAGAAGCTAAATCAGTTGAATGTCAAAAGCTTGAAAGAGAAATAGTTTCTTTGAAAAAAAATCTTGAGGATGTTAAGAAGCAATTAGAAAAGAATTTGAAATTTGAAGAGAGTACAAGCAAGTTACATGAGTTGTTGGGCAAACAGAAACATCATAATGACACTACTGGTTTAGGATTTGAAGAAGGAGAATGTTCCAAAGCTAGAGAGACTCCTAGAAGGAAAATTGATTTTGCTGCCACAAAAGGTAAAAGGAAGAGTGAAGCTGAACAGAAAACCAGAAATGAATTTGTGTACAATCAAAGAAGGAATTTTAGAAGAAATGCTCCTGTTAGACAAGCATACATGTACAGGTATAATTATTCTTTTAATGGTTATTGTTATGCTTGTAATCAATTTGGTCACAAAGCAATTGTTTGCAGAAGGAATACTGACATTATTTATTACAAGTGCAATAATGTTGGACATATACAAAGAAATTGTAAAAGATATGATTCTGCATGGAAGTTTAACATGAGTTCTCAAAGGTATTATCAGTCATTTGGTTATGATTATAACATAATTTGTTATAATTGCAATTCTCCTGGTCATAAAGCTCATAGTTGCAGAAAAGCTTCATCTAATCTGATAGATTGGAAATGGAAAGAGGTAGAAAAGGTTTGGAGGAAGAAAGCACCTGTGAAAATTTGGAAGCAGAAAGAAAGTAAAGAGAAGTCAAAATCTAAGCTTGTGTATCTTGCACAAGTCACTTCATCTGTTGCATAACTGAGAGCATGAAGTAAGGGGGAGTTGTTCTTGTTCTATCATCTATCCCCAAGAAGTTTCAAGAGAAGATGGTGATCTTGTCATGTTGATTCTTGAAATAAAATTTATGATAGTATTGCTAACTATGTTGATCTTCAGTGCTTTTAAGTGATACAGGTGATCTTTGATTCTGTATGCAAACAAGATGTTGAAAGGTGTTTCAAGAGTTCAAATACACATTTTGTTAGACAAATGATCCTGATTATTTTGATAAAGTCAAGAGGCAAGAGTTCTTGTTGATTGCAATATGTTTCAGATATGATTATTTATATATCAGATTTGACAGTGTGTTGTAAAAGATGTGCAGGAATAGCAAGATGGTCTTCATTCTTTTCATGTCAAAAGGGATGTGCAAGAATTCTTGGTTGCAGAATGAATGATTCATTGGTGTAATAAAATGACATGTTCTGTGTATGCAAGGTGTTGATATGTTTCTTAAAGGAAGTAATCAGAGGATCTCATTGATGCCAGTGTTTCATCTTCATCTACAAATTTGTGTTGTGATTAGAAGTGGTATAGTGTAGTCTATGGGCAGCTTGTAACAATGGTTTGGTGCTTGGTTTGATATGCCTTACATGATTGATGTCTTGTTGCTCTCAAGTTTTTATGGTTGTTAAATATGCAGATGAACATGGAAAGAGCTCAGAGCTCTCAGGAAAATTTTTGGACAGCAAATTGGAAAAATAATCAGTGCCTTAAGTGGTATTTCAATTCTTGACTGGTATGTTTATGATTTCTTTGCAAAAGTGTTCAGAAGGTTGAATATCAGTAAATGGATGGTATACTTCAAGTTGATATGTTGCTTCAGGACTATTTCAGGAAATGGATCAGTGCTAAGTTGAGTTGAGTTATGTTGATTAGTCTTGCCAGTAATTGCCAGTGGTATTCAACACAAGGGGAGCAAATAGTTTTTGATTCTTTGTCATCAGATGTCAAAAAGGGGGAGAAAGAAAAATTGCAATTAGATGGTTTTGCCATCAATGACAAAGGGGGAGATTGATGGTAACAGTTTGTCATTGATGTCAAAACCATCTGATTGCAATTTTTCTGGAATCGTTTGCCGTTGCGCCAAAAGCTCAAGCTTTTAATGCTTGCTACAAATGCCAGATTTAACCCAGATCCACGGGAGGCTCACTACCATGTCACAAATCCTAAGGTCAGTGTTGAACACCTCACTGACAAGGGGGCAGCTCACTACCAACAGGGGGAGCATTAGAGAATAGTGTAAAGCATAAGTATACTTACTAAGGGGGGGTTGTTCCAACACTTAGTTATTTTTCACTAAGTGTTTCCATCAATGCCAAAGGGGGAGATTGTTGGCAAGAGACACTGCTACGCATGATAGGTGTTGTTATTGATAGCAACTAAATCTATTCTACACATCCACATTACATGGTTTGTTCATACCAGAAGTCAGAGTGAGGATCTGTCTAAGTTTGGATGTCAGAAACAAAGCATATGACAGGGTCTAGTATCGTGGTCCAGATCTCTCTGGTGGTAATTCACAGTGTGCTACGAATCTGAGGGAGTGATAAGGATTGTCAGGACTATCTAAATCTAGATATTTAGCCTCTGGTGATAAAGGATGCAAAAGTTATAATGATTTGAGTATCGGGTTCCAGTTAGTCAGCACAGTCAGAAGAAGAACAGGGCGACCTAGTATTTGATCTTGGTCCAGATGAAGAAAAGCTATTGGTTATGCAATTTGTGAAAATTAGTGATATTGGCCAACATGGTTGATGATTTGAGAACACAAGATTTTGGTCTACCTTGTTGTTGTGTATGGATTCAGCCGACAGAGCAGAGTTCTTAATAAATGTTCTAAGTTTTCTTGATGCCGACTACAGTTGATTGAATCTCTTGATGCGTATATATATAGCCAATGGATTCAAGTCTTTTGGGTGTGAATGTGTGCAATGATGATGGAGTAAGTGTAAAAATGAAAAAAGAAGTGCAAAAGAGAAGAGATCTAAGGACCGGATCATGGCAGAATAGTAAACAGGGCAGAGTAAGGATGAAGTGTGTAAGATCAGTATTCTGTACTTAACCTGAACTGAATTCTTGCATTGGTAGATGCTATTCATCAGTTCAAACACTCTGTAATCTTCTTGTAATTATTTCTATAGGTAGTGAGCCTCTTTGAGTAGTGAGCTCTGGGAAGTGAGCCCGAAGGTATGTGCCTTCCCCATTTGTAATACTTTTAACAAGGTATTAATCATTGTCGATTAACCTCCACTGTGGTTTTCTCTTAACCAAGTTTCCATATTAAAAATCTTGGTGTCAAGTGTGTTATTTGTGTTTTTTCTCATGTGTTATTAATTCATGCTTCATGGTTATAACAATGATCTATTAATAAGTGAGAGAAGAACTAATTGCAGCAAGTGTTAAAGTTTTGTGACAACTGATTCACCCCCCCTCTCAGTGGTTTGCCCTTATTTCAACAAAATGTTGTTTTCACATCTAGCTATTGAAGATGCAAGTCATCTGTAGCCACAAGACTTAGAATAGTTCTAATAGAAGTTATCTTTACAACCGGAGAAAATATTTCATCAAAATCTATACCTTTTTCTGTACAAAATCTTTTACCACGAGTCTAGCCTTATATCTTTTATTGCCTCCATCTTCTTCCTTCAACTTGTAAACCCATTTATTTGGCAATGCTCTTTTACCTGTAGGCAATTGGACTAAGTCCCAAGTCTAATTCTACAGTAAGGAATCCATTTCCTCTTTCATGCCTATCTCCCACTGCTTTTTGGTATCTACCTACATTGCTTCTTCATAACTTTTAGGTTCACCAAAATCAGTTAATAATATAGAATATAATGATGGAGAAAATCTTTCTAGAGGTCTAGTTATCCTTGTAGAATGTCTAACATTCACTGGAGTTTGTGGTATTTCTTGTTGTTGTTGCAGAGCATGAGGAACCACTAGAACATCATTATCTGGAGTATCATCTAGCACCACATAATCCTTTTATTTCTTCTCATGTTGCTACAACTGATCTTTGTACAACACCTTCTCATTGAATAGAACATCCCTACTTCTCACAATTTTTAGATTTTCAACATCCTAAAGCCTATAACTAAATTCATCAATGCCATATCCAATGAAGATACACTTTTTTTTATTTTGCATCCAGCTTGGTTCTATTTTCATAATCTACATATGCAAATGCTTCACATCCAAAGGTTTTGAGAAAAGAATAACTCACCTTCTTATATGTCCATGATGTTTCCTCTAGAATACCACAGCCCAAAGGAACTGAAGGACCTCTATCAACTAAATATATAGTGGTATTGACAGCATCTACCCACATGTTTAAAGGCAGCCCAGCATGCAATCTCATGCTCCTTGTACGCTCCATTATTGTCCTATTCATGCACTCAACCACTCCATTTTCTTGTGGAGTCCCTAGAACTATTTTCTACCTACGAATTCCATTAAAGGAACAATAATCCTCAAAGTCTTTGCTGCAATACTCATCACCATTATCAAATCTGACACATTTAAATCTTTTACTCGTCTCATTCTCAACCAAGCTTCTCCATTTCTTAAATGTTTCAAATACATCAGATTTTTGCCTAACAAAATAAATCCAAACCTTCCTAATTGCATCATCTATGAATGTAACATTATACCGAGAGCCACTAAGAGAAGATACATGAGTCAGTATCCATATATCTATATGCACAAACTCTAACTTTTCATCTTTCTTTTGCTTCCCATCCTTGTGAAAACTAACTCTCTTTTGTTTTCCATACACACAACTTTCACAGAAATCCATATTAATACATTTCAGACCTAGTAAAACATTTTTAGAATGAAGTACCTTCATACCTTTTTCACTCAGATGCCCAAGTCTGTTATGCCATAGTGTTGTCTCAGAACCTGTAGCAACTATTTCATTCTCTTCCTGCGAACTCACAACAATTGTTCCTGAACTTGTTTAGTTTTTCTCTGCAACAACTAAAGGAGAAGGAACAATATCACCTATACAAAGATATAAGGTTCCTACTTTCACACCTTTTTCTACTATTAAGGCACCTCTTGAAACCTTCTAATGTTTATCACTGAAAGTAACTATGCAACCTTCATCAGCTAGCTGCCCTGCTGAAGTTAAATTCGTACTCAACCTTGGAACGTGCCTTACCTCTTGTAGTAGCCAATGACTCCCATTCTGCAACTTAATCTTGATTTTTCCCTTTCCAACAGTCTGATAAGGTTCATTATCTCCCAAATAAACAAGCCCAAAATCCCCTTGACATAATCAAGAAAATAAATTCAATGGGGCATAGCATGAAATGAGGCCCCTAAATCTAAAACCCATGAATCATCAACATTATCTAGGGAAAGAATCAAAGCATCATCTTCAGATTTATTACTTACCACATTTGTCTCCTTATTGCCTTCTTGTTTGTCTCCTTCTTTATTCTTCTAAGACCAATAACCTTTCTTCAGATGACCTGGTTTCCCATAGTACAAACAATCCTTCTGTCCTCTAGATTGGGACCTCTTGTCCTTTGATTTTCCTTGTGTCTTCCCATGACCTCCAGAACCTTTTCCTTTCTTCTTTGATTTGCTCCTGCTTTCTGCATTCAAAACACTACCTAATGTGGACCCTCCTGAGCTTTTACATCACATTTCTTCACTAAGGATAACACCAACAACATCATCAAATTTCAAAATATTTGAACTCGAGACAAATTTACTTACAACCATTACCAAGCTATTCCAGCTTTCTGGCAAAGAACATAAAACTAAGAGAGCCCTCGCCTCTTCATCAAATTTCACTTTTATAGAAGTTAACTGACTGGTAATCGTATTAAACTCATTTAAATGATCTGTCACAGATCCACCTTCAATCATTTTCAGATTAAACAAATGCTTCATGAGAAATACCTTATTTGAGGCTGAGGGTTTTTCATACAATTTAGCCAAAGCTTTCATTAGTTAATCTGTTGTCTTCGCTTCTGTTATATTGAACACTACAGATGGTGTCAGGCACAACTGAATGGTTCACATTACCTTTCTATCCAAAAGATTCCAATCCTCATCAGTCATTGTTGCCAGTTTCTTGGCTATTCCTTCCAACAGCCTCCATAAATCCTTCTGATAGAGATAATCCTCCATCTGCATCTTCCATAACTGATAGTTCTACCCATTGAATTTATCTACCTTCAACTTATCCTCATTCGCCATTGCTACTGCTTAACCATGAGACTCCCACTCAACCATGAGACCTTCCTACAGACGTTAATCGAACACAACCTACTCTAATACCACTTGTTGGGAATTACATGTAGAAGATATCAATTAAATGCAAATAGAGATTAAACAAAGGAATGAAAAATACATAGAAATAATAACAGCGAGAGACAATTTTAATGTCATTCACCAAACTCGAGCTACATCCACCAATAGAGAGTCCAATATTATTATCCAGCAAATCAAACTAATTACAATCAGCAATCCTTATAACTCAATACCACTACAAATGTTAAAATACAATATAAACAAAAACCCTAACCCTTAGCCTCTTTTATCAAGCCTTATGTTGGTTACAAAATAGAGTTTTTTTATGTCGGCCAATAGAAAAAATAACTCCCAATGCCTTTATAAAATAATAAAAAATTATTTAAGGTTTCAAGGGCATTGCCCCTTGACCCCGCCCTATATCGTGACAGGGAGCGTGCCAGGTGCTACCCCTGGACCCCATAAGGGGCTCTTCTCCTTGACCCCATCTTGGGGGCGCTGCCCCCAAACCCCCGTTAAATAATTTGGGGGGAAATCGCACCGATAAAAGTCAGGAAATTTAACCTCTGAGTCTGATTAGGCTCCATATAACAACAATCTCCCACTTGGAGACTCATTAGACTCCACACTATATCATCTCCCACTTGGAGATTGATCATAACACCGCTGACCCTGTAGCTCCCACTGGAAATAAACACCCTGGACCCTGTTGTTCTGATTTTATTGTTATCAGTCTTGAAGACCAACCATAGTTGAAGAAAAGCCCAACTTCTCCCTTGTCACTGCCTTCGTAAACATATCCGCTGGATTTTCATCTGTATGTATATTTTCCAGCTGTAACTGTCCATCATCCAACACCGACTAGATGAAGTGATACCTTAGTTGTATGTGTTTGGTCTTTGAATGAAAGGCAAAATTCTTTGCAAGATGTATGGCATTATGGTTGTCCATAAACAAATAATTGTTAGCCTGTTGTTTGCCCAATTCTTCGATGAAAGATTGCAACCATATCATTTCCTTGCTTTCCTCTGTTGCAGCTACATACTCTGCCTCCATGGTGGATAAAGAAACCACCTTTAGCAACCGTGAGATCCGACTCACTATTGTCCCACCTACAGTAAAGACATAACTCATAGTACTCCGCCTGGTATCAATATCCCCTACCAAATCTAAGTCTACATAACCTGCTAAATCAGTATTAGAGCCCCCAAAATATAAGTATTTATTGGATGTACCTCTCAAATACCTGAGAATCCATTTTACTACATTTCAATGCTCCAATCTAGGATTACTCATATACCTTCTTACGACTCCTACAGCATGTGCAATATCCAGTCTCGTGCATACCATGGCATACAGTAAACATCCTACAGCCGAAGCATATGGTACCTTGGACATTTTATCTTCCTCCTCTTTTATCTTTGGACACATCTTCGTAGTCAAGTTCAAATGACTAGGCAAAGGTGTACTAACTGCTTTTGTATTCTGCATGTTAAACCTTTTCAACACCTTCTCTACATACTCTCTTTAAGACAAAAATAATTTTCTATTTGTCTTGTCTTGTGTGATCCTCATACCAAGGATTTTTTTGCTACACCCAAATCCTTCATAACAAATGAATTTGCTATTTTCTGCTTAAGTTCATTAATATGTTGCATGTTAGACCGAGCAACAAGCATGTCATCAACATAAAGCAACAGGATAATATAGCTTCCATTACCCAATTTATTAAAATAAACACAATAATTAGAATGACATCTTTTTTATCCTTATTCAGCCATAAAACTATCAAATTTTAAATATCATTGCAAAGGTGCTTGCTTCAGGCCATACAAACTATTCTTTAACCTACACACAAATTCCTCCTTACCCTTGACCTCATATCCCTGTGGTTTATTGCATGTATATTTCCTCTTCGAAATCCCCATGGAGAAATGTTGTTTTAACATCTAGCTCTTCAAGATGCAAGTCTTTCACAGCCACAAGACTTTGAATAGTTCTAATAGAAGTCATCTTTACAACCAGAGAAAATATTTCATCAAAATCTATACCTTTTTTCTAGGCAAAACCTTTTACCACGACTCTGGCCTTATATCTTTTCTTGCCTCCAACTTCTTTCTTCAACCTGTAAACCCATTTATTTTGCAATGGTCTTTTACCTACAGGCAATTGGACTAAGTCCCAAGTCTGATTCTGCAACAAGGAATCCATTTCCTCTTTCATGCCTAGCTCCCACTACTTTTTGGTATCTACCTACATTGCTTCTTCATAACTTTCAGGTTCACCAGAATCAGTTAATAATATAGAATATAATGATGGAGAAAATCTTTCTGGAGGTCTAGTTATCCTTGTAGAACATCTAACATTTACTGGAGTTTGTGGTATTTATTGTTGTTGTGGAGCATGAGGAATACATGCCCATGCTTCCTCTGGAATAGGACAGCCCAAAGGAACTGAAGGACCTCTATTAATTAAATATATAGCGGTATTGACATCTTCTGCCCACATATTTAAAGGCAGCCCAGCATGCAATCTCATGTTCCTTGCACCCTCCATTATTGTCATATTCATGCGCTCAGCCACTCCATTTTCTTGTGGAGTCCCTGGAACTATTTTCTACCTACGAATTCCATTAAAGGAACAATAATCCTCAAATTCTTTGCTACAATACTCACCACCATTATCAGATCTGAGACATTTTAATCTTTTACCCTCTCATTCTCAACCAAGCTTCTCCATTTCTTAAATGTTTCAAATACATCAGATTTATGCCTAAGGAAATAAATCCAAACCTTCCTAGTTGCATTATCTATGAATGTAACATAATATCAAGAACCACTGAGAGAAGATACCTGAGTCATTTCCCATACATCTGTATGCACAAGCTCCAACTTTTCATCTTTCTTTTGCTTCCCATCCTTTTGAAAACTAACTCTCTTTTGTTTACCATACACACAACTTTCACATAAATCTATATTAATACATTTCAGACCTAGTAAAACTTTCTTAGAATGAAGTACCTATTGGAAACAAGGGAGATAACTGAGAGGGGGGGTGAATCAGTTATATTAAATATCTTAAGTTTCTTTTCTCCTTTAACAATTAGTGCAGCATCAAATCATATAAGCATACATAATCATGAGAGCAAAAATTAAATCAACACACATAACACAAGGATTTTTACGTTGAAAACCCTATTAAGGGGAAAACCATGGGGTGACTAACCCAAGATTGTATTCTCTGTTAAAAGATTAAGAAGTACAAAATGGCACTTGCCAATTAGGGCTCACTGCCCGAGCACACTGCTCACAAGAGGCACACTGCCTACAAGAGACTCACTATCTACAAAGTATTATAGAAGGTAACCAGGTGTTTGAACTGATGAGAGGCATCTACTAATGCTAAGGTTCAGTTTTGGTTAGGCTCAATATACTGATTTAATGCACTTCATTCTTCCTCTACTCTAGTGTTGTTGTTATGTCACATACCGGAAATGTATTGTTGTTTCCACACTTATCTCTACCTTTCCTCGCACACTATATCATTACACACACACCTTCATACCAAAATCCATCTGCTATATATATCTGCACCAAGGATTTCAACATCTTTCTAGTCGGCAACTGGAATACTCAAGATATTTACAAAACACTGATCTGTCGGTTGATTCATGCTTAATATGTGATGCGTATCAAAAACATAGACATAGAAGTCATCAATCATGTCGGCCAATCATGTATGATCCCTCAATTAGCTTGATCAACACCAATTACTCATCCGGATTGAAGTCTGATGCTCTGTCGGTCAATTATTTCTTAGTCTGCTCTGTCTGTCAGGAACCCAACACTTAGATGCTCATATCTTTTCAATGTTTTATCACTGGAGGCTCAATCTTTGGAATATAGTAGTAATGATATTCCTCTTGACTTGTCCAAGTCTGCAACTTGTTGAGTTACACCATCTGAGAGATCTGGACCTAATTGTTGGACCTTGTTGCATGCTCTGTTCTTGTTCACTGGACCAAAACACTCTTCAATCTGAATTTCGGTATAGGCATACTATGTGCTACGAATGTGTGGGATAGACTTTGTTGCCATCAATGACAACACTCATGAAGCTACACAATGTCTCTTTCCAACAATCTTCCCCTTTGGCATTGATGGCAACACTTAGTGAAAAATGACTAAGTGTTGCAGCAAACTCCCCCTTGGATGATGCTCTATCTTATGCACTATTTTACTGGAGCTCCCCCTTAGTTGGATTCCACATTTTTCACTACTCCTCACTCCCCCTTTGACATCAATGGCAAAGGGCGGAATCCGCACACCAAAATTTGCAAAAATCAACCTATACATAGCCGCATAAGTATATATACATGTTATACTTACATAGACTTAAGTATATCTGCAAAAGTGGTCTTCAACTATACAAATTATGTTGCCAAACTTTGCTTCATCCTATCCAAAATTGAGATGTGACCACTCAACAAAAATGCATAAGCTTCTACCCTTCTTAAGTCTGCCGGATCATTGGTCTGGGTTGTGGTCTAAGCATCAGTTAAGGCCTCATGCATTACCTCTAACTTAGGGATAATTATCCCTCTAAGTTCACTCATCCTGCTTATTATATTCTTCTTTTCCTTTTCAAGCCTCTTTGTTTCATTTATAATGGCAATAGCCTGGCACTCTTGATGGTGAGGGGATCAAAATTCTGAGATAAACTTGACAATTTACCTTCTTGTTCTTTCACCTTCTTTTCAATATCCTCTGTCACTTTAGACCAGGATAGACAAAATTTGTACATTTCTCCACCATCTTTAAGAGCATTTTCTAGGCTCTTTATCCCAATATCCAGGGTCCTCCTATCATTAGCTATGAGTCCCTATACTTCAGTGAATCTCTTTCCCAAAAAATTTTCTGGACCTTTTCTTCTACCGATTTCTCTAAAGAATCAAAATGAGTGTTGACAGAGTTTACCAAAGATTTCAAGTTACCAAATGGAGAGGCCAAAGGATCCTTTTGGAAGGATGGCATGATCTTTTCCAACATCTCGGATGCAATCTCTATCATCTCACAATCTTCCATGTGAGACTTCAGAAGCTTTTATTTTGCTTTAGCTTGGGCAAAAGATGCTATCTTCATTGTCTAGACTGGAGAGAGGGAATCAAAATTTAGTGGTCCTTGAAAAAGTTTTGGTTCTTCTATCTCCATCAGCTCTTTGTTCAAGAATTTTTTCTTTGCCTCAGTAGTGTCTCTTGCTAGAGACTGAGTCTTCTTTTCTTTTGGAATCTCTAAACTGTCATTAGAGATCTTCTCTATTTGTTCTTCTTCTCTTCCCTTTACCTCCTCTTCTTGACTCACGTTTTCTTCTTTTCTTCCTTCTCCTTCAGTTCTTGAGTCTGGAATGTCTGCAGTGGGATATGGAGGAGAGATGTTAACTTCTTCATGAACTTCCTCTTCTGGAATAAAGGAATCCAAGTCTTTAGACTTCCCCTCATCTCTCTTTAGACCCTTCTACATTTTTCTCAGTAGATTCTTCTTTTGATGCATTTAATCCTTCGACATCTATGGTAGAAGGTTCTTCATCTATTTCCTCTATGATAGGAAGATTGAATCTTTTGAAGGTATTCCAGAGGATGTCTTCTATTTCTCTTGCTACTTGATCAGTCTCTCCAAGCATTAGTTTGTTCATTCTTGCTTTGCTCCAAAATTCATTCTTGCAGTCCTTGAAGATCATGTTCATTTGCTTTGGAGTAATGGAAGGATAGAGTTGAATAGCAATCTGATGTCAGATCTTTAAGTCTTTTTCCTTGGCATTCTCTTTTCTGAGTTCAAGTACCTTCTCTAGACTTTTGGGAATTAGAGAGATGATTTCAATGAATGCTTTATTATAAATGTTTAGGTACCTGGCTGTAGCATCTTCCAAGATCCTCTTGTCAGAATAACTATATTCATCATAAAATTCTGTGACTGGTTGCAAGTTCCCATCCACTGTGACTGCCTTGATGACATCATCAATAGAAAGAGTGGGCCTTTCAACAAATTCTTCTGCCTCTTCTTCTTTGTTTTTACCGGCAGAGGATTCCCTAGATGTTTTCTTCTTCTTCATTTTCTTAACTTCCTCATCAAACTTTGTTTCTTCATCATCCTTTTGGCTTATGTAAGCCCTTATGGCTTTTGCTTCTGTTCTCTTTTCTCCCTTTCCAGATGTCTTGGCTTCCAATTTTGAGGCCCTTGAGCTCTTAGAGGTGGTAGGTGCAGATCTCTTGGAGGATCTAGTCTAGGAGGAGGCTTGCACTAGAACACTTTCTTTTTCTACTTCTTGTTTCTCTTTCTCAGCTCTTTCTATTTTCTCTCTATTTGCATCAACTACTTTTTTTGATATGCCAAATCTCTTGGCGATTTCCTCTACTTCCCTTATAACTTTCCTTTTTATTTTTGGTTGCCTTAGTTCAAAATGAATCTTTACACTTAATTCTTCAAAGGTTCCAAACCTTTCTGCCTCAGGGTCCTTAGGCTGACTAAGCAAGTGTTGGCTATGCAGCTCCAAGATTTTCTCATCAACCTCATATCCCATTGGCATAATCCAAACTATTTTGGGCTCAACTGCCTCCATTAGGCATTGATCAGTGTCTACCATGAAGCATACTGTATCCTTATATTTTTCAACTATTGTTTGAGGAATTCTTTCTCTGGCTTGCATCATACTTTGGAAGTTCTTAAAGTATCCCCAGAGCGCTGTGCTTTGAGCCTTAACATCACCAAGTCCATACATATAGTCTTTGACTTATATGGAAACCGGTCTGTCATTTTGCCATACCCAACCACTTGATCTGGGTACTCATTCATATAGTAAAAGAATAGGCACAGTATTAAGCCACCATACTTGAATGAGTTCTTCTTATCCTTCTTGATCTTCTGCAAGTTTTCTAATAGTTGATTCAGAAGAAGATCACATAGGTCATAGTCAGCATTTTCCCTTAGCATCTGATATGCTATATAAATTGTAGTTCTGGACATAGAATTCTCCCTGTTGGAATGATAGATTTTATAACCAATTATCATAGAGGAAAATTTGATATCCGGATCTATGATATCTTGTATTGTCATTGCTCTTTTGTCAAACTTAGATCCGGTAACTTCACTTACTGTCTGGTTCTTGATAGATTTGAGTGCAGGCAACCCACCAGATGAGTGCAGTCCAGTTACTGCTCTAATGGCATCTTTTGTTATCGTGAAGGGCTTCATCAACCATATGAAATTGTCATGTATTCTGCTAAGAACATACTGGACCCATTCATCTTCTGCAAAATAGGGAAAGTGGATGCAATGTCTAAAATGCTTATCCTGGAGGACCTTGTATTGAGGTTTGAGTTCAAAAGTTTCATCTATTAATTGTTTATGGTAGAAATCCATCAGCTTAGATTCTCCAAATTCCTCAATATTTGCATGGATGTACACCCTAACATCTTCTAGGTGCAGAACCCCATGCGGAATGCTAGAAAAGGTGCCTAAGGGATCAACTTCTAGGGATTTGTAGGGATGTTTCTTGAACTTTGGGCGCGGCCTGTCGGTGATCTTAACAACCATTGGAGTAGCCATCTTTCCAAAAGATTTAGAAAGATATTCAGAAATAGAAATATATTTTTACGCTTTTAGGGTTCACAATAAGAGTTGGAATAGGTCGCTAGTTAAATTAGATTTTGCAGTTGATCTTTGAGAAAGTTGTAAAAACTTGATGCAGAGCTCTTCCTTTCTTCTTCTCGAATGCAAATGTGCAAATGATGAGTAAAAGAACCCTTTTATCTCTGCACAAACCCTAATTTCCTATTGCAATAAATGCACAACTTAAGTCATCCAGTTGTCTTGTTCTGAGAGAGATCTTTCCCAATCACTGAGATGCACTTGGAATCATTTTTAATGATAATTGACAATGTATCTTCTTGCCTCCAATCATGCCATGAATCTGCAGATCAAGATATTTCAATTTTGAATCATACTGGATCTGTCTATGAAGATCCTGCTTTACCGGATGGCTGTCAAACTGGATCAATCTTGGCTGATTAAACTCTTCAAAACTCCTTGCGGATCTTTCATATTTTTACCAAGGGTTATTTAGATATTTCTTTGAGAACCCTTTAATCCGCAACATTCCATGTGCCAAATTTAGGCACCAATTGACTGGCTAGGGGAATTTATTTTTCTTTGTGACTCCCCCTGAGCTAGATCTCATCTATTTAGTTTCTGGAATGAATATTAGCACTAGATTCTGGTGCGGATCCATCCCCATCACTTTTTGTACTCTTCTTCACCCAGATCTTGTTCATCTCCTTTTGAACTTCATCCGCATTCACTTTGCCTTTTCCTTTATCTTGATTTTGATTATGATGCACCGGACCCTTTTTATCCTGATTCTTACTTCTACAAAATTTGGCAATATGACCGGATCTATTGCAGTTGTAGCAAACAACATTTCTTTGCATGTTTGACTGATATCCTCTTGATCTGCATTGATTAGCCATATGTCCCATTCTATTGCATGCAAAGCATCTACCATTGAATGAATTGTTTATTTGCATATTTCTGCATTCATGAGATTTGTGACCATACCTTTTGCAGTTGAAACACTGTCCGAAGAAGGATGAATTAGTCTAATTCATTCTTCTCCTACATTGAGTTGCTTTATGACCAAAGTTGTTGCAATTGTAGCAGTATCCATTGAAGGATGGATATCTTTGAGCATTTGGTTGCCTTACTGGAGGTCTTCTAGGCCTGTTTCTTTGATTTCCTAATCCAGATTTCTTCTAACCAGATCCAGAGCTTTCACATTTCTCATATCCCAAGCCACGCTTGTCATCTACCCTCTTTTGGCTTTCAAGAAGAACTTCAAGTTGAGCTAATCTTATCTTGAATTTCTCTTTGTATTCATTTGATGTTTGAAGATCTTGTTTAAGAGTGTCTATCTAATTCTCAAGTTGTTCTTCATTATCTCTAGCATCTTCAAGATTAGATTCAAGATGCCTAATTATTCTGTCCATTTTGTGGCAATCCTCTATCTTCTCCTTGAGAGATTGTTTTAGATTATCTTCAATTTTCTTTTTCTCTTCAATTTCTTGGGTGAATCTCATAACCCCTGATTCCATCTCATTGCTTACCATAATGACCTCCTTTGATAGCTTCTCACATAGCTTATTTTTCTCATTCAAATATTCATTAGTATCATTGGCTTCACTCTGACTTGCTAATTTTTGAAGTAGTTCCTTTCTCTTTTTCACAGAGATACTCAGTTTTTCTTTTAACTCATTTATGAAATCATCAGCTTGTTTGAGTCTTTCTCTCAAGTTGTTGACTTCAGAGTGAGATTGGTCAAGATCATCTAAGGTAGACTGAAGTTGTTCCTTCATACCATACATATCCATTGAGATTCCTAGATCTTCCTCAAGCTGTTAGGATCTATTTAGAGGAACTTGGCTCTGATACCAATTGTGGGAAACAAGGGAGATAACTGAGAGGGGGGGTGAATCAATTATCTTAAATATCTTAACTTTCTTTTCTCCTTTAACAATTAGTGCAGCATCAAATCATATAAGCATACATAATCATGAGAGCAAAAATTAAATCAACACACATAACACAAGGATTTTTATATGGAAAACCCTGTTAAGGGAAAAACCACAGGGTGACTAACCCAAGATTGTATTCTCTATTAAAAGAATAAGAAGTACAAAATGGCACTTGCCAATTAGGGCTCACTGCCCGAGCACACTGCTCACAAGAGGCACACTGCCTACAAGAGAATTAATGTCTACAAAGTATTATAGAAGGTAACCAGGTGTTTGAACTGATGAGAGGTATCTGCTAATGCTAAGGTTCAATTCCAGTTAGGCTCAATATACTGATTTAATGCACTTCATTCTTCCTCTACTCTAGTGTTGTTGTTCTGTCACATACTTGACTTGTATTGCTGCTTCCACACTTATCTCTGCCTTTCCTCACACACTATATCATTACGCACACACCTTCATACCAAAATCCATCTGGTATATATATCCACACCAAGGATTTCAAAATTATCCACACCAAGGATTTCAACATCTTTCTAGTTGGCAACTGGAATACTCAAGATATTTACAAAACACTGATTTGTCGACTAATTCATGCTTAATATGTGATGTGTATAAAAAACATAGACATAGAAGTCATCAATAATGTCAGCCAATCATGTATGATCCCTCAATTAGCTTGATCAACACCAATTACTCATTCGGATTGAAGTCTGATGCTCTGTCGATCAGTTCTTTCTCAGTCTGCTCTGTCTATCAGGAACCCAACACTTAGATGCTCATATCTTTTCAATGTTTTATCACCGGAGGCTCAATCTCTAGAATATAGTAGTAATGAAATTCCTCTTGACTTGTCCAAGTCTGTAACTTGCTGAGTTACACCATCTGAGAGATCTGGACCTGATTATCAGACCTTGTTGCATGCTCTATTCTTGTTCACTAGAGAAAAACACTCTTCAATCTAACTTCTGGTATAGGCATACTATGTGTTGTGGATGTGTGGGATAGACTTTGTTGCCATCAATGACAACACTCATGAAGCTACATAGTGTCTCTTGCCAACAATACCTTCATACCTTTTTCACTCATATGCCCAAGTATGTTATGCCACAATGTTGTCTCACAACCTGGAGCAACTGTTTCAGTCTATTCCTGCAAACCCACAGCAACTATTCTTTAACTTGTTTGGTTATTCTCTGCAAGAACTAAAGTAGAAGGAATAGTATGACCTGTACAAATATATAAGGTGCCTACTTTCACACCTTTTGCTACTATTAAGGCACCTCTTGAAACCTTCCAATTTTTATCACTGAAAGTAATTATGCAACCTTCATCAGCTAGCTGCCCTGCTGAAATTAAATTCCTACTCATCCTTGGAACGTGCCTTATCTCTTGTAGTAGACAATGATTCCCATTATACAACTTAATCTTGATTCTTCCCTTTCCAACAATCTAACAAGGTTTGTTATCTCCCAAATAAACTAGCCCAAAATCCCCTTGGACATAATCAAGAAAATAACTTCTATGGGGCATAGCATGAAATGAGGCTCTTGAATCTAAAACCCATGAATCATTAGCATTATCTAGGGAAAGAATCAAAGCATCATCTTCAGATTTATTACTTACCACATTTGCCTCCTTGTTGCCTTATTGTTTGTCTCCTTCTTTATTCTTCCAAGACCAACAATCTTTCTTCAAATGACCTAGTTTTCCACAGTACCAGCAATCCTTCTGTCCTCTGGATTCGGACCTCTTGTCCTTTGATTTTCCTTGTGACTTCCCATGACCTCTAGAACCTTTTCCTCTCTGCTTGATCTTCCCCTAATTCCATAATTCAAAACACTACCTAATGTGGACCCTCCTGAGCTTTTCCATCGCATTTCCTCATTAAGGATAACACCAACAACATCATCAAATTTCAAAGTATTTGAACCAGAGACAGAGATACTTATAGCCATTACCAAGCTATTCCAACTTTCTAGTAAAGAACATAAAACCAAGAGAGCCCTCACCTCTTTATCAAATTTCACTTTTACAGAAGTTAACTAATTAGTAATCGTATTAAACTCATTTAAATGATCTGTTACAAATCCACCTTCAATTATTTTCAGGTTAAACAAATGCTTCATGAGAGATACCTTATTTGAGGCTGAGGGATTTTTATACAATTTAGCCAAAGCTTTCATCAATTCATCTGTTGTCTTCACTTTTGTTATATTCAACACCATAGATGGTGCCATGTACAACCGAATGGTTCCCAGTGCCTTTCTATCTAGAAGATTCCAATCCTCATCAATCATTGTTGCCAGTTTCTTGGCTATTCCTTCCAACGGCCTCCATAAATCCTTCCAATAGAGATTATCATCCATCTGCATCTTCTATAACTGATAGTTCTGCCCATTGAATTTATCTACCTTCAATTTACCCTCGTCCGCCATTGCTCCCACTTAATTGTGAGACTCCCACTCAACTGTGAGACTCCCACTCAACCGTGAAACCTTCCTATAGATGATAATCGAACATAACCCACTCTAATACCACTTGTTAGGAATTACATGCAGAAGATATCAATTAAATACAAATAGAGATTAAACAGAGGAATGAAAAATACATAGAAATAATAACAAGGAGAGACAATTTTAACGTGGTTCAACCAAACTCGGGCTACATCCACCAACAGAGAGTCCAATATTATTATCCAACAAATCAAATTGATTACAATCATCAATCCTTGCAACTCAATACCGTTGCAAATGCTACAATACAATATCAACAGAAACCCTAACCCTTAGTTGCTTTTATCAAGCCTTATGTCGGTTACAAAATATTTTTTTTTATGTCGGCCAATAGAAAAAATAACTCTCGACGCCTTTATAAAATAATAAAAAATTGTTTGAGATTTCATAGGCACTGCCCCTTGACCCTGCCCTGTATCATGACAAGGAGCGTACCAGGGGCACTGCCCCTGGACCCTGCAAGGGGGTGCTGCCCCCAAACCCCCGTTAAATAATTTGGGGGGGAAACTGTGCTGATAAAAGTGGGGAAATTTAACCCCCAAGTCTGATTAGGCTCCATATAACAACAGAGGGGATTGGCTTAGTTCCTACTAAATCCACCTAGATATGGAATTCTTTTAGAGTGAAAATTTTGTTCAAAATTTGGAAAGAAAAGAATTCAACTCCTTTTTCTAGAGCTTCTATTGATATTTACGTCTCTATTTATACTAAGTTTATTATTTGTTCCAATGTTATTTTTATAGATTTAGGTGTAAGCCAACAATATTATACTAGAGATATCTCATTTACAAATGTTATTGGATCGCAAGGGAAATGCTCCTTATATAGTTGATTGGGTCCTACTAACCCCCATCCTCAAGACATCAACATGGATGTAGATGCAATTATAATCCTTCTCATGGATTTCATGGTTCTCCTATGTGATGAAGATCTTGGAGTTAGTATCATAACTCTTCTTATCCTTCTACTACTTCACAACACCATGGTTAGGGTGATGATGGTAGCCAAAATGATAAATTCCCAAATTGGCATTAGCAATTTCTCCTATTATAAATGATAATCCCCTCTAGATGATGCTCTCCAAAAGAAAAATAATGAGTATGCTCCTAACACTTGTTAGGACCATCCCTCTAATAGTCATGACTTTCCAACTAGATGGGGCAATCCTAATGTAACGTTAGAAAATATCCCCTTGGGGGCTTTTCCCTCCTAAGGTTTAGCTCCCGGGTCTTTTATCTACATTTAGGACATCCTACATCATATTTTGACATCCTGAAGAAATGATTCCTAAGTTTCATGACAAATGGGACCTAGGGGGATCCCTTGAACCTAACCCTGACCAAAATAGGGGGGAGGACTTGGGTGACTACACCCTAGTCCGGCCCTATTTTGGGTCAGTCCCAAATTTTGGGTGTCGGCTTGTGACCATTATTTAGGTCCTATGATGACAAGGTAAGTTTGAATTATGAAATTCTTGGCAGGAGTGTTTGTAGTTGCATATATAAGCATGTTTAGGCATTCATTTGTAAACTAGATGATTACTAGCTAGCAATTTGGATTCTCAAGTTTATGTGAAGGTGATTCAAGGCATTCATTGTGTAGCAAGAGCAGATTTGTGTTGTCTATGTATTTCTATTTGCAGATTTGAGCAATCAACTCCTCAGGACATGAAAAGCTTCTTCCTTCCATGAGATCTTTACTACAAGGTGACATCTATTGTGTTTTTGAGCATTTATCATTTGGTTTTTGCCTCTGCCTCTCAAGGTCATGCACTCTCTATCTGACAACAGTGTTCGGAAGACTTGAATGTCTCTCTGGGGCTTGATTGAGGCAAGCCTCTAAACACCACAACCCCCTCCCAAAGTTTTGTGATTGCAAGTTATAGGTTAAAGATATAGGAAAAGTGGAGTTGTAGGAGGGCATTACAGAGTGTCAGATTTGCATATCAAAGTTGAAAACAGCACCCTAGACTTGGGTGCCTACTCTTTAGTACTCTGGATTCTATGATGGGAAAATCTCTGTGACAACAAGTACAGGTTGCAAATTGAGCTTCCAGATTCTGACAAAAACCTAGGCTTTGGACTTGGGCGCCCGCTCTTTATGTTACATCCCCTTTTTGGATTTAGTATTACTATTGACTTTTTCTTAAATAGTACAGTCATGTGAATATGTTTAATATCATAGAAAATGATGATATGATTAGAAAAGGTTAATTTTATGAAATCATGGATTTTTACTTGATTATGATCAATCTAATGTTATGAATTAAAATGTCTTTTCGATATGAAAATGAAATGATTTGATGTAAATGTGTTTTGATCATAACATTGGTACTCTGACCACAAATTGTATGTGAGATTGTTAATGACAGCAATAGATGGAACATGTTCACCAAGAAGAAAGAAGAAGAGAAAGTATCTTCAAGAAAGAGAGAATAGACTCTAGAATAACCCATGGGTGCTTGCCACTGAAAATGAACATCAGGTAGATAAACCTAGTTGCCTCGAGTTAAGTATTGATTTCGGGTTAAGTCAATTTTGGATGAGAATGTCAAGGTTTACAAGAATAGGTCTTTCTTCCTTTCGTAGTTGTCATAATGAGTATGGGAAATCAACATTTGTGTCGTAATACTCTGAATCATGTCGCCAAAATGGATGACCGATATATATATATCTGTGTGTGTGTCATAATACTCTGAATCATGTCGCCAAAATGGACAACCGATATATATATATAATTTATATACAAATGTATACACATGAGAATGAGTTGTATGTTGTGTCTTGTTTAGTGGTCCGGTGTAAAAGTCGAAGGTTGTGCGTTAAGTTGACCCCAAACCTCATATTGTGTTTACGCTCCAATCGTCGTCATCATCATAAAGCTCTACGAGCGTATGATGTAAACGTTTACTTACGGAATTCGATGGATGTAGAATTATTTCTATTGTGGGTTACCATCGTATAATAAAAGGTTTAAATAATGTTTTAACTCTTTGAGACCATCGAGTGTAATACCATTGGTCATATTGTAATGGTAATATACAAAATCATATTTAGTTATATTTAAATAGTCATTAAGGAGTAATTATTTTATTCTTTAATGGTGTTAGTGATCAAGCAGTAGCTTGAAGGGTTCACTCAAGTTGTTATTATGATGTCTTTTATTCCAAAACATTCTATTTATTCTTGAGCTTCAAACTTTATTGATTGGTTGTCAACTCAGCCATTATTCCTAGTCATGTATTCAAATTAAACTCAAAATCTATTGAGAGTAGTGTGGCATCATGTCCAAAACTGAAACCACCACCTCGCAATTTGCTAGCTCCACATTGCAGATCAGCTGCGAAGTTAGTGGAAGACCCAACCAATTCTGTGTAGTGGTCACGGAAAAGAGGCAGATGGTTAGCTATGCGGGGTAGTTACCAAGATGATAGGGCGTGGTTTAGACAGAAGGAAGTTAGTTTTCTTTTTGGTGAACGGGTTATAGAGCAAGAAGAGAGTCAATTTTTAGGGGGAACGAGAAAAAGAAGCTGATAGGAGGCCGACGGTAAAGAGTATGTGATCGGGTGAGAAGAGAATGAGTTGTTGAACCAAATTTTAAACAGTCACCGAAGATCTTCTACAGGTTCCATCTCTTCTCTCTTCCACGCTGTCATGGTTAAACTAGAATGTCTCAATAGGAATGGATCCATCTTGTAATATGAAGGAATTTAGTGTTTTTTTTTATGATGTAAAATGTGGACTGGTTACCAACTTTATGACCTGTGTATTTACACTTCTTTTAAAAAATAAACAATGCTATTTTCCTTGAACAACACTGTTGTCTTAACCTTCACAGTTGGAACATACTTGTACCTTGAAGCATCTTATGACGGTTGACTAAAAACTATGTAGTTGTGTTCATTTATCTTTAGAAATATATAAGATATGTGGAGAGCACACAGAAGTTTGAGTCTTGGTCGATTGATAGCAATAAAGATATCCTAAGCCGCAGTAGTCTAATCTTGGTTGACGTTAGAAGCATCACCAGTTGGCCTACCAACTATATACAGTTGGTCTTGTCATATCCAAAAACAACTAGTTTAATGAAAGACTTGAAGAATGTGTCATCCCGTTGACAAAATGGGGAACAATGGTGTGGAATGTATGTCATGGTTTGTGTAACTACTCAATCTTCTACAAGTTAAGAATCTATGTTAGCTGGTCGAACATAGAGTTATACTTTTCTTGCTGCGAAAGATATCTAGTTATAGTCCATTTATATATTGTATATAATTCTTTCTGCTTTAAAAACATTCAAGTTGTTGTGTCATCGAAAGAGGGTATAGAATCGTTATTGGTCTAAAACTGTCAAACATGTTAGGTAATGAAGTTTTTAGAGAAAACACAATGAGTCTATAGTTAAGTGTTTAGTTTAAACTTGCATGCATTCTTCTTCTAAATAGAAACAATGAGTTAGGATTGTTAAATGCTTAGTATGATGATTAAGCTACGTCAAGGATTTGAAAGGTCGAAGAAGACTCGTAAGAGTATTTAAACTTTAACTCTGGGTCTACAATTACTTGAATTCAATAATTGGTTTATTGTTAAACCCCTTCTGAGATTATTTTGTTAAGTTTAGTGTCCTCTCTTGACTAGATAACTTAAAGCAGTGGATGAACTTAAAGATCAACTGATAAACTTATAGCATTTAACCGATTAACCGGTAAGCTAGAATCCCATTCCTTTAACATATGGACGGAAATGTCTCCAAGAGCCAAAAAGAGAGAAGTAAACCTAACTGCCATGCATTAAAGCATGATGAGTTGAAACACCAAGAGGTTATCATGGTTGTTATATTATACTTATACATAGGTAACTGTAGGATTGCGATTATCTCAAGTCGAGTTGGGATGGGTGAACTTACTACTTGCGTTGACACAATGCTAAACATATATAGTTAAAACCTTTGGCCAAAGTAGTGCACTTTCCTCTAGTGCATTGATAGTTCACCGTGACTGGATAGCGTAGCTTGTGGAGTGGTCATGCTTGACTAGAGGGTATCTAGGGGATTGCATGATAACAAGTTATGTAGGTCACAACACCAGTACTCAGATGGCTAACACCATTGGTTATCCTAAGTCTATCCTCTTTGAGTAGGGTAGGGCCACTTCTGGATAGGAAGGAGTACGGGAGACCGACGATCTGTGGTTGGAGGTTAAGCTCCTTGAAGATACTTTCTCTTCTATATTCTAGAGGCCTGCCAAGACTTGAATTTGGATGATCAACAATCGAGATGCAGTGACTTTGGTAAGTTTCTATTTGGGAAATGTTCTTAGTAATTTTATTAATCATATTGTATAATGTTGTAGATGGAAAGACCCCTTTGTGTAACTTATAATTTCATGATTATTAATTAGTCGGTGAATGAACTTCTTGGTTTTAAAATGAAAAACAATTTATCTTTTTCTACTTTTAAACTTTAAAAAAAAATTATTACCTTTTGTTAAACTTAATTTTTAGGGTGAAAACTAAACTGGGTGTTACATATGGTATCAGAGCTAACTAGGTTCAGCACTAGGGCTAATGAGTCCACTAAGATGATTAAGAATCAACATTATGCGGGTAGCTAATGATTTGATTTACTGTGCTAGGATGGTACGTCTCAAGAAAACTGCAAGGAAGTCCTTCGTTGGTAAGGAACATTACCTACAAGCTAAGCAGAGATGTCTTGCGATGATTAAGACTATTGAGAAAATGAATGATGAAAATGACATTTGCCTAGATGATATGGAAACTTTTGCCAATGCTCTGTCATGACTCAAATGAATAAAAAGAGAACTCCTAGAGACATCCAAGATGGCAACTCGAATTATGGTCAATTCCTACCCTATTAGTGTACCAACGATCACTAGGGATTCTCGTATACCGCCTAGAGATGAAATCATTGTACTATCATCCGATAGCGAATCTGAGGGTTATACACCCTGTGAATATGTGTCGGACAATGAATCCGAAGGTTACACCCCTCTTGTAAATACTGAGTGAAACATGAAATGTGTCTATCCTTAAAGAATGTACATACTGTTGTGCAAAATATAATAAAGACAAATTTTGCTTGAGAATAACTATGGTTATGAGCAAGTGATATGTTTTGATAATATTCTAAATGATAAATCATAGAACTGATTAGTACTTGCTAAAACAGGTGAGAAAACAAATAAACATGGCTCAATCAGAGTTTAATGAGAGAGAAGATCAGGAAGGTCACAACTCTCAGGCTAACTCCACCGATAAATTGGATAGAATTCTTAATATGCTTACCGAAACTAAGGAAAGGTTGGGCAAATTGGAAAAGAAAGTGAATGAAACTGGGAATACGAAGGGTGAAAATGAGTATTCTAATAATGCGAGTAAAAGTAAGCAATGAGAGCATGGCACATCAAGTGAGAATCAAGAGAATAGTGAATCTCAGAGGGAGACAAAAGACAAACTTGCACTGGAACTATCTAAGGATATGAAAAAGATTATTCCTCCCAAATTTGATGGAACAAAAATTGGTAATGCAGCAGAAGCATGGCTAATAGAAATGGAGTACTTTGAAATCAGAAATTATTTTGAGATTACAAAGGTAGTGTGGGGAGCATATCAACTATCTAGAGAAGCATCCACCTGGTGGATGAACAAAAAGATGGAGCTGGATTTAAGCCCCTTGAAGGTGACATGGAATGAATTTGTGGAACTTTTTTGAAAAAGGTGGTTACCACAGCTCTACTTTGATCAAAAGCTAGCAGATTTCCAAAATCTTAGGCAAGGTGATTTGTCTGTGGTTGAATATGCGGAAAAATTTACTAGATTGTTGAAGTATGTTCCTTGGTATCAAAAGGATGAAAGATTTCATATAAGAAAATTCATTATGGGGCTCAATCCTTAGATTGGCAGAGAGGTGGAGGTGCATGGTTCGAACATAATGGACCAGGTGTATGAGAAAGCAATTAAGCAGGAATAGAAGATCAAATCCATTTCTGCTTATCGTGAAAAGAAGCGTAAGAGATTTGATAAGAACTTCAATGATCAGATGTATAAAAGGAAGAATGATAAAGGATATGGAAACAGGAGGTATGATAAAGGAAATTGGAAAAATAAAGGAGGATTTGGTAATGAGCAAAGAAATGAAGACTTTAAGAGAAATGACAATTCTAAGAGGAACGATGATGCTTTGAGTAGACCACCTTAGAAGAGAGGACCAATTGGAGGTTGTTTTTCATGTGATGGAGATCATTATGCCAACTGTTGTCCTAATAAAAAGTAGAATGGACAGCATAGGAACACAGTACTTCCTTTGCAACAGGAAGCATTTCAACAAAGGATTCACGTTGCCCTTGACAATCAACAAGCTGATTATCAGATTACTCCCATTGAGATGACAGGTACTTTATTTGGAGTCCCTATTTCTATTCTGATTGATACTAATGCAACAGAAAATTTTGTGTCATCTAGAGTTTTAAGTAAATTTCCTAGAAGAGTTGGTTTTATGTCAAAACCGTGGATAGTTGAATATGCAAATCACTCAAAGGCTCAAGTAGAGCAATGTTTGTTCAAAGCTAAGATTGATATTTCAAACTTTTCCACCAAGGTAAATGTATATGTGGCACCTTTAGGATCCTACGACGTCATTTTAGCAATGAATTGGCTATGGAGACATAGGGCCAAGGTGGATTATTTTTATAAAACAATTGAATGTTTGGATGATAAAGGAAACAAAGTTAATTTTCAGGGTATTCAAAGAGAAATAAAGATCATGTCTATTTCATCAAAACAATTAAAATGGGCTAGGCATAAGGGATGTCAACTTTTTGTAGTCAAAATGGACCTAGTAGAGGAAGCTTTAGAGAAGTAAACTTTTGAGGAAAAATACCCTTATTTTGCAATTTCAGAGATGTATTTCCTGAGGAACTGCCAGGCTTGCCTCCAAAAAGAACCTTTGACTTTGCCATAGATATTAAACCAAGATCTGAGCCAGTATCTAAAGCTCCATACAGAATGACCACTACTGAACTTATGGAATTGAAGCCTCAACTGCTGGAGCTATTGACTAAAGGTCTAATTATGCCAAGTGTATCACCATGGGGAGTTTCAGTTATTTTTGTCAAGAAGAAAGATGGAACCTTTAGACTGTGTATAGATTATCGGATGCTAAAGAAGGCAACGATAAAGAATAAGTATCCACTGCCACGTATTGATGATTTATTCGACCAAATACGTGGTGTAGCAGTATTTTCTAAGATAAATTTGAGATCTGGATACCATCCGTTGAGGTTGAAAAATGAAAATATTCACAAGACTGCATTTAGAACAAGATATGGTCATTATGAGTTTACTGTGTTACCATTTGGGTTGACTAATGTACCAGCCGCTTTCATGAATCTCATGAATAGTGTTTTCAGAGACTGCCTTGATAAATTTGTCCTAGTTTTCATAGATGATATTTTGATATATTCCAAAAATGAGGAGGGGCATAGACAACATCTTCAAATTGTTTTGCAATGTTTAAGAGAACACAAATTGTATGCGAAACTCTTGAAATGCACTTTCTTTCATAAAGAAGTGCAGTATTTGGGACATACTATATCAGCAGAAGGGATATCAGTTGACCCAGCTAAAATAAAGGCTATTATGGAATGGCATGTACCTTCCAATGTTTCAGAAGTATGAAGTTTTATGGGATTGGCCGGATATTACAAGAAATTTGTTCTGAATTTCTCAAGTATTGCTAGTCCAATCACTTCTTTGCAGAGAAAAGGGAAACGGTTTGTTTGGACAGGTGAATGTCAAAAGGCATTTGATTTATTAAAAGAAAAGTTAACAATAGCACCAATTCTAAAAGTCCCTGATCCTGAAGGGTAATTTGAGGTTATTACCGATGCCTCTGGAGAAGGGCTAGGAGGCGTGCTTATGCAAAATGGGCGTGTAATAGCCTATGGATCAAGAAAATTGAAAAACTATGAGCAGAATTACACTCCTCATGATTTAGAACTGGTGGCAATGATTCACGCCCTTCAGATGTGGCAACATTATTTGTTGGGAAACACTTTTGTACTAAAAATAGATCATCAAAATCTTTGTTACATATTTACACAACCTTATCTCAATGCAAGACAAAGGAGTTGGTTAGAACTAATATCATATTACAACTTTGAGATTGCTTACATCAAAGGTAGAAAACTAAGTAGCTGATGTTTTAAGCAGAAGAAGACACATAGCTTCTATAATCTCTATTCATGCTAATTTTAAAGATCTAGTATTGCAAAGTTTACCTGGAGATGAATATTACGAACAGGTGAAGCAAGATCTGCAAATAAACCCCAAAGATCCAAGATATGATGGATTCTATTTTGTGTCAGACAGATTAATGAGATTTAAGGGAAGAATCTACATTCCTAATTCTGTAGAACTAAGAAACCTTGTTTGGAAGGAAGTTCATTGTGCACCTTATTCTGGACACCCAAGAGTAACAAAACTTTTAGCTGATGTCAAACCGCTATACTTCTGGAAAGGAATGAAAAGAGACGCTACAAGGTTTGTGGCAAGTTGCTTGGAATGTCAGAGAGTGAAGGAAGAACACCAACATCCTGCTGGATTGTTATGCCTACATGATATTCCAGAATGGAAATGGCAGGTTGTTAGTATGGATTTTGTTAAGGGGTTTCCAATGTCTAAGAATAGACATGATGCAATTTTGGTTGTAGTAGATAACCTAACCAAAGTAGCACATTTCATTCCTAGAAATTTGACAGATGGAGCTCATATTTTGGCTCGGAAGTTTGTGCAAGAAATATTTACATTACATGGGGTACTTGAAAATATTATATCTGATAGAGATGCTCGAATAACCTCCCAATTTTGGCAAACTTTATTTTCAGCACTAGGGACTAAACTCAATGTGAGCACCGCTTATCATCCTGAAACTGATGGAAAAACATAAAGGGTTAACTAGGTTTTAGAGGATCTATTAAGAATGTATTGCATGGACTAGCAATACAGATGGGAGGAATATTTACCTCTTATTGAATTTGCCTATAATAATTCCTATCATTCTGCCATTAAGATGGCACTGTTTGAAGCATTATATGGAAGGAAATGCAAAACTTCTATAAGCTGGGATAAGCTGGAAGATTGGATAAGCATTGGACTAGAAATGCTAGCAGATATGGAGGAAAAAGTGAAAATGATTAGGAAAAGGTTGGCGGAAGCCAACGACAGGCAAAAAAGTCATGTAGATCGCAAACGGGTGCCTAAACAATTCTCTCTTGGTGAGAAAGTTCTTTTGCGAGTGAAAACCCATAAAAGCTCAATCAAGTTTGGTAAATCATCAAAGTTGGCTCCTCGATATGCCAGACTTTTTGAAGTCCTTAAGATTATCAATCCAGTGGCCTACAAAATTCCTCTACCTCCAGCCTTGTCTAAAATGCATAATGTTTTTCATGTTTCTTACCTAAAGAAATATTTTGTAGGTAATGACCACATTCTTAAATGGAATTCTTTATAGATACAAGAGCCAGCAGTTGTTGTGATCAAGCCACTCAAGGTGCTCGAAATGCGTAAACTCCGTTTCCGTAATCAAGAGGTTTTACAATGCAAAATTCAGTGGGACCAATATGGCAAGGATAGCGCCACTTGGGAAGACTATCATGATATCCACCAAATATTTCCTTATCTTTTCAAAAACATTAATGTTAAACTATGAAAGCTTGTTTTTGTGTTAAAATTTTGCTTGATAAACTCAATCATCGGGGATGATGATTCTATAGGGGAAAGATATGTTACATCCCCTTTTTGGATTCGGTATTACTATTTACTTTTTCTTAATTAGTACACTCATGTGAATGTGTTTAACATCATAGAAAATGATGATATGATTAGAAAAGGTTAATTTTATGAAATCATGGATTTTTACTTGATTATGATCAATCTGATGTTATGAATTAAAATGTCTTTTCAATATGAAAATGAAATGATTTGATGTAAATGTGTTTTGATTAGAACATTGGTACTCTGACCACAAATTGTATGTGAGATTGTTAATGACAGGAATAGATGGAACATGTTCACCAAGAAGAAAGAAGAAGAGAAAGTATCTTCGAGAAAGAGAGAATAGACTCTGGAATAACCCATGGGTGCTTGCCATTAAAAACGAACATCAAGTAGATAAACCTAGTTGCCTCGAGTTAAGTATTGATTTTGGGTTAAGTCAATTTTGGGTGAGAATGTCAAGGTTTACAAGAATAGGTCTTTCTTCCTTTCGTAGTTGTCATAATGAGTATGGGAAATCAACATTTGTGTCGTAATACTATGAATCATGTCGTCAAAATGGACGACTGATATATATATATATATATATATATATATATATATATATATATATATATATAAAATTTATATACAAATGTATACACATGAGAATGAGTTGTATGTTGTGTCTTGTTTAGTGGTTCGGCATAAAAGTTGAAAGTTGTGCGTTAAGTCGACCCCAAACCTCGTATTGTGTTTACGCTCCAATCGTCATCATTGTCATAAAGCTCTATGAGTGTATGCTGTAAACATTTACTTATAGAATTTGACGGATGTAGAATTATTTCTATTGTGGGTTACCATCATATAATAAAAGGTTTAAATAATGTTTCAAATCTTTGAGACCATTGAGTGTAATACCATTGGTCATATTGTAATGGTAATATACAAAATCATATTTAGTTATATTTAAATAGTCGTTAAGTAATTCTTTTATTCTTTAATGGTGTTAGTGATCGGGCAGAAGCTCGAAGGGTTCACTCAAGTCATTATTATGATGTCTTTTATTCCAAAACATTCTATTTATTCTTGAGCTTCAAACTTTATTGATTGGTTGTCAGCTCAGCCATTATTCCTAGTCATGTATTCTAATTAAACTCAAAATCTGTTGAGAGTAGTGTGGCATCATGTCCAAAACTAAAACTACCACCTCGCAATTTGTTAGCTCCACATTGCGGATCAGCTACGAAGTTAGTGGAAGACCCAACCAATTCTGTGTAGTGGTCACGGAAAGGAGGCAGATGGTTAGCTATGAGTTACCAAGATGATAGGGCGTGGTTTAGATAGAAGGAAGTTAGTTTTCTTTTTGTTTAACGGGTTATAGAGCAAGAAGAGAGTCATTTTTTAGGGGGAATGGGAAAAAGAAGCTGACAGGAGGCCGAGGGTAAAGAGTATGTGATCGGGTGAGAAGAGAACAAGCTGTTGAACCAGATTTTAAACAGTCACCGGAGATCTTCTACAAGTTCCATCTCTTCTCTCTTCCACGCTGTCATGGTTAAACTAGAATGTCTCAATAGGAATGGCTCCATCTTGCAATATGAAGGAATTTAGTGTTTTTTTTTTATGATGTAAAATGTGGACTGGTTACCAACTTTACGACCGGTGTATTTACACTTCTTTTAAAAAGAAAACAATGCTATTTTCCTTGAACAACATCGCTGTCTTAACCTTCACCATCGTAACATACTTGTTCCTCGAAGCATCTTACGACGGTTGACTAAAAACTGTGTAGCTTTGTTCATTTATCTTTAGAAATATATAAGATATGTGGAGAGCACATGGAAGTTTGAGTCTTGGTCGATTGATAGCAATAAAGATATCCTAAGCCGCAGTAGTCTAATCTTGGTTGACGTTATAAGCGTCACCATTTGGCCTGCCAACTATATACAGTTGGTCTTGTCATATCCAAAAACAACTAGTTTAATGAAAGACTTGAAGAATATGTCATCTCGTCGACAAAATGGGGAACAATGGTGTGGAATGTATGTCGTGGTTTGTGTAACTACTCAATTTTCTACAAGTTAAGAATCTATGTTAGCTGGTCGAACATAGAGTTATACTTTTCTTGTTGTGAAAGATATCTAGTTATAGTCCATTTATATATTGTATATAATTCTTTCTGCTTTAAAAACATTCAAGTTGTTGTGTCATCAAAAGAGGGTATAGAATCGTTATTGGTCTAAAACTATCAAACATGTTAGGTAATGAAGTTTTTAGAGCAGACACAATGAGTCTATAGTTAAGTGTTTAGTTTAAACTTGCATGCATTCTTCTTCCAAATAGAAATAATGAGTTAGGATTGTTAAATGCTTAGTATGATGATTAAGCTACATCGAGGATTCAAAAGGTCGAAGAAGACTCGTAAGAGTATTTAAACTTTAACTATGGGTCTACGATTACTTGAATTCAATAATTGGTTTATTGTTAAACCCCTTCCAAGATTATTTTGTTAAGTTTAGTGTCCTCTCTTGACTGGATAATTTAAAACAGTGGACGAACTTAAAGATCAACTGATAAACTTATAGCATTTAACCAATTAACTGGTAAGCTAGAATCCCATTCCTTTAACATATGGACGGAAATGTCTCCAAGAGCCAAAAAGAGAGAAGTAAACCTAACTACCATGCATTAAAGCATGATGAGTTGAAACACCAAGAGGTTATTGTGGTTGTTATATTATACTTATACATAGGTAACTGTAGGATTGCGATTAATTCAAGTCGAGTTGGGGTGGGTGAACTTACTACTTGCGTTGACACAATGTTGAATATATATAATTAAAACCTTTGGCCAAGGTAGTGCACTTTCCTCTAGTGCATTGATAGTTCACCGTGACTGGATGGCGTAGCTTGTGGAGTGATCATGCTTGACTAGAGGGTATCTAGGGGATTGCATGATAACAAGTTATGTAGGTCACAACACCAGTACTCAGATGGCTAACACCATTGGTTATCCTAAGTCTATCCTCTTTAAGTAGGGTAGGGCCACTTCCGGATAGGAAGGAGTACGGGAGACCGATGGTCTGTGGTTGGAGGTTAAGCTCCTTGAAGATACTTTCTCTTCTATATTCCAGAGGCTTGCCAAGACTTGAATTTGGATGGTCGACAATCGAGATGCAGTGACTTTGGTAAGTTTCTATTTGGGAAATGTTCTTAGTAATTTTATTAATCATATTGTATAATGTTGTAGATGGAAAGACCCCTTTGTGTAACTTATAATTTCATGATTATTAATTAGTCAATGAATGAACTTCTTGGTTTTAAAATGAAAAACAATTTATCTTTTTTTGCTTTTAAACTTTAAAAAAAAAATTATTACCTTTGGTTAAACTTAGTTTTTAGGGTGAAAACTAAACTGGGTGTTACACATTACTCCCTAACTATTCTGCTTCTGAACCTCAAAAATAGGTGCACAATTATTTTTTATTTTACATCTTTCTGTAGCATCATTTTCTGATATTCATCTATTTGCTGTTATATTTGCATAATTAGGGTTTTAATGTATAATTGAGCATAATTGACAGTCAAACCATACAAATCCAAATTTCCCTACATCTCATAGTGACCTAGGGTATGATAGTACATCACAACTCGACCCTAGGTCCTTGAATGAAAGGGTGAAAGGAGGATACATATACAAAACTACCAAATACCAACTATCCAAATTTTACCCTTTACATTTTGGTGAACCCGTGTTGTTGGACTTGTTTGCACCTTGTTGAGTGTTTTGCTTCAGATTTGCAGTTATTTCATTCATTCATCATTCATCTTATTGCATTGGAAAACTTACGAAGAATTGAAAATTTGGAAAAATTGGAAAAAAATTGGAAAAATTGGAAAAAAATTACATTCTAGGGTTTGCATGTTGCATCAATTAATTTGAATTTCATCAAATTTCTAATTTTTGAATTATATCTGAGATAAATTTCAGAAAATTACAAAAATTCAATAGCTTGCATTGCATTTTTATCATAAAATTGCTAGGGTTTTGTTGGAAATTTTGCATTTTTCATATAACCTAGTAATTTCAAAAACTAGGTTTGTAGGCAAAATTTTGCTTTAGATTTTTCTACTGATCTTAGACACTCATTCAAATTTGCATTTGGCTTTAGTGTTGAATGTTAGTGTAAATTTGCATTTAGATCTTAAAATTTTGCATTTTTACATGGAAAATTTTAACAAAAACTAGCATTTTCATTGATTTTTCCTTAGATTTGCACTTGCATTTTGCATGGTAGGGTGTGAAAATCATTTTCAGATCTTACTGGACTTAATTTTCATCATAAAACAAATTACAACACATTCATATAGCATTTTGCATCAAGATCTCAAACCTAGGACTTGAAAAACCTTGATTTTCACTAAATTTGGCCTTATCAACTCTCTAATTTTGCACCATAGGCATGTTGTGAAGAGTATTTTTTCACTAATTGTATATTATCATGGTAATTATCTTCTACCCCTCCTAAAAATCTTCACAACACCTTTTGATTGGGCTCCTATATTGAAAATTTGGTGAAAAATTACACATTTTTGCTATATTTGCCCTAAGGTTTGACCTAGTTTGCACTCTAAGCATGTTGTAAAAGATTTTATAATTGTAGGTGACTGATATCATCACTATTATTTACTTCACCTCCTAAAATTATTTACAACAGCCCTTCTACTAGGTCTTGGAATTGAAAAATCGTAAAAAATTACCTATTTTTGCTATATTTTCACTAGAGTTTGACCTTGAGTGACACTATAAGCATGTTGTGACAGATATTTTGGTGTTAGGTGGCTATTATTACTGACATAATTTTATTTCCATCATAATTTTCCTCACAACACCCTTTGTCATGCTCTTTTGCATTGAGATTCGGTGAAAAATTGCATATTTTAGTGTCTTTTCACTAAGTTTTAACTTGTCGTCATCCTAGATTTGCATGAGTCTCATAACTCGTTGCCCTAACAGAAATATCCCTTTAAGAAGAAGCATAAGACACATGGGATCTAGTGCTCTTGAATAATTTGGCACATTGAATACCTTCTTTACAAAAGGAGAGACACAAATGTTACAAGATATTACACCTATCACAAGTACAATGGAAGAGCAAACTTTTCATGATCTTGATAATACTATTGAGATGACAAGATATGCATCTGATGAGAAAATAGATAAACTTGATAAAGACCTAGCTGAATTCCAAGACTATGTGCAAACTGAGAGGATAGCTGAAGAAGCTATACCCGTGATTCACCATGTAAGAGAATTGATAAAAGAAGGACAAGATGGTGTTAATGCAATCTATGGTTTAGCACATGTTGTACAAACCAATATCAAGCCAGTGACTGAATGTGTAAAAGTGATAAATAACACTTTGTCACTGTCTCATACACAAGTATCGGTACCTATACCGACTACCAGAGTATCTACCTTTACATCAACGATCTTAACAACTGATGTGAACGCTTGTAGTAATGCTACCACTGGTATTAGAGTGTCTAATGGCACTAATTACAAAGCTGTGGGATTTAATTATGAGAATTTGGTTTCTAAGGGGACCTCTTCTATGAATAATTGCTCTCAACCACCTCTTCATCCCACTTATTCTCAACCTCCCATTACATATAGCTATTCTCAACCACCTACCTCCTACCATTATGTCCAACCACCGTTGACCTATTCACAGCCTCTGCCTATCATATCTCAAGTTCAATCACCTCCTCACTTTGGTTCCAATTCCTCGCAGCAAACTGCATCTTCCAATGATACCATCCTAAACCAAATTTTCCAAGGCATGACTACTTTACAACAAAAGGTAACAAATTTGACAAATTCTTCACAACCTAATATACCAACATATCATGCCTGTAATCCCCTTTCCTATGCAATTTTGAGAACTCCTATGCCCGAGAGGTTTGAGACCCCTCACTTTGAAAAATATGGTGGAAAGGTGATCCTAATACTCATGTGGCAACATTCACAGCTATGTGTAGTGATTTCTATTTTGAAGAGGATTTGTTGGCAAAACTTTTCCCGCGATCTCTCAAAGATACTGCTTTAGAATGGTTTTTCTCTTTGCCTCCAAATTCAATACACTCCTTTTCGCAGTTGATTGATCAATTTTTACAATAATTCCAAGCAAACATTAGACCTCAAGTCTCCTTGATTGATTTAGTTCATTGCAAGCAAGGTCCGAAAGAGAAGTTAATTGAATTCATTAGTCGGTATCAAGCTTTGTATACACAAATTCAATATCAGATGAAAAATGAGGATGTTCAGAAGGTGTTTATTACTAATCTACAACCTAACATCCATGATAAGATCCTCTTGATGAAGTATAACTCCTTTCAACATTTATGCACCGCCCTTCATGATTACCAACTTTCATCTAGTCAGTATGAAAACCAAAACTCATCGGCTCAAGTTGGTCAATCCATGGGTGGATCATCACAAACCAACATTAAGAGGAATAATAATGATAGGAGTTTCATCAAGATTAATGGATTGAATACGAATAACTTTTCTAATGTGTCTTCTATCACTAATCCAAAAAAAACATCATATCAACCAAGAAAGTTTACTCCGATATATGAGTCTTATCATTCTATCATGAATCGAGCTGTGAGTAATAACATTTTGAAGCTTCCCCTGATTAATCTAATTGATCCTAACAAAGCACAAGGACCTTACTTCGATGCTAATGCCTTTTGTCATTTCCATCAGACACAAGGACATGATATTGAACGATGTATACATCTTAAACATGAAATACAAGACCTCATTGATTTGAATATCATATAGGTATCAGGTGAGAATGATAATGGGAATAAGTCAGTTGCTCTGCCAAATAAAATTTACAAATCTTCACTAATCCTTTCTCTAAACATACTAATAACAATATGTTGGAACAAGGTTTAGTAGAGGTAGATGATGATGATTATTTAGACTATGATAATATCGTGGGTATGATTGAAGTGGTTAAAGAAAAGTTGGATAACCCACCTCGTCACAAAGAAATGGAATTTATGTTGAGGTTCCTCCTTCGTTATCCTTATATGGATTGGGAGGTAATCAAAACATATCAGGACAACAAATGAAAAAACTGATACAAATGAGTGAGATGGTACAAGATGACTCTTGTTACTACAATAGACAACATCAACAATGAAAACTCGCAAAAATTCAAAAAAGAGTAAGACAACTGTCAGCAGTTGGAAATAATAGTGGTTCTCCTCATCATAAGCAACAAAAAGTCTCATCTACACAAGGATTTGAGAAACAAATATCATATGATAATAAACAAGATTTACATAATAACCACTCAAACTTTGTACTAAACATGATCGAGTACCTCTCCAAGAGGTTTGCAAATTCAAAAATCTGATACAAAGATCCTACCAGGTAAGTATCCCTAACCCTTTATCTCTCTCATGATGTGCTTCCCCTGTGATGTGTTATGTGTTGTTCAGGCCTCCTGGGATGACCCCTAATTCTCTTGTAAGGTCTAGGATACCAGGAGATAGCCTTTGTTGTGACCTTCTTCTATTTGTATCATCATTCTTCTATATTGTCTCTCTCTCTCTCTTATTTCATTGTTGTGTGTTGTGTCTTACGAACATAGTGTTGCGGTTGGTGACTTGGGGGCACCCTCCTATGTGACTGTCCCTAAGACACTTGTTTCTCCTCTCTAATTTATTGTTTCCCTTCCTCTAGTGTTTCTATCTAGCAGGCGGATGACGAAAAACATTTATATTGATGTGGACCTTGCATCCCTTTAGCAAGAAATCAAAAATTGGACTTAGTTCCTAATATGACGATGGGGTTGTATATCTTATCTGATGCTTGGCTAGTAGAAGCACTCATGCTTTCTGAGTAGTGATTTTGATGATCTTTATCTCACTTACAAACCTTAACAATACTATTTCTCCATGCACCTTTGTTTGTCTTTGAATCTCGCCTTGGTAACACTCGATTCAGAGATTTTTGTGATATAGCCCCACAGTTATCCTTGATCTCTAAATTCGTAGTATAACCTTGGCTCTTTGTGTGATTAATCATATGCATTGATGTTCTTTTTTATCATGATTATGTGGATGCTAACATGTTTCTTGTAGGTATGTCTTTGTGGGAACATTTGGCAATCGTAAAGTACATGTCACCTCTGGGGGCATGGGCTTTGCAAAAGTTTGTGTTCCCTTGTGTGTTTTCTTCCTACCTTAACATGCTTGATGTCGATGCGTGATATCAACCTCCTTAAGGTGGGGGCATATATAAGGTAAGTTGTTTGTTGTAGATGTTAGCAATGTGCTTGTCCTCAAGTGCAGTTTAAAGATAGTGCAATGAGCACTTCCTACACTCTAAGATTGTTTGCAATAAATCAATCAATCAATCATCTTAAGCCCTTTGCGGAGGCAGGGGTGGTGTATCTCTTGTGGAGAGTGCCCATCCTATCATTTTCAAAAGTCCTTTGTAGAGGCAGGGAGCGGTTCTGTGACTAACTCAACCCTTAAGTGTGTCTTCAGCGATTGTTGTGGCAAAGCCCAATCTTCGGCATGTGCTTGTAATGTGCCTGAGATGGTGATAAGCCTAGAAATAGGAACACTCCATCGCTTGTCTTCCATGTTTTCTCTATGTCTTCAAAGTGTGTGTGTTTGGTGTGCTTGCTTTGTTTGGCGTGTTTGTTGCCCCATATGTAGTCTAAAGACTAGTGCGATGAGTACTTCCTGCATTATGGGAGGTTTTTGTGTCTTGCATGTGTGTTGCCCCATATGCAGTTTAAAGACAGTGTGATGAGTAATTCCTGCATTATGGGTGGTGTGTTTACTTTCTTGTACTTGCATCTGCATTTCATATATGTGAGAAAAAGAAAAGAAAATAAATCATTCTTGTCTTCCATGCATTAACTGTCTTCTATGCATCTGTTGTCTTCTCCGTGTTTTGTGTGACTATAACTATCTTCTCTGTGTTTTGTGTGCCTGTCATTGTCTTCAAAATGTTTGACTCATCTTCTCTATGCTTGGCTTGTTTGCTATGTTTGTTGACCATACTTTAATGCATGTATTGGCCTTGCATTTATACATACTTTAAATTGGGGGCTAAATGTAACGTTAGAAAATGTCCCCTTGGGGGCTTTTCCCTTCTAAGGTTTAGCTCCTGAGTCTTTTATCTGCATTTAGGACATCTTGCATCATATTTTGACATCCCGATGAAATGATTTGTAAGTTTCATGACAAATGGAACCTAGGGGGATCCCTTGAACCTAACCCTGACCAAAATGGGGGGGGAGGACTTAGGCACCTGCGCCCTAGTCCAGCCCTATTTTGAGTCAATCCTAAATTTTGGGTGTCATCTTGTGACCGTTATTTGGGTCCTATGCTGACACGGTAAGTTTGAATTATGAAATTCTTAGCGGGAGTGTAGTTGCATATATAAGCATGTTTACGCATTCATTTGTAAACTAGATGATTACTAGCTAGCGATTTGGATTCTCAAGTTTATGTGAAGGTCATTCAAGGCATTAATTGTGTAGCAAGAGTAGATTTATGTTGTCTATGTGTTTGTATTTGTAGATTTGAGTAATCATCTCCTCAAGGCATGAAGAGTTTCTTCCTTCCACGAGATCTTCACTACAAGGTGACATCTATTGTGTTTTTGAGCATTTATCATTTGGTTTTTTCCTCTACCTTTCAAGGGAATGCACTCTCTATCTGAAAATGGTGTTCATAAGACTTGAATGTCTCTCCGAAGCTTGATTGAGGCAAGCCTCTAAACACCACAACCCCCTCCCAAAGTTTTGTTATTACAGGTTACAGGTTGAAGATATAGGAAAAGTGGAGTTGCAGGAGGGCATTACAGAGTGTCAGATTTGTAGATCAAAGTTGAAAATAGCACCCTAGACTTGGGCACCCACTCTTTAGTCCTCTGGATTCCATGACAGGAAAATCTCTGTGACAGCAAGAATAGGTTGCAGATTGAGCTTCTAGATCCTGACAAAAACCTAGGCCTTGGACTTGGGCGCCTGCTCATTAGTCCCCGACTATTCTGCTTCCGAACCCCAAAAATAGGTGCACAGCTATTTATTATTTTACATCTTTCTGTAGCAGTATTTTCTAATATTCATTTGTTTGTTGTTGTATTTGCATAATTAGGGTTTTAATGTATAATTGAGCATAATTGACAATCAAACCATACAAATCCAAATTTCCCTACATCTCATAGTGACCTAGGGTATGATAGTACATTGCAACTCGACCCTAAGTCCTTGAATGAAAGGGTGAAAGGAGGATATATATACAAAACTACCAAATACCAACTATCCAAATTTTACCCTTTACACCTAAATATCATGATATTCCACCATCTAGGTTTATTGCTCTTCTAGCTTACATTTATTACCCTATCTGAGATTAATTTGCATTTGAAAACTTAATATTATTGTTTCTATCTTTTTCCTCACTTAGACTTCATGGTGTGACTCCATTCCACTCATTTTTTTGTGAATATGGTGTACTTTATGTCTTTAACAAATTAATATAATATAACCTTATTTATCAAAAAAAATTAAAATAATTGCTTTTCTTAATGGGCATCTTATAGATTATCAAAAAGGGGGGAAGTTTTTGGTTTTGGAGAGAAGCTTACCTTTTTATGTAAACACATGCATTGTTCCTTTGTATTCACACACCTCAAAGTAATATGTCACATCAAGTGGTACAATCATCAATATTTACATAATAGAAACCACATCCACTATCATGTCATCATAGTGCTCTTATATTCATGTTCTCAAGAGGTATCCTTCAAACATGCATAATTTTTGCCCTGGGTGCTATATTTTCAAATTATTATAGGCATTAGAAAACTCCTTCTGAGATCCAAATTTTAGTGAGGCATATTTTATCTAATTGTGATCATATTTTTTGTACTTATAATTTGCTTCCCCTTTCTCTTAATGGCTAATAGATGTTGTAAAAATACACTAAATATAAAGTGCCATCTTCTACTTCTCTTAGGAGGAGTTAAGCAAATCATTATGGGCATCATGTAAATAATAAAATGGCATAAATTTATATTTTGGGGGGGGGTTACAAACATGTTTCCAATCATCTCATTTTGCTCTTCTCTTGTCACAATGGATCAAGAGAACTATTTTTCCTAGAAATAAGGTATAAAGAATCACTATCCTAAGTAGGATCTACTACCCTATTTCCTTAGACTTATTCCTAATCCAAGTGATCCTAAATAGAAATATCCATGGCCAAACTACAACAACATGGTCTATAGACTAATATTTCTTAATCTTTATAAGGATTTTCTACATCACATAGAGCACATTGATTTCCCTTTCACTGTTATGACTATAATTAAGTAGAGTTGTATGGGGATCCTAAACCTCCATCTAACTGTGATGTTCCTTTAGAGAACCTTGCATATGTGAATGGTACTAAAACAAAAATCAATCCTCCTTATGTTTCTCCATCTACAAATGTTCATATTCACACCGCCAATATGAGTAGATCATGGGATGAGAAGTGTAGTCACCTAAACCACCAAGTTACAAAGACATGCACTAATATTCCAACATCTTCTACTTCTACAAATTTATATGCTATCTCCTTGAAGGAATCCACTAATTCTCCTCAATAGGACCATACATATTTTCTATATATAGTTCACCAATATGCTTCCTTGACAAATCACTCATGATTGTTTGTTGAGTCCCAACTATCAGATTTGGATGACACTATTGATGACCTGGTTTCCCTCTTTATTATCACTACTCCAAAAGTTGCATCACCATCTTCTTTGGAACCTATTCTATCTCATTCTATACATGCCTTTGATATGTCTCTATCTATAGTTATACTTAAGACTCTTGATCATGGATCAATATCATTGTTCAACATTGACATAGATATTGATGAACAGGTTCCAAAATTCATAATCCTATTTTTCTTCCATCATATTCCTTCACGGATTGGGAAGAATTTTTTTATGCACTTATGGGCCCATATCTTCTGAAGGGAAGAAATTTAATTTGGTGAAATAAAATCATCATCATTATTCAGTATCACCCTTCCATCTCTAATTTAAGATCTAGCACATTTGGGGGCTACCTAGTCTCTTTCTTCATACCCTCTCTCTTCTTGGAGTTTCTCTCCTTATTTTGGGGAATCTTTGTACATGGGTACCTAATACGTCATCATTGTTGAGACCCATTTTTTATTCTCCTCAAATTTTACTTAAGTAGGGATGTTAGTGTAATCTTATGCTTCACCTAAGACTAGTACAATATCCTAAGTGTAATATTACACCTAGTTATTAAGTTTTCTTAGGATAATAGAATTTTTTTCCCTCACATAGTATCTAATATTGAAATGTGTAACCCTTGATTTAAGGTCTGTTAGTATACAGTTTTGTCGTTACAGAAATAACCAAACTCCCAACAGACAACAACAAAAAGTGCTAACAAATGGATAAATCATTGTGAGTTCAATGATTCTCATCTGCATTTGAGAGGGGCAACTCCCTCTTATGATGGGGGTTTTTGGGTTTTAGGTACTTTTAACCAGAAAGTATGAAAAAGTGGAAGAGAGGGAGTCAGAGAAAAAGAAAAGAAATCTTCCTATGAACATAAGAAACACAGTGCAAATCCCCAAGAGAAAGAAAGGAAAACACCAACAACAGAAGCACAAAGTCCTCCAAAAATACCTGTATATCAGAGCAAAAAATGAGGAAATAAATGCAAAGAAACTAATTAGACATATGAATAATCATCTTCAGGAGGAATGCAAACATAAGAACAACAATCCTCTATTGAATTGAACTTAGAACACAAAGTTTCTAGTTTTTCCCCTTTACAAAGCTTCTCAACTACACAGGCAGCAAAAATACCCCCTACAATCCCCTCCAATTTGTTTATAAAGACCTCTTTGAATGGAAGCCCAAAAGCCATTTCCTCCTCTCACAAATAATACAAAAAGACAAAAGAAATAAATAAAAGAAAATCAAAAGGCCACGGATGGCCTTTTGGCATTCCATTCTCCATCCTATTCAATTTTATCCTCTATGGCATATCTCACTCCTTCCCCCTTAATTCCAGAGTCTTTTACTCCTCCATAAGATTGGTTATCAACTATTTTGTTGGAAGAATCATTTAAGCAAATTCCTCTTGCTTAAATGTGATTAAGAGCATAGAATGCTTTGTTCACATCTGTTGTGAAAAGTCCTACTTGCAATCCATAGTGTGTTATGTTTGCCTTGAGTACTACATCCATAAAATCTCTATAAGAGTACATTAGGACCACCAGCCCAAATATCTCTTATGTTCTCATTTTGGCTTCTAGGGGAACATTATCAGTAACAACATCCTTCAAAGACTTCTTAGAACTCTATGACTCATTTTGGATTCCCTGTAATATGCTTAGCCCATAACAAATTATTTCATTAGAGATAACATGTTTTCCATCTCTAGCACCTAGTTCTAAATTATTCGTGAGATGATGACCCAAAGCCCATCAAGCAATTTTCTTAGCATCTTCATTTGAAATAACTAGATCTTCAAAAAGTGTCGATCCCTTTATGCTCTAGATTGTTTCGAGAAAGAAAAGTTTGAATGTATAGAAGATTTGGCTTCACTTTAAGTGTTTCAACATCCCTCTCTAACTGTTACTTGTTACATTTTCATAAGAATTTTGTTCGGTGGCCTTAACAACATACAAATGTGTGCATCTTACTTTCATGTATATAGATGGCCAATCTCACAATTACATTCACCTAAGTTTTCTTATGGCTGCAAGATGAGTAAATTCTTCTTGAAGAACATTGCGATTAGCCTTGGTATACTCATCTTCCACACTCAATCTTCAATAGTACCCAGTGTTCTAAAAATATCTTCATTATGCTTCGATACATTTCTAAGCATTCTCATTTTGGTGTGACCATAGTGAATACTAGCGAAGGTTGGAATTTGGCATTACTCTTGTCAACAAATCTACCTTATGCATATCCAACCATTACTGCATAAATAACATATTAAAACCAAAAAAAGAAACCATGACCTTTTTTATGCTTTCACATTTGCACATATGTTAACTCAAACCATTTCTGACTACAATATCTGACAAAACACTTTCTTTAGACACTCCCAGTTTAGCAAGGTGAAGTTTGTAGAAGATGACGTTACACTTGCTAGCAAATCTGCCTTTTATCCTTTTGCTGTGGTTTTTCCATGCTTTCACATTTTGTATGCATACTTTCTAGAGATTTCAACTATAATACTTGATAAGACACCCCCCCTCATCTCCAAAGTTTGCACATATCTTGTTATCGTGGCATGCCTCAAGACGAACTTCTAATTCAAAAATGTCGCAGTTTTTCTTGGGTGTTACAACTATCAATTGTTTTTGCTTGCAAGTTGCTAATATATTTTGTGCATATCCCGTAATCATGTGAGATAACGCTTATTTGGAAAACTTGATATATCTACCTTTTATCTTTCACTAAGCCGTGGCCTTTTCTTTATGCTTCCATATCATCATGGGCCCAGAGGATACTAGCAAAGTTGGTGGGATATGGTGTTACACGTGGTGATGGAAATCTGATTGAAGGTTTTTAAATCCTCTTCAATGAATACCTTACAGTAATTGCACTCCTAAGATAACATTTCTTTGAGATGTTTTGTTAAACATCTATCTTTAATTCTTTAGCCCTAAATCTTGCTTAGACTTGCACAAGTCTTGATTTTTGTTTTTGAAGTGTTTTGCCTATTTTGAATGGGTCGTAGCCTTTTCTTCCCTATCCAGACCACAAGATCTTCCTTGGATCTCAAATTGAACTTAGTATATTCATCTATTTGGTATTATTCATGTTCTCTGTGGGCACAGGAAACAATAAAAAATCTTCAATAGTTGTAAGGTCTAACTGAGAAGCGATCTTAACTTGCAATTGCACCTTACTTTCATTACTAGAGTCATGAATCAAGCATTAGAGAGCAAGGAAAACATAAAATGAATAGGTATTGCATTAGATCTTCTTCTCATTAGCAGAAACCTTATAATACCTTCCAGTAATCTACATTTTAGTGTACTATTCCTAGTATGACATTTGTTGGAAATAAAACATTTGTTTGCATACATAATTATAACAGGGCTGACATACTTTTCTTTCATCCCTTGTCTCCATATAGAAGTTATTATTCTTTCAAAAGGATAGAAAGGCAGGACCAACAGATCCTTAATCCACTAGTCTTTAGTTGTAGCTTCTCTAAAACTTACACTTAATTCAATATAAAACTGACATTCAGTTGTCATTGCAGTGTCGATTATTGTATGATCTAGATCAAGAACTTCCATGTAGGCCATGAAAGCAAGTGATTGAATGTATTTTCTCACAATAAGAAGTTCATCTGCCAAGGGAAGAAACATTGGCATTTCTGAAGTGCAATTAGTGTGTCTTCCCAACTTTGTAACACCACCTGAGTAACATACAAATCACTTCTTTCACATAGGTTTCTTCTTCCAAACTCCTTTGTCATTTCAAGAAATTTTGTTGCACATCTCAAGGTTGCAACATTTAATAGGTCCATAAGAATAGTGAAGCCATGGAAAAACTAAATAGGTTCGAAGATCTCAACCTCGACAGGATATGATTTGGGGAACAAATTATGTTGTTTGAGAGGAGTCTTGTGCCCTGAAATAGTTTTTTATTCTCCTTTCTATTATATCAATACTTCTTTGAACAAGCAAATCACAAGACAATGTATCTCTCTCCACAGAAAGATGAGATATCTGAGAGACCATATTCACACATTTCTCCTTAATTGTTGTGCACTTAATAAAACATTTAAAACACTTGGTGAGCAGATGATTGTAATGGCTACACCTTGCCAATGGATTACAAAAACAATTGCTTTGAAACTCATGAACTTTGCCAATGGTCTGATTGCTTGAAGTTCATCATGAGTAACAATATAAAACTGCACTAGACAATACAATGCCCCACATCTGGCTGAATTTTAGCACAACAGTAATATATGGATATCCATAATGTCATTTGAAATCACCATCACCCAGAACTCCACAAGGTTACAATACTAATAATTCGACCAAAGTGAGAGGGTAAAATGAATCCTATGCAACTTGTCAGAATACATAATACATGTAGGGTTTGGATTCGATGAAAAGTAATAATTCAAAGAATGGGGAAAACCTTAAAAAATTTAGGTTCTAAATTTTAGGCAACAACAGGCTCTAATTGAGGACTATTTTCCGTGATGGGAAGCAGAGAATCCAGAATCTTAGGTTAGACAAGTGCCGATACATTGGGCCAATAGAGCCAAGGGGAAACAATAGGAGACTTAAACACAACCAAAATTGGAAGGAAATAGAACAACAAACACAACAGGAAATGGAATGAACAACCTAAGACACCTATTGACTCGGGCTAGGTACAACAAGTCACACCTGCTTTAGGAGACTATGTAAATCCATTTATAGGTGGGAGAAATAAATACCAGTGTGATAGAAAGGTGTATGCCAATGAAACATGATCGAACTTGGCTGTCATTTGGTGCTTTGAACAACAGCATTAAAATATTTGGCACATGCACCTCCTGTGGATAAGCCAGTAAACCCAAAGAACTGCTCCTCATGGAAGATGTATGAATGAGAAAATAGTTCAATGTCATCATGGATGTTGTGAATCACCTCCTCCTATATTACTTGAAGTATTGCAATCTCAAGCATTTGAATGTATTTTGATGATTTTGGTCTACGTCTAGATGATGACATCTTCTTTAAAAATTGATGGAGCACCACAAGAAAGATTTTCAAAATAGGGAAAATCTAAATTCAGTACCTCATGATAGCATGTTGAAACATCTTGGATTTTGTTTGGTTGCTCATCAATGTCTTCTTGCTCCTTCATAGCTTCAAATTCTTTTTCTTTGATCTCCATAATCTCCACTGGGCATTCCAAGAAGTAGTTTAAATATGAGGATCATCAACTACATCTTGCATACATATTGTATCAACTTGATCATTAAAATCAAAGTGGTCTATGTCTTCAACTTTTTCTTTTTGATCTTGCATCACAATAGTTTCTTCTTCTTGAACACAGCTTTGTAAATACTTTGATATATCCACCCAAAAAGGATTATTGACTGAAGTACAACACCCAGGAGAAGAAGAATCTTGAGGAGAGGAAATAGTGTTGGAATCTTCATCCTTAAACCTTTATTGTATGTGCACCTCAGCTAACATTCCTGATTTACTCTCACAACCATCAACTGCTCCATGAGAAGACACTTCTGCAAGAAAATGTTTTGCCTCTGAATTGATGTCCTCTCTTTGCAAATGATGTGTGGTAGCATGAGATTCTTCATTTGGTGTAACTTATTCATGAGAAATTGTGTCTTCATGGCTGCAAACCAGAAAATTTATTTCCTTCCCATCCCTTTGTTCAATTTCTTGCAAAGTTCTAAGCAAAACGAGATGTACCTTATCGAGCTAAAATTGCTTGTTAGCATAAAAACTTTTCAAGAAGCTCACTTGTTTAGGATCATCAAATACCTGATTATTCTATAATGGAGATGTAGAAGAAGAGAAGTCTTCATCATTGATGTCATCGGTATCATCCCTTCCGAGATACCAAACCATTTTCAAATTTTTGCAGTCGCCAACCTCAATTCTTCAATGAGGTACGTTGAATTTTCTGGAGAATAAAGATGCACCGGTATATTCTTTCCCCAGTAGAGTCACCAAAAACTATTAGCATATAGTTTTGTCACTGTAGAAATAACCAGACTCCCAACAGAAAGCAACAAAAAGTGCTAACAAATGGATAAATCATTGTGAGTTCAATGATTCTCCTCTGTATTTGAGAGGGACAGCTCCCTCGTATGATGAGGGTTTTGGGGTTTTAGGTACTTTTAACCAAAAAGTATGAAAAGGTAGGAGAGAGAGAGAAAGAGATTTGCCTGTGAACATAAGAAACATAGTGCAAATCCCCAAGAGAAAGAAAGGAAAACACCAACAACAAAAGCACAAAGTCCTCCAAAAATACCTGTATATCAGAGCAAAGAATGAGGAAATAAATGCAAAGAAACTAATTAGACATAGGAATAATTGGCTTCAGGAGGAATGGAGACATAAGAACAACAATCCTCTATTGAAATGAACTTAGAACGCAAAGTTTCTAGTTTTTCCCCTTTACAAAACTTCTCATCTACACAGGGAGCAAAAAGATTCCCTACAATCCCCTCTAATCCATTTATAAAGACATCTTTGAATGGAAGCCCAAAATCCATTTCCCCCTCTCACAAATAATACAAAAAGACCAAAGAAATAAATAAAAGAAAATCAAAAGGCCATGGATGGCCATTTGGCATTCCATTCTCCATCCTCTTCAATTTCATCCTCTATGGTATATCTCACTCCTTCCCCCTGAATTCCAAAGTTTTTCACTCCTCCATAAGATTGGATATCAGCTCTTTTGCTGGAAGAATCATTCAAGAAAATTCTTCCTACATGAATGTGATTAAGAGCGTAGAATGCTTTGTTCACATCTGTTGTGAAAACTCCTGCTTGCAATCCATAGTGTGTTTTGTTTGCCTCGAGTAATGCATCCATAAAATCTCTGTAAGAGTACATTAGGACCACCGGCCTAAATATCTCTTCTCTTGTCATTTCAGCTTCCAAGGGAACATTCTTAGTAACAACATCCTTCAAAGACTTCTTAGAGCTCCATGAGTCATTTTGGATTCCATGTAATATGCTTAGCCCATAACAGATAATTTCATTAGAGATAACACATTTTCCATCTCTAGCACTCGGTTCTAAATTATTCATGAGATGATGACCCAAAGCCCATCAAAAAAATTTCTCTATGTCTTCATTCGATAGAACTAGATCTTCAAAAAAGTGTAGATCCCTTTATGCTCTAGATTGCTCCGAGAAAGAACAGTTCGAATATATAGCAGATTTGCCTTCGCTTTAAGTGTTTCAACATCCCTCTCTAACTATTACTTGTTATGTTTTCATTAGAATTTTTTCTGGTGGCCTTAACAACATACAAATGTGTGCATCTTACTTTCATCTATATAGATAGCCAATTTCACAATTGCATTCATGGTTGACCCAAGTTTTCTTATGGCTGCAAGATGAGTAAATTCTTCTTGAAGAACATTGCAATTGGCCTTCATATCCTCATCTTCCACACTCAATCTTCAATAGTACCTAGCGTTCTAAAAATATCTTCATTACGCTTCAATACATTTCTAAGCATTCTCATTTTGGTGTGACCATAGTGAATACTGGCGAAGGTTGGAATTTGGCATTACTCCTGTCACAAATCTGCCTTATGCATATCCAACTATTACTGCATAAGATAACATATTAAAACCAAAAAAAAGAAACCACGACCTTCGGTATGCTTTCACATTTACACGTATGTTAACTCAAACTATTTCCTACTACAATATCTAACAAAACTCTTTCTTTAAACACTCCCAGTTTAGCAAGGTGAAGTTTGTAGAAAATGATGTTACACTTGCCAGAAAATCTACCTTTTATCCTTTGGCCATGGTTTTTCCATGCTTTCACATTTTGTATGCATACTTTCCAGAGCTTTTCGACTATAATAATTGATAAAACATCCTGCCTCATCTCCAAAGTTTGCATATATCTTGTTATCGTGGCATGCCTCAAGACGAACTTCTAATTCAACAATGTCACGCTTTTTCTTGGGTGTTACAACTGTCAATTGTTTTTGCTTGCAAGTTACTAAAATATTTTGTGTATATCTCACAATCATGTGATAACACTTCTTTGGAAAACTTGATATATCTACCTTTTATCCTGCACTAAGCTGCAACCTTTGCTTTATGCTTCCATCTCATCATGGACCTAGAGGATACTAGCGAAGTTGGTGGGATATGGTGTTACACATGGTGATGGCAATCTGATTGAAAGTTTTTAAATCCTCTTCAATGAATATCTTATAGTAATTGCACTCCCTAAGATAACATTTCTTTGAGATGTTTTGTTAAACATCTATCTTTAATTCTTAGCCCCATATCTTGCTTATACTTGCACACGTTTTGATTTTTGTTTTTGAAGTGTTTTGCCTATTTTGAACGGGTCTTGGCCTTTTCTTCCCTATCCAAACCACAAAAGTTTCCTCAGATCCCAAATTGAACTCAGCAAATTCATCTGTTTGGTATTATTCTTGTTCTCCGTTGGTGCAGGCAACAATAAAAAATCTTCAATAGTTGTAAGGTCTAACTAAGAAGTGATCTTAACTTGCAATTGCCCCTTACTTTCATTACTAGAGTCACGAATCAAGGCGTCAGAGAGAAAGGAAAACATAAAATGAATAGGTATTACATTAGATCTTCTTCTGATTGGAAACAACCTTATAATACCTTCTAGCAATCTACATTTTTATGTACTATTCCCAGTATGACATCTGTTGGAAAGAAAACATTTGTTTGCATACATAATTATAACAAGGCTAACATAATTTTCTTTCATCCCTTGTCTCCGTATAGAAGCTATTATTCTTTCAAAAGGTCAGAAAGGCAGGACCAACAGATCCTTAATCCACCAGTCTTTGGTTGTAGTTTCTCTAAACTTACACTTAATTCAATACAAAGCTGACATTCAACTGTCATTGTATGCTCTGGATCAAGAAATTCCATGCAAGCCATGAAACCAAGTGATTGAATGTATTTAATCACAATAAGAAGCTCATCTACCAAGGGAAGCAAACACTAGCATTTCTAAAGTGCAATCAACATGTCTTCCCAGCTCTGTAACACCACATGAGTAAAATACAAATAACTTCTTTCACATAGGTTTCTTCTTCCAAACTCCTCTTATCATTTCAAGAAACTTTGTTGCACATCTGAAGGCTGCAACATTTAATAGGTCCATAAGAATAGTGAAGCCATAGAAACTGAACAAGTTTGAAGATCTCAACCCCGGCAAGACATGATTTGGGGAACAAATTATGTTGTTTGAGATGAGTCTTGTGCCTTGAAATATTTTTAATGCTCCTTTCTATTCCATCAATACTTCTTTGAACAACAAGTAAATCACAAGACAAAGTATCTCTCTCCACAGAAAGATGAGATATCTAAGAGACCATATTCACACATTTCTCCTCAATTGTTGTGCACTTAATAAAACATTTAAAACACTTGGTGAGAAAATGATTGTACTAGCTACACCCTGCCATAGGATTACAAAAACAATTGCTTTGAAACTCATGAATTTTACCAATGGTCTAATTGCTTCAAATTCATCATGAGTAACAGTATAAAACTACACTAGACCCCACATCTAGTTGAAGCTTAGCACAATAGTAATATATGGCTATCCATAATGCCATTTGAAATCACCATCACCCAAAACTCCACAAGGTTATAATACTAATAATTCGACCAAACTGAGAGGGTAAAATGAATCCTATGCAACTTGCTAGAATACATAATACATGTAGGGTTTGGATTCAATGAAAAGTAAGAATTCAGAGAATGGGGAAAACCTTAAAATTTTGAGGCAACAAGGTCATCAATATTGACTTCTACCTCATCAATCCTTGATTTAAATGGTAGTTAGGTTCCACCTTTATCTAATCAAGGCCACCTCTGTCTCAATTAACTAAGTTAACTCATCTTTTGATTGAGATTGCTTAGTGAGTTATCTAATGACCTCTTGGAAATGTGTCATCCTAAATCATGCATCCAAGAGGCCTACATATTTGTACTTTACTATTTGTATTCAATATAAATTACATCAATACAAAATATCATTATTTTATTTTTTGGTTTTGTGGCTAGGCCATAGACATTAATTCCTAGGTTTGTTTTGTTCATCACAAAATCTAATAGATCTATGTATAAATATGGAATGTCATAAGCTTTAGGATACACACAATATTAACTAATACCACAAGGAATAAAATCTAATGAAACCCAATCATCACCATGTAAAGCACTAGAGTCATGTGTTAAGGGTTCATTCTCTATAATGCAGTTATTAGATGTATCAATTTGAGTAAATTTGTTATATGGTTGATTATATATAGGTACATTACAAAGTTTCCCTTCATGTCAATATTTAACATGATGCAAAGCAAAAGGAACCATTCTCATAGCATGTAACCATGGTTACCCAAGAAGGATCATACTATAAGTAAAATTTTGTGCATCACATGGAACAATTTATCTATCTTACATGGACTAGCTTTGATTGGAAGAACAATAGTATCCAAATAAGATATGGAAATATTACCAAATCCTCTAATGGTGAGGTATGGTAGCTATATCTTTGACATGTCTACTTCTAGTTGTTTTAGGCAAACCTTGGTGCATATGTTAAGGCTAGATCCATATCAAGTAAATATTGTTTAATGGTTGATTCACCACATCCACCATGATATGTAAATTTGATGCTTCCTTAAGTACTTTCTTAGGTGTAATTTATTTAATGATATATCATTTATATATGTATGGTTAATAGCTTCTATCAAATATGTTATTATGGATTAATGTTAGATGCAACTTGTATTTTATCTATGGTCTTTTGCATTATATCTCTATAAAACGTTGATGTACACACTAAGTACCATAGAGATATTTTAGCTTGAGTACTTTACATTTGTTGAACGATGCCATACTTTTTTGTTTTAGAAGTATCTTGAGGCATAAGAGGTAAATTAAATGAATTAGTAGGTAGGATAGATTGTGGTAAATTAGCATATTATCCTCTTCCTAACATTTGGTAAGTGTTCCAAACAAGATTATAATCATGCAAATCCAAGATGGCATCAAAATAATATATAGAAGACACATAAGTTATAAATTAATAGAGAAGTTTGAATTGAAAGTTAGATCATGAGAGGTGTAATATTTGATGACAAGTCAACAAGAAAACAATCCTAGGGTCTAAGTGATAATAATGTTACACTAGTTGAAAGAGCACACAAAAAAAGATTGTAGAATGTAAATTTAAACTAGTTATTCCAATATAGACCAAATGATCATAATAAACCATCAAAGAGATGGATGAAGTACATATAAATAGGCCTCTTGGATGCATGACTCAAGGAAGTGACATGTCCAAGAGGTCATGAATTGACTCTCAATCACTCCCAATTAGGAGGTGAGTTAACTCGATTAAATAAAATAAAGTGGCCCTTGATTAGATATAGATGGTTCCTACTTATATCAATCAAGAATCGATCAAGAAGTGGTGATACTTGTTAACCTCAAATCAAGTTGCACACATGTCATTTTTAGCTACCTAGGTGAGGATAAATAAATTATAATAGGATTATTCTAAGTAAACTTGTTAAATAAAAGTAATATTATACTTGAGATAAAGTACTATCCTATGCAAAGTCTGAATAATACACCACCCCCAACCCATAAGTGTAACCTAGAAGGAATGAGAAATGGGCCTCAAAAAATGTGTAGCCATGTTAAGTACCCATGTACAAGATGTTACCCCAAAAAAATAAAAGTTATAAGTTTTCCCCCAAAAGGAGGAGAGGGAGATAACCCTAAGAAGAGAGAGAGTATGAAGTTTATCTAAGAGGATTCACCATGAATGGGACCTACAGTAAAACCAAGACTATACTCGTGGCTTGTGAAAACTATGGGGTTACTTCTCAAGTCATACATAGTAGGCAATAGCACATCACAAATGTTCTAAGGAACACAAAGGCCCATATCCACTCTCCAAAAAATGTCACACATATTTCAACAATAGCACAATTCACTTTACAAAGAGACAAACACTTCAATGGAAAACATGCCTCAGCCAAACTTCCTATGGTTTCTACGTACCATAGCTCCAACAATTTCAAATATGACTTTTGGAATAAACACAATGTCTAATTCATAATAAATGTCACATCATCCTAAGCATCATTTTACAAACTTCAAATAGTGTGGTTGGCACAATAATAAAGTTGGTAGCATCATGGCTCATGGCATGCCAAGTCACATGTTATCTCATCAAGGACACGTTAGCAGTTAGCTCGGATCCACCACCATCAAGAGAAATAATTATAAATTATGAAATGGTTTCACTTATTATGGAGATGGTTTACCTTCCTAGTGAGTCTTGGCTTCCATGACATGAAGATTCATGTAATATATATAAACATTTGTAATATATCCAATAGATAGGTAATCAAGAGTTAGGAGATAAACAACTATACACCTTCCTCAAGGGTATGCCATGTACAAAATATATAGATGAATAAAAATATATTATCTATTTAGTTCTATGTATTTATGTCTTTATTTTATTCATTTCTATTAATAAACTTTCCCATACGCTATAACTTATCTAGATTCTCATTTAAAGAGTTGTCCACTAGCCTATACACCCAGACCCCAAATTAATGATATCAAAGCTTAGTCTTCATCTTGCATGTCCTATAGAATTAATTTAGAGTATCTAAGCCTCAAAATTAACCATGAGAACCATAAATTAATTTACATCTTATTCCAAGTGTTATGTTAGAAAAAGTAACCTTGGGGGCTTTTTCCTCTTAAGGTTTAGCTCCCGGGTCCTTTAGAATGCATTTAGAGCATCTTGCATGATTTTGATGACTCCCGATGAGAAAACCCTAAAGTTTCATGGCAATTGGGACTCAGAGGATGCACTTGACATAAATCCTTCCTAAAATAGGGGGAGGACTTGGTCACCCGCGCCCTAGTCCTGCCCTATTTTAGGTCAGGCCCAATTTTGAAGTGTCAGTTTCTGACCGTTATTTAGGTCCTATGCTGACATGGTAAGTTTCAATTACAAAATTATTAGCGGGAATGTTTGTAGTTGCATATATAAGCATGATTAGGTTATCATTTGTAAACTAGATGGACATTTTGATTGACAAGCTTATGTTAAGGTGATTCAAGGCATTCATTGTGTTGCAGAGTAGAATTTGTGTTGTTCTTATGTTTGTATTTGCAAATTTGGCATCCATCTCCTCATAGTATGAAGAGCATCTTCCTTCCATGAGATCTTCACTACAAGGTAATATCAATTGTGTTTTCTATCATTTATCATTTGGATTTTGCCTCTATCCTGCAAGGATACGCACTCTTTATCTAACAACGGTGTTCGGAAGACTTAAATGTCTCTCCGAGTCTTGACTGAGGCAAGCCTCTAAACACCACAACCCCCAACCCATTTTTCTATAATTACAGGTTACAAGTTGCGAAAGTAGAAAATCAGATTTACAGGAGAGCAATGCAGACTGTCAGAATTGCAGATCAAAGAAGAAAATAGGGACCTAGACTCAGGCGCCCGCTCATTAGTCCTCTAGATCCCACAACAAGAAAATCTTTGGCACAACAGGAACAGGTTGCAGACAAGATTCCTAGATCTCAACAAAAATTGTGGCACTGGACTAGGGCACCCACTCATTAGTCCCTGACTTTTCTGTTTTCCAAACTTTGAAATCCGGTATGCATTTGATTGTTATTTGATATCTCTGTGTGCGATCATTTTTCATAATTTGTATGTTTGTTCACAAATTTGCATAATTAAGGTTTTGAGCATAATTGGGCTTAATTGAACAACTAAATCACACAATTCCAATCTTCCCCTATGTTCCAAGTGATAGAAGGTTTGTAGTAGGTTCCTCTACTTGGCTGAAAGTCTTTGAATGTTTAGTGGTGAAAAAAGGATTAACACAAACTATCAAAATCAACCCTAAACTAAATCCCTCTCATTTTTCTATACTAAACATTTTGGTGAACCCATGTTTTTGGAATTTTTGGCACCTTTCTAAGTTTTGTGCTTCAGATTTACATTTATTTCATTCATTCATATCATTGTTCATCTTATTGCATTTGAAAAATTACAAAAAAAAATGAAAATTTTGAAAAACATTGACATTTGTAGCTTGCATTTTCAAATAATTTGAATTAGTTGGAATTTAATTTCAATAAATTTATGTCATTATCATCAAATCTGATTTAAATACATAAAAAATTTCATTCATCATCCATTTAGATTGCATTTTCATGCTTAAATTGATGAAAATTGCTTGAAATTGTGTATTTTTCCATATAACCTAGTTTTGCATTAGCTAGGGTTTGTAGTCAAAATCTTGTTTCATATTTTAATACATTTTTAAAACACTCATTAGTACTGATTTATAACTATAGTGTTTCATCATAGTAGTTTGCTTGCAAAATTTCATGCCTAGGTTTTGAAAACCTTGATTTTTCACTAGATTTAGCCTTATCGTCTCTCTAGATTTGCATCCTAGGAGTGTTGTAAAGGATTTTTCTGCACTAAATGGCTTTTATTAGGGTTATTATCTTCTTCCCCTCCTAAAATTCTTTACAAGACCTTTTTATTTGGCTCTTACACTGAAAATTTGGTGAAACAATTGCATATTTTGACTATATTTGCCCTAGGGTTCGACTTAGATTTGTACTCCAAGCGTGTTGTGACAGATTTTATGGATTTAGGTGACTTATATTACTACTATAATCTTATTCACCTCCTAAAATTCTTTACAACACCCATTTTATTGGGTCTTTGTATTGAAAATTTGTGAAAATTTACATATTTTAGTGTATTTTCACTAGGTTTGACTTGTCATCATCCTAGGTTTGCATCAAAGGTGTGTTGTGAAGGATATTATTGATTTATTGGACTTATATCATACATATTACTTTCTAAACTTGATCAATTTCTTTACAACACCTTTTCTTTCACTTATTTGCATTGAAAAAAGTTGAAAAAATCAAACATTTTAGGCCATTTGCACACATAGTTTTGCATTCATGGATTCTCCTAATCGTTCATCTTTGGAAGATTTATTTGAGTACATTATGAATTATGATAATTTTTTCAAGTTCACTGATAAGCATCCTCAATTCTTGCATCAAATAGCATATATCTATGGTATTGACATGAACATGAGCACTACCTGTGATATCCTTTGAACAATAGCCTATTTTGAAAGCTTTCTTGCTACTGTGGATGTTTTCCCTTCAATCTTGGAACATTTCACTAAGTTTATTACTAAAAACAATCATGGGGAAAGTAGTAGTGAAAACATTATTCCCTCACTCCCTTCATTTCATGATGACATAATGGATATCCTTTCTGAAATATATGAGAATGATATAGCAATGGGTGATTCATCGAACAAAGAGACTTGTCCCAACATAACCCCACTTAGTGAGGATATTTTGGCAGATGAAGAAGATATCATTGATACATTTATTCACACTACTCTTCCATCCCTTCTCACTCTCCCTAGCCAAGATGATGCTTTAGATGATGCATATTCTTTTTGTGACCATTTGCTTCACCTGGTGAAACTAAAAATTTACCACCTGATGTTCAAGAACTTCTCAATTACATCTTAAACAAAGAAACAGATCATGCATCTTTACCTAAATATTCACATACCTTGGAAAATAATGAAATTTCACATGACATTGAAGAACAAACTATCCCTCAAACCCAAGGTATTCCAACAACCTATATATGGACTGAAATGGGCACTTTTCGGGCTCCTCAACAATCTCATTCAAATAGAATTACAAGAGCTCCTATAACTGACACAGAAAATGGAAACATCCCCTCTCTACCATCATCAATGGATACCTTTCCTACAAGGTTACCCTTGCAAACTCATGAACATATGTAAGAGAGAAGAAGAGATAAAGCCATAACCATTAAAGTAAAGATCAAGATCCATGATGACCGCTAGCTCGGTTGCCCTACCAGGTAAGTATTTTTAACCCTTTACTTCCGTGATGTGTTATGTGTTGTTTAGGCCTCCTAGGATGACCCTTGATTCTCTTGTAAGGTCCAAGATACTAGGAGACCGCCTTTGTTGTGACCCTTCTTCTATTTGTATCATCATTCTTCTATATTACTTCTCCTCTATTTTCACTGGTGTCTGTTGTGTCTTACGGACATAGCGTTGCAGTTGGTAACTTGGGGGCACCCTCTTATGTGACTATCCCTAAGGCACTTGTTCTCCTCTCTTGATTTATTGTTTCCCTTCCTCTAGTGTTTCTATCTAGCAGGCAGACGACAAAAAAACATTTTATACTGATGCGGACCTAGTGTCCCTTTAGTGAGAAATCAAAAAATGGACCAAGTCCATACATGACAATGGGGTTGTTATATATTATCCAATGCTTGGCTAGTAGAATCACTCTATGTGATCTTGATGTTGTCTTATCACACTTACAAACCATAATGATACTGCTACTCCGTGCACTGTGTTTATCTTTGAATTTCTCCTTGGTTACACTCAGTTTTGAGATTTCTGTGGTATAGCCCCACAGTTATACTCAGTCTCTGAATCCATAGTATAACCTCAAATCTCTATGTGAATGATCATATCCATTGTTGTTTATCATGATTATATGGATGTTAACACTTTTATTGCATGAATGTGTTTGTGGGAACATTTGGCAATCATAAAGTACATGTCACTTGTGGGGGGCATGGACTTTGCAAGAGCTCATGTTCCCTTGTGTGTTTTCTTCCTACCTTAATGTGCTTGATATTGATACCTGATATCAACCACCTTAAGGTGGGGGTATATATAAGGTAGGATGTTTGTTTTAGATATTGGCAAAATGTGTTTTTTCTCAGGTGTAGTCTTAAAGACTGGTGGCGATGAGTCCCTCCTGCACTCTGAGATTTGTCTGAAATCTATTACAATCATTTAAGCCCTCTCCGAAGGTAGGATATCACATCCCTTTTTATCTTAAGCCCTCTATGGAGGTGGGGATGGTGTATTTCTCATGGAGAGTGCACATCCTGTCATTTTCAAAAAGTCCTTTGCAGAGACAGGGAGCAGTTCTGTGACTAACTCAACCCTTAAGTGTGTCTTTGGTGATTGTTGTGGTGAAGCCCAATCGTCTGTGTGTGCCTATAATGTGCCTGAGATGGTGATGAACCTAGAAATAGGAACCCTCCATCGCTTGTATGTCATGTTTTCTCCATGTCTTCCAAGTGTGTGTGTATTGCGTGTTTGTTCCCAAGCATAGTCTTAAAGACCGATGGTGATGAGTCCCTCCTGTGCTTTGGGATTTGTATGGTGTGCTTGATTTGTATGGCGTGCTTGTTTTTGTTTGGTGTGTCTATTGCCCCATAAGTAGTCTTAAAGACTAGTGGCGATGAGTCCCTCTTGCATTATGGGTGGTGTGTTTACTTTCCTTCTACTTGCATCTGCATTTCATATTTATGAGAAAAAGAAAAAGAAAATCATTACCATCTTCACTATATTCACCATGTTTTGCATGTCTTCAATGTTGTCTTCTCTATGTTTTGCATGATTGTAATTGTCTTCTCCATGTTTTGCATGCCTGTTACTGTCTTCTTTTTTATTGGCGTGTCTTTTCCGGGTTTGGCGTGTCCGTTGTGCTTGTTGACCATACTTTAATGCATGTATTGGCCTTGTGTTTATACATACATTAAAGTGGGGGCTAAATGTTATGTCTGAAAAAGTAACCTTGGGGGCTTTTTCCTCTTAAGTTTTAGCTCCCAGGTCCTTTAGAATGCATTTAGAGCATCTTGCATGATTTTGATGACTCTGATGAGAAAACCTTGAAGTTTCATAGTAAATGGGACTCAGGGGATGCACTTGACATAAATTCTGCCTGAAATAGGGAGGGAGGACTTGGGTGCCCACACCCTAGTCCTGCCCTATTTTAGGTTAGTCCCAATTTTGAAGTGTCAGTTTATGACCGTTATTTAGGTCCTATACCAACACGGTAAGTTTCAATTATGAAATTCTTAGTAGGAATGTTTGTAGTTGCATATATAAGCATGATTAGGTTATCATTTGTAAACTAGATGGACATTTTGATTGACAAGCTTATGTTAAGTTCATTCAAGGCATTCATTGTGTTGCAGAGTAGAATTTGTGTTGTTCTTGTGTTTGTATTTGTAGATTTGGCATCCATCTCCTCATGGTATGAAGAGCATCTTCCTTCCATGAGATCTTCACTACAAGGTGATATCAATTATGTTTTCTATCATTTATCATTTGGATTTTGCCTCTATCCCACAGGGATACACACTCTTTATCTAACAATGGTGTTTGAAAGACTTGAATGTCTCTCCGAGGCTTGACTGAGGCAAGCCTCTAAACACCACAACCCCCAACCCATTTTTCTGTGATTACAGGTTACAAGTTGTGAAAGCAGAAAAAGTGGAGTTGCAGGAGAGAAGTGCAGACTGTCAGAATTGCATATTAGAGAAGAAAATAGGGACCTAGACTCTTGTGCCCACTCATTAGTCCTCCAGATCCTGCAATAGGAAAATCTCCAAAACAACAGGAATAGGTTGCAGACAAGATTCCCAAATCTTGACAAAAACTGTGGCACTAGACTAGGATGCTCCCTCATTAGTTCCTGACTTTTCCATTTTCTAAACTTCAAAATCTAGTATGCAATTTATTGTTATTTGATATCTCTATGTGCGATCATTTTTCATAATTTGTTTGTTTGTTCACAAATTTGCATAATTAGGGTTTTGAGCATAATTTGGCTTAATTGAACAACTAAATCACACAATTCCAATCTTCCCCTATGTTCTAAGTGATAGAAGGTCTATAGTAGGTTCCTCTACTCAGCTAAAAGTCCTTGAATGTTTAGTGGTGAAAGGAGGATTAACAGAAACTATCAAAATCAACCCTAAATTAATCCTCTTCACCTTTCACAGTAAACACCAAGATGGTCAAGTCAATGCAAGAAGAGATAAAAACCATGATAAAAAGTGACATTGAGGAAGCACTCATCAATCAATGCAAATTCCAAATTCCTATTCAAACAATTTGTAAAGGTCCTTGAGCGAGTGGCTCCATTAGTCCCATAATCTAGTGGAAATTTTAGAGGTCAAGTAACCCCTAGGTTTCAATTACACCTAGATGTTCTAGAATTTGAGGGTAAGTGATCCACATTCTATAGACAATTTGTTAGACCAACTTGAATCTTACTTTTCCATGAATGATTTTAATTATGATGAAAATTAAGATTACCCTCCTCAAAGTCTTACCCATCAAAAAGTAGTGGCAAGCCCATACACTTTAGGAGGGAGACCAAAAAGGGTAAAGGCCTAAGACAACTTAGGATCAATTTCTAGTATCCTTCAAGGATGAGTTTTATCCTATAGCTATATATTCTAACTACTAAATGTAGAAGTCAAAATTGTGGTGAGGACATGACTAGTAAGTCCACTCATACATAGATGTCTTTCATGTGCTCTCTGCAAGTAAGTCCACTCATACATAGATGCATTTCGTGTGCTCTCCATAAGGCTAGTCTCATTTAAGTTAGAGTAGTTGTTGTCCTATTTTTCATTCAGGCCATATAGCCCAAGGATCCATGAAATTTATAAGTGTTTTCCCTCTCAAAGTGCAAGGAAAAATCCACAAAATAGTTAAGTCCAAAATCCTAAGTGTTTTCCTTATCTTTTCTACCTTTTCGAGGTGTCAAAGTTTGGGGTTCCCTTCTCCATCATGCCTTTCTTGTCGACTCTGAAAGCTCTGTCTTGATAATTCATAAATTCATCTAAGTGTTTTGGGCACTGGGGGTCGGGAGGTTTATCTTCCTCCATCTTTTTCGTAAGCGAAAGATGGAAGGTCCGCTTGTCGAAGCCCAATGAGCTATAATGTTCCTAAGTGTTGCGAACAGTGACAGGTGGGAGTTTCCTCTTCCTCCTTTTTGAAGGCAAAATTCGGAAGGCCTGACAGCCAAGGTCCATCAGTTTCAATGTTTCTAAGTGTTGCAGATCTTGAAGGCCGAGGTTACGGTCCTTTTCTTTCCATTTGGCAAGTGGTAGGTGGAAGGCTTGATTGTCAAAGTCTGCCAAACTTCTAAAACATCTATGTCTCTCGGACTTCAGAAAGTGGGGGTTTTATTCTTCCTCTTTTCTTTTCAAAGGAAAAAGGTAGAAGGTTCAAGGCCTAATCTCCAATAAGCTGCATAATTTGCTCTAAGTATTGCGGAGTCAGGGATCGAGCAATTCTACTTTTCAAAAGCACGATGCATGGTGAAGGCCCGATCTCCAAAGCCTGATAGTTTCCCTATTGCTCCTTCTAGACTTTAGAGATTGGGGTTTCCTTCTTAACCTTTCAAAGGCCCAATCGAAGAAAGCCCGATTGACTGGGGCCCAACCTGTTTCACCTTCCCAGCTCTTTCAACTATTCCTAACATGACAGGACTGCTCAGCGACCTTCCTGGCTGCCATTAATGCTTCTTCAAAGCTTGATTGCTTGTGGAAAATGAACTTTGCACCCCCTATACCACTGTACCTCCTTTGCATTGAATTTCTTGTACCCAAGGCATTTGTAGACACTCTTCTTCAATAGATATCTAGGGTAGAGTTATGTGAGTATGCTCCAAGGACATAGAAATGAATTTATTGCAGCATGGGTGACTGGTTTTCCTTGTTGATCACTCTTTCCCACATCCATGGTTGCTACAATATTCAAAAATGCTATATATGCATATTTTTGAGATGTATTTTGGGTTGGTTGGTCATTGGGTCCTTACTCAGGTTGAAGCGCTAGATATTTGATCATGGCCTCATGATATTTCCTAGAACTATATGAATCTAATGGACTATGTCCTCTTCTGGACCTCTCTTGTCTTCATTTCTAGTTTAACTATGTGGGGAAGGTTATCATTTTGTGTCTTTTCTAATTTGTATTTAGCTTTTCTCTCTTTGTAATGGCTATTTAGCCTCTATGATTAATATAAGCAACTGATTCTTCCTTTCTCAAATTCTTTTTCACTGTGTCTACTTGAATGTTGCTCACTTATCTTGTGGATAAAATGGTCCCTCTACAGGTTTCAATATTTTATTTTGACCTTTGTTAAAGACCGGATGAGTCTGTGTTGGTTTATTCAGCCTTTGAAATCATTACTATGTTATGTCAACTCTAGATAAACACTCTAAATCTTGGTGCATCACCTTTTAATTTTAGTTTCCCTCTTTCCCCTTTTCCCTATGACTTGTAGCATTAAATTTAGCCTTTTCTCTGAGCCTTAACCGTAGAAAGAGGAACCAGCCTTCTCTGGAGGTCTGATCTCATCTACAAGGTCCCACACCTTGATATCAGTCCTATTGTGTCATTGGAATGCTTTAACGTTCTTCAAGCAGGGTGCAATTCCATGTGATAACAATTTCTGGCATGCCCGGTGGGACCCTTTGCTCTAAGTAAGAGATGAACTAAGAAGATTTGGTGTTGTTCTTAGTTCATGTGTAGCTGTGAAAGCATTCAACAAGCACCATGGTGACTCTACTTAACATCTGTTGGTGAAAGTATCCCAAGTGCTTAAGGCTCCATCAAAGATCCAAGTTCGGTGATGCTCTTGGTCTTTTCCAACCTTCAAGGTTCTCAAATCACCTAGTGACTCTCTTCTGGTATGTTCACAGTCTTCAAAAGTAGGCATGTTAACCCTTATTTTCAAAGAACATTTTGATGCATCTCTTCTTTTCAATGCTCTAGTATGTCAAGCTATTATGGAATTCATTGCCTTTTCCCTCTATCAAGAATAGGCTTCCATATACCCATCATAACATCCGCACCACTATCATGGCTATCCAAGAAACATAACCTTTGTGGCCTTCAATGGTGGAAGTCCTCTAGACCTTGCACAATATGATGACATCTCAATTTCAGCTCTAAAGGCTATTCCCCTTTTCACTAGTGAAAATTCTACTACCCCTGTCGAGCACATCCAAGACCTTGCCAATATATGCTATGTTCACAATGTTACCCAAAACAATGTTGGGGTAAGGCTCCTTGCTTCTTCCTTGAATGGAAAATATATCGAGTGGTATAGGGGGTTACCTACAAATTCAATTCATAATTGGGATGATTTAGGAGATAGGATCTGTTGTTTTGAAGATAACGGTGATCATTTGTCCCTAATAGAGCAATTGGCCACTATCAAAAGGGCTCCTTATAAATCCATGGTGGATTTTAATTTCAAGTTTCAAAAAACCTGGTACAGAATCCCACCATTGGTGAGACCTTCCCCTAATGTTGTCTTCTTGTATTATTTGAGATCCCTGAATAGTGATATCATTGTCATGATTCAATCTCTGGGAGGGGATGTGCTACCTGATGCCTATGAGGTAGCTATTAGGGCAGAGAATTGTTTGATTCTAGCTGGAAAGATTGCTCCCAGTCTCCAATGTCATTTTTTCCAGAAGCCCCAATCATTCATCCAATTATGGCACCAATTCCTACATTTAATGTGTCATACCAAGCTCCCAATCAGCCCTATCAGCCTAATGGGCAACCTTGTCAAGGGAATAGCCAAAGTTAAAATCAGTTGAGCTATGTTAGGCCCCTAAACTCCATAAACTCAGCTGCTACAAGTACATCAAGCATACTTGTTCCAATTCAAAACAACTTAGCTCAGGGTTATGAGTGGCACCATCCATACAATCAGCCTTGTAGCCAAAACACGGGCCAAAATAGAGAATTTAATCAAGCCTCAATGGTCCAGAATCTGTCAATAGTTCCAAAATAGCAGATTGGACCTAGTCAGGAAGCTATGGGAGGACAAAGGCAAATGCAAGCTAAATTTGTGTTTTTGAATTGGCAAGAGCATGAGTGCAATCATGTCTTGGGGGAGGAAGCACCTGAAGCAAAGGATTTACAGTAGCATGACGGTAGTGAGAATGATGGTAAGTTGTTGCAAGTTGAGGCCAAAAATGACACCAAAGTTCCAGCTCGTGAAGGAGAGCATATAAGTAACCCTATACTAAAAAGTGCAGAGGACTTAGAGGAGGCTCATTTCTGGGATGAGCTTGATGTTTTTTGCTCAAACCTAGATAGTAAATCAACTCCTCTTAGTGAGGCAAATCATGAGCAGTTTGAGTAGATTGAGGAGGCAGTCATTCCTCCAATTGATATACAAGAGTCAAAACATTCAGACCAGCAAGAGGAGAAGGAAACAGAGTAGAGGAATGAGATCAACTCTATTGATTTGCATGTCAACTCAAAGGGATGCCCTATAAGGCATTTGGCCTAGTTGGAAACATATGAGAAAGAGTCCCCACCTGTCATGCTTATTCGTAGCATGAGGTTGAGCATCAAGAAGGGCTAGATCAACCCATTTATCCACTTCTAGGCAGCTATAGTACCAATCAGTGCAGGTGGATAGGTGAGTTTTTCTTTGTCCTTGGACAATCATTTAACCACTTTGTTCGATGTCCATCCCTTCCCCACCTCCTTTTAATTGTCCACAAACATGTGAAACATTATAAATTGTTGAGAAAGGGTAGTTATTTTGAAAAACCAGTTAATGGATTTGTTTAAGTCAATTTCTTGGTTGGTTAGTTTAGGTTTAGGATAGGTTTGCTTTGAGTAGTTTTCCTTTCCTCCAAGTGCTCTTGCATAGGCTGCATCCTCATTAGGAGGTTGTTTACCTTGTTTGTTTTGTGTGTTTTGTGTTCTTTTGTTTTCTAGAGGCATGTTCACTTTTGTGTTGGTTTGGCCAACCCCTGTCCTTGTTGCAGTCCCTTTTGACTCTGTGCCCAATGGATTGATAAGGCCTCTGGATCCCAGTGTTGTGGTAGGCAAACATCCCTGCATAGTCACCAAAATGTTGTCCTATTTTCCTTCAAGCCAAATAGCCCAAGGATCCACAAAATTTATAAGTGTTTTCCCTCTCGAAGTGCAAGGAAAAAGCCACAAAATGGTTAAGTCCAAAATCCTATGTGTTTTCCTTGTGTTTTCAACCTTTTTAGGGTTTTGGAGTTTGGGGTTCCCTTCTCCATCATGCCTTTCTCATTGGCTCCAAAAGATTTGTCTTGATAATTCATAAATTTGTCTAAGTGTTTTAGGCACCAGGGGTTGGGAGGTTTATCTTCCTCCTTTTTCATAAGTAGAAGATGGAAGGTTTGCTTGTCGAAGCCTAACGATCTACAATGTTCCTAAGTGTTGCGGGTGGTCATGAGAGTTTCATCTTTCTCTTTTCAAAGGCGAAAGTCAGAAGGCCCGATGGATGAGGTCCATCGGTTTCAATGTTTCTAAGTGTTGCAGATATTGGAGGCCAGGGTTGTGGTCCTTTTCTTTCCATTTGGCAAGCGGTAGGCAAAAGGCCCGATCGTCGACGTCCAATGTCCACCGAACTTCTAAAACATCTAATTCTCTCAGACTTTGACAAGCGAGGGTTTTCTTCTTCCTCTTTTCTTTTGGAAGGCAGAAGGTTCGAGGCCCAATCCCCAACAAGCTTCATAATTCCCTCTAAGTATTGTGGAGTCGAGATCGAGTAGTTCTTTTCAAAAGAATGATGCACAGTGAAGGCTCGACCTTTGAAGCTCAATGGTTTCCCTATTGCTCCTTCCAAACTTTGGAGATCAAGGTTTCCTTCTTCACCTTTCAAAGGCCCGATCGGTGGAAGCCTGATCGAAGGAAGCTCGATTGACCAGGGCCTAACCTGTTTCGCCTTCCCAGCTCTTTCTATTGTTCCTAACATGATGAGACTACTCAAGGACCTTCTTGGCCACCATTAATGCTTCTCCAGAGATCGATTGTTTGTGGAAAATTGATTTCTCACCCCCTATACTAATGTAGCTCCTATGCATTGAATTTCTTGTACCCAAGGCATGGGTAGACACTCTTCTTTAGCAGATTTCTAAGGCAGAGTCATATGGGCATGCTCCAAGGACACAAAAATGAATTTATTTTAGCATGGGTGACTGGTTTTCCTTGTTGACCACTCTTTCCCATGTCCATGGCTACTACAGTGATCAAAAATGCTATATATGCATATGTTTGAGATGTATTTTGGGTTGGTTAGTCATTGGGTCCTTACTCAGGTTGAAGTGTTAGATATTTGATCATGGCCTCATGATATTTACTAGAATTGTATGAATCTGATGGACTGTGTCCTCTTCTGGACCTCTCTTGTCTCCATTTCTAGTTCAACTATGAGGGGAAGGTTATCATTCTATCTTTTCTAATATGTATTTAGCTTTTTTCTCTTTGTAATGGCTATTTAGCCTCTATGATTAATATAAGCAATTGATTTTGCCTCTCTCATATTATTTTTTACTGTGTCTTCTTGAATGTTGCTCACTTATCTTGTGGATAAAATAGTCCCTTTATACGTTTTAGTATTCTATTTTTACCTCTTTTAAAGATAGGATGAGTCTGTGTTTGTTTATTCAGCCTTTGAAATCATTACTGTGTTATGTTAGCTCTAGATAAACACTCTAAATCTTGGTGTATCACCTTTTAATTTTAGTTTCTCTCTTTCCCCCTTTCCCTGTGACCCGTAGCATTAGATTTAGCTTTTTGTCTGAGCCTTAAGCTCAAAAAGAGGAACCAACCTTCTCTGGAGGTCTGATCTCATCTGTAAGGTCCCACACCTTGAGATCAATCCCATTGTGTCATTGGAATGCTTGAGTGTGCTTCAAGTAAGGTGTAATTTCAAGTGATAACAGTAGCATCAAGTCCTCAAATATTGCAATGGCCTACACCTAGATATCTATTCTAGGATACAATCAATCAAGTTCAACACCATGGAAAAGGCCTATCTCTAAGTGGAAAGCATTAAAGAGAGTTCAAGTAGAAGAGAAAGTGCGAAGCAACTAGCACACCAAAGAAGACACCACCTTCAAACAAGATTGAACTATCTAACATAGGTAAATAGTGCAACAAGCACAAGATTTGTAATCATTCTAATGTTGAGTATCATGCTCAGAAAAAATTGCTCATAATCGCGGAAGTAAAAGAGGTTGATGTCAAGCTCTTAAATGTAATTATTTACACAAACCCCAATGTCTTAGTCAATAACACATAATCAAAAACCCTCTTACCAAAAAAAGATAAAACAAAATGGTTATTTAGTTATAGGTGTGGGTGGAAGGGTAGCCACTATACTTCATGATCAATGGTAGTAGTTGTTACCATTTCTTGACCATAGCTCAAAAATTGGCTTAGCAGATATAACATTTTCATTTTTGAATGAGGTTTGATTTACTTCTGTTATGAGTTAGTTGCATAGTTATTATGTTTTCAATGATAAATGCAGTTCAATTGTTCAGGAAAGAAAGAGAAGTTTCAGATCATTCATTACATTGCAGAGCAATAAAATGAGATAAGTATTCATTCATCACAATGGTTATTCATTTACAAGTTTCAATACATAAAGGAATAAGCATTGCATTGAAGGAAACCATGACATATCAGATGTCCCACACAAGCCATTTGTTATAGCTGAACTCATGCAAATATAAACAAAATACTATGTATCTAATGAAGGAGAAAGGAAAGACATAGCCATCATCATTGACTTGTTTTGTTAATCTTCATAGTAGCCTCCAGTTCTGCTCCCGACCTCGGCATGTACCTGCAAAAATGTGGAAGGGTCTTGTTAGAAGCTCCAGTTATGAAAATCCTTTGACTATCAGAAGAGGCATAATACTTTTATTATAATGCATTGATCAATTGAACAACATCCATATGAAGAAGGAACTGAAGAGAAGCAAACATGGAGCATCATTGTTTTATTCTAATATGTTTGTTTCATGTGCATGTATAGGATAAGTCATGTATCTGATTGAAGACATTCAGCGTGTGGTATCAAGTGGGCTCCCACAAGGGTTGAGCCCAGCATGTTGTTCCCCTTAATCTTAGAAGGGATGAATAGAAAAAAAAATCATTGTTCACATTCACATGACAAGTTGAAGGAATAACAAAGGAAATCATATGCATCAGTTCAGTTTCATGACATAACCATGATTACAGTTCAAGGAATGAAATGCAAGCACAAAAATGCACTGAGCTGTGAAAGAAGGATTGCATTTAATGCATATGGTAGCTATCATCATCACCTCAATTGGCATTAGAAAGTGACATTCACAGGTATCTCATTTGAATATCTTTCACAGTATTTTGATGCATCAAAAAAGAATGAAGATATTAAGACATATTGCATCAGTTGAATGTCCAAAAGTTTTCAGTGAGTGATATGAAACAAATATCATAAGTATGCTTTAGTGATAAGGGTATCCAAATGTTCATAAGCATCAACAGGAGTTGTCAAAATAATGGAATCATTTGAATACAATTATCATCTTTCATCTCATAGGATAATATGACTTGAATAGTTATCAAAGGTCTTGACAAAGTATGACCAAAGAGACAATGTCATTCATAAGTATGGAGCAGCAAACTGTTATAAAGTTGTAGGCATAAATGTACAAAATGACAGCCACATGAAAGCATAAGGAGCAATTTCAAATCAAGACAGCAGAAACCTAGCTCAAGATAGCTCATAGGCTATATGTGCAGGCATAATAATGATCAGAAGTACATAATGCAACAATCAGACAGATATATCAATATCATGTGCTTCCATGTGCTAGAATACCAGAAAGGTAAGTATTAACATATCATGAATGTGTGTGTTAATATAATGATCAAGTTGTTTCATCGTATCAGAGCATAATATCATGGACTAAGTAATGATATGTTGGTATAAGTTATGTATTCTGTTAGCATTTAGAGTACATGAGAAGTATTATAATAGCAGCCATGCATCTAAGAGTAATAAAATAGATTGGACATATTGGGTATGTGCATATAAAATGGTGTCATCCTTGAAAGATACAGAACAGCAAAAGGTACTTAGTCATATTGGTTTGTTGTTCAAGGAAGTGAAACATTAAATGCTAGCACAGAAGGTGTATTCATTATTGACTTTGATAGCCATAAGTGTAGGGTGATACATCATGTAAAAGAGACAAATGAATGCTACAGGTATCATCAAAATGAGAAGATACAGTGTCATGTTCAAAACAAGAGGGAAGACATATGATGTGCAGTATATGCTATAGGTGTTTAAAGTATCAAACAGGTGCTAGACATAGAAGATCAAATAACAAGCTACAATACCATGATCAAGATGAAAAGGAGGTTAGAGAAATGTATTTCTGTCATGCCCGTAATAGGGGTATTCTTCTTGTTTCATTTCTAAGATACCCATAACAAAGTTTCAAAAAACCTCTTTCTTTTGCAGTTGTAGAAAACAAAAAATGGTATAGGATGTCTATAGGAATAGCCATGGAGAAAAAGAGAGTCATGTGCACAGTTTAAATGAAACCCTTGTTTCATAATCAAAAAACTTCTAAGTTTTTCACATCAGAATACAAAGAATAAGCTACAGAATGTATTTTATGCCACGGCCATGCCATAAATGAAAGTATGCAAAGATGCCAGTTGATAAAATTTGAAACCCTCATTATCTTTTGCATACACAGTCATGTAAAAGAACCTACAATAATGGAGAAAGGAGCTTACCCTTTTAGTTGCAGAGGAGGAAGGATATCATGGCCGTGACCCATTTTTGAAGGTTTTTTTGTCATTTTTGCCACATTTACAGAGTTTCAACACAAAGAAAGAGCCAAAGAAACAAATGTCAAAGAATGTAGTAGCAGAAAGAGCAAGTATGGCCGCGGCCATTAAGGCAGAAATACTACAAAAAGAAGGTTTATGCCATTCAAAGCTTCCGATAGCTTACTCACCAAGTTCTGTCGCTTCTTTTCACTCAGAAAATGCAAAGAGTTTGACTACAGAGAGCCAAGAAGGTGGAGAAAATGTAGAGCCAAGAAACCCCAAGTCGGCTGACATAGAGTTGCAGAGCAAGTCAAAAAGAAAAGACAAATGAAAATGAGATGGATTTTAGGGTTCGTTCACTATTTTGTTCGATAGTGCTTTCTCACTATCATTTTTTACTTTGCAAACACATATAATTGCATTATCCAAATAACATCGTGGTCAACACATGCAAATCTACGTTCCCTAGTAATCATGGAGTGGAGAGGCTGACACATTTCTTATTTTTGTTTGATTTTTATAAAGTCAAAAGTGGGCAGCATCATAAGAGAGTAAGATTTATACCTTTGAAACATTTCAAGAAACCTTTACTTGTAATATGGTCGAATCATAGTGGAGTCAAAGTGCCTTATAATTATGCATGTGGTCGAGAGTCAAATGACCTCCCACTTATGCATTGATTATTTTTCAATTCCTTATATCATTCAAATGTATAAGAGAGGTCAAAGCAAAGAACCTTTGAAAACATGAGATGCATGCATGAGTAATGACATTGTGAAAAGGATAAATTGATATGGTGGCATTTTGCAAGGCATGGAGACAAAGATGAGGTGACGGGAATTGACACATAGACATGCATTTGAGGGTTAGAGCCATGGTGTTAAGCCTTCAAGGCTTTGATAGTTTTTGCAAAATATATACTAATGTGTTCATCATCTTTTTATAATTTTTATAGAAAATCAATTGTAATATCTTGTAAAATATCTTGACAAAATTATGAGCCAGATATTATTTTATTTTTGCAAAAAATCATATCGAATAGGATATTGATTAAACTGCCATATAATGTAAAGTTAACTTTAAAGCAATGAAATTATAAATTGCTTTTAAAGTTTAACTATTTTTAGGTAGTTGCTTTCTCTTGGGTGAATTGAGCAGAATAGGACAAAATTTTTGCTTTTATGAGGCAAATTGGGCAAATTTGGATGCAGATTTGGTGGGGACCACCTAGAGGATCAGTTTGGCAACACAATTTTTTAGTTTGGAACCAGTTTAGGAGCTTTTATTTGTGCTTTTCTGAGTAGCTCGAAAATGGACTTAGGGTCTAATTTTAGGAGCTTTTTCAGCTTTCTTCTGAGGAGATCTTTTGGAGGCATTTATAAGAGAAAAATCTTAGTTTTTCTCAGTTAGTTGATACCAGTTTCTTCTCTCTTGTTCACAGGATAGTTGTATACAGGCAATTGGCTCACTTGTTTTTACATGCATTGTACTCCTTCCAGTTCTAATAGCAAATTTTCCTATTTCATCTACTTATGTGTTTTACAGTCTTGATTGTCTTATTGTGACAATTTCTTGTCCTTTATCATGTCTTGATGCTGTTAGATTGCATGTTTGCTCCTAGTTGTAATTTGTGTTTGAGTTAAACCTTATTACAAATTATTTAAGGATCAGAACTCATAGGTGAGGTTGTGAAAATTTTAAGTTTGAAGAACTATTTTGTGAGTGAATAGATTCATCTAGATTAGATACAAGAGTTAGTTTGCATTTCAATTACCATTCTATCTTTTTTCCCTGCAAGTCATTAGTTTAGGAAATCTTAAGGAGAACTAGCTCACTCTGGAGATTCATTCTCATTATAGGAGACCCACGTCTAAGAATGATTCCATGTTTCAACAGGTAGCTAAGTTTCTGTGAACTTAACAAAGGTGCATACTTGATTGATAACAGTAGTATAAAGAATCTAATCTCTATAGAAACTATTGAGATATTGAAGTTGTTAACCATGCATAGTATGTATATGTAGCCCTATAAACTGGGATGGCTCAAATCTTACAACACCCAAGGTATAAAGTTCACTCCCTAACATCATTTCTCATATGTTATTCATCCTTTTTTTGAAGACATTCTATGATGTAGTGATAATTGGGGTCTATAAAATACTTATTAGGCATCCTTACATGCATAGTCACAAGTTTTTGTATAGTGTCAATCCTCACAACATAGTTGTGATGTAAGAGTCACACAATAGACTCAAGGATGCACAAGATCACATACAACCAAAACAACTTTCCACAACAAGAGAGAAGAAAAACAAATGCTATATTTCTAAAGAATGATAATGATGCATAAAAGATACAAGATACACAATATTTACAAGATCTACAATGTATCGCACATAATATACAATGAGAGCCCTTACTTATATAACAAATCTTGAGATCCATGATAATATGTGATCATGATAAGTGTCTTAATCCTATGACATGAGACACAAATATTAAATTCCATAAATAAACTTAACTAAACATGTGTGAATAGGACCTAATGTGGAACCAGTTAGGTAATATACCCTATTCACACCAACACCCCCCTTTAAGTGCAACTTAGGTAGAAGTAAACAAATGCAAAGATGTAAAGATGGATCCTAGATACAAGGCCATCTTAGGTACCCATGTACAAAAGATTTCTCACAAATAGGGTAAAGGAGAAAAACCTGTAGGAAAAAACCCCTCCAAAAGAGAGAAAAAATATGAACAAACATGTACAACAAGACCTTGCATCTGTCATGAATATACAATCAATATCCCCACCATAATAGGGAAATAATGAAACTATGAATCCCCCCCACAAATAAGTAGCTCCTGTGCCAATGGTGAATGCCCAAAGATAGAAAAGTATCCACTTCTTGTAAACAACATTTCTCCCCTTGGGAAGAAACAAATCCACTAGTTTATGTAAGAGAAACTCCAATTACAAGACAAGAGATGAGGGAACAAGTCTCATGAAATATGGTGCCTCTAAAAAATGCTCAAGTGTCCACATGTCACAATCAACAAATGCCACAAAATTAGAAGCACAAATCATAATTAAAGACTGTGACAATCCTAGACAATGTTAAAGCTCATGATCAACAATCTCCAAAGATAAATATGGTGTGATAACAGTCATTCCATAACTATCATCAAAGATGAAATGAATATACTCAAGTGTGTCCTTCAAATATGCAAGATGGGACTCACAAAACAAGTCTGCAATACCGATCAAAAGATCATCCTGCAAAGTTGAATCTAAAAGACAAGATGGTTCTTGTTGAACTGAATCATTGAAATCTGAAGAAACAAGAACAAGGGAAGTCTCAATCAATGAACCCACCCTAGGAATCAATGAAGGTGAAGGATCAACAATTGTCTCTGTAGTAGGAGAAGGAGAAGATGCCTCATCATCTTCATTATCCAAACATGCAAGGTCTTCAAAAGAAGCAAACTCCTTATTTGTATCATAGTCATATGGTATATTGTCTGAATCATCAAGAGGTATAAGGCAATTGAAAATAGGATCATCTAGGAATGGTTGAATATCAGGATCTCCATATATCTCCCAAATTTTGGTCCACATTGCACAAGAACACTCAATGTGTGTGATTGAACACATAGCATCAAAATTAACATGGCAACCAAACACTCCTAGAACATGATCATTTTTGGAATCCCAAACAAATTTCTTCCAAAATATATCTGGTTGAAAAACATGTTAGGAACCCGTGTTTAGCCCTTCTCTTTACTTTGTTAGTATATTACATTTGGATGCATATGCTTTGTAAGTCGTCCCGTGAGTATATTGTATTATCCCACATTCATGGGAAGTAATAGTTGTTTAGATTAGACTTAGTATATAAGTATGTGTTGAGGCCAATGAAGGCATCCATGAGTTTATTATATTGAGCTTGGTCAAAGGAGGTTGCCCCCTCGAAGTGGCCTGCAATCAATAAATTACTTCTATGTTCTACTATTTCTGTTATTTTGTGCATTTTCATTATTTTGTTGCAGGAGGTTCCTCTCATCTAGTATCAAAGCGCTTTCTTGGGCTCACTGGGTGGAATTTTTGCCAAAAAAAATTCGCAGTGGCCTCCAGGTGATGTGATTATTGCAGTAGTTCTTTTTTCTTTGCATCTGTATTGTTCATTTCAATTGTAGGTTTGGATCAGGGAATAATCCCTATCCGCTTAACTATGGGAAGTGTCTGGGCATAGCCCTAAAACTCATTGTGAGGAGTACCACAGGAACCCCGAAGTAGCTGGCCCATTGAAAGGACCTGCCAACGAAAAGGGCAATGGCCCCTAGGACCTGATTGACTAGTTCCCATCTGTGAGGTAAACCAAGAGCTGTCATTTGTGGCAAAGCAGTTATCAGTTTTACCTGAGTTGTGGAGTGAGGGGTACTGCCCCAATACGCAAGTCGTTAGACAACATTGATAGGCAAGTGAATCCCCTGAACCTTTAGGAAGCTGAACATACCTGGGGTCTATATCTATTACCAGCTGACAAATCGTAGATTGAATTTGTCCAGAGCCGTTGCAGATCATTTCTAGAAAAGAAAGAAAAAAAAATCTATTTTTCTGCCATATCTTCCTTGCTTTAGCTCCGTTTCCTCTGAAAATTCACTAGAACCCCTGAAATTCCATTCTGCATATTTCCTTCCTTGAGGACCCTATCCCAAATTCCACTTATCGATGCCAGAAATCCCACATTTGTCTATTTTTAGGGTTTGCCATAACTTCTTCGATTCTCACCCAATCGCCTTCAAATTTTGCCACAGTGTTCATTTCCTATGTCTACTCCTTTGTCCCTCTTAGACAAATTTTCCCATTCTTTCACCCCGCTTCTGAAATCCCCATTTTCTACTTCCATGTCCCTCAGAAAGTGTCCAAAACCTAGTCAAACCCCAATTACCCATCAGATTTTTTCCCAAATCCAAATTTTCCTTTACTAAAAAAATTTCTATTTTTGTTTTTCTACCCATTCCCAAAAAAAAAAATCCTGGTTATGGTTGTCACCCACGTAGGAGAAAAAAACATGGAGGATGAACTTGTAGCCCTCGAGACCAAACTCCAAGATCTGGATGAAAAAATTCTCGGCCTCAATATTTAGCATTTAGCCATGAACAATAGACGGCAGCCAGAGTCTTCTGCAGATATTGGATTTCTTCTTCCAGCAATTTTCGTGGACTGAAGCTTGATTTTCTTTGCTTCAATGGTGATGATCCGACTAGATGGATATACTGGGCAGAACAATATTTTAGTCTACATAATACTTTTGATGTCAACAAAGTCCCACTTGCCTCCTTTCATTTGGAACATGAAGCCCTTCAATGGTTCCGTTGGTACATCAAAGCTCATGAAGAGCCAAAATGGGCAGATTTTTGCAAACTCATTTTGCAACAATTTGGCCTTAGTGCTTTTGATGACTTCACAGGAGCACTCACAAAACTATGCCAAACAAGCTCTATGAGAGAATATCAGACAGAATTTGAAAAACTGGCCAATCACACAGAGGGATTGTCTGATGACTTCTTCAGGAGTTGTTTTGTCAGTGATTTGAACGATGCAATTCACTTTGAGGTTAAAATGTTCTATCCTAGCACAATGATGGAAGCCTTAGGGTTGGCTAAGTTGGCAGAGGACAAGATCATAGCTCAACAACACTCCAAACCCAATTTTGTTCCATTTAGAAATATGGATCCCCAAAGCCCTCAAATAATGCCAGCTCCTAGAACAACTCATATCAAGCATTTGACTGAAGCAGAGATGCAGGCACGTAGAGAAAAAGGGCTTTGTTATAATTGTGATGACAAATTCACTTGGGCACATAGATGTGTTGAGAAAAAGCTCTATCTCTTGGATGTGGATTCTCTTCCTGAAACTAAAGTTTATGCAGATGCTCAGGATACAATAGTTGATCAAGTTGAAACTCAGCAGTTGCCTGTTGACCCTACTTCTCAGGAAGACCACCCAAAGATCTCTCTCCATGCCATAGCAGGAGTCACCACTCCACAAACCATGTAGGTCAAGGGTTACTTCAAGAAGCTCCCTCTTACAATACTCATTGATTCTGGTAGTACTCATAACTTCATTGACCCTCGAATAGCCAAATAGGCTAATTGTTTTGTTCGTCCTTGCTCAAACTTTGAAGTCATGATTGCCAATGGGGGCACATTACCTTGCAAAGGGAAGTGTCGTAATGTGCATATCTCTATTAGAGATTATAATCTGTGCTCCGACATGTGTGCCTTACCCTTAGGAGGATGTGATGTGGTTTTGGGCACCCAATGGTTATGCACACTTGGACCCATCTTATGGAATTTTGCTGAACTTTGGATGCAGTTTTCAGACAATGGGCACAAACACACATTGACGGGCTTCCAACGGGGGTCTCTTAGCATCATAAGTTCACATCACCTAGAAAATCTTCTTAAGAAGAATTCACATGGTGTCATCGCTCAACTTCACTCCATTCAGATGCAACCATCTATGGTCTCCACTACTCCTTCGGCTCTACAATGAATGATGGCTATTTTGCTTGCAGTACAGAAGTGGCGGCCATACCTATTAGAGAATCATTTTTGCATCAGGGCGGCTCACCAGAGCCTGAAATATTTCCTAGAACAATGGGTCTCCTCCCCAGCATAAAAGAAATGGATCAACAAACTCATGGGTAATGACTATGAGATCACTTACAAGAAGGGTAAGGACAATATTGTGGTGGATTCTCTTTCTTGTACATGTGATGACCAAGCTTCTCTTTCAGCTATTTCTATGTCTATTCCAAATTCATTGGAATCTATCCCGCAGGCTATCTTCTATGAACTCTATGTTTCTCCATCGGTAGGGGACTCTGGGTTCCTCAAACCTTATGAGCGGGCATGGTGTCACTTCTTTTGGAAGGGAATGAACAGGGCAATTCAACAAATTGTGGCTGCATGTGATACCTTAGAACAACAGCATCAGTAGGCAAAGTGGATCTCTCTCACTGAATGGTGGTACAATACCTCCTATCACACTGCATCTAACATGACTCCATATGAAGCAGTCTATGGTTAGGTACCGCCAGCACTCCTTCCATACTCCCCTAGTAGTTCACGAGTTTAGGCATTCAACACAGTTCTTTGCACCCAGGATCAGATTGGGGATCATAAGCTAGCTCCTTCTTCCTGTGTTCATCCAATATTTCATGTCTCTTGTCTAAAGAAATTTCTTGGCGCCAACGACATAGCACAAATTATTTTACCACAACTTGATAATGAAGGATCCATCCTTTTGGAGCTAGAGGTAATCCTCGACAGATGCACTCATCCTCTTCGCTCTTGATCCATCATAGAGGTATTAATTCAGTGGCATGGAATGCACCTAGAGATTGCTATAGGGGAACCACTCCTTCAGATTCAGCAACAATTTCAACATCTTATGCTTTGAGGACAAAGCTTTTCTAAGAGGGAGAGGATGTTAGGAACCTGTGTTTAGCCCTTCTCTTTACTTTGTTAGTATATTACATTTGGATGCATATGCTTTGTAAGTCATCCCATGAGTATATTGTATTATCCCACATTCATGGGAAGTAATAGTTATTTAGATTAGACTTAGTATATAAGTATGTGTTGAGGCCAATGAAGGCATCCACTAGTTTATTGTATTGAGCTTGCTCAAAGGAGGTTGCCCCCTCGAAGTGGCCTGCGATCAATAAATTCCTTCTGTGTTCTGCTATTTCTATTATTTCGTGCATTTTCATTATTTTGTTGCAGGAGGTTCCTCTCAAAACAAGACCATATACATGTGTAAAAAGATGAATCCAATGCAAGTGTTCCAAAATACCATCTCTCCATTGTTTATAATTACCCTTTTGCAAGATGATTACAGAAGGATGAAATGAAAAACCATAATGAACTAAGATAGATCTACAAATTACATAGACATGAAACTCTCAACTTAAATTATAAGCTCCCCACTATATAAATACTGAAATTGAATCCCCCAAGCAAAAACAACCATTAATATCAATAATGTTTCCAAGAAATGAGCCAAAGTATACAAAATGACTTCAAACTAAAATTTTTATATCTAGGGAAGAATCTAGAAAAATGACATGGATGGATTTGTAGTGCTCAAAAAAACCTTTCCAAGGCCTATAAAAAATCCAAAATCAGATACCATGGGCACAAGATATGGCTTAGCAAAGAAAATATGCAAGTACAGGCTTCAAATAGAAAAATTAGGCACCTACAAAACACTATGAAGTACTCAGAAATAGATTTATGACACCTATTCATTTGCAAAATTTTGATACCGTGGAAAAAATTTATGACTTCTAAAGAAAACTACCCAATTAGGGCATGAAATGGTGCCATGGGCCCTACCTAGGTAGCTAGTTGGTGGCAAGGCAGCGGCAGACTAATGGTTGGTAGTTTGTGAGTGACACTCAGGTGGAAAAAACTAGCTGAGATGAGTGGTCGAATATAGGCAAAATTCATTGGTTTTAAGCTCCCCAAGTTGGAGGGGACCAAAGGCATAAGGTCCCTATGTCCAAGGGCTTCAGCCCACAAAAAATCTCCGACTGATTTTGATAACCTACAAATAAAGACCACTGAACAAACAAAATAACCATAGTCCAAAATCAAAATCCATCAGATAAAGAATAAAACCTATGTAAAAGACTACTCCAATGATGTCACTCTTGACAAAGACCTGTACCCTGCCAACATAGTCAATTTGTATGTTGACACAAAAAGTAACGCAAGAGAATATTCCTACAGAATATGCTAATTTTTTGTTGACTGCACTTGTGCATTTTTTGACAAGTACGGTGGTAGTATGGTATAGAACCGTACAACTGTACAGATTCCATACGAATCATATGAAATTTTTAGTGGTGAAAAAATCTACACACCCTTTAAAATGATGAAAAAAAAATTTGGCTCTAAAATATGAAGTGTTTTATATCAAAATTCGTCTCTCAAGCCTTCTAAACTCAATGCTAAGTTTTGTTTTGCATTAGGATGCACCGTGTGAAATTTCTTGGTGAAATATCTCCAAACAAGGGAAGGGAGTTGCAAATCTGAACCTCTTTAATACCATGTAAGAGTCACACAATAGACTTAGGGATGCCCAAGATCACCTACAACCAAAACAACCTTCAACAACAAGAGAGAAGCAACATAAATGTTACATTACCAAAGAATGATAATGATGCATATAAGATACAAGATTTGCAAGATCTACAATGCATCACATATAATGTACAATGAGATCCCTTGCTTATATAGGTAAGGTTGAGAGCTAGGATAACATGTGATCATGACAAGTGTCTTAATCCTATCACGTGAGACACAAATATTAAATTTCCTAAGTAAACGTAACTAGACAAGTGGGAATAGGACCTAATGTGGAACTAGTTAGGTAATATACCCCATTCACACCAACATGTGATAGTGGGCAACATGAGATACCAAATTCCTAAAGTGAATTCAAGCTTAACACCTATTACACTAGTTCCAAAGAAGATTGTGCCTTATAGTTATACATCATTAGAATTCCACATATCACCTGAAGCCACTGACCAACTTATTATGACAAAAATAGACTAGATTCTGGAAACCATGTACACTCAAAACTATTATATGCCTATACATAGAGTTTTCAAAAGGGGTCAGATCCCACAACAAGCCAAGTGATTCATCAAGTAGCAACTAGAAGTCAAGGATGCGCACATACTTCCTAGATACAATGTAATTGGGAGTATCGATTCACAAGGAGGGGTGATTGATCCAAGAGGATTCACCAACAATGCGACCTATATTAAAACCAAGACCAAACTCATGGCTTAAAGGAACTATGGAGCTACTTCTTAGATCTATGGTACACCAAAGCACTTCATCGATGCTCTAAGGAACACAAATACACATATCTTCTCTCCAAAAAATGTTGCACATGCTTCAATAGTAGCACAGTGCACTTTGTAGGGAAATAAATGCATTTACAACAAACAAGCCTCAACCAAACTTCCTATAATTTATACCATTTCTCTAGCATGTTCATTACACTATTTGGAAAAAATGTAATATCCAGTTCATAACCAATTTCACTACATCATCTTTACCATCATTCTATAGACTTCAAATAGTGTAGTCAACATGGCAAGTAAGTTGGTACTCTCTAGGCTTACAGCATACCAAGTCATAGGCTAGCTCAATAGGATACATTAGTAGTTGGTTTAGATCTAAAACCATCAAGTGAAGGGATTATAACATAGGAAATGATTCCACTTCTTGTGGAGATAGTTCACCTTATTAGTGACTCTTGACCTCCATGATATGAATTCATGTAATCTATATAATCTATAATATAGCAAATAGAGAGGTAAGTAGGAGAGAGGATAAAACAACTATATGCCTTTCTCAAGGGTATTCCATGTACAAAATAGATAGATGAATAAAAATACAATCTCTATTTAATTATATATCTTTATGTCTCTGTTATTCATTTTGTTAATAAACTTCCACATACACCATAACTCATCTAGAATCTTGTTTGGAGAGTTGATGACTAGGCTATACCCCTGGGCATTAGATCAAAAACCTCCCCAATTGAGTTGTCTCGTACACTAGATATGAAAGAATGAAACTAAAGGTTGATGAAGATTCATGCTCTCCAAACAACATTCCTTCCCTTAAGAAGAAGTAGACCCATAGGTGTATGTATAAACTCTTCCCAATCCAAGAAGGAAAATAAGGGAAGAAAATATAAAATGTATGTATTTGGAAGTTGTCAAATGGTCCTCATGTTGGTGCTAAGTGGTGCCAATATAAAATTATGAGTCCCAATCCCAATTGAAGAGGATGGCTGCTCAAAACCATGTGGAAACTAGTTTAGAATAAATATCAAAGAAGTAGCAATTTTAGGTGGAATCTCAATGAATGTCATGTGAATGCACTACTCATCCCACTATGTGTCTACGTCAAATGTTTGAGAATGAACAACTATAGGAGGGTAATTAATAGGTGTATTAGAAGTGTCCACATGTGTATATTTATCTGAGGAAGCATCACTTTTAGATGGTGATTCAAGATCTCCATACAACTATCAAATGATGGTCCAAATAGTGAAAGGGCACTCTATGTGCTATATAATGTGCATAATATCCTAAAAAATAGAAAATGCAATGATGCCAAGGATTTGTTTATTATTGTCAAACCATTCAACCTTTTGATATTTGTCATTTGGTTCAAGAATGAGTTGATGGAGATGGGGTAATAAACCATACACAAACCAATGAGCCTGAGGACCTTTGTCCTAAGAAAAATATTTCATATGATCTAAAGTGATGTCAAAATAGCATGCACAAAATTTAAAACACATGATTAAAATCCAAATAGATCACTCAATTAGAACCAATTAAAGAACCACCCATCCCAAAATGGAACTTTATCTTAATTTGTTTGATTACAATATGTCCATGAATTAACTTCAAAACCCAAAGAACAAGTAATGAAATGGCACTTTATAATTGTATGTGTTTACAATGAGCCTAATAATGATTTTTGATAAAAATGCCCCCAATATTATGCAGTGAGCATAAAACAAGTGTAAAATAAATGACCCCAAGCAAGTACAAATAGCACTTTATAAGATAGTGCATTTACAATGTCTAGTGGGTTTCCTACCTATTTTTACAACTTTAAAAGAAGTATAAATCAACTAAAGTACAATTATAGAATAGAATAAGAGAAAATGAATAGCATTGTTGATTCTCCAACCAACATGCTACAATCTGTAAGAAGTTGTGAATTTCTATGTTTAAGGTTATAGAAGGGTTAGCCAATGAATGGGAGATAAAGAATTATTCTCCCCTACACTTTAGGGTTCACAGGACCAACATGGGTGGTCCTATATAGTATGCTAGCTCAGGATATACAAAGTATTTGCAGTCAGCATATAAGAAAATGATAAATTCATACAGTATGGTGAGGTTGTACAGAATTAATAACTTTCACAATCATGTTCCTCAGATCCTTAATGGCTCGGTATGAATGGGGAATAATAACTTATGGGATTAAGTTATTCAATCGCTTTAGCCTTTTTCTAGTTTTAAAATGAGTGAAATGAGGAGGTTCAAATTCTGGGACCGATGCCTTGAAGGGGTTTATAGATTCATCCATGCATGCACGTATTTTTATAATAGTAAAATATATTAGGGGTTTTCATTTATTGTTGCCTTACAACAGTTTGACCCGTGTATGTAACCTTTTGGTTCAACACTCTACTTAGTGATCCATCTCACATTCTAAATTTTCCACAATCATCAAATAAGGATTTGCATTGTTCCTCAAACAAACAATTAAACCTAAAAATTGTTTAAACACAACAAATGTGTGCAATAAACAAAATAACCCTTAGCTATTTTACTCAAAGAAATTTAGTTGTTACAGAGTGCACGGTTTACAGGATAAACAATGATGTTTCCACTAAAAGACAATACATAGTTTTCCCTCACATCAATTCCCCTCTTGTTTTTCAATACAACTACATCCTTTTTATAGAAAAGGTTACAAACAAGGTTTCCTTAGATGAGTGACATTTGTCACTTTACAAACAACCTTTTACACTCCTTTTGAAACTACTAGCTGGATTCACTTGAGAGGAGTTTGCCCTTCCATAGGTTGTCCAACTGAGTGGAAAGACGACTCCAATCTCTTAACTGCTTTTGCCTTTGTGGATCAGGTAGCCCATCTTCCTAGCAAATTTGAGTAGACTTCTCACATCCCTAATGGTGATTCCTTCATGGGGTAAAGATGTGTAGTGTGTCTAGAGGAAGGAAAAGTGAATGGATGGGGAGAGACAACCACCCATGATCTAATAGAAAGATGCATTGGCATCTTTCTTGTTGTCAAAGAGACCCAAGGTCAGATCCAGAGGACCTACTTTGTTAGCCACGGAGGAGGAGATCTAGGTTGTAGTTAAAGAATAATGATGTCCTAAGACATTATTCTTCATCCTACTTATGCCCCAAATAGAGGAAATATCACCCTCTATTGGGAGAGTCCTATAGATGCACCTCCAGCTTCTCTTTTTAATGTGAAAGAGATGACCTCTACCCAGGCATCTAGATTAGGCAGCCATCTATTATCTTACTAGATCTTCCCATGCCTTGTGGAAATGGGATTCTTATTTTTCATTTTGAAACTACTTGCTCCCTCTGAGTACTTGTAACAAATTAACTGATCTTCCATTCTAACAACCTCTTTCGCTAAAAAGGACTACATTCTAACTAAAAGATTACCCAAAATGGTCAACAATAAAGCTAAGCACCAAATGCAACTATCTCCATCCCTTTATAGCCAAGACCAATAATGTTTAATTCCTTTACTATGTCTTAATCCATCTTATCAAAACTCAAAACTCATTATCCATTTCCTAGACCATCTCATCAATCTTACAAAAATCAAGAAAATAGATATGACACATCTTAATATATCCTTCAAAATCCAAAATTTCATTTCACACCAAGCCTAAAGAATATTTGAGCACCCAGCTAGTGAACACCTCATCAAATGGCCAAGAGTAGTCAAGGATCTTTTCCATCTTATTCATGTGACCTTGATATCTTGTCTCTAGTAGTTCCTTGGCATGTTTTACAAAAATGTCCAAGCCAAACTCCAATTTTAGCAAGTTATCTAATCTGGCATTACATAAAATTGGGTCTACTTTTCCACCTTAAGTGATTGATGTGACCAATGTTGGGGTGATGACTTGGAACTCCAACTTCCATGAATCTAATGATTTCATATCCCTATTGGTTTCTAAATTGGTGGTAGCTAACATTCCTCCAAAGTCTTGAAACTTTTAAATTTCTCCTTAATCATCACATCATATTTTCCTTGGGATGAAGACACCTCACCTAAAAGACTTTTCCACCTCATAAGTACTTGATACTTCTTGAGAGGCATCTGAACTGAATCGTTTCACACCATGGACAACATTTATAGAGGATAGTCTTGGAATCCATGTATTTAAAATTTTCTTTAAGGTAGGCTCCCACCTAATTAGGACATTTCTCGCTTCTCTCAACTTATAAAAATATAACCATGCATCATCAGCATTCCCCAAGATTCGAGACATCCTATAGTCAAAAAGGATTTTTATTAATTAAGAAATTTCCTACACCCCCTTAGCTTGTGTAGCAGCCTCTGCTTCCTTACTCTTCTTCAATACTTCCTTCAGGGTCTGAATCCTAAATGTAAAAGTGTCTCTATCATGTTGGGATGTTGTGTTTGAAGAGATGGGGGTGACACATGCTCTATCATGGTGATCTTAGGTTGATCAACCATACTCTTGCATCAACCTAGCACACTCAACTTGTAGCTTATCATAGTCTGCTTGTAATTTCTTGGCTATAGCTTCACTGAATAAGGTAGTACTGACTGCTAAGGAAGTAGCATGTGGAGCCATTGTATCACTTAGCCTATTAACAATTAAGTTTCCCTTTAGTTCATTGACATAATTGGTAAATTGAGGCTTGTTATGTTTTAAGGCTAAGGCCTAAATGGCTAGAGTTTCATGTTTGGTATCGATACCAGACGTAAAATAAAGCTTCCCTACATGTTCTTCATCTCCCAGAACATCTTCATCAACATTTTACCTTCAGATGGTGTCTAGAGCTATAGCAGAAGCTATATCCCATCCTGGTAGCAATAGGCAACGACTTTCTCTAATAATTCTCCTTCCCTCCTTAGGTGTCATGTTTGACAAATCAAATTCTATCTACTTTTGAATGCTTTGGACAACTTCTCCTTCATTGTCTCCTTGTACAATTGTTGTGCCACATCCCTTTTCATCTGAAAATTAGTATTCACCTTGCCTTTGAACAACAACATTTTGAACTCTTCAATTTTGATGAATGCATCATCAAAGAGAAACTATTTATAGGCCAAAGCCCTAACATCTTGGACAGCTTTGTCCCCGTCTGATAATTTTAGTAATGACCTCTCAAAAGGGAAAACATCCTCAACAAGCCTTTGGGGGGAAGCAATACTCTTCAATATCTCTTGATACTCAACTTGGTTCTCCCTAGTATAATTTGTTAAATCATAATCTATTAAGGGTTAAGTCTTACCCTGTTGCTCACTTTCATTAGGGTCTTTCCCCTCTGTCATTATCATAGTACTTGTGGCTAGGGTATGAGAAAATGCAATCTTGACCTCTCCTATCTTATCCCTTGGCACCATAGTTCTAGCAACACTAGGGAGCATGACCCCTAAGATATCAACATGTTCCAACATTTCTTCCATCCTGATGATAGGGTCTCTAATGCTATTAAATTATCCTTTGTAAGTAGGTTCCACCTCCTTCCTCTTATCCTCACAAGCACTAATTTGTGCCCAATTCTCTCTCCTCAAGATAATCTGATTTTGAGTCCAACATTTTTTTATCAAATCTTCTACAATATCAAAATGGTAATCATACCTTGATCTCCCCACTAATTTCGTAGTTTGATCAATAAAATGCTTGGGGCCATATTTTCTCACCTCGTCAGATGCTATCCTATAATCCTTCAATTTAGTCTTTAGAAAGTCTAGACCCTCCTTGGCGATGACTACAAAATTAGAAAATTTAATATTGGATGGGAGAAATGATCCTTTCTTCTGACTCCTAAGATGCAGCATATCAGATTCATTCAGCTACCATAATGCTTCCAGGAAAGCTACCCTGTCTGGTATGACAATAGGGAGGATGTGTGGCTCCACATCAACTCCATAAACTTTGATCATTGTGTAATCATTGTGGAAGAACCAATATCCAAAATTATGGTCCCAATTCCTTCCTAGATCAAACTACAATGGCCTTATAAACTTCTTGAAGGTATGGGATAACCTATTACTATGGTATCCCAGTAAGGACAATACCTGTTGCACAAAGTGTTTCTCAAAAGCACAATAGTTGGATGCATGAGAATGGGAGTCCCATATGTGTATCCTAAATTGAATTGGCAGCGGTGAACCATCTAGCCTTGTAAGTTTCACTCCCAAATCAGGGTACCAAATGTCATTTCCTTTGTATAACAAGATATGGCACAATAATACTACTTGAAAGAAGGGGTTGTATTCTTAGTCTTAAAGGATACTAGGTGTTCATGGATTTCTTCTGCTATGAAAGAAGCAAAATCAAAAAGCATGTTTACATGCCGATGTTGAATATCTATAGCTAACATCATCATATCCACAGGTATCTGCAACTTACGATCTACTCTTAATGCTTGATAAAGTGCCATATAAGTGAACTTAAAGTAATCTTTAAATGTGTCCACATCAAATGGTTCACTTTCACTCAAGTGGATCTTCCCGTCTTCATACTTTTCACTAATTTTGTGTTGTGGCAGCCACTTCACCCTATAGATGCTTCTATCTTCTCTATACTCATGGCGTAACTCACCAAGATCAATTTTGACATTTGCCCTAGGGTTCAAATCAAAAACCTCTCCAATCAAATTCTAATTCAATGTAAGCAACACTTTACCCCCGGGCATTTTTAGTTGTCTAGCATTCGATTCATACTCTCTATCGATAGCATATATCATATCGATGCTTATAAACACATTTGGGATAGCAAATTTACCTACGTCAAAATGCCATATGTTTGAAATAGGCTCACACTACAAAGAACATTTATGATAATGTTCGACCAATTCCCAACTAGTGATAGGGCTACTGAGGTCTCTAATATCTATCATCCTTCAGGTGGGGATACCATTACTCTAGGCCTGCTTGCCCCTTTTTAAAGAGCCAGGAAATAAATCAAGCACATCCTAGTTTAAGGCTCTTTTTACCCTACCAGACCAAGTTGATCTCTGATTCATGGTGGTAATTGTAATTCTTGTAGGGTGATAGAATTTTTAATAGCTAATAATCTTCAAGGATTCTTTTCACAATCAAAACCCTACCTGATTGTATTCAATTTAACTGAATTAACCTTAACCCGTCCTTGGAAAGAGAAATTCAAGAAGTTACAGAGCATGTACCTATTAACACACTTGGGAAACACCATTTCCTTCCTTTCTTTTAGTAGCTCTCCACTGAGTATCAACTGTCAGTAATGGTGGATGTTAGCATAATTCTGTGGCAATGGCTAGGGCAGTCGTGTAAAAATTCTTTTGAAAAATCAAGGCTATTCGAAAAAGCATTCTTCCACTCTCTAAATTAATTGCTTATTCGTGCCTTAGATTTTAGGTGGCACAATTGTTGTCCTTTTATAAAATTTTAAATTCTGGCCATCGATCTATGCCTACGATCAACGGTGTGCAAGATATCCTGAGTCACTTGAAAAGATATTTGACAGGCATCAAATTTTATCTCTGGGAGAAACACATCAACCCCCTTGGTCTGACAATTCATACGTGGCCCAATCAGATTTTGATAATAGGGTTCAGGCCCATGGGCCACCCTTTCTTATTTAAACATCCATCGCATATCACATCCTTTACCATAAGAGCAAATTTTGAAGATTGCAATGCACTAAAATCGGTGCGATGCAATGAAACTCAGCCACGTGTACTCTAAGTATATAGAAGAAACCCTTGTGGATGGATATCACACATCACAAATAGATAGGCAGGCCCATATTTTAGGTTTGTGTTGTGAAGCAATTTAGTGCTACAATGAGAAGGCACCACCTGGCGAAGACTGCTCACTTATGATGCATCGAACTACATAACAACCACCTTTACACATGTCACAATTGTGCAACTCAAACTTTTAAAAGACCAAACCAAAGAGTATGCATTGTACTAAACCTATGCAATGGAATAATGAGTGAACATGTGTAGGTTGAATCAAACCCACCAAAAGGTTTAACATATAAAATTTGAGGTATTTAAAATGCGAGGTGAGGGGTGACAATCGATAACCTATTTGAGGGGGGCGGTGAACAAACGATCACAAGGACTTCAATGAATGACTTGAGTGAATCTGGCTGGCTAGACAAGTTAACATAAAAATAGAAATGCAAACCCAGAAAAGGTAAAAGACCTCGAGACAATGAGGGTTTTGGACATAATTTAGAGATAAATCTTAGAACGGTGTTTAGCACAAAACCCTTAAGGATGAATCTGAGGAGAAATTTTAGGAACATTTCTACCAAGCACTGCTAAATAGCAAATAGAAAAACCTGCACTTTCAAAAGGGGGCCCAAAAAGGAGTCCTTTTGATCAATTTATGTCCCTCCAAATGTCTCAAAATAGGAAATGCATAGAAAAATATCTACGAAAATATTATTTTTGGAAAAATAAAGCATCAAAATGAGAAACTCTTACACCATAGTGAAGTGCATGGAAAAATAACTCATTTTAAAAAAACATTGAAAAGGCCTCTATATAGCTAAGAAATAAGCCTCCAAATTTTGCCTCCAGATTTGAAACTCAAATGAGAGAGGGTTTGGCCCCTAGTAGCTAGTGGGCATTTTGTCAATGGCACCATTGGTTGAGGTGGCCACTAGGTAGCTACTAGGTGGGGATGTTGATAACTGAGAGGGGGGGGGTGAATCAGTTATCCTAATTATTTCCTTTATTGAACTTTCCCTTTAATTGATGCAGCATAAAATCAAACATAAAACATTAACCATAAAACAAGAAACACATGACACAGTATTTTTGACGTGGAAACCCTGTTAAGGGAGAAAACCACGGGGTGATTAACCCAAAATTATTCTCTGTTAGAAGAATAGGAAATTACAAAGATGGCACTTGCCAATTAGGGCTCACTGCCCGAGCACACTGCTCACAAGAGGCCCACTGCCTACAAGAAGACACACTGTCTACAAAGTGATGAGAATCACAGTCTTGAACTGATTGGAAGCATCTGCATATGCTGGAGTTCAGTTCCGGTTAGGCTCAGTACACTGATCTGCTGCACTTCATCTTTCCTCTGTTCTTTATTCTGCTATCTTTCACATACCGGATCCTTTTTGCTACCTCTGCTCTTTATCTAGACTTATTCGCATATCTCTCCACAACAACAACCCTTTCACAACTAAATCCATCCTCTATATATATCCGCACAAGTAATTTCATCACCTTTCTAGTCGGCATCCGGAACAGTCTAGTTTCTTATAAACTTTCATTCTGTCGGCTGAATCCTTCCTCACCAAGCAATGCGGATCAAGCATATACTTGTAGATATCATTAATCATGTCGGCCAAACATGATTCATGCCTTCACAACTTCTGTCATCAGCAGTAACCCATCCGGAAAGCAGTCTGATACTCTGCCAGTCAGTTCTTCCTCTGTTTTCACTGTCTCTCAGGAATCCGGTACTCAACCATTCATATCTTTTTCCTTGTCCATCACCGGAGGCTAAATCCTTGGTATATACCACTCAAGGTAGTCCTCTTGACTTCCCCAAATCCGCACTGCACCAAGACACTTCCTCTGAGAGGTCCGGACCAATCTGTCGGACCTTGCCACATGCTCTGTTCTTCTTCACCGGATCACAACATTCTTTATTCTGACTTCCGGTAGAGACATATCATGTCTTGCGGATATGTGGGATGACCTTTGTTGCCATCAATGACAACAACCATGAATCCATATAGTGTCTCTTGCCAACAATCTCCCCCTTTGGCATTGATGGCAACACTTAGTGAAAAATGACTAAGTGTTTTCACTGTGCTCCCCCTTTGCTGATGCTCTGTCTTTATATACAATTTCCAGAACTCCCCCTTAGTTGGATTTCTCATTTTTCACTGCTCCTCACTCCCCCTTTGACATCAATGGCAAAGGGTAGGGTCCGCATATCAAAATTTTAAAAAATTTCTTATACTTAGCCGCATATTTACATACTCACATATATTGAAGAATGTCTGCAAAGGATGTCTGTAATTGAATCATTTCGGTAGCCCAACTTTGCTTCATTCTGTCCAAAATTGAAATGTGACCACTTAACAAAAATGCAAACGCTTCTGCCCGCTTGAGATCTGTCGGATCTTTTGTTTGGGCGGTGCTCTGAGCATCACTGATGGCCTCATGCATGGTTTCCAACTTAGGGATTATAATCCTTCTAAGTTCTCCCATCCGGTTGGTGATGTTCTTCCTTTCCTTCTCAAGATTCTTTATTTCGTTCAAGACTGCAATAGTCTGACATTCTTGATTTATTATAGAGGAAGAGAGAGGATCAAAACTTTGAGATAAGCTTTGTAGCTTATCCTGTTCCTCTTTTATTTTCTTGTCAAATGCTGCTGTTGCCTTTGACCAGGATATACAAAATTTATAGATATTACCGCCATCCTTAAGAGCATTCTCTAAGCTCTTTATTCCAATGCTTACAATCTTCCTATCTTTAGAAATTAATTCTAATATCTCTGAAAATCTCTTATCCAAAAATTCCTTCCGGACCTTTTCTTCAGCTGATTTTTCTAGAGAATCAAAATGTGTATCAACACTGCTGACTAAGGTTTTTAGATTACCGGAAGTGGAGGCTGTCGGATCTATTTGGATTGATGGCATGATCTTCACAAGTACTCCGGAAGCAGCCTCTATCAACTCACAGTCTTCCATATGAGACTTCAGGAGCTTTTCATTTGCCTTGGCATTTGCAAATGAAGCTATCTTCATTGTTTGTACCGGAGAGAGAGAGTCAAAATCAAATGGGCCTTTTAGAAGCTCCGGTTCATCAATCTCTAGAGTTTCTTTGCTTAAAAATTGTTGAACAGTTTGTGCAGTGTCTCTTGCCGGAGACAGATGTTTCTTCTCTTCTGCAGTCTTAGAACTGTCAACCTCTTTGTCTTTCACCACTGCTTCCTTCTCCTGTAATTGCTCTTCTTCTTTGGATCCGGAGACTGTAGGGGAAACCGGAGGAGAGATGCTAACTTGTTCATGGGCCACTTCTTCTGGAGCAGAGGGTCCCAAGTCCTCACTTGTCTGTTCAGGGCTCACTTCTTCCGGAACAGAAGATTCCAAATCAGCAGCTGTTTCTGCACCTAAGTCCTCTACAACAGGAAGATTGAACCTTTTGAAGGCCTTCCGGAGGATCTCTTCTGTTTCTTGGGCCACTTTGTCAGTCTCACCAAGCATGAGTTGATTCATCCTGGCTTTGCTTCTGAACTCATCTTTGCAGTCCTTGAAGATAATGTTCATTGTCTTGGGATCAATTTGAGGATATAGCTGAATAGCTATCTGCTCCCGGATCTCAAGATCTTTGGCATGAGCATTATTCTTTCTTACTTCCATTTCCTTCTCTAGGCTTTTAGGAATGAGAGATATGATCTCAATGAAAGCCTTATTGTATATGTTCAGATATTTAACTGTGGCTTCCTGCAGAGTCTTTTGGTCTGCCTCACTGAAGTCATCATAGGATTCAGTCATTGGTTGAAGGTTTCCATCCACCGTGACCGACTTGATTATGCTCTCTAGTGACAGAGTGGGCTTTTCAACAGTTACCTCTACCATTTCATCCTTGTCTTGGCCTGTGGAGGGCTTACCGGATCCTTTCTTCTTCTGTTTCTTTACTTCTCTTACTCCCTCATCTGATTCTGTTTCCTCTTCATCCTTTTGGCTTCCATAAGCCCTTGTGGCTTTTGTCTTGGATCTCTTACCAGATGCCTGGACTTCTGGTTTTGAACTTTTGGTTGAGGGAGGTGCAGATCTCTTTGTTGATCTGGTCCGGGTGGGAGCTCCAACCGGAGCACTTTCTTTGCTTTTCTCTTCTTCTTCCTCGGCCTTCCTCCTCTTTTCCCGGCTGGCATCAAGTGCCTCCTTTGAGATACCTAGGCCTTGAGCAATGTGCTCTACTTCTTTTCTTACCTTTCTTTTAATCTCAGGTTCCCTGAGTTCTACATGTATTTTTACACTCAGCTCCTCAAAGGTTCCAAACCTTTCTGCCTTAGGATCTTTGGGCTGACTTAGCATGTGTTGAACATGCAGCTCCACTATCTGTTCATCAACTTCATACCCCATGGGCATGATCCAGACAGTCCTTGGCTCCACTGCCTCCATTAGGCACTGATCAGTGTCAACCATAAAGCACACTGAGTCCTTGTATTTCTCAATGAGAGACTGGGGAATTCTCTCTCTTGCTTGCATCATGCTCTGAAAGTTTTTGAAGTATCCCCATAGAGCTGAATTTCTCGCTTTTGCATCCCCAAGTCCATGCAAGTAGTCTCTTATCTGGACTGCAACAGGTTTGTCATTCTGCCATACCCATCCACTTGTTCCGGGTAGCTCATTCATGAAATAGAAGAATAGACATATAATAAGAGTACCATACTTAAAGGAATTCTTCTTATCCTTCTTGATTTTCTGTATGTTTTCCATTAATTGGCTTAGTAGTAGTTCGCAGAGATCATATTCTGCATTCTTTCTTAACATTTCATAAGCAGTGTATATTGCAGTTCCGGATACAGAATTCTCCCTGCTGGAGTGATAGATCTTGTATCCTATTATCATTGATGCATATTTGATATCCGGATCCGAAATATCTTCAATGGTCATTGCCCTCTTGTCAAATTTTGATCCGGTGGCCTCAGTTACAATGTTGTTCTTGACAGATTTGAGGATAGGTACCCCTCCGGAAGAGTGTAGACCAGTTACTGCTCTAATTGCCTCTTTTGTAATCTTGCAGGGTCTATCTAGCCATAGAAAGTTGTCATGCATCCTGCTCAGTACATACCGGACCCATTCATCTTCTTCAAAGCAGGGGAAATGAATAAATTGCTCAAATTGTTTCTTCTGAATATCCTTATACTCTGGTTTAAGCTCAAAAGCATTGTCAATCAGTTGCTTGTGATAGAGGTCTCTTAATTTGAATTCCCCAAATTCCTCAATGTTTGCATGTATGTAAACCCTAATGTCTTCGGTGTGTAAAACTCCGTGGGGAACACTAGAGAAGGCTCCTAGTGGGTCTACCTCCAATGATTTGTAGGGATGTTTCTTGAATGAGGGGCGAGGTCTATCAGAGATCTTAACTATGTTTGGAGTAGCCATTCTTCAAGATTTGCAGTGAGGTAATGAAAAACGGAGAATACCTTATGCGCCTTCGGTTTGCACGGAGTGGTTGGATTGATTTCTTTATGCAATAGCTTCGGCAGGAGATCCTTGGTGCTTGATGAACCTTGTTGCAGAGCTCCACTTTTCGCTTCTTCTCGAGTGCAGAATGAGCAAATGACCTTTGAGAAATCCCTTAAATTGCTCCACGAACCCTAATATCTGTCTGCAATAAATGCTTCACCTACATCATTCCGGTTTGCCTTGTCTGGATAGTTTGGAGTATCCCGGATTGGTTCTGATCTGAGGATATCATCCGGATCTTTCAATCATGAATAAATCAAGGTAACATATTACAAGAGCATCCCAAACACTCTGTCCAATCCGCAGAACAAGATAGTGCATTTCCGGATCTTTCCGGACCTTTTTGTAATCCTCTATCATACCGGAGCATCTCCCTGAACAGGTCTTATTTGATCGATCACAACTTCTTCATAACTTCATGCGGACCTCTGAAAACTTGACTGAAGTATATCAAGACTCATATCTACAAACCCTTTGGTCCGCATCTTGTGCCACATCCGGTACCACTTGTTTGGCTGGGGGAACAAGATTTTCTTTGAGTCTCCCCCTGAGCCTGAGCTCACTTTTTAATTTCTGGAAGAAATATCAGCACCAGAGTCTGGTGCGGATCCAACCTCTACATTCTCTGAACTTTTCTTCACCCAGATCTTGCTCATCTGATTCCTAACCTCATCCGCATTCATCTTTTGTTTACCCTTGTCTTGATTCTGATTATACACCGGACCTCTTTTGTCCTGATTCTTGTTTCTGCAAACTTTAGCATTATGACCGGACCTATTGCAGATTTGGCAAATAACATTTCTTCGCATATTTGACTGATATCCTCTTGATCTGCATTGATTAGCCATATGACCTACTCTATTGCATGTGAAGCATCTACCTTTGAATGATTTGTTTACTTGTATACTTCTGCATTCATGGGATTTGTGTCCATACCTTTTGCAGTTGAAGCACTGTCCGGAGAAGGATGAATTAATCTGATTCATTCTCATTCTGCACTGATTAGCTTTGTGACCAAAGTGGTTGCAGCTGTGGCAGTATCCATTGAAGGATGGATATCTTTGAGCATTTGGCTGTCTTACCGGAGGTCTTCTAGGCCTGCTTCTTGGATTTTCTGATCCAAGATTCTTCTGACCGGATCCGGAGCTTTCTCCTTTCTCATATCCCAAACCATACTTGTCATCTGTCCTCTTTTGACTTCCAAGGAGAACTTCAAGTTGAGCAGAACTTATCTTGAATTTCTCTTTATATTCATTTGTTGTTTGAAGGTCTCTTTTGAGAGAGGCAATTTGATCCTCAAGTTTTCCTTCATTATCTTTGGCATCTTCAAGATCAGATTCAAGATGTCTGATAATCCTATCCATCTGGTGGCATTCTTCTGATTTTTCTTTAAGAGATTGTCTTAGATTGTCTTCAGCCTTTCTTTTTTCTTCAATCTCTTGAGTAAACTTTATAGTTCCTGATTCCATTTCATGTCTTAACATAATGACTTCTTTTGATAACTTTTCACATAACTTGGTTTGCTCAGTCAATTCTTCATTTGTATTGCTTTCTTCACTTTGTCTTGCCAACTGTTGAAGCAGCTCCTTTCTCTTTTTCATAGAGAGACTTAATTTGTCTTTTAATTCTCTCATGAATTCATCAGCCTGTTTGAGTCTTTCCTTTAATTCACTGACTTCAGAATTCGACTGTTCAAGATCCTCAAGAGCAGTCTTGAGTTGCTCCCTTAAACCATATGCATCCATTTGAAATCCCAGATCTTCCTCAAGCTGTTAGGCCCTATTAGGAGGAACTTAGCTCTGATACCAATTGTTGATAACTGAGAGGGGGGGGGTGAATCAGTTATCCTAATTATTTCCTTTATTGAACTTTCCCTTTAATTGATGCAGCATAAAATCAAACATAAAACATTAACCATAAAACAAGAAACACATGACACAGTATTTTTGACGTGGAAACCCTGTTAAGGGAGAAAACCACGGGGTGATTAACCCAAAATTATTCTCTGTTAGAAGAATAGGAAATTACAAAGATGGCACTTGCCAATTAGGGCTCACTGCCCGAGCACACTGCTCACAAGAGGCCCACTGCCTACAAGAAGACACACTGTCTACAAAGTGATGAGAATCACAGTCTTGAACTGATTGGAAGCATCTGCATATGCTGGAGTTCAGTTCCGGTTAGGCTCAGTACACTGATCTGCTGCACTTCATCTTTCCTCTGTTCTTTATTCTGCTATCTTTCACATACCGGATCCTTTTTGCTACCTCTGCTCTTTATCTAGACTTATTCGCATATCTCTCCACAACAACAACCCTTTCACAACTAAATCCATCCTCTATATATATCCGCACAAGTAATTTCATCACCTTCCTAGTCGGCATCCGGAACAGTCTAGTTTCTTATAAACTTTCATTCTGTCGGCTGAATCCTTCCTCACCAAGCAATGCGGATCAAGCATATACTTGTAGATATCATTAATCATGTCGGCCAAACATGATTCATGCCTTCACAACTTCTGTCATCAGCAGTAACCCATCCGGAAAGCAGTCTGATACTCTGCCAGTCAGTTCTTCCTCTGTTTTCACTGTCTCTCAGGAATCCGGTACTCAACCATTCATATCTTTTTCCTTGTCCATCACCGGAGGCTAAATCCTTGGTATATACCACTCAAGGTAGTCCTCTTGACTTCCCCAAATCCGCACTGCACCAAGACACTTCCTCTGAGAGGTCCGGACCAATCTGTCGGACCTTGCCACATGCTCTGTTCTTCTTCACCGGATCACAACATTCTTTATTCTGACTTCCGGTAGAGACATATCATGTCTTGCGGATATGTGGGATGACCTTTGTTGCCATCAATGACAACAACCATGAATCCATATAGTGTCTCTTGCCAACAGGGGAATGGGCAGAGCCTAGGTGGAGATCAAAGGTGCAAAAAATAGAAATTGAGTGTCATTTTTATGTGGGGTTGCAAATTGTATAATCAGCACCATGTAAATTAAAGTGGGTAGCCTAATGAAGAAGAGCCCACTACTATTGGGAAAAGGGAAAGGACGCATTTGAGAGGGGCCCACCCCCTGCCACCCATACTATGGTAGGGGCACAGAGGGGTATGAGTACCCAACCTCATACCTACCCACCCTAGTGTACAATATGTATAGCTATGCACTTTTTAAAAATGCTATACATTAAATAATTTTTTAATTACAAATTTTATGAAAATAAAAAATAAAAGTATTATACAAAGAAAATTTTGAAATGAGACATACACCTAGGTTGTACGAGCTTAGCTTGCATACTTAGGCTAAATTTTCTTTTTTAAAATTTAGCCAAATTAGACATTTGACAGTCATCCCTAGGGTTTTTATGCTTTCTAGACACATTGTTGTACCCATATTTTTACCAAGGTTCTCTAAAAAATAAGTAATCTACATGTGACACCAAAAAAGCATGCAACCGCAAGCTAGAAAAAAGACCTCTAGGTGTCTAAAATGGATATAAGGAAAGGCAAATCTTAGTATTCCAACCACTTTGATTGTAACAATTAGCTTTAGTCTAACCCAAGAATTGTTGAAATACACTTTCAATGTGGATCCCTAGAATCAAACCCTTGCTTATTTGTGGACATAAACAAGCTCCAAACACCAATTAGTTATAATACCATGTAATATTTCTTGATGATGTAAACCAAATATAAACCTAGATCTAGGTGAAAACTAAAAGTTAAACAATATCCAAATTGTACATGATAATGGAGATTCAAGATCCAACACATGGCCTTTTTACTTTAGACAAAATTATGTATAAAAAGAGATGTGATACAACTAATTGCTTACAAATAAATAGGCATCTTGGATGCATGAGAAATCATGTCATATGCCTCAGAGGTCATGAGTTAACTACTAATGAGTAGGTCAATTAACTTAGTCAACTCAGATAGAGGTGGTCGTAATTAAAGGAGAGGTGGCATGCTTAATGTGCCATCAATTAAGCATGATGAAGTAATAAAGGTACTTGATGAACTCAGATCAAGGGTAACACATCATTATTAGCTACCCAAATGAGTAAAATAAATAATCCTAATATCTAAATTAAACTTACCAACTAGGTGCAATATCACACTTAGGATAACATATTATCCAAGGTGAAGTATGAATATTACACCAACACAAACCATTGTAAATCTCTACCACTTAGGTACAATCTAAACTCACTAATCAATAAAATGTCATCATCTATGTGTTGGTAATTACCAAGTAAGAATGACTTTATATGTAAGGATGCATAGGTAGACCCATCATAATCATCATGTAAGAGTTCCTCACTAAGGCTTATAATGTCATCATGCACTATATAATAAGACAATTAAGCATCAATAAAAACCAACATGAGAAGCTAATAAAGGATCATCAAGGCATAGGCTATCATCATGTGAAGGATAGCAATGTGGAGAAAACTTATCCATTCTACTCAACATGAGATGTGGAAGATTGATCATCATGTATAAAAGAAGCTAATTCATTTAAAGCACATGAATCTGTGGGGATAAAAATCATGACATGGAAAGGATGTATCATCACTAGGTATAGTAATGTTATGTGTAAGTGAATCACATGATGGATCCTTGCTTAGTATACGTTCATCATTGTTACAAGGCATATGATCATTATGGAATGTGTGAAAAAGTTAACTAAGCATGTATAACATCATAGGATAGGCACTAATCAACTCAATGAAGGATGAAAAAGATAAAACAAGACCTCCATAGAGAAAAAACTCACATCCATAGTATAAAATTTTGCAAGAATATCAAGTATGGGTGTATCATATAAATGAAAGATAAGAACATGTCAAAATTTGATATAATGATAGGATAATCTAGTGTGGGATGATGGGATAAAAGATAAATAACTTTATGTACCCAAACCATAGATAAATTTAAAAATTGATGATACGATCAAAACCATATTAGATCTAAAAATGTGAATTAGAAAATCTAAAGGAAAAATAAGGTTGTGTATAAAAATATGTCAGGTTCACCAAAAATGTAAAGAAAATTGAATTTCCTTAAGCTTAGTCTAGGCTAATCCAATGAAATACATACACATAAACACAATTAACCTAGACTAATTAATGATGAGATCTCAAAGTGATAAATCTAATCATTTGCAATAGTTATTAAATGTGGGAATAATAATAGACATAATGATACTTAGCTCTATGACGAAAGAATGTATGCAATCTAGAAATCTACAAAAATTTGAACACCTCAAAGTCTGAAATAGATAATGATAGTTCAGTGATTGCCTTCGAATGAGAATATTTTGTTGAGTCTATGCAAGGATGAGTCTAGGGATTAGCAATGAGTCTACGAACATGAATCTATTATGTATCTACAAACTTATACTATGAAATCAATAGATTTATGTTCTTTACAAGTTGCTCAATGCACCTTTGTGTCTTCTACCTCCTTTCATATCTAAGGGCTGGCAATATTTATAAATACCTTGTGGGGCTGTCATTTTGTTGTTAAGGGACACATTTTCCTTGGTCAACTTGCAAAAATGTGTACAAAATAAACGAAAACAACACTCTTCAATCATGCACATGCTCCTAGGATGTTCATGCAGAACTAGATTCTTTTTAGTACACCAAATATAAATGTTTTTGCTCCTTAGAATGAGAGAGAACTCATGGATATTCGATGATGTAAAATGAATGCACTAAATGACTTGAAAATACAAGGACATAGAAACACACCATGTAAATTTGTGTTTAATCGACCTTAGGTGGGAGTCAGCCATATTTGAATTTTAAAATTTTGAATTTGGGAAGGATGAGTATGTGACTACGAGGATGTCCCCACTTATTCTAGAACATGAAAGGGGTCAAATCAAAGTGAGTAATGTGTGTATGGAAAATAATGGACATAGGTGTAATGAATATGAGGATAGGGCAAATGTATAGGGATGTGTAAACATATGGATGGGGGTAAGTGGTAAATGTATGGGGGTAAGTGGTAAATGTATGGGAATATGTGTAATGGATAAGTAGGTAGCATAAAGCAAGGGACTCAACTTTGTACAGAATTACATTATATATATATATATATAT